>OX246747.1:25772442-26235803 GCA_945910005.1 Isoperla grammatica
ATTTATTTATTTATTTATTTATTTATTTATTTATTTATTTATTTATTTATTTATTTATTTATTTATTTATTTATTTATTTATTTATTTATTTATTTATTTATTTATTTATTTATTTATTTATTTATTTATTTATTTATTTATTTATTTATTTATTTATTTATTTATTTATTTATTTATTTATTTATTTATTTATTTATTTACTTATTAATTTACTTATTCATTTATATAACAAAACCACATTTGTCTAAGAACCACCGTAGCCGTGCCGTGCGGTTGTGAGTGTGCATGCTTGAAACCGTCTGATTACCATCACCGTGTAAACGTGCCGGTTTGTCGCGCACTAAAGTGGCATGTAACAGTTGTAACAAGTACTCGCATTCTAATTACAGACATTACGGGGGACATGGCAGGTAGTGGACACTTTTCCGCATCCACTCTCCACGGCAGGTGTGGTGTAGTGTGGTTAATAGTTTTTTAGTAGAAACACAATTTATTAAATTATAAACAAACAATTAGGTACATGTATTCTTCATAAAATTTCCTAAGTAGTAACTTTTAACATTTTAACATAAAATAAAGACAAAAACATAAAGGTTGGCAATTCGGCAAGACAAAATACATGTATAAGATGAGGAAAAAAAAGTTTAAAAAAAACCTCTTCGGAATGGTTAGTAGTACTGCCGCCTGCCCTTACGGCTGTATGTCTACCTAATAATATATATAACCTGCGGAACTCCAGATTTCGGTCTGTTCAAATTGCTCTAAAATGTGTTTAAACTGTCCCAAATGTAAATCAAAATGTCATCCTGTAGAGAATTTAACATAGTCTTTCTTATGAATGTTTCTTTGTACCAATCAATATTTCCGTTTTTGAGTGAGAAGGCTCCTAATTACCTTTTGTAATGTGATGTTGCTAGATAGCTTTCACACCTAATTAAGAACATCTACAAAACGGAAATATTTATTGGAATAAGATAAGAAACCATTCATAAGAAAGTGCATTAAATTCTCTATAGGATGACATATTTTGATTTTCTTTTGGGACAATTCAAAACTATTTTCAAGCTATTTTAACAGACCTAAGTCGGGTGTTCCGCAAGGTCGGGGAATATACAGCCTTAATTTTTAAAAAATAAATTTTAAATTACCATCACTTGCGCACCAAAGTGGCGTGTAACAGGTTGTAACAAGTACTGGCATTGTAATTATAGACATTACGGGGACAGAACCGGCAGTGGACACTTTTCCGCATCCACTCTCAACGGCAGGTGGACGTGTGCCCTTAAGATACGCCCAACATGGTACGCAAGGATGGTAATTAACTAATTATAAATTACCGATAAGGAAATATGGACAGTTTACTCAAGTTATGAAAATAGCCTCACAATTCGAAATGTACGCTGAAGTTGTAGTGTGTTATTAATGGCGTACGCAGGAATATATTCCGAGGGGGGGGGGGGCTGTCCAGAGTAGAACATTACTGTAAAAAAGGTGCTTCACAAACGATACAATAGGGTGGGGGAGGGCAGGGGGGGGGAGGAGAGGGGATGTTCCCCGCAATAGCGCTGCATGCAATTTGATGTAAATACGCATTTTTGAAGTGGTTTTAAAATTTAAAGTGTTTTAGAAGAAGGTAAGAGGCGCTTTGCTGAACGCAATACGGATTAAAAAACACCGTCAAATACGATTTCGAAATAATTTCAACAATCAATAAATTATATAAAATTACTATTTTGTGACAACTTACACAATTTCACCGATACGGGAGAATTTCCTGACTAAGCAAATAGTGAAATTAATATGTAAATCTATTTAATGCTGGCGTACATGTAGATGATTTACAGAGTATAATAAAAGCTGGGATTTCGGGGGGGGGACTTCCAGACCCCCAGAACCCCCCCCCCCTTCCCCCTCATACGCCACTGTGTGTTATGAATATGATGTGTGTAGCCTACGAAGAGAAACAGATAAAGGTTTAGCCTGGTATATGATGGAGGCAACTTGGAAGTCTGCTCGTGACAGCTAAACTCTTCCTTGGTGGAAGATAAATTACTTCAATTAAAACCTTCCTCAGTTTTCCCTTTCTGGTAAGAACAGATCCAGAATACCTATTACCTCTTTATATAATAATTAATTGCGGCACCTTAGTTTGAGAACAAACATTTAAATATTTTTTAAGTAATAAAATAAAGATATCAGGGAACAAATATACAAAATAAAAGTAAATAAATTGATAAATTAATGAATGAATGAACGAAGTAATGAATGAATTAATAAATTAACGAACGAATGAACGAATGATGAATGAATGAATGAATGAACGATTGAAGGAATGAATGAATGAGTGAATGAATGAATGAATGAATGAATAAATACATAAATACTTAATAAACAAATAAACAATAAATACATAAGTTAATAAAGAGATAAGCACTAAATCTAAATAAATATACAGAAATAAATAAATAATAAAAATGACTTACCTGTAGTAGTAGACCCAAACGCTGTTGAGGCTTCTTTAAATAAACCCAAACACTGTATCCTTAACCAAATCAGGCGTTGAATGTTTCCAGAAATACACAATCACCATTGTTTTATATTTATTACAACAACTGTCAGTCTTCAAGTCGAAGAATTCACTTCACTAGATCACTTTGCCACTCTCCTGAAAATAAAGAACATTATTAGCCTAGTAAAGCCTCCGAAAAACCGTTTCTTTTTTGCGTTGTTTTCCAAATAATTTTCATCGATGGGTACCTATTTCGTTTAGAAATCACTTAATTACGGTTTTAGATTGTTTTTAGTGAAACTAGAGTACTGACGATCGTAATTATACCAGCTCAAGAGATGAAACAGCTGATTAGAGATAAGGTGTCAGGTAATTACTCAGGCCTTAATCGGGGTTCATATTTTCAACAATAGGCTACTGCTTACATATTGGAACAACTATTTAAACAGTTGCCATTTTAAACAGTGAAAATGTGGTTAAACTATTTTCACTCACTTTCTTTGGTGAAATACTTTCATAAAGTTAATTTTACCCAATGTCGAAATTATTCGTAAAAAATAGTCTTATATTGACAAAATTTTATGCAAGTTAAAGATTACAGGCTTACAGCTATGATTTCTTCAAGCCAAAATGAAATGTTTAGAGTTGTTCAAATATCAAACTGTGAACACTTCTTTTGTAACTTGCTTATCAAAACAAAAACTTTTTTTATTAATTGATCGATTGAAGAAATCTGAAGTCTTTTATTTTTTAAGTAACATGAGGACGTCAAAAACTTTTGATTTAAATCGCGCGCGCTCGAAACTGAGTTGAGAACTTAATGATTTTTTTTTTAATTTGTAGTTTTGAATATTAGGTAAAACTTGCTCTGATATCCTCAGTACGCCCCACCCCCTCACAATTTATTTAAAATTCTGCGCATAGTCCCCCCCCCCCCCCCCCCGTGTTTACATTTTAGAGCGTCACCTCTCACACATTAGCGCCAGCGGGACACATAAATTATTTCGACCCTTTCATTCACACATTCACACATTTCGCATTCACAATTCCTTCAATCTCAGCCTGGTGATAATTATATTCATTCATTTTGTCTTTCATTAGTGATAGTTTGAACTAGGACGGAATAAACAAAGCTTAAAACATTTCTTGGCGGGTCTCTTTCACTTTCATAAAGGCGGAAGTTATTGTTCTCGTTTTTATCGCCTAATTAGAATCGTTTAAACTGGCAGCCGGTCTTTCAAACAAGTCAAGACACTTTCGCGAATGTTTGTTTGCTCATGTTGGTAACATTTTATTTTTTGCGTTTATAACAGTTATTTCTCAATTAGTAACTCCAGGCCAACCATTTTACATCATATTATTCTAATGAAAGAATATAGGTCAAATTATAAAAATCGCACGAAATTTTCATTAAAAAAATGCTTTTTAAAGAATGAAGAATGCTACTCGAAATTGAAAAACCAAGTCTTGGTGTGCTCAGATTTTTAGAAGTATTCTTGACATTATCAGAAAAATTACATTTTGTGAGGTTTTTAAAATGAGGCCATTCTGCGTTTTTAATTATTCTCCAATGTTACAACGCATAGTCAAGTTAAGTATACGTGGTTCTTTTACCGTTGTTATCGTTGCTATGGAGTTTGTTCTTCTTATGAAAAATAGCATGTAATAAAACAATTTCATAGCAACAAATCCTGTACATAACATGATACTAGACTCTGCATACGCCTAGCTAATAGCCATAAGCTTACCACAATGACGTACAAATATAAACAATAAACATTCTTCTATACGCCTAGGTCAACGATTTTTACACTAAAACTGTTTTAAAAAACTATCCCTAGGCCTAGGCCAAGAATATTACACCCTGTATATACTGTGCCCTCCCTCCTCCCCCTCCACCCACAGTTTCACACCACTGACTCAAACGCACTAATGAATGAGTGAATCGATTTGATACGGAAGACGGAGTGTAGAAAAAAAAATGGCGCGGGCAGACATTTGTATCTGTTTAAACGATTACCACACTTTCCATGCAGGAACTTTCCTCTCGAGTCTTCGCGCTCAATTAGCCAGAGTAGAGTACATACGTCACTTGAAAACCTAGAGCCGGCTACAGACTATTCGCCATTCGTCGTACGCATTCGTCGAACCTTCAGCAGGTAGCGGTTCGTGGCCAATTCGTGAATAGTGTGTAGGGGGTCATTCGTCGAAACCCGTGCGCGATTCGCGATTCGTGGTGGTTCGCTCTAGAAGCGGTATTTATCAAAGTACACGAATCGCTACCTGGTCACGCGCCTAGTTTCACCCTCGGCGCCAACCTACAACAAAGGGCTTGAAATGTCAAAACGGGCATTGCTCATCAAACAAGCCACTTGCAGTCATGGAGTCCGAGTGCAAGGATGAGCGTATGCTTGCTTTAATTGAAGAAATAAACGAGTTCCGTTGTTTGTGGGACCCAAAAGATAAAGACAGAAAGAGTAGAAACAAAAGGAACGATTGTTTGAAAAAGATAAGTGTTAAGTTTGAGTGTACACAGGAGGAGATAAACAAAAAATATTTGAATCTGTTGCAACACTCGCAACTGCAATATCATCATCACTCTCATCACTCATGATCAACGGACTCACGAAGTAACATCTGCCTTCCAACTGAAACACGCACAGTGTGTAGGGCTACCCGGGCGGTTCGCGAATCGGCCACGAACCGCTACCTGCTGAAGGTTCGACGAATGCGTACGACGAATGGCGAATAGTCTGTAGCCGGCTTAACGATTAGGTCCAGCCAGGTAACTTTCTGCTGACGTATTGAAATAAAGTGACTATTGAACATACCCGCGCTCACCCAAGGTTCAGGTACACTAACTGAGAAAAATGAAAGGTTATGTTAGGTTATGTTATTAGCAGAAGGGTCTTGGACCCCCCCCCCCCCCCCCCCCTCCCCAACATATTGTAATGATATTCCATTGGGTCCAACAAACCAGTGCAAAGTTCCATATTTCTATGATTTTCTCCTTGCATTGCGTAAACGAGAAAATGTTTCAAATTAATTTCAATTTGTGTTAATTCGCTAATTTTCTTTGTCGTAACTTTCAATTCAATAACGGTACATTGTAAATGACAGCTCATATTGTTTACTATTTTCTCATTCATCCCCCGCTTGGGCCTGGGGTAGACTATGGTCTCGTGTAGCTCTGCCTATCGTAAGACGCCAACGTGCTATGACCTTGTACGATTGTTGTGCGATTGTGGTTGTTGTTGTTAATTACGTCCTTCTAGTCAAATAGTTGTCATTTCATTGAAGTGCAATCCCTTCTTTATGTTACGTCATCTTTTAACGAAACCGGCTTTTATTTTTATTAAGGTAAAACAAAACAAAATGGTGCTCCATCCTATGTCGAAAAAATCTACAAAATTGTACGGTAAAATTGAAAATCTACGTACAGAATTCGTACAGAAAATATGAATTGTTAATTACAATTTTTGGACAGATTTGTTTATCTATTAAGATTTTTGTATTGTACTTTTGTTTATTTGCAACATTTTTTTTTCAATTTATACCAAAACCGTGATAGATTCAAATTCCTTGCCCAGTTGTTAAGAAGCTAACCACAGTGGCGTAACTATAGAGGGACGAATTTCCCTGGGGGTGGAGGGGGGAGGCGGGTTGAACTGATATTTACTTCATTAACATTTCAAAGAAAGCGTCTGGGGCAGGGCCCCAGCTGTCACAGATACAAGAATATTGCGAAATTATCTTCATAAGGCTCGGAAGGGTAGGCCTATTTATGATTGTATTCAAAGAAATAAACTGTTATTGACACTACAAACAAAGCTGACAAAAACGTTTTTATGGGTTTACTGACCATTTGGTTTTGTTCATGCTACAAATGCAGAGATACAGGAATCGTTTCCCGGTTCGGACTGGATTATTAACTTATAAAATGTGACTTCTTATATCGATATGATTATGATACTGCCAGTATCGGTGTACAAGTAAACGGTGACTTTGGAGCTGTCAGAGCAACGAATCAAATACAAACTGTAGGCCTACTGACCCCCTACTGAAAATCAGTTCTTGTAACTGAGTGCTTACTCAAGAAATACAAATTTATTTATTTATTTAAAGAAGTACTTAGGAGCGAGAGGGGGAGGGAGACTTTCGGGCCTAATTCTATCCCCCTCCCCGCCCCCCCCCCCCCGCTCCAACGTCTTATACCTTTAATACATAAATAAATTTATATTTTTTATCTACGGACACATTTACAGGAATGATTTTAGGGACTTTTCCAAAGGGGGAAGAATCATACATTTACTATGTCCCTCATTGCGACGACGCCCTAAAGCCCTCCCACCCCCCTCCCCCAACATTATGCGTACGCCACTGCCCTTCATTTTAGATTGATCCGCCACTGGCTTTCGTTAATATATCGAACCAAACAATTATTCGACCTATCTCTAACCTATACCCACAAACACGTGTAAGAAAGAATCTATTAAAAACAAAAGTAGTCCAAAAAGAACCCTAGATCAATTTCACACATCAGCACTTTCGAAAAAACGAACAACCAACCGATCAACAGCCTCGTTTAGAACAAATTTCAATCTTTCATTAACAAAAAACGAATTATATAGAAAGATATGGTCACGATTTCATTCGTTCTCTCTCACTTTCATTAAAGACGCACTCATTTGTGGCTGACTGACTGACTGACATTACAAATTTCACACTCGCGCTGCGAAAAACACGATTTTAGATTCTTTCCTCCCCTTCCTGACACTTTCGATCATCGAAGCACATTTTCGTCGGAGTTGATTTCACACGTATCAAAAGTAAAAACAAAACACGCTCGCTCGACTTTACCTTGTCTAACTCGACTGTTCGAAGCACATTTCGTCGGAGTTGATTTTACACGTATCAAAAGTAAGTAAAAACAAAACACGCTCGACTTTACCTCAACTGTTCGAAGCACTTTCGATCATGTTCACCGTTATGTTGTGTGGCTGGCGCGTCTTAGCGGACCGGCTGCTGACGCTAGACTGACAAGAGAGGAGAGGAGAGCGCTGCAGTCTTGGCGGGGAGGGGGGGGGGGGGGACAGCTGACGGGGCAGGTAGCGTTGCAACAGGTAGGGGGTGGAGGGGGGGGGGTGTGTTTGGCTGAAGGAAGACGAAGACGAAGAAGAAGACGAAGAAGACGAAGAAGAGAAGACGAAGAAGAACAACACGAAGACGAAGACGAAGAAAACGAAGAACAACACGAAGAGAAGAAGACGAAGAAGATGAAGAACAACACGAAGAGAAGAAGACGAAGAAGAGAAGACGAAGAAGAACAACACGAAGACGAAGACGAAGACGACGAAGAAAACGAAGAAGACGAAGACGAGAATGAAGAGAAGACGTAGACGAAGACGAAGACGAAGACGAAGAAGAAGAAGAAGATGAAGGCGAAGAACACGAAGACGAAGAAGAACACGAAGACGAAGACGAGAATAAAGAGAAGACGAAGACGAAGACGAAGACGAAGACGAAGACGAAGACGAAGACGAAGACGAAGACGAAGACGAAGACGAAGACGAAGACGAAGACGAAGACGAAGACGAAGACGAAGAGCAAGATCTAGAAGGAGAAAAAGAAGACGAAGACGAAGACGAAGACGAAGACGAAGACGAAGACGAAGACGAAGATGAAGACGAAGAAGAAGACGAAGACGAAGACGAAGACGAAGACGAAGACGAAGACGAAGACGAAGACGAAGACGATGACGAAGACGAAGACGAAGACGAAGAATAAGACGAAAAGGAAAGACGAAGACGAAGACGAAGAAGAGATAGTTATCTGTGATCGAGGGCTCGCTCACTTTTTCTCATTTTTCTTCTATTTCGTTTTCCCATTCTCATTCCCTTTGCAACCTTCTGATGCCAGACATCATTTGACCGTTATATGACCTAGCTGTCGAGAACGCCGTTAAATAACTCAATAATAACTATTACTATATATTTAATATTTATTATAATTATTTAAAGTAATAATTATAAATAATAATTGAATAATTTAATTATAATATAATGTATAACTATATAATTAAAATCATTGTAATAATTAAATATCTATACGTATCGGTAAAAACAGGGAAATGTTCCAAAAACGGTAGTCCTAAAAAAATTCGTTGGGAAAATTCATTCTCGCCCCCCTCTGCCCTAGAGGTCTGCACGGGTACGGGCCTTGGCCTACATATCACTGAACGAGGGGGAATTTTTTCGTTTTAAATTTTTAAATTTTTTTAATTCTAATTGCAATGAAAAAATGTATGTTTTTTCCCCAAAATTCCCGAAACTTAAGCAAACCATTCATTGCCCGAAAATGAAATAGTATAAACGTCCGGTTCCAAGATTTTTGTTGTAATTCTTCTTTTGTTACTTATTTTCACTGGCAATAGTTACTTATTTCGTTTCATCTAATCTCCTTTTTGTTCTCACCCTGTCGTTCGTATTCCTTGTCAAATACATACTACAAAAATGAGCTTTCTGTTTCAACAGCTGAACGGGCTTTTACAGGCCAATTTACACTTCAGGCAGGCCCGGGCTTTGATTAGCTTACTCAGTATGGGCCGGTACGGGCCCGGGCCTGAAATATCGGGCCCGGGCCGGGCCGGGCTTCTATATTTAAGCCCGTGCAGACCTCTACCTACCCTCCAATAGCAGTTTTTATCCGAAATCATCGCTGCCTTCAATTATATCACGACCTGTACTCGTGACAGTATAACTAACTAGGTTATAAAATATTCGATCCAGCCTTCGCCAAAACCTTGGAGCATTTCCAGACATGTTGGCAAGGCGGGATTCGAGCCGACAACCTTCTGACTTAAGAGCTATGAGCGCTACCCAGTGACTCAGCGACGAGAGAGATTGATTGATTGATTGATTGATTAAGGTCTTTTATCAAAAGGCGGGATTAAGGCTAGCGAAACATTTCTTCCATCCAACCCTTTTACGATGATACAGTACTTGATACAATACAGTAAGGTGATACAATACAATATAAGGTGATACAATACAGTAAGTACATAATAGAGAGACATAGTGTGAATATTTAAAAGGAATAAACATAAAAAATAAATAATTATGATGGTAATAGACGCATGGAAATTTCTCATCTTAATTTAACTTATTGTTAATTTTAAACATAAAAATAATACGCCTCAGGTAGACTATAGATAATTAATTGTAGACGTGAACATTTGAAAGAGAGAGAGAGAGAGAGACAGAGAGAGAGATAGATAGATAGATAGATGGTCTTTATTGAAGGCGGGATTAAGGCCAGTTGGGCCTTCTCTTACATCCAACCTACTTATACACTAACAAAAATCAACGTCTCATTCATCCATCCCATTCACTCTATTTATTTTCCATTGACATTATTAAGGGAAGCATGGTCACATTACAACTACCAACGAGTACATTCTGCCATAATTGGTATTTAAAATAAGTGTTAATTTTTATTAAAATAGTGATTGTGAGTTTTTAATCGAAATAACCCTAAATTGTCATGATAAACATCCCTTATCTCTGCAGGTAGAGCATTCCAGGTGCGTATAGCATGTATTATGAAGGAATTATCTAAAATATTAGTTCTGTGGATAGGAAAAGCTAGTATAGTGCCGGATCTTGATCTGGTGTTGAAAGAGTGATTTGAATGAAGATAATGGAAGTTTGACGCGAGATAACTAGGTGAAGAAGTAGAGAGAATACGGTGGGTAAGACAAACAGAATGAAGGTTAGAGAGAGAGAGAGAGAGAGAGAGAGAGAGAGATGAAAGTGAACGCTATTTAGTGACACCTCCCTAATAATAGTGACTAATGCGGTTGAAGGGGCGTGGCCGAGCCTTGGGCGTAGGCGACCCAGGTTCGAGACCCACTGCGACACGGATGTACTACATTATTCAATGTATTCAGTCATAATATTTATTCTGGAATTATTTGCCTTTTTTTTTATGCAAAAATTACAAAATTAGAGCCCTTTCCAAAACTGGAAATTAAAAAAACAAATAACTTCAAAATACGTTTTTGAAATTATTTTATTTCAAGAATTATAAATAATCAAAAAAATTTTAAATAATTTTGTTTACGCTTTTAAAAACATTTTGTTTCAACATTTAAATTAACGGTACCTACCTGTAGAACTCCTGACATAGGACCGAGCGACACATGATAAATTAACAATATAAATCACTAGGTTACCTAATACTCACTGAGGGCTCCCCGCCGCGACCTGTGACGCATTGTTTAGTTGATAGATGGGTGTGAGTCTAGTGTGCAGCTACGTGAACACAAGGTGGCCTCGGATATGACGTCACAGACAGATAGATAGATATAGACATCTTCACTACTTGTTGACATTATGGCCTGCCTGTATGGGTGGTCCGATTGATTGATTCATTGATATTTGGGTTTTACGTCCTGGATTTTTGCAACTTGGCTAATCGAGACGATGAGTGGGTGGTATAGGGAGTATTCACGTGACGTCACATCGGCCATATTGGAGGCCACCTATAGTACTATTACAAGTTTCATTTAGCTGTCAATAGTAAAACAAATAATAAATATGAGAGTTTGAACACGTATATCCTCCGATAAAGTTTACGGAAATGATTATGTGTAATTGTAAACAACAAAAAGTGTGACCAAAATAAGAGAGTTCATTTAAATTGGTTTTCAGTAATAAAAGCAGACCAAAGTTGGACAACAGTTGAACTTCAACCAAACGCCATCTGAAACATAGTAACAATGAACTACCAATCACATGACATTGTGGCCTCCAGTATGGCCGCCATGCGCAATACGTGAATACACCCTATATCAAGATGAAGATGTTTGGTGGAGAAGGGCAAGTAGGAGGACGAAGAGGAAAAGGGAGGATGTGGACTGTATTTCGTCTGGCTTCTCCCCCTCGACTTGTCCGGCTAGGGTAGCCCTACAGAAGCATACGCTTCCGCCGGCATCCCACCACGGCTGAGCAGGATGGGTGGTCCGAAGATACCGTCACTTAGAAGTGGGCGGCTTCTCATGTTAACTAGCTAGTTTTACATAATATTACGTTCCAAACACATCGAATTACGTTTACAAAAACAACAAAAAAGATTTAAAAAATTTGAGAGTTGAAGGTTGTTCAAGAAAAACGCAACAAAGAACAGGTTGAACACGCAATGTTGCTCCACAACATTGTTGTTGTTCTCCATAATATGTTGCGTATAGTATATATATATACCACGCGATTTTGAAGATTTAATTTTTACACAATTATTTTGTAATATTTTGTGTACTTGTATATTTTGTATAGTTTTCTATGTTATTAATTGTTAGGATGATAGACACTATGTGTGTGGGGCATTATGCCCTTTTCTATCATCCTCCCAGCTTCTCACAACTGGAAAATAAAAATAAAAATAAATAAATAAATATTTAAGTTAATTTATTTATTAATTAATACGTAATAATAATAATAATAATTATTATTATTATTATTATTATATAATAATGATAATAATAATATTAATAATAATAATAACAATAATAATAATAATAACAATATCGGAGAACAACATTGTTGGTATGTACAAACTCTTGTATTGCTTGTAGAAAATTAGAAATAAAACTACTCTACTCAACTCTATGAAGGTACTACTCAACTGTATGAATGAATGACGCAACGCAACCTCACAGCTGATGTTGTGATGTTCTTTCCACGCGGAGAAACCACCTTCAACATTGGAAATCTAGGCCAATCCAATAGATGATGCTTCAAACAAGTCAGCCAGCTACAAACAACATAATTCACGAGCAAGAACTCAGGAAAAGGCCAATTTTTACATCAAAACTAAAATATAGAGAGAGTATTTTGTCAAAATATAATGGCACATAATTTAAAACTGACACAATAAAGACAAGATGGTTAGTATGAGAAAGAAGATCTCAGCCATACTTGATTTCTAATACCAGTAATCTTGGTCGGTTGAGGAATAACATGTTATTAGCGGAAATTCTTTCATAACTATTGCTTTTTTAACAGGTTAATTGTATCGAAATAAATGGGCGGATGTCGGTAAAAGATGTCGAAACTACTACACCGACAATCTGCAATGCCACAGGAAATTAATATCTAGTTTAAGTGTCTATGATTGAATCAATAATTGATTGAGTAATTGATTGATTCGTTGATCGTCGGGTGCCCGAAGCTAGAGCAACTTCGCTCGGGTCAGTAAGAGTCAGTCAGCTCTTTATTTCGAACATAACATTTTGTGTGACGTTTTTTCAAGAGATGAAAAGTGGGAGAAGGTAACAATAAAGGTAACTTTGACATCAGTTACAAAAAAAAAAACACTTGTATTCTTTATAAAATGTTAACAATGAAATCTGTGTGTAGGCTACAGCGTTTTTTCACGAGAAGAAAATTGCAGAAGGTAACAATAAAGGTAATTTTGACACAAGCTAAAAAAAAAACTTTTATTCTTTCTAAAATGTTCTACACAATGAAATCATGTGTCAGCGTTTTTTCACGAGAGGAAAATGACAGAACGTTCCAATAAAGGTAATTTCGACATGAGCTACACAAAAAAAACACTTTTATTCTTTCTAGAATGTTTCCAATGAAATCTGTGCCTGGGCTACAGAAGGGCTGGCGCCCATCGAGCATATGTTAGCTTTACAATGACCATCGGTCAGAGTAGACCAGACTCCACAAAGCACCTTTACTAAAGGATAATTACATAGTAATATTGTGTCCGGCGCCAACATGAGCGGTGCGTGAGAACCATAAAAGCCTGTTTTGTGCCTGCGTGTTGTCGGAACTCTGTTGAGGCGCCAACTGTATGTGCACCTACTTTGCGGAACTCCCCCTTTCCTAAGAAAACGCTCTAGTTGACGCGTTGATAAGCGAGCGCGTCCATATCTACGAACTTTCTGGTGAAAAGTTTTCAAAGCTATATCTTCAACATGAGACTTCTTACATTGGGACAACTTCAACTTTAATTATAAGATCAATACTAAAATCAATTACACGTTTTTGTCATGGCTATGCCCTAAGGAAGAAATCCCAGTGTACACTTCTTTTGAAGTCGTTCAGAAAAAAAAAAATAGTACAAAGACTGTTTTTATTAAGATTTCATTTTTAAGGTCTTTTTAAGTCGAGCACAAAAATAGTAACCTACCAAGACTGTTTTTATTGAAATTTCTTTTAAACAAAAAAATAGTCCGAAGAATCTTTTTATTAAGATTTCTTTTAAGGAGTAACACATAGATAATTACAATTAACACACAAGCGTTGGACGGAAATAATTAAACGCCGCCATCTTCACCTCAAGTAAACGCCAATTAATGGTTTTAAAAAAAAAGGACTGCTACTTTTTGCGAACACATTTAGAAATAAGTTAACAATAGTTGTTTTTTAATTAGCTGCACGAAAAAGAAATCAATTGCAAGATTTTTGTATTACTATTATTAACTCTTTTCCGATGTACTCGAATGCTGAGGTCATCTGACGTCGGAGAGAGGGAGGGGGGGGGGGGGGGAATTGCAGAAGGGAGACAAATAGGACATATCAGGGAGGAGAAGGGAAAGGAGAGGACGTGGACTGCATTTCATCTGGCTTCTCCACCTCGACCTGTCCGGCTAGAGTTGCCCTACCAGAAGCATACGCTTCCGTCGGCATAGCTCTCGGGATCAACCAAACACGCAAACCTACCCACCACGATAAGGCAGCAGTCTCTGGGTAAGGAGAGACGAAAAAAAGGGGGGGGGGGACGTGAGAAGATCATGATTCATGATGAATGAGAAATATAATTAGTAAAGATATGCACGAGAGCCCTCTTTGCGGGCACCCGTCATAGTTGGTTTTATACCTTGTATTCCTCACTTGTTTATATTTTGAAATTTATTTTTCTGTTTATTTTTTAAACTATCTTGCTTACTTTCCTTTGTATTTTGTTGTATCTTTTAAATTGTGCATCCTGATAGATAGATAATTTCCTGTACACCCAGCAGGGTATTGTAATTCAATCTAACGATACAAGTTCCGATATCGCCGTTATCGATACATCACATGAAAACTTCGATATCGCGATATGATATCGTGATTTCTTCCCTTGATATCGATACTCACTTGAAAACTTCAATATCACGATACGATATCGCGATACGATATCTCGATGTCTTTCCATGATATCGATATGATTTTTTTTCTCGTTGGGCGGCCCCCTTATTTTATTAGGCTTTCTCTGTATGCAAAACGAGATGCTAAGCAAACTCGTTGTGTGTTCAGTCGGAGCATTTCTTAACAAGCACGCCAGCCAGTATGTTATAACACATGAGGTTGTTATATTGTTATACAATACAACTCATGCGCATTATGAGCGCCCTAACATTATCTCGAGCTCTTAGTGTGTCATAGTTATTGTTGTCTGTTCTGAGAGAGAGAGGAAGGGTTTATGAGGTTCACACGGAAGTGAAGTTTATGAACGGGCGTAATGTTGTTACGAGCGTAATTCCCCGTATCAGGTGAATACTTGAGTGTTACTCGTGAATTGAAATGCCCTAAAAACAACTGAAATATAAGCATATGCCCTTAAAAACAGACAAATATTCTCAAAAAATCTAAAATATTCCGCTTTATAGACGATTTTCAGAATTGATCTAAAGGACCGTGATTACGTAAGTGTCCTTGATAGATCAATGACAACAATGCTCAACAATAACAACTGGTTTTCAAATGTTATGTTACGGTGCATTTTTCACTGTCGCTACAATACAAAATCACAAAACTTTTGAAATTACTTTATTACATTCATGAAAATATCTCTACAATGTTCGATTTGTTATCTTTATTATTCATCCCTGCTAAACGGAAAAATGGGAAAACGAGGCGGAAAAAGATTTCTCCGCAATCTATTCTACGTATTCTCTATACAAATAGGCCACACATTTCCAAATATCTCTAAATATCCTCTAACATACCAAATATAACTGAATATTTCCTCATAAGGTCATGCTCGCAAATCTACACAATTCTACACTAATTTTATTTAATTTTAAACTAATTTTTTTTTTTTGAGTTAAAATTTTCAATTCGCCTAATTTGGGGTGGTTTCTGCAGTGTGGCTCCTTTTACCGTTAACAAACAATATAGCTACTCGTAGTAATGCTCCGTTCCGACCAACCAGCGCCGGCCGGCTACTTACCTCGCTTGTTACGTCATCGCTATAATTGCCAATTGCAATATTAACTATCGCACAGGATACGAGACTGGCCGCCTGCTAATCAGCCACGCAATCATTATTATCGCAAGATACTCGCGCGGAACACTTAACATCTATTCCGCCGCCGGTGGAGACTAAACGAAGGTAAACTGCCGGCGCAATTAATAAAAATCAATCAAGTGAAATTTTTTTAATTTTTTATAGGTGATAAATATATTGTTCTCGATTTGGAAACGTTTCTTGATTGAATTTTATAGATACATAAATGAAGAAATAAAATATCTTAACAAAAAATATATGTTTGTAGATTAAATCAGTTGCCAGCGTAGTTGGCCGCGGTCGATTAGGCGTTGGTCTAGTAAACCGCGGTCCCTGTGTCCCAGGTTCGAATCCTGGCTGGGGCATGGATGTCATGTGGCGTGTTTTAATCCTCATAATCACCCAGCCCCAAAATTGATTTTGTCTCTTCCTATTTTCCTATTACTTATTTCCTGTTCTTGTCTCCTATATCTTTCGATTATCTTTAGAGCACTCAAAATGACTAGATGCATTCTGGTGGCAAGAATTTAAACTTCTATTAGGAGTGGTCTAGCTGTCTATTTTCATTTTTGTTTTATTGTTATTATTCATCAATGGCGCTGAAAGGAGGTTGCTTAGCAGCGCTATCTATGTTAGTTTTGAGTCCTCTATTCTTCATTAATATTTTCTTCTTTCTTCATTTGGGACTGTCTTTTGTTGATGCTTGCTGTTTCTTGTGGTCAGGTTTATATTTCTTCCTCACTTGTATCTTCCCACTCAGGGCCGTAACTAGGATAAAGAATTATCCGAGTATGATTGGGTAAAGTACAGTAGAGGGTCTGGGGGAGGCCCCCCCCCCCCCCCCCCCCCCCTTCCCAGCCAATACGGGTCCGGGGCGCATAGCCCCGGTTTTTATTTTTAATTCTTATAGTGTGATTGTAGTGTTTTAACGAGTTTTAAGTATGTTTTTTTATAACATTTGTTACTGGTGACTGGTGTGATATTAACGGTAGTATTAGCAATTCAAAATGGTCTACTTCCGATTTTTTACCCGGGTATTTACCCGGGCTACCAACGCCTAGTAACGGCCGTTTCAACTCGACTTCAATACTGCCTGCTAATCTTCGCCACCTTTTTCTTTCTACTCTAGTATAGTATGTAAATAAACACTAAGGGCCGGTCTTACAATCTCCTAATAAGGAAGTTATTTGTAGCAATTAAGCTATTTGGAGGATTTCAAGAGTTTTCATTGGTCGTTGCCATGGAGACAACAAGCTATTCGACGAATAAGTAGTTATTGAGACATTGTAAGACTGGACCTAAAACAGATTGCCGGGACGTGCAGTGCGCAAAGTTTAGCCAATCCTTGATTTCTTTCCTTGACCCGCCAACAGTTAACAGCCGGCAAAACACAAACGAAGCATCCATACCCTCAAAGAATCACGCACAATACGCACTTTACAAGACCACACACACGCACAATAGGCGTACGCACTTTATATACCACACACGCACAGTGTAACCTAAACAGCGCCGTCACCTCGGGGCTTTCAGATGGCAAAACACTTCTAAACTTCTCTAATTGAGGTCTAAGTGATAATTTTAACGTTTCGCCGAACTGTGTGTATCTTATTAATTTGTGTTGCGGTCATTGTGTAAGGAACTCACGCACACGCACACGCACACGCACACGCACACGCACACGCACACGCACACGCACACGCACACGCACACGCACACGCACACGCACACGCACACGCACACGCACACGCACACGCACACGCACACGCACACGCACACGCACACGCACACGCACACGCACACGCACACGCATACGCACCAGGTATAGTTCTTCCACGGTATCTCTTCTCACACTGACTATACTAGCCCCATCAGATACTGACCTCCAGGGAATGAATATGAATATGAATCACTGATTCATATGTTTCGTATTTGAAATATCGATCTTTGATTGGTTATCGCTCACTCGTCGATGGTGTTCGGAGCCTACAGGGTTGGTTTAGTCGCTTTAAATTGAAGTCACCCACTAAAAATCAGTTTCGTTACTGTACCGTGGGTAGACTCTAAATGTGAATCTATTTATTTATTAATTTATTTATTTATTAATTTATTTATTCATTTATTTAGGGGCACCGGGTTTTCCAAATTCTGAGGGGTGCCCAGCTTCGCGGAAAAGGGACCAAGCATGGGCGCCCCCCAATAATAGCGGTGCAGACGAAAAATGTTTAAACCCCGTTTTTAGAGTGTTTGAAGTGTTCTAGAAAAAAAGTGGCATGAATGCAATGCCAAAATATTGCATTTAAAATGTATATATTAATATATATGATAATATATACTCTTACGACTAGCAGAGTCACTCTGGGCCTATTCTTCCCCGGGCCCAGACGGGCACCTGAAGTTCTAATGATTGATATTCGGGCTTAACGTCTCATATTTTTGCAACTTGGCTCATCGAAACGATGAGTGCGTGACATATGAAGATAAAATGGGGGATGTTTGGAGGAAAGGGGCAAGAAGGAGGGCGGGAAGGAGAGAATAGGGGAAAAGGGAGGAATAGGGAGTGGGGAGGAAGCGGACTGCATTTCGTCAATTCACTTTGCTTCTTGAATGTAATTATTTTGATTGTAGAGACGCTAAACCCATCATCTCTTCACGCTCCGTCGCGCAGACATCTAGTCCACATTACCATATATTACACACTCACACATCCACTCTACAACAGACCGGATGTCAGGTTAGGTTGCTAAACTAACGCCAGTCTTTGCGACAACATTCACGTTGGACCAACAGGGAATATATCGACTCAAGGACGGAACACATTCGGATAATTGATTTCGGTGATCTGTGGGCGGGGGGGGGGGGGGGGGGGGGGTAGGGGGGGGAGATCTGAGGCGGATGTTGATGGGTTACGTCATTCGATCGATTGCTGGCGATACAACAGACTAACAGAAGTGGATTTGTGTCTTTTGTTTAGTGTGTTGATTATATAGATTTATTTTCTTCTTTCCAAAATTAATAGACCTTTTTCAGAATTGATCTAGGACCCTTAGATAGAGCTAATCACGGCCCTATAGATCTTCAATGACAACAATGCACAACAGTGAAAAATGCACCTATACATAACATTTGAAAACTAGTTGTCATTGTTGAGCATTGTTGTCATTGATCTAGAAGTAATCACGGCCCTCTAGATCAATTCTGAAATTCGTCTTTTGATTTTTAGTGTTGATGCTAAAATGGTAACTATGTATTTTTGAAAACACTAAAAAATGCTATTGTTAATGCTAATAATGCCTCACAAGACCACGTGACCACGAGACAAGACCACGTGGCCACAACACCACGTGACCCAAGACAAGATCACGTGACCACGTAGCCACGCCCGGCCCCGCGATGACGCAATGATAAGGTCAGTGAGGTCACCTCCACTACGAGAGCTAACAACGGCAATGATAGCTCTCAGTAATACACCACTCTAAATTAACACTATTTTATTGATATCAAAACGATTTTATCAGTTTAATGATGAATTTATAAACATTCAAACATTGCAAATTACGATTTTCATTGAAAATCTTACCAATATTTGATAGTTTTTAAATTAATTGTTTAGCTCAAAAAAATCGTTTTCAATATCTTGAAACGTTCTTAAGATTTATCAATAAAACACCTTTATTCCTATTTGAGTTTAAGACTGTTTCACACAGATTTAGAAGACATAATTTATAAGGTTTTAAGACGTTGTTTTTTAGGGCTCTGGTTCACATAGTTTCGTTTCGTTCAAGATAGGCCTGGTAGAGTGAAGTACTTTTTAACGTTTTATCCTCAGTTAAAACGTCATCGTGATACAATACATATTAATTGAAATTTGTATCATCCATAATTAATTGTAATAGCCTTTTACAATTAATTCGTAAGTCTTATTAAAGTTGATGGTCCGTTGACTTGAGATTTTAGTACTTGTTCTAAGATTTAAGCGTGAAGTTGGACATTGCCCAACTTTATGACAATGAATAACGCATAAAAACAACGTCTTAGAACTAAAACTTTGTGTGAACTCCAGTACTTGTTTTTTCCTATGGTCCAACTGTCCAATGTCTTAAAAAGCTGTGTGGACCAGCCTTTATGTCCCCTCACTCTTACAACGATGGTTATTTTTGCAGAACGCCAAACCAAGCCCTGAAAGCTTCAATGGAGCGGATGTTCAATACTGTTACAATATAGTAATTAATTTCTTTCGTAAACATTTACCAAGGCCAATAACTTTTATTACTATTACATATAATGTGGGACACTCCTAGATTCATGTGTCCATTCAAGCAAATTATAGACTAGAAAACTATTTAAATTAAAAGTATTAGAACATTTTTTTATTCAGAAATTTTAAATGGAAATGCTACACTTCATTATGGCGGGGATTGGAGAGTTCGAAAGCTTGTGTAACAGCTTCGTTCAACTCGTCAACTGCTCGGCAGTCCAGGTTAGTGGAGGAACCTACATGACTGGTCAAAGTTACACCGTCCTTTCGGATGGGACGTAAAGCCGATGGTTCTCTTGGTACTTTTCGACAGGAGTAGGCTACGTGCCGGTTCCAGGCTTCCTCTCCTCCCTTCCTCATTATCATTCATCAATCATCCCTCATCAGGGTAAAGAGGGCATTGTGCCCTACACTGATCTAAATTACAGAAAATGAATGAATGAATGAATGAATGAATAAATGAATCAATGAATAAATGAATGAATGAATGAATGAATGAATGAATGAATGAATAAATGAATGAATCAATGAATGAATCAATGAATCAATAAATGAATGAATGAATCAATCAATCAATCAATCAATCAATCAATCAATGAATGAATGAATGAATGAATGAATGAATGAATGAATGAATGAATGAATGAATGAATGAATGAATGAATGAATAAAAAAATAAAAAAATGAACTGAATGGGTAGACTAGAAACACACACGGTGGGTGAGTGGTTGGTATGTCAGGAATGTTCATTGCTGGCTGCATTGTTGTCCTTGATCTTTCTGCATTCCGTTGGGCGAGAATGTATGATTATACGATATTGCTCACTCTCATTGAAGGTTGTACGATCACAGGTCATAGTATGTGTGAGAGAGGGCGCCATGCAAACTATAGCCGCTATATAGGTCACAGTACATACACATAGTACATACACATAGTACATACACATGGTATACACACAGTACATACGATATTGCTCACTCTCATTGAAGGTTGTACGATCACAGGTCATAGCATGTGTGAGAGGGCGCCATGCAAACTATAGCCGCTATATAGGTCACAGTACATACACATAGTACATACACATAGTACATACACATAGTATACACACAGTACATACAATATTGCTCACTCTCATTGAAGGTTGTACGATCACAGGTCATAGTATGTGTGAGAGAGGGCGCCATGCAAACTATAGCCGCTATATAGGTCACAGTACATACACATAGTATACACACAGTACATACACATAGTATACACACAGTACATACGATATTGCTCACTCTCATTGAAGGTTGTACGATCACAGGTCATAGCATGTGTGAGAGAGGGCGCCATGCAAACTATAGCCGCTATATAGGTCACAGTACATATACATAGTACATACACGTAGTACATACACATAGTATACACACAGTACATACAATATTGCTCACTCTCATTGAAGGTTGTACGATCACAGGTCATAGCATGTGTGAGAGAGGGCGCCATGTAAACTATAGCCGCTATATAGGTCACAGTACATACACATAGTACATACACATAGTACATACACATAGTATACACACAGTACATACGATATTGCTCACTCTCATTGAAGGTTGTACGATCACAGGTCATAGCATGTGTGAGAGAGGGCGCCATGCAAACTATAGCCGTTATATAGGTCACAGTACATACACATAGTACATACACATAGTACATACACATAGTATACACACAGTACATACGATATTGCTCACTCTCATTGAAGGTTGTACGATCACAGGTCATAGCATGTGTGAGAGAGGGCGCCATGCAAACTATAGCCGTTATATAGGTCACAGTACATACACATAGTACATACACATAGTACATACACATAGTCAGTGGCGGTTCTAGCATTAGGGCACAAGGGCACGTGCCCCCCTCCTGGGACTCACGGAAATATCTTTAATTATAAGTTTGTATTTGGTACATCAAAAACGTTGAAGTGGCAACTTTCAAATTTAAGTTTCGCTTAAGATATATTCATTTTTGTGTGCACTTTGTTTATTTTTGGAAGAATATTGGACGTAGAAGTAATTTCATTGCTTGCGTCAGCTACGATTCTGCAGTGTCCACTGTCCAGGCTAAACAGCGTTGTGCCCTCGTATTTCAACAGTTCAGACCCCCAGGCACTGTTTGGAGCTAGACCCTTATGGACGAAATACATTGGCAGGGGGCACATCTAGCGCGTAGCCACCACCGACACTGAAGATGAGAGAGAAAAGAAACCCAACCCTGCAGGCAGAAGACCTTTTCTGAGTAAACACCAAGAACGATAATATAGACCTCGGCACGGACTTATTAGGGAGTCAAATGATAGAAAATGTTACTTAAATTCAAAGTCTCCTTTTTTAGTTTATAAGTGTACCTGGCTAGAAAGACATGGCACTCCTTTCATTCAATAAGCGGATACACAACAAGGAGTGGTTACTAGAAAACGGTCATGTATGCTATTTTAAAAACTAAATTACTGGCGAAGTGTGTTGTTGTCACAGTATTGTCAAACAGTAGGTATTGGGTTATCGTGCGAGTGAGTTGTGTTACTGCCGTGTTCGCATTTGTGTATTATGTTAAATGTGTTGTAATATTGTAGTGTTTTCGTAAATATGAATACTGTGTGGCACATATTCTAAGTTGTGAACATCAAATTAATTACGATAAAAAACTAGATATCAAAAAACTGGGACCTCCAGTACCTCATCTTAATATGGAGCAAACGTCGAAGGGGAAAAATAGAACTTATTGCCGAAAATTCCTAACTAACTAGGTACCGGTACTCTCTGCCTTAGCCGTGCTGACAATTGAAAAAAAACTTATAAATACGATTCCCGACTTCAACAACGTCGTAATCGAGAGGTTTGCTCGAGACAAAAACAGAAGAATGGTTTTATCTACCCGCTACCGATAGGTGAGTAACGTGTCGTTCTTACATTTCCTTAGTAAAATTACACTTTTTTAGTGATGAGGGGGGGGGGGGTAAATTACGTTGTGCCCCCTGCAATTTGGATGTTACGAGCCGCCACTGCACATAGTACATACACATAGTACATACACATAGTATACACACAGTACATACAATATTGCTCACTCTCATTGAAGGTTGTACGATCACAGGTCATAGCATGTGTGAGAGAGGGCGCCATGCAAACTATAGCCGCTATATAGGTCACAGTACGTACACATAGTACATACACATAGTATACACACAGTACATACAATATTGCTCACTCCCATTGAAGGTTGTACGATCACAGGTCATAGCATGTGTGAGAGAGGGCGCCATGTAAACTAGCCGCTATATAGGTCACAGTACATACACATAGTACATACACATAGTACATACACACAGTACATACGATATTGCTCACTCTCATTGAAGGTTGTACGATCACAGGTCATAGCATGTGTGAGAGAGGGCGCCATGCAAACTATAGCCGCTATATAGGTCACAGTACATACACATAGTACATACACATAGTACATACACATAGTATACACACAGTACATACAATATTGCTCACTCTCATTGAAGGTTGTACGATCACAGGTCATAGCATGTGTGAGAGAGGGCGCCATGTAAACTAGCCGCTATAGGTCACAGTACATACACATAGTACATATACATAGTACATACACATAGTACATACAATATTGCTCACTCTCATTGAAGGTTGTACGATCACAGGTCATAGCATGTGTGAGAGAGGGCGCCATGCAAACTATAGCCGCTATATAGGTCACAGTACATACACATAGTACATACACATAGTACATACACATAGTATACACACAGTACATACAATATTGCTCACTCTCATTGAAGGTTGTACGATCACAGGTCATAGCATGTGTGAGAGAGGGCGCCATGTAAACTAGCCGCTATAGGTCACAGTACATACACATAGTACATATACATAGTACATACACACAGTACATACGATATTGCTCACTCTCATTGAAGGTTGTACGATCACAGGTCATAGCATGTGTGAGAGAGGGCGCCATGCAAACTATAGCCGCTATATAGGTCACAGTACATACACATAGTACATACACATAGTACATACACATAGTATACACACAGTACATACAATATTGCTCACTCTCATTGAAGGTTGTACGATCACAGGTCATAGCATGTGTGAGAGAGGGCGCCATGCAAACTATAGCCGCTATATAGGTCACATCACAGTACATACACATAGTACATACACATAGTACATACACATAGTACATACACATAGTACATACACATAGTATACACACAGTACATACGATATTGCTCACTCTCATTGAAGGTTGTACGATCACAGGTCATAGCATGTGTGAGAGAGGGCGCCATGCAAACTATAGCCGATATAGGTCACATCACAGTACATACACATATAGCATACACATAGTATACACACAGTACATACACATAGTATACACACAGTACATACACATAGTACATGTACATAGTAACCTGAACCGCCACAAACCTATGTTTATTGGTTCAGGTATTTCCGCAGGTACAAGAAAAAAATCCAAATGTGTAATGTACAAAAAGAGGAAAATAAATAAATAAATTTAAAAAAAAAATACCGGTAAGAACATTAATTTAATCATCATTTCAATACTTTCAATAGGGCACTAGCAACACCAAAAGACAACAATGGAACAAATGAATTGAACTGATGGGCAAACCATCAACTGTCAAAATAATAAAATTGCCACTATACAAATAAAAACAAGTGTAGCAATAGTAACTGCTCGCCATTTAAAACTTTTATGATAGACAACGACTTAGTGATAGTTTTGTATGTGTATTTGTTTGTTTTTTGTTTTGTTTTCCAAAATGAGAAGAAATTATTTTTTGACAGCTTGTTGTTGGTCCATCGATTCAATTCATTTGTTTCATTTTGTCTTTTGGTGTTGCTAGTGCCCTATACTGTTTAATAAAAATTAATAATATAATATATCCTTTTAGCTATATAGAGTAATGTATGTCAATATAAAACTTTAAATTGGTATTACAATCCTGTGTTCACCTATACCTTGCGGAACACCCGATTTTGGTGTTAAAATTGCTTTAAAATGGGGTAAATCAAAATATGTCATCCTATAGAGAATTTAATGATTTCTCACACATTTTTTTTATTCAAATAAATATTTCAGTTTGAAGGTGTTCTTAATTAGGTGTGAAAGGTGTCCAGCAACATCACATTAAAGAAGGTATTAGTAAGAACATGTGAAAAACGGTAGGATTGATTGGAATAATGTATCAATGTAAGAGCACTAATTGCTCTACGAGTCTACAGGATGACATATTTTGATTTATATTTGGGACAATTTAAACATATTTAAACAGACCTAAACTGGGAGTTCCACAGGCTAAGTGGACAATGGACATACAGCCTTAAAACAAAATAAAAATAATTTAAGAAATATTTTATGTAAAACCACCTATAAAGTTTAAATAGGCCTCGCAAAGCCATGTTTCACTGTTGCAGAATATATCAGTCGGGTTCAAAAAATTACTATATGGACACTTTCTTGCCTATTTTTGTTATTTTACATGGAACATATTTTTAAACATTATGTTGTTTTAATTTTAGTTTTAGAGTAATAAGAACAAAAATCTATTGATACAAAAATTTAAGTCACGCCATGCAAGAATGTATTTCAATAAAATTTAAAAATGTCATTTAAATTAAAAAAAAATGTGTTGTAACAAAAATAATTTAATAAAACTTTATATAAAACCGCCTATAAATAGGACACGCAAAGACATGTTTCACTGTTGCACTAATTGCCAATCTTGTTCAGAATGTGACAAACTTCGCCCTTTTCTTTGTATAGTTTTGTTATTTTACACTTTTAATTTTTTGTTTTATTTTAGTTACATTTAAAGAATAAGAACAAAATATCTACCGATAAAAAAATAAGTCATGCCGTGCAAGAATGTATTTCAATAACATTTAAAAACGTCATTTGAATCTTAAAACAAAAATGTGTTTTAACAAATATAATTTAAGAATACTTTATGTAAAAACCACCTATAAAGAATAAATAGGCCACGCAAAGACATGTTTTGCACAAAATATGTCAGTCGGTTCAGAAGGCGACAAACTTCGTCGCCTTGTGTGCCTTGCATAGTTTTGTTATTTTACATAAAAATAAAATAAATGTTTACATTGTTTTGTTTTATTACAGCTATAAAATAATGAGAACAAAATATCCATTGTTAAAAAAATGAATGCTGTGCAAGAATTTGTGTCAATAAAATAAATTTAAAATTGTTATTTAAATCATAAAAACCAAAAATCTGTTATTAGTTGTAACAAAGTACCGTATGTGAAACCACCTATAAAGTGTAAATAGGCCACGCAAAGCCATGTTTCATTGTTGCACTAAATGTCAGTCGGGTTCAGAAGATGACAACTTCGCCCCTATCTTGTATAGTTTTGAGATTTTACATTTTTCATTTTTGTTTACGTTTTTTGTTTTATTTTAGTTATATTAAAAGAATAAGAACAAAATATCTACTGATAAAAAAATAAGTCATGTCGTGCAAGAATGTATTACAGTAAATTAAATTTAAAATTGTTATTTAAATCTAAAAAAAGTGTTGTAACAAAAATAATGTAAGAAATACTTTACGATAAACCACCCATAAAGTATAAATAGGCCACGCAAAGACATGTTTCATTGTTGCACTAAATGTCAGTCTGGTTCAGGTGGTGACAACTTCGCCCCTATCTTGCATGCGTAGTTCTGTCAAGTCAAGGCCAGTAGAGAGGCGTGGCTGAGTCAGTAACTGAACCCGGCCTAATAAATACAGGGAAAGCGAAAGTGTTCGAGCCCGACAGACAGAAAAGGAATTCGCAATAAAATGAATGCAGCCAGGATATTAACTCATTGTTTTCTCCAAACGTCGAGTGTGCCAAACATGCTTGACACGGCCTAACATGCTTGATACGGGCAAACATGCTTGACATGTCCAAACATGCTTGAGACCTTGACCAAACATGCTTGACACGGCCAAACATGCTTCAGACCTTGACCAAACATGCTTGACACGGCCAAACATGCTTGACACGGCCAAACATGCTTGAGTGGAGACCCCGACCAAACATGCTTGACACGGCCAAACATGCTTGACACGGTCAGACATGCTTGACACGGCCAAACATGCTTGACACGGCCAAACATGCTTGACACGGCCAAACATGCTTGACACGGCCAAACATGCTTGAGTTGAGACCCCGGTCACCACATTGTACCAGGTTCTTTCCCCATTCATCCCCAGACTAATTTTTATTATCACCCCAGCCCTCGGGCTTATGCGTTTTACCTATGTATTCCTTCATCTGCTCTAGAGGGCCCAGCCCGGGAGAGCGTTCCAGCAAAGCTCAATATTGAATTATTCAATCTAGTAAGTAAGTAAGTAAGTAAGTAAGTAAGTAAGTAAGTAAGTAAGTAAGTAAGTAAGTAAGTAAGTAAGTAAGTAAGTAAGTAAGTAAGTAAGTAAGTAAGGAAATGAGTAAGTAAGTAAGTAAGTAAGTAAGTAAGTAAGTATAAGTAAGTAAGTAAATAAGTAAGTAAGAAAACAAGTGAATAAGTAAGTAAGTAAATAAGTAAGTAAGTAAGTAAGTAAGTAAGTAAGTAAGTAAGTAAGTAAGGAAATGAGTAAGTAAGTAAGTAAGTAAGTAAGTAAGTAAGTAAGTAAGTAAGTAAGTATAAGTAAGTAAGTAAGTAAGTAAGTAAGAAAACAAGTGAATAAGTAAGTAAGTAAATAAGTAAGTAAGTAAGTAAGTAAGTAAGTAAGTAAGTAAGTAAGGAAATTAGTAAGTAAGTAAGTAAGTAAGTAAGTATAAGTAAGTAAGTAAGTAAATAAGTAAGTAAGAAAACAAGTGAATAAGTAAGTAAGTAAATAAGTATTTACGTACGTACGTACATCACGCAATTTTAATATGCATAATAATTAATAATTTTTCGTAGGAATACCCGTTTTAATGTGCATGGGATTAAGGGGCCTTGGTTCCAATCGGTCGCGGAGTGTGAAATCCACTCCGTATATCACGTCAATCTGAAGCGCCCTTATCTAAGCCGACTGCGTCACAGGTCGTGGATCGCGGAGCCGCTTTGACGTGTATATCAAAGCAAATTCTAACCTCCAACTCGCTTGCCCAGGCGCGGACTGGCTAGGGATGCCGGGATGCGATCGCATCCTGGGCCCCTGGGCAAATCCGGGCCCTTTGGCAGTCCGGGCCCCCGGGCTGCCACCAGAAAGTTCCTATGATGTTAATACTTCTCTGTATATTGCTAAAAAAAATCTTAACCCCATTATAAGTATTATTTTGAAATTATAATCGAATTTATTGTAAATATTCAATGTAATTAATTGAATATAATTGAAATTTTTTTGCTACTGGTAGGGTGGCCTCTGTTGATCGCGCCCTAAAATCGAATTCTAGGCCATAAAATTCAATGCAACCCCAAAAAATGTGTTACGTCTTTGGCGTATTTGCCACCGGCGGCTGGGGCTTCGCCCCAGACCCCAGCTGCACCACGCCACCTCGTGCGGGCCACCCCGAAACCCAGCATCCCGGGCCTTTTTATCCCAGTCTACCCCTTATGAAGGTCTTTGGTTTTCCTGTCCGGCCAACAAAATGACATGAAACGGAGGCTTTACCAAAGATCTTATCTTTATAGCAGTTGAAGGTATTTGGTTTTGCTGTCCGGCCAACACAATGACATGAAACGGAGGCTTTACCAAAGATCTTATCTTTATAGCAGTTGAAGGTATTTGGTTTTGCTGTCCGGCCAACACAATGACATGGAACGGAGGCTTTACCAAAGATCTCATCTTTATAGCAGTTAAAGGTCTTTGGTTTTACTGTCCGGAACAGAAGCTTTACCAAAGATCTTATCTTTATAATAGTAGAAGGCTTTGGATTTGCTCCGTCCAACGCAATGACATGGAACAGTAGCTTTACCAAAGATCTTATCTTTATAGTAGTTGAAGGTCAGGCGCGGACTGGCTAGGGATGCCGGGATGCGATCGCATCGCGGGCCCCCGGGCAAATCCGGGCCCTTTGGCAGTCCGGGCCCCCTAGGCTGCCATGTAAATACTTCTCTGTATATGGCTAAAAAAAACCTTAACCCCACTATAAGTATTATTTGGAAATTTTAATTGAATTTATTGTTAATATTCAATGTAATTAATTGAATAAAATTGAAATTATTTTGCTACTGGTAGGGTGGCCTCTGTTAATCGCACCCTAAAATCGCATTTCAGGGCATAAAAACTAATGCAACCCCAAACAATTTGTTATGACTTCGGTGTATTTGCCACCGGCGACTGGCACCTCGCTTCAGACCCCAGCTGCGCCACGCCACCTCGTGCGGGCCACCCCGAAACCCAGCATCCCGGGCCTTTTTATACCAGTCCCGAGTCCGCCCCTGCGCTTGCCAAAGTGTACGGGATCGGAGTCGCCTTGAGGTAAGTAAATTCGACGTGTATGTATACCACACTCTGCAACCGATTGGAACCAAGGCGCCTTCATCCTATGCGCGTTAAACTTGCGTGATATACGTATAGTCATAGTCAATTTATACGACTCGTCATATTTTAAATGTTGTGACTTGTAGTGATAATGCAGCATAAGCAAATTCCGACTAACTTTTGTTTTAAAAACGCTATTGATTGCTAATGCTCTGAATTATTTCACAAGTACTCATGACGTAAGCCCAGCGCACACAAAGTCATAACAATGTCACAAGGTATAGGTATAGTCGTCGTACAACAACGTCTGTAATGCTTCCGTCACGGGTGGGTGAGCGGCAGCCAACCAGCGACCGTGGCTAATTCAAATACCTGCTCGGGTTGGCCGAGACCGTAAACACGTCATTGATTGATGACGAAAGCATTACCGAAGTTATTGTAAGACGACTTTAAAGTTATACTAGGCCCAACGAAAGTATTCACATACCAATCTCAGGTAATTGTCTACTGCCCCTTTCAACCGCGTTAATTGAAAGAAAATCAACAGATACCTGGTGTTCTTTCACACACTCGTAAATGCACGATTCGGTTAAGTCGAGTGCACAGGCGGTTTGGCCACACCCACCGTTACAGGTAACCAACGGAAGGTTTTAAATTATCCCCAATGGACATGTTTAGATTAGATAGTTTAGGAATTAGCGAAGTAAAAACAAATAAATAAATTCGTATTTTATAGATTACCCAACAAGACTGATTTTCAGTGGGGACTTTAATTTAAAGCGACTAAACCAACCCTGTCGGCTCCGAACACCATCGACGAGTGAGCGATAACCAATCAAAGGTCGATATTTCAAATACGAAACATATGAATTAGTGATTGGACAGTGCAAACACCTGGTCTTCGAACCTGGTCTTTGAAACCAGCTACAATTAATCGCAATAGTTTTCTTTTTCTAAATTCATTCTGAGTGATAGCACAGTTAATGCCTATAAATGTCTAACTGTAATTTATTCACTCAGAATGTATTTCATAGATTCTGGAACATATAGTAATTTAGACAGTTATTCTTTGAAAGTAGATATTGTTAATTAATTAATTCATTCATAAATTAAAGAAACAACTCTACATGACAAATTAACAAATTACAACTTTTGACATTTGGAACACTATTCACGACTGTATTTATGTGTATGATTATTTGTTAATGGTTTCTCAAATCACAGCAGTTCACATCGATAATGGGCTCTTTACTCTCTTTCTCTAATAACACATTTTAAAATAGATTACTGCAATGTGACACACGTGATCATTAAATTTAGGATCGTTAACTTCTACGGGGTCACAATCTTAAAATACAAAATATTATTAAGAACTAGGAAAAAGCTCTGTTTGACGCGTTGATTAGCGAGCGCGTCCATATCTACGAACGTTCTGGCGAAAAGATCTCAAAGCTAATAAAAACAACAGTAAACAACATTTCAAGAATGCGCATTGCAAAAAATTTTCTAATTTCTATAGCTATTATACTTCCCGATATTGTTGAATGCAGTGCAATGTGCGTTGCTAAGAATTTTCATTGTCATTCTGTCTAGTGTTTTCGCCGCGGTCCGCCACCGTTGCCAACAGTTATTGACAGCATTAAATGTGATTTCTGTCTCCAATACGTATCAGATCGCGTTTTCATTAGTATATTCGTGACCGACATTTTGCCGCCATTTTGATTCAGAAAAATATTTTGCAGTAACTATGGGGTTTCTTCTTTGTAGCTTTTTGAACGATTTTGCCTCAAAACTTTACACCTTCAATCCACATCGAGGCTTGTGGATGATCCAAATTTCAAGCTGATCGGACTTTCCGTTCGACCGCTATCAACAGAAATAAAAAAAAAAAATAGAACGAAGTGCCATAAAGGTCAAATGGAGACGCTCGCTTCGCTCGCTTATAAATAGGCTATGGAAACAAATTAATTCAAGCTACAAACAATCAAAAATAGGTTATCCCATTCTACGAATGTGAGGCTCTAGACAGTAATAGTAGTTTCGACAGTTTAGTAATAAGCGTTGAAGTATTGATTCAGTTTTATTGCGAAAACGAGCAATTTGTAGTTGTGAAAGTTTGATAACGGAAGTGAATATGTCATTAAATAAGTTAGTCCAGCAGAGAATCGTAGGGATCGATTTTATATTCACCATAAACGACATAACTTCTGTGGTAACAATCTCCAGATAAGTACTAGTTGAGTATAGCGAGGACTAGATAACACTATCACGCAACAAAACGTTCGAATATGTGCGACGTAGCCGCCAGAATGGCAGTTCGGTCAAACAATAGCTGTGAACGACTCAGCGAGTCCAACTAAATAGTTCCACTTTAAGTAGTCATGCCTGAGATTCAAGATGGTGGACTAGAGTTTGTGAAGGTCGTTGAGCAATTAATGCACTATCAAGGTTAGTATAGGATCTGTACTCAAATCGATATTTAATTGATTGATGAGCATTTACCTACTTTGGAGATACATTGTGCATGGGGCCTATTCACAGTTGACTCACAGCACAGTAAAGTTGAGAAACTGTAAGAATTACAACCCCCTCCATATCTCCTACACAGCTACCTGACCCCCCTCAACTCCGTGACAACCTGAAAGAATGAAAAACGTAATTCAAAATCAGTTTGTTTCAGTTGTTAAGTTTAATGTTTCATGGAGTTGAGGGGGGTCAGGTAGTAGTGGAGGGGATAAGGAGGGGGCCGTCATTCTGAAAGTTTCTCAACTATATTAAAGTGGTTTTCCAGAAAGAAAAAAAAAGAGAGAGAAAGAAGGGAAAAATTAACGAAATCGTATAATTTGGGCTAGTTTCCCAAAATAAATAAATAAAAAAAAAAAAATCACATTTAGATACTACCCACTCAGTAACGGAACTGATTTGCAGTGGGGGACTTTAATTTAAAGTGACTTAACCAACCCTGCAGGCTCCGAACACCATCGACGAGTGAGCGATAACCAATCAAAGATCGAACATTTCAAATACGAAACATATGAATCAGTGATTGGTAAGTGCGAACACTTGCGGACAAATGTCAGAATCACCAAGGCCGATTCAAAACAACTTTGAATTTATTGAGTGCTTCGTTGCTAGGACGGCTCCAAAGTCACCGTTTACTTATTCCTAAGCCAAGAAGTAATGGAATTGAATCCATATTAGAAATTAAAAAACTTCTGCCTGAAGCGGGATTTGAACCCGGGACACCTATCACACTACACTGTGTTTAATCTGTCATATTTGTTATGCTGGGCGCTGCTCACGTAACAAGGGGGGGGGGGGGGATTCAAACTAGGTCAAACTTGAAATATCTGCACAATAGGTAGTTGTAGTGATCACATCAATTACGGCGTGATACCACCATTTTGTGATTATTATACTACTGTTGTAAACTAAGCCCTGGGATGGCATACCTGATTATGATTACCTGTTTCTCTAACAGGTATGTGGTACGAAGACCCCGAGCCCGACCTTGAGTTCTATCTTCAGTTCTACCCGTCCAGAGTGGCCCACACACTACTTAAACACCGCCATCTTGGTTCGACGCTCAAGTTCCTCCGCAATATCTATCCATGGCTCCTGATTATTCCGACAATGTCTGAGATTTTATATCTACTTCCAATGGGTATTTACGTTAATTGGGATGACAAAAGTGAGGTTATGACCCAAGTCTACGCTTTGATATTGCACATTATAGTTCTGGTAGCACTCATTTCAATAAATTTAGAAAAAGAGGTTCTTAAGAATGTGGCCTATGAGTTGAAGGGAATGTCTTTACCGAAGCTGATGGAAAATGACGAGCAAAAGAACTTGATGCGCAAAACCAGCAACTTCTGCTATGGATTCACGAAATACTCACATTTCGTAGTATTTCCCTGTTTTAGTCTGGCACTGACAACTACGGCATTGTTATATCATATTCCGCAACGCAAGTTCCTTGCAAGGTATGTACCAATCAATCAAACGGTAATAAATACGTTATACTCGTACCCTACAGTAGAGTTCCGCGGGAGTTTACACCATGGCCACACCATTTCCCCCCCGTTTTGGACACCCATAGATACGTTGAAAGATAAGCTACCCCGGGATTATTTGTTTTCCTAGAATGATCGGACCTCATCGTCTTGAAGAATGTGATGAGTGTATTCATGTCATCTGAATTCCTCGTTCTTTGCTCGAGTTTGAATGGAGATCATTGCTCACCTGGACTTTGCTCTAGGGGTGTACCAAGAAAACTACCTAAAAAGTTGGTGTAAACTCCCGCGGAACTCCACTGTAACGTATAAGCTTTATCTCGTTCCAGGATAACCATGCGAGATCGCCAAAATCGCCAAAATAGCAATAATTCAAGTCAAAAGACCACTTGAACTAATATTATTGATATTATTACTGTAAAGTATAGATAATAGTATATCCAGCGATAAGTTGCCGCAGCTACTAATAGTGTTAATGATTTTTTCAGGGAATGGTATCCGTGGGACACAACAGGCTCACTCGGCTTCGGAATAACATTTTTCTTCAGATTGATGCAAACAATTTTCGCTTTTCTAACAGGAGTCACTTTGATATCCGTAATTGTAACGTTGTGTGTGCTGCTAATAACTCATTACAAGATTCTTTTAAACAAAATCGCAAACATCCGTACTCTGGCGATAAGAAGAGCCAAAGACCGAAAGGTGGAGGAATCTGAGCGTTTCGCTGGTGTTCCGGTGGGAGTTGCAACAGATAACGGAAGACAGTTCAGAGCTACCCGCTTTGTTGCCAGACGTAACCAGACTAAAGCTGGCCGAGCTGGTCACAATACTAGGAGACTAAAGAGTCTTCACTTGTTGCATCCACTGTACATAACAGGTACTACCGTCGTGCGCACCACCCTGGGGAACACCAACACGACTGGACGAGTCCATTTGAACCAGGTGGGTCCGGGTAGTAACGGTACGACTGGCGCGCCTGTCTTCTGTCGTGTATCAAGGGCGAAGAAAGAAAGTAGGTCCGACACACGGTTGGCTATTGACGAACCACAAAGCTGCTTGATGCCCAAATATCTTGAAAAGATGTCTCAGCAAGAAGTCAAAGATCTTGACGGGGTAACTGCTCAAGAACTGGATAAGGAAATGATGTATCTGTTGACGGCCTACGTCAAGATTCACGCTGCGCTATTGAGGTACAGAAATGTTGTTCTCTGTATAGTAATACCTAATAAGTAGTATCGTATTTCGCTCTTTCAACCTTAAAGTTAAATAACCCATAATCCTTGATACTTCTTAGATGAAAGTACCGCGGTACTAGATTTTGCTGATTTTCTAAACATTTATACACTCAATAAGTAAAAATTCGGAAATTACCTTTGATGGATTAGAAGAAGTCTTGTTATATTAATAATTCTTGGCTGTCGGGTGTCGCCGCGTCTGTCGTTTATTAAAACCTGACGTTTCGGACTAATTGCATAGTCCATCTTCAGAGTGAAGAGACAGAGCGCGTTCAGAGAGTGAGCGCTTGAAACTCGCGTGGGCGGAACATGTTAAGCACATCGCGAAGGTTCGAGAACAAGCTTGCGCGCACGCGCGGGATGTTCGCGCGTCGGAGATTGCACTGCAGTGTGAGGCACAGTCGCTGGGTAGAGCTGGATCGAGTAGGTTCTCTCAGTGACTGTCTCTTCACTCTGAAGATGGACTATGCAATTAGTCCGAAACGTCAGGTTTTAATAAACGACAGACGCGGCGACACCCGACAGCCAAGAATTATTAATATTGACTCGGGCCGCGAAAGCCTACAACAAGTTTTAAGTCTTGTTATGTTTGAATTCATAAACGGCCCCTGTCTTAGGGGATCCCGTGGTTGCCATTGCAACAGTATCGTGCATTTTATTTCCAATATAGAAAACAAATCCTTAGTAACCATGGGCGCCCTATGGCTAGGGAATGACCCAATATCCAATGTACCATACATGTGATACAACAGTGGCGACATTCAATAATATGAAGCAACTCCCAGTGGTTAGCATACCTGCTTCCAATGCAGAAAGTTCCGGGTTCAAATCCATCTTCAGGCAAAAGTTTTTTTAATTTCTAATATGGATTCAATTCCATCACTTTTTGCCTTTGGAATAAGTAAACGGTGACTTTGGAGCCGTCCAAGCAACGAAACACTCAGTAAATTCAAAGTTGTTCTGGATTGGCCTTGTTGATTCTGGCATGTGTTCGCACTGTCCAATCACTGTTTCAGGTATTTCATATTGGAAATATAGATCTTTGATTGGTTATCGGTCACTCGTCGATGGTGTTCGGAGCCTACAGGGTTGGTTTAGTCGCTTTAGATTAAAGTCCCCCACTGAAAATCAGTCTTGTTACTGAGTGGGTAGGCTCTATAAATACTTATTTATTTATTTTTATTTCTACTTGTTGATTTAACTCTCTGTTTACTGGGAGGTGTCGTTCTCCACTCCACACACTCCACGGTGCATTAATGGGATTCTTCCTTGTTCGTTACAGGATCACAAGGTCACTAGGGTCAATCATGAACGTTTACCTTATGGTCATGTATTTAGCCAACACAGTCACACTTGGATTAACCGCCCTTCTTACAACGGTAAGATTATACAACATTTAACTTTAAGAGCGTTCGGAAGTAGTTTTGATGTTTCTAGTCAACTAATTTCTCTTAAACAAATAATAGAATTATTATGAAAATGTACCTACTTGCAGAGGGATGTCATATCTACGCATGGTATTAAGTACATTCGTGACAATTTTGCTTAAAAATAATTGTACTCATGTTTGAATTATGCAAATAAATTACTTTCTTCAAAAATGTTTGGCGAAATCTTACGGAGAATATGTTAAAAAATGGGTACATTATTTTTGAATAGGTAAGTGACAAATGTACTTAATACCATGCATAGGTATGATATCCCTCTACAAGCAGGTAAATATTTATAATAATCCTACTATTAGGTTAAGAGTAATAAGTTGACGGCCAATACATCTGTAAAACTCCTACTGCCGAACGCTCTTAACCGCTCTTTCTTATAAGAATGTATCTTCATCCCCCGCTGCGAAGCTCCTGGTTTCTGTCGCATGTGACCCACATAATAAATATATTTTGTCTACATTTCAATTATGTTAATCACAAATTCCAAGTTCTTAAAAATTTACGTAGCCCGAGCTAAAAGTTTACATGTGATATGTGCGTAAATAAATATACATCATAATTTGTTGCGTTTTGCTACCAGGGAAAGGAAATGGGGCCACTTGAAATAATGGTATTGACCTTCTCTGCTGAAATAATGGCCCTCTATCTGATGCACAACTACTTGGCGAATGTGATCACTGACCAGGTAAACCTATACAACTATCTGATGCACAACTACTTGGCGAATGTGATCACTGACCAGGTAAACCTATACAACTATCTGTTGCACAACTACTTGGCGAATGTGATCACTGACCAGGTAAACCTATACAACTATCTGTTGCACAACTACTTGGCGAATGTGATCACTGACCAGGTAAACCTATACAACTATCTGTTGCACAACTACTTAGCTAATGTGATCACTGACCAGGTAAACCTATACAACTATCTGATGCACAACTACTTGGCGAATGTGATCACTGACCAGGTAAACCTATACAACTATAATCTGTACTTGGTGAATGTGATCACTGACCAGGTAAACCTATACAACTATCTGATGCACAACTACTTGGCGAATGTGATTACTGACCAGGTAAACCTATACAACTATCTGATGCACAACTACTTGGCGAATGTGATCACTGACCAGGTAAACCTATACAACTATCTGATGCACAACTACTTGGCGAATGTGATTACTGACCAGGTAAACCTATACAACTATCTGATGCACAACTACTTGGCGAATGTGATCACTGACCAGGTAAACCTATACAACTATAATCTGTACTTGGTGAATGTGATCACTGACCTGGTAAACCTATACAGCTATCCGTTGCACATTTTCACATTATACACAATCATCTACACAAACATGTTTTACTGTTCCAAATATTTTTATTTCGTTCGATTTAATTTAATTCTTAACCATAATTCCTTTTATTTTCACATTTTAAACGTGCCCTTTCTATCATCACAATGTTTAAGTAATTTTTTTTAAACTTAAGAAAATTAATGACAACGACAATGAATATCAAATTGTTAATTTGAATAATTACATAAAATAGGATGAGTTAATGATCATGTAATATCTCATTAGAAAAAATATTAAAGGAAGGAAGGAAGGAAGGTGTTTAATTAGATACACCCCTATAACTGTAGTTCAATTAAGTCACAAGGTTAGCTTACCTGTGACGTCATGTTTTCTTGTAATCACAGAGTCTGGCGGTCGGTGAAGCCATCTACTTTATCGACTGGACTGGAGCCTCGCCGAGCTTCAAGAGGTCCATGCTCATCATCATGAGCCGAGCCAATAAACCCTACCTCATGAAGCCTACCGGCTTCCAGCCGTTGTCGCTCAAGAACTTCAGCGAGGTAAGTGACGTCATAATAATCCAAGCCAATGAGCTATTGTCACTGAGCCGTTGTCACTGTAACCTACCGGGCTCCAGCCGTTGTCGCTCAAGAACTTCAGCGAGGTAAGTGACGTCATAATAAGCCGAGCCAATGAGCTATTGTCACTGAGCCATTGTCATTCAAGCCTACCGGTCTCCAGCCGTTGTCGCTAAAAAACTTCAGCGAGGTAAGTGACGTCATAATAAGCCGAGCCAATGAGCTATTGTCACTGAGCCGTTGTCACTGTAACCTACCGTCTTCCAGCCGTTGTCGCTCAAGAACTTCAGCGAGGTGAGTGACGTCATAATAAGCCGAGACAATGAGTATTGTCACTGAGCCGTTGTCACTGTAACCTACCGGTCTCCAGCCGTTGTCGCTCAAGAACTTCAGCGAGGTAAGTGACGTCATAATAAGCCGAGCCAATGAGCTATTGTCACTGAGCCGTTGTCACTGTAACCTACCGGGCTCCAGCCGTTGTCGCTCAAGAACTTCAGCGAGGTAAGTGACGTCATAATAAGCCGAGCCAATGAGCTATTGTCACTGAGCCGTTGTCACTGTAACCTACCGTCCTCCAGCCGTTGTCGCTCAAGAACTTCAACGAGGTGGGTGACGTCATAATAAGCCGAGACAATGAGCTATTGTCACTGAGCCGTTGTCACTCGAGCCTGTCTGTTAATCTCGTTCTAAAATCGCATTTTAGTTTTTAAGGCAATAAATTCAATGCAACTCAAAAAAAATTCTTACGCCTCCGGCGTATTTGCCTCCGGCGGCTGGGGCTTCGTCCCAGACCCCAGCTGCACCACGCCACCTCGTGCGGGCTCCCCCGAAACCCAGCATCCCAGGTCTTTTTATCCCAGTCCGCCCCTGCAAGCTACGCACGTGGGACCCAACAAGGTCATATAAGTGAACATCTCTCTCACTCACACGAGTTGTTTATCATGTTTCAGGTCAGTATTAGCGCCTACAAAATGATGTCCACACTCAACTCATTTGTGAAGTGAATGTGACGACATCACTCGACCGATTCTGACAGAAGTTTCATTGCTGACTCCCTTATGATCATGTTGAATCAAGCTGTCTCATAAGGGGTGTGAGCAGAGAACCGATATGAGCAAACACAACAAGAAACACAAAAATAATATTTTAAGCACCGTGGAAACTGTAATATATATATATTTATGTGATAGTATTAATGAATTAATAAATATACCGTAGTAAGTGTTAGCATAGTTAGTTTGGGCATGCAATTCTAACCCACAGCCTGTTACAGCGAGACCGTATGACAGCAGCGCTGCGAGCGTTTCTGTTCACACAAATGTCAGTATGCCCCTCAATTGACGCATACAATTATGATGTAGTGTAAAGTAAATACAGATGGCTGTGGGACGGCTTAACCTTACCCACGCGCGAAGAGTGTGGTAAACTGTGTTACTCTCTAAACCATTGTACTAGGTTCCACTTGTTTTTTGGATTCTGCAGCTGATTTTTATTTTAATTACATAAAACTTAACAATAATTAAGTTTTAGGCTTAGGATCGGAGCTTTCAGCTAGCATTTGGTTTTATCTTAAATTTGTTTAATAAGATACAGTGGATTGTTTTGTTGTATACTGACCTAGCAAACGAAACTGGAATATTTATGAATAGTTTATGTTTTCGTCTGGCTGATTGGTAGACCTGCACTGCAATCATGTAACTTTGGCCGCTAACGTTGAAAACTCTGTTATCGTTATTGCATGCACAGAGAAATAAATTGCATGGATACATACAACTCCATGGTCAGACTCGCGTGCTTCACGTGGCGATTTCGTGGACCTTGGATTTAATACATAACGATCTAGAGGTCCGTTCTTATTTGTAAAGAATTTGAGATCTTTTGTTGCCATGGGTACCGATTTTGGGTAAATGTATGTGAATGTAATTTGTGCCTTCTTATCAGATCGTGTTAAAATTGTATTTTCGCGACTCGATACAATTTTTTTAATTACTATTATTATTAATAATTATTTATTCTTGTCACCACAAAACCACATAAGTAAAAAAGAAAAAAATCTTAAGTTTAAAGGTCTCTTGACAACAAACGGCGTCGACGCTAGCAAACATTATGCTATAGCTCGCTAACGAATGATAGATGCACCGATGATGACACCAATAGCTTGACGCATCCTGAAGATGACTCAGTGCGTCATGCATCTAAGGTCAATCATGTCCATCATTCTAAGAGAGCGCAGATTTACTTGAGAATCACCAGGAGAGCTGCCAAGATGCGGAGACACACGACGCATAATACCGAGAGCTACTCACTGAACGTGGACCTAGAGTACTTCGCACCATTGGCACAACTCTCGGGCTAGGTCAAGAAGGTGGATGGGCGACAACTCTCCTCTGAAACACTAGTTATACCGTTGGTTAGAGCGGATTGGAGGGTTCGAAAGCTTGTGTAACAGCTTCGTTCTTCTCGTCAACTGCTTGGCAGTCCAGGTCAGTGGAGGAACCTGTATGACTAGTCAAAGTTACACCGTCCTTTCGGATGGGACGTAAAGCGGATGGTCCCCTTGGTGCTTTTCGACAGGAGTAGGCTTCGTGCCGATACCGGGCTTCCTCTTCTCCCTTCCTCACTATCATTAAAAAATGATCGCTTATCAAGAGAGAGTTGTGTCCTATACTGGACTTAATTACAATAGAATAAATAAATAACTCAAAATTGATACTTTTGAGTTATTCTTGTTTGAACTTGCAAACTGTAATAATAAATACATTATACATCTAAGGAACTCCCTGCTTAACTTTTATATTATGTACTTGTGGGTGTATTATGAAATCTAAACGTTTCGTTTCCACTATGAGCGGACAGGCTTTACATGATCCATATGTTTTTTTTAGATGCTTACCTAAATACCCCTTTAATAGTCGGTAAAGCTGTCCGCTCATAGTGGAACGTGAAATAGGGTTTAAAGGGCCAACAGGTAGCGCGCTGTTGTCATTTCATTGCAATTCTTTTTCTTTCAAAGGGTGACATTCTTTGGACCTCCGTTATTATAAAATTGGCAACCGTGATGTTTCTAGTAATTCTTGGTTTACAAGTCGATTATAATGGTTCAATACACAAACATTGGCCATTAGCTCTAAACGTTTCGTTTCTACCATGAGCGGACAGACTTTACATGTTACATAATATGGTTTGTTTAGTTTTGGTCGGTTTACACACGGGTCTAAGGATTAAGGTTTAAAGTTGAAGCATGCTAAATACATTATAGTGTTCACACACGGTCACTAGGTCTAAGAGCCAGGTCTAAGGCTTTAAGAAGTTGGCCAACTTTCAACTCTTGGACCAGGGATTTAAGGTTCTTAGACCCAACCACTCAGAAGTCGACGTCACTATCGTTTCGCCAATCGGAGAGCGACTGCATCAGCCAAATTATTAAATTGTTTAGTGTTTATCAGTGTTTAGCAAAGATCTATGTGAACCGAGAGGCTTAGTCCTTGGATATTAAAACCTTAAACCTAGACCTTAAAAATCTGTGTAAACGCACCATTTCTTTCCTGAATACCCCTTTAATAGCCGGTCGGTAACATAGTAGCCCACCGTGGTCGCGAGCTGTGCCAGTGATAATATCTCAGCAACAGGTGTCCAGGCAACAGATGTACAACAATCTCTTTGGACTCTAGGTTAGTGATGCGTAACGCGTAGATCTGATGTGTGCGTGAGTTGAGATAGATAAGAGATCACTTTCCTTGGAACACTACATGACTACTATCTGATTCAAAAAGGTGCGTCCGTCGACTTTGAAACATCATAAACAAACAAGTACTCAACATAGAGAAGTAAAACTTTTTTGTGTGGTTCATTGGTCATTCCTGCTTCCAATGCAGAAGGTCCCGGGTTCAAATCCCGCTTCAGAGAGTAGTTTTTTAACTTCCAATACGGATTCAATTTCATCATTTCTAACTCAGCCTAGAGAAGTAAAGTTGTTTTGTGTGGCTCATTGGTAATCCCTGCTTCCAATGCAGTAGGTTCCGGGATCAAATTCCGCTTCAGAGAGTAGTTTTTTAACTTCTAATACGGATTCAATTTCATCATTTCCAACTCAACCTAGAGAAGTAAAATTTTTGTGTGTGGCTCATTGGTCATCCTTGCTTTTAATGCAGAAGGTTCCGGGTTCAAATCTCGCTTCAGAGAGTAGTTTTTTAACTTCTAATACGGATTCATTTTCATCATTTCTAGGGCGATATACACAGACAACAGTTGTCTTTCAAGCTAAGTACACGATTTGTTGCTACGGAATTGTTTTATTACATGCTATTTTCCATAAGAAATAATTCTATAACAACCATAAACAAATCATATACTAAGCTCGATTCTGCATTCCGCCCCTAGTCTTAAGAATAAGTAAACAAACAGTGATTTTGGATCCGTCAAGCAACGAAGCACTTAATAAATTCAAAGATGTTGATTATGATATTTGTTTGCAGGTGTTCGCACTGTCCTATCACTCTCAGTCACTAATTAACATATTTAATATTTAAAACATTGATCTTTGATTGGTTATCGCTCACTCGTCGATAGTGTTCGGAATCTACAGGGTTGGCTCGGTCTTTAAATTAAAGTCCCCCTATGAAAATCATTTATGTGACTGAGTGGCTAGACTCAAAATATGAATTTATTTATTTAACAAATAACACCATAAATTACAACGTTATTTTAGAAACAATTTACAACTACTACTATAGTTTTTGTTGTGTGTTTGTTATTGCATTGTTTCATATGACGTGACCTGCCTAAAAATAGCACTTTCTATTTCAATACCACTAGAGAGATACGAGAATAAAGCTTTACACAAATTACAATCATAACAAATACAATATATTTTGATACTTTTAAATGCATTTTTTATTTGATACAAAGCAAAACCAAATCCAGGGTTTAAATATTTTTTTTCAAAATCTTTCAGTGTTCTCTATACATCAATTTAAAACAAAATACTATATGTTCACCTATCCTGCAGAACTCCCGATTTCGGTCTTTTAAAACTACTTTAAAATGTAGTTAAACTGTCCCAAATGTAAATCAAAATATATCATCCTGTAGAGAACTAAGTGCTCGTTTTCAAGAATGTTTCTTTCTACCAATCATTATTACCATTTTTCAGATGTTGTCAATAACCTTTTGTAATGTGATGTTGCTGGACACCTTTCACACCTAATTAAGAGCATCTGCCAAACGGAAATAGTTATTGAAATAAAAAACCATTCATAAGAAAGAGCATCCAATTCTCTATAAAATTACATATCTTGATTTTGTTTTAATAATAATAATAATAATAATAATAATAATAATAATAATAATAATAATAATAATAATAATAATAATAATAATAATAATAATAATAATAATAATAATAATAATAATAAATAATAATAATAATAATAATAATAATAATAATAATAATAATAAGAATGAAGACTTCAAGAAGTTCTCCATCCCGATGGTGGTTTTCGTGGTTTCCACCGTACAAAGAGCGAATGCTGGGATGAGTACAAATCGGCCACGACCGTACATAGCATCCACAGTTCGGTTTGGAAAAAATAATGTGGACAATGATATATTAAGTAGTATAGCCAAATGTGGGCATTTGAGAAGCAGAAGAAGAAGAAGAAGAAGAAGAAGAAGAAGAAGATATATTAAGTAGTAGTTCTAAGTAGATTTTAATAAGGTAAACACATGGAAATACTTGACATTTGTGTCCGTAGGCCTACAACATGTTTATGCCGGTTTTGACCGAGTTTGTATGTATTGCAACAATAAAATAATAATCATAATAATAATAATAATTATAACAATAATAATAATAATAATAATAATAATAATAATAATAATAATAATAATAATAATAAAAATAAAAATGCCTTTATTTGCAAACAGGATATCAAAATCCCACTAGTCCAAACATAAAACAAACCCATAATACACACTGGAGACAGTAGTAAGAAATAACAGTTACAATAAAACATATTTCAATAGAACAATTTTTTAACACATTTTAAAGCTATTTCATTATTTCAACATACCAAAATCGGGTGTACAGCGAGTTGGGTCCCATTTACTTTCAAACTAATCCAATCAAATTGCCACATTATCTCTCCTACAACAACCGATATCATATTTTACCTGTCAAACACATTTCAAGCCACGCTCTCGTTGAAATGTTTCATTGAGTGAAAGTCTAGCGGCCGATTATGTCGCTTGTTGCATTACGCTACATAACGTTATGTTATCATTACCTCCATGGCTATAGGTGTGGGTGTGGTCGACAGACATAGATTGACTGATGGCCTTACAATCTTAAACAATAGCAACACACTTACTACAAAAGATGGAGTTAATGGAAGAAAAATTATATATCCAGTGTCAGATTATATTATATTGTTTAACGTTTAGCCTAGATTGTGTATAAACTTGATCCAGATTCGGAAGGCTTGGGTTGGTGGCCTTGGATGGAATGTCCAGGGATTGGGGTGAGTGAGCGAAGTGGCTCGTTGGTCACGTGGGGTTTAGAGATGTGGGTTTTCTGGAAAAAAATCAATTTGGAAAATAATTGAAAATACATTTTTTTATGATGTCCTGCATTTATCATGCATAAAATTAAAAAAATGCAATTTATTGCTTTCTGCCTATTTTGCATGGATTAATATAGAAAAATACAACTAATTACACTTTCCAAGCAAATCTAGTCAACCAGGACAATTATCCTGGAACTCAAACATCTTAGTTTTTACTGACCAATAATATAATAAAATCCAATTTATTTTATTTAGAAATGAATAAATAATTTGAGCTAAAAAGAGTAATTCGTTCTTTATTATATCTGACTTTACGACGTGAGTTAGAAATCGAGGAATATAATGGTACTGGTCTACTAGGCTACAATTTAAAAAATTTAAAAAAAGTGATTAAAATCCAAATGTAAATACACATTTAAAACTAGATAAATTTGTACCATAGCAATTTTGTGGATCCTAACGTCATAGATGGGTGAGTCGGAGCCAATCAGCGAGCGGCTTTTTCAAGTACTGGCATCCCAAGTAGAACAGCTGCGTCGGAACGACGTTGTATTTGTGGCGTGCAACGGCGGGAAATTTTTCTTCGATTACCGACGCCAATCCAACGTTGGTCCAACGTTGTATTTAACGTGGATTCCGCTGCTATACTAAATGAGGATTTGAATCGTAAAACGGCGTAGGTACCACGTTCGATTTGATTCGGATGCCGCTGTTAGGCTAGGTATGTATTTAAGTAGTAAAACCGCGTCGGTACAACGTCGGATTTGGTTCGGATTCTGCTGCTAGGCTAGGGAAGGATTTCAATCGGAAAACAACGTCAGTACCACGTTGGATTTGGTTTGGATTCCGCTGCTAGTCTAGGCATGTATTTGAGCCGTAAAACGGCGTCGGTACCACGTTGGATTTGGGGTGGATTCTGCTGCTAGTCTAGGCATGTATTTGAGCCGTAAAACGGCGTCGGTACCACGTTGGATTTGGGGTGGATTCCGCTGCTAGTCTAGGCATGTATTTGAGCCGTAAAACGGCGTCGGTACCACGTTGGATTTGGGGTGGATTCCGCTGCTAGTCTAGGCATGTATTTGAGCCGTAAAACGGCGTCGGTACCACGTTGGATTTGGTTCGGATTCCTCTGCTAGTCTAGGCATGTATTTGAGCCGTAAAACGGCGTCGGTACCACGTTGGATTTGGTTCGGATTCCGCTGCTAGTCTAGGCATGTATTTGAGCCGTAAAACGGCGTCGGTACCACGTTGGATTTGGTTCGGATTCCTCTGCTAGTCTAGGCATGTATTTGAGCCGTAAAACGGCGTCGGTACCACGTTGGATTTGGTTCGGATTCCTCTGCTAGTCTAGGCATGTATTTGAGCCGTAAAACGGCGTCGGTACCACGTTGGATTTGGTTCGGATTCCGCTGCTAGTCTAGGCATGTATTTGAGCCGTAAAACGGCGTCGGTACCACGTTGGATTTGGTTCGGATTCCTCTGCTAGTCTAGGCATGTATTTGAGCCGTAAAACGGCGTCGGTACCACGTTGGTTTTGGTTCGGATTCCTCTGCTAGTCTAGGCATGTATTTGAGCCGTAAAACGGCGTCGGTACCACGTTGGATTTGGTTCGGATTCCGCTGCTAGGCTAGGCATGTATTTGAGCCGTAAAACGGCGTCGGTACCACGTTGGATTTGGTTCGGATTCCGCTGCTAGTCTAGGCATGTATTTGAGCCGTAAAACGGCGTCGGTACCACGTTGGATTTGGTTCGGATTCTGCTGCTAGGCTAGGCATGTATTTGAGCCGTAAAACGGCGTCGGTACCACGTTGGATTTGGTTCGGATTCCGCTGCTAGTCTAGGCATGTATTTGAGCCGTAAAACGGCGTCGGTACCACGTTGGATTTGGTTCGGATTCTGCTGCTAGGCTAGGCATGTATTTGAGCCGTAAAACGGCGTCGGTACCACGTTGGATTTGGTTCGGATTCCGCTGCTAGTCTAGGCATGTATTTGAGCCGTAAAACGGCGTCGGTACCACGTTGGATTTGGTTCGGATTCCTCTGCTACTCTAGGCATGTATTTGAGTCGTAAAACGGCGTCGGTACCACGTTGGATTTGGTTCGGATTCCGCTGCTAGGTTAGAGATGTATTTGAGTCGTAAAACGGCGTCGGTACCACGTTGGTTTTGGTTCGGATTCCTCTGCTAGTCTAGGCATGTATTTGAGCCTTAAAACGGCGTCGGTACCACGTTGGATTTGGGGTGGATACCGCTGCTATTATAGTCTAAAGTCTGCCAGGGAAAGATTGCACTGAGGCAGGTAAACTTCTCCGCCGCGCTCTTCCCCCAGCGTGTGTGCCCAAACAGCCAACCCATGCACTATCATTTAACGGTAAATGCTACGTTAGTGCTGGCGTGTGCTCAAATTTCCATGTAAGTGCTGGAACCATTAAAAAAGTATTGAGCTTTAAAGACGGGACGGCCAAGTTTACATCAAGTCAGCCGTCCCTCACCATGCGGCTCGGCTACTCAACAAGGGTCAACGACTATGGACATTCCGCAGAGATGACCCATCAAGATAATGGTAATTTGGTAACAGTAGAAATTTAAAAACTCACTTTTTGGTTGTTTTGTTACTTTTATCGAATTATTTTGAATATTGAAGAAAAACTTACATACCATCGTGATTGAATTACAGAAAACACCAGAAATTGAGGTAGTAAACACATGTGAATTAAACCTATGTAGTTTTTAGCTTTGGTGATAGATTATGTAATAATCTATGTCGAAATTGTGAGTGAGTGAGTGAGTGAGTGAGTGAGTGAGTGAGTGAGTGAGTGAGTGAGTGAGTGAGTGAGTGAACGAGTTGTGTTCAATGTTTGACACCAATGACGGTGACGATGAAGTGATTCAATGTCATATAAACAGAAATGAGATAATAATTATTTACTAACATTAACTCTTCATATTCTAATATGATCAGTTTTGCGACTCAAACGCATATCAAAGGTCAAATCATGACTCTGAAAATCAGTTTTATATTACATGGGAATTAGAAACCATTAAATTGTACCAATAAAACAATATATAAATGAAAACAATGATGGAGAATTAAAATGTATACAACAATTTACCATAAACAACATAAACAATAGATGCCTTGTCAGTAAATGAAATTGTAGACTAGCAAAGATTCACATGAACCACAGGGGCATTGTTAAACATCTGCAAATGCAACTATTATTAAAATGTACACCGTCAAATACGCCACATACAGTAGCCAACTTGAAAATAAATAACGATAAAGTTAACTTATGGAAAAAACCATTCACAAACAACTATCGATCATTATCGTCACCGTCATTGTTATCAAACATTGAACACAACTCGCCACTCACTCACTCACTCACTCACTCACTCACTCACTCACTCGCTCACTATTTCTAATTCAATAAAGGTTACCAAACAACCAAAATTATTATTATTATTATTTATTGGTATTTTTTCGCCCGGAGGCGAGAAGGCTGATTTAGGTCCACAATATACGGCCCTCTGCAGCCTAATAAAACAACCATGGACCTACAGGTCACCAGGTACACAAGGAAAAAGACAAATCAAATACAAATACAAACATACAAATTGAAATGTTTTTTCCGTTGTTGCGATGTGAATGTGTCAGAGTTTTATAATGCCGTGGGAGTTTTCTACGACTGCGGAACTTAAAAACAGAACATCCACTTCAACATTCCGCTGTGTTTTCCAATTGAATCATCAAGCCTACGAGACAAACTCTTCGTATCCATAAATTACAAAACAAACCCCGACTTAGAATTAAATCCGCACATGTTCGTCGTAACTTTTGACTATTGACTATTGACTAACGAATTGAAATATCTCAATTCCTTGGTCAAGTCTTATAGTCACAGCCAATCAGCGCGCAGAACTCTCGCTCGCAGCCAATGAAAGGAGTCTTGTTAGTTTTGTGGCTTGACTATAAGAAATAATCACGGTGGGGTTGTAGTCAATAGTCAATAGTCAATAGTCATTTATGCTTGTTTGCACACTTTGCTATCACATCGCGTTATGATTGTGTTAAAAGAGAATTGAGTTGGTAAACGCCTGTTTATTTATTTCACAGATATTTAATTATTATTATTATTATTATTATTATTATTATTATTATTATTATTATTATTATTATTATTATTATTATTATTATTATTATTATTATTATTATTATTATTATTATAAGGTCCAGTCTTACAATGTCCCAATAACTATTTATTCGTCGAATAGCTTGTTTTCTCCATGGCAACCACCAATCAACACCCTTGAAATCTTCCAAATAGCTTAATTGCTACAAATAACTTTCTTATTAGGAGATTGTAAGACCGGCCCTTGGTTACAAGGTAAGTTTTGTTTACATATTATGATGTTTTGAAGATATTTGAGAATACGGGGCTCGACATGCTACAACTCCAATGAGCAAAAGGAAAGGTGTCATCGATAAGACATATGGTTCTAGTTGCATTTGTTTCGAAGATGCAAAGAGTTTTGCGAAATCTGTGTATATTGGCGTTTACAGTATTAGTAGTAGTATGATGGCGGAGGGGGGGGGGGGGGGGGGAGACTGTTGACTCTCTAGCCCCCCACCCCCCACATTAAACATCAGTTGTAATTATATTATAAAACACGTATGCAAATAATACACGAAATTACCATCACATTTGATAAAAGCTAAAAGTAGTTATTTGTGCAAGTGATTATGATGGCGAACGATTCTGATATATAAGTTCATATTAAATTTCCGATGAATTATTGTCAATAATTTGAAATTTTATGTATATTTAACATTGGGATTTCACATTAAATAAAAATAATTATCCTACTAATACACAAAGAATATTAAACTGCAAAATAAAAACAGTGCACAGTAAGCTGGCTCCATAACTACAAATTAGACAGTGGTCAAGTGCACTCAGATAATTTTTACCAGGGGGAGGTGGGGCAATGAAAATTATAATTAACCTCTCTCGCACGCACAAGTACACAATTATACAAGTGTCTCAAGAGAAGCATGTTCGCCTGGAGACTCGGTCGAAGCCATCTATGCCTGCCGCCCCCCCCCCCCCCCCCCCCCCTCCCCAACCTTTACCGCTACCCAAAGTATTCCACCCCATATTTGAAAAGAATGCCGTTCAAACATGCAGGGTGCGAAAGAGAGATACAACAAAATGTTGCGTCCTTCGTGAGTTTATGACCAGGGCAGTGTCAATTGTCTTGACTTCGAGCTGTGCTTCGAGTCGAGTTTGACTGATAAGCGATGAAGCAATGTTTTGTAATTATATTGTGTAGCGCAGTTGTATTGGAGCCAATGAAGGTGCGAGATGAACGCGAGAGTATTATATCATGTGTAAATCATTCATCTGTATTAGTTTGTAAAATAATACGTTAATTATATTCACTAGAGAATAATTGAGTAAACTAAAACGTGCTAAAACTCTAAGGGTTAGGCATCGGCAGTAAACCGCACTCATTAATAGGGTCAGGCCCAATCAACCTAGCCACCTCCCGCAGAGATAATAATGAAACCCTTCCACGCACGTGGCCGGAGCCGGTAATAATGTCAGGGCTGGCGACAGTAGGAACCCTCTTTTCTAGGTCTAGCGTTAGGAATCCACCCTAACCACAAAACCCACACCCTGTAGGCTCAAGGCCAGCGTAACGGACATTTTCAGATGTGAACAAAAAAAACTGGCGCTTTCGCCTCGGTCAAACAAGACACAAGACCCGCTTCGCTTGCGTCAGTACAAACTTAGTCGTCAACTAGAGTACATGCAAGCTACAGGCATAAGCTGATCCAATTGGTTTTGTTGTTTCAGATTTCAACACGAGGGGTCGTCAACACACGAAAATACCTGCATAATGTTTACATTTCTTCCAAGGTTCTGGCATATGAAGACAGTCTCGCAAATGGTACTTGATTCGAGATACTAGGACTCTGAGATAATACGACTTTAAAATGCGTTTGTCTCCAGGTCTCCGAGACCAGATGACTTGTTTTTTCACCAGGGTGATGTATCTTTCACAAGTGTGCTCAGTATAGATGACATGTGTGTGTTTCCCAGGATGTTGAGATGAGTCGACTTATACGTGTTTGTTTTGTTTCAGAGGGCGCTGAGCGAAGATGACTTGTGTGTCTTTCACCAGGGCGCTAGGAGGAGTAGACGTGTGTCTGAGTTTCCCAGGGTGCTGAGAAGAGTCGACTTATACGTGTTTGTTTCAGAGGGTGCTGAGCGGAGATGACTTGTGTGTCTTTCACCAGGGCGCTAGGAGGAGTAGACGTGTGTCTGAGTTTCCCAGGGTGCTGAGATGAGTCGATTTATACTTGTTTGTTTCAGAGGGCGCTGATTGGCGATGACTTGTGTGTCTTTCACCCGGGCGCTAGGAGGAGTAGACGTGTCTAAGTTTCCCAGGATGTTGAGATGAGTCGACTTATACGTGTTTGTTTCAGAGGGTGCTGAGGGGAGATGACTTGTGTGTCTTTCACCAGGGCGCTAGGAGGAGTAGACGTGTCTGAGTTTCCCAGGGTTCTGAGATGAGTTGACTTATACGTGTTTGTTTCAGAGGGCGCTGAGAGGATATGACTTGTGTGTCTTTCACCAGGGCGCTAGGAGGAGTAGACGTGTGTCTGAGTTTCCCAGGGTGCTGAGATGAGTCGACTTATACGTGTTTGTTTGAGAGGGCGCTGAGAGGATATGACTTGTGTGTCTTTCACCAGGGTGCTAGGAGGAGTAGACGTGTGTTTGAGTTTCCCAGGGTGCTGAGATGAGTCGACTTATACGTGTTTGTTTCAGAGGGCGCTGAGGGGAGATGACTTCTGTGCTTTTCACCAGGGCGCTAGGAGGAGTAGACGAGTGTCTGAGTTTCCCAGGGTGCTGAGATAAGTCGATTTATACGTGTTTGTTTCAGAGGGCGCTGAGCGGAGATGACTTGTGTGTCTTTCACCAGGGCGCTAGGAGGAGTAGACGTGTGTCCGAATTTCCCAGGGTGCTGAGATGAGTCGACTTATACGTGTTTGTTTCAGAGGGCGCTGAGCGGAGATGAGTTGTGTGTCTTTCACCAGGGCGCTAGGAGGAGTAGACCTTCCACTACTTTTGTTAGAATGTATATAATATTGATATTAAATACAGGTGATTCCGACTGGCGTGACTGACATGGTGCTTCTACTGCTTACACGAGGGTGAATACGCTACTAATACGGCGTAAATACGCCACTTATTGCCACCGACGGACCAACGCGTATTCGCGGCGTATTAGAAGTGGGTTTGTGCCGTTTACATAGCGCTTCTGCTGCTGAAACGAGGGTGAATACGCTACTAATACGGCGTAAATACGCCACTAATTTCCACCGTCGGACCAACGCGTATTCGCGGCGTATTAGAAGTGGGTTTGTGCAGATTACATGGCGCTCCTGCTGCTGAAACGAGGGTGAATACGCTACTAATACGGCGTAAATACGCCACTAATTTCCACCGTCGGAAAACGCGTATTCGCGACGTATTAGAAGTGGGTTTGTGCAGTTAACATGGCGCTTCTACTGCTGAAACGATGGTGAATACGCTACAAATACGGCGTAAATACGCCACTAATTTCCACCGTCGGAAAACGCGTATTCGCGACGTATTAGAAGTGGGTTTGTGCAGTTAACATGGCGCTTCTGCTGCTAAAACGAGGGTGAATACGCTACTAATACGGCCATACGGCGTAAATACGCCCCTAATTTCCACCGTCGGACCAACGCGTATTCGCGGCGTATTAGAAGTGGGTTTGTGCAGTTTACATGGCGCTTCTACTGCTGAAACGAGGGTGAATACGCTACTAATACGGCGTAAATACGCCACTAATTTCCACCGTCGGAAAACGCGTATTCGCGACGTATTAGAAGTGGGTTTGTGCAGTTAACATGGCGCTTCTGCTGCTGAAACGAGGGTGAATACGCTACTAATACGGCGTAAATACGCCAGTAATTTCCACCGTCTGACCAACGCGTATTCGCGGTGTATTAGAAGTGGGTTTGTGCAGTTTACATGGCGCTTCTGCTGCTGAAACGAGGGTGAATACGCTACTAATACGGCGTAAATACGCCACTAGTTTCCACCGTCGGACCAACGCGTATTCGCGGCGTATTAGAAGTGGGTTTGTGCAGTTAACATGGCAATTCTGCTGCTGAAACGAGGGTGAATACGCTACCAATACGGCGTAAATACGCCACTTATTTCCACCGTCGGACCAACGCGTATTAGAAGTGGGTTTGTGCAGTTTACATGGCGCTTCTGCTGCTGAAACGAGGGTAAATACGCTACTAATAAGGCGTAAATACGCTACTAATAAGGCGTAAATACGCCACTTATTTCCACCGTCGTACCAACGCGTATTCGCGGCGTATTAGAGGTGGGTTTGTGCAGTTAACATGGCGCTTCTGCTGCTGAAACGAGGGTGAATACGCTACTAATACGGCCTAAATACGCCACTAATTTCCACAGTCGGACCAACGCGTATTTGCGGCGTATTAGAAGTGGGTTTGTGAAGCTAACATGGCGCTTCTGCTGCTGAAACGAGGGTGAATACGCTACTAATACGGCGTAAATACGCCACTAATTTCCACCGTCGTACCAACGCGTATTCGCGGCGTATTAGAGGGGTTTCGGTCGAGGGATTGAGGCCTGTTTCGGTTGTTCTGATCCTGTGGAGAGCGTAAACCGTCGTCGTACCGATGTCGTTCCTCTAGTCATAACTCCGGAAATCCGCCGCAGTATCACGACATAAATCCGACGTTGTTCCGACGCAAATGGTACCGGCGGAACAACGTTGGAACGGCGTTCGTGTTCTACTTGGGATTTGATTGGCCAGTGCAGTACTCGAGCATCCACAAAGTTGCTATTTCACGACTATTTTTTTGGATTTTTAAAAATAAACCAACGTAATTATTCACATATCTAATATATAGCTGCTTACATGATAAATGTTAAAATTAATTTGTTCCGGTTTCTGGACCAAAGGGCATAGATAAAATATAAAAAATTGCTTGTTTATTTTAGATACAAAATAAACAAGTATAACATTAAGTTTAGTTAAGTTTACATAAGGCATTCAATTCTACAATCAAAATTAATTTTAGTCGATGTACACTGTATCTAAAAAAAGTATATTATATGTAAACCTGAACCGCCACAAACCTATGTTTATTGGTTCAGGTAATTTCCGCATGATCAAGAAAAAAATCCAAATGTGTAATGTACAAAAAGAGGAAAATAAATAAATAAATGAAAAAATAAATAAATAAATATTTAGATCCGGTCTGTACCGACCGCCCGACGAGTGACCTGCAGAGAGCGCGAGGGAGGAGAGACCGTCATATACAGGGCGCGCGCAGTACCCCAGTGAAACTCCCGCCGGTCCAGTCAGCTGTCAAAGGTTGCTATGGAACGACTATACCTAAATGTGGTATGTACCGACCGCCCGACGAGTGACCTGCAGAGAGCGCGTGGGAGGAGAGAACCGTCATGTACAGGGCGCGCGCTGTACCCGAGTGAAACTACCGCCGGTCCAGTCAGCTGTCACAAGGTTGCTATGGTACGACTATATCTAGATCCGGTCTGTACCGACCGCCCGACGAGTGACCTGCAGAGTGCGCGTGGGAGGAGAGAACCGTCATGTACAGGGCGCGCGCTGTACCCCAGTGAAACTCCCGCCGGTCCAGTCAGCTGTCACAAGGTTGCTATGGAACGACTAAATCTAGATCCGGTCTGTACCGACCGCCCGACGAGTGACCTGCAAAGTGCGCGTGGGAGGAGAGAACTGTCATGTACAGGGCGCGCTCTGTACCCAAGTGAAACTACCGCTGGTCCAGTCAGCTGTCACAAGGTTGCTATGGAACGACTGTACCTAAATGTGGTCTGTACTGACCGCCCGACGAGTGACCTGCAGATAGCGCGTGGGAGGAGAGAACCGTCATATACAGGGCGCGCGTGGTACTCGAGTGAAACTCCCGCTGGTCCAGTCAGCTGTCACAACGTTGCTATGGTACGACTGTACCTAAATGTGGTCTGTATTGACCGCCCGACGAGTGACCTGCAAAGTGCGCGTGGGAGGAGAGAACCGTCATATACAGGGCGCGCGCGGTACCCCAGTGAAACTCCCGCTGGTCCAGTCAGCACAGCCACTTAAAGCCACATTAGCAATTAATCAAGACCGAGATATTGTTAACTGGTCCGAGACCTTGTGTCATGAGCGGGTGTTGTCTGAGTTTGAGTTACAACATAACGGTCGTAATCGGTAGATGTGTGTGGTGATATGAGCTTAGAGCAGGGATATGAGCGGAGCGGTGTGGCCCAGACGTTGTCGGTCTGGCAGTAGTGTGACACAGCCGTTGTCGGTACTGACGACGTTGTCGGTACTGGCAGAAGTGTGGCCCAGCCGTTGTCGGTACTAACGACGATGTCGGTACTGGCAGAAGTGTGGCCCAGCCGTTGTTGGTACTGGCAGTAGTGTGGCCCAGCCGTTGTCGGTACTCGGTACTGGCAGAAGTGTGACACAGCCGTTGTCGGTACTGACGACGTTGTCGGTACTGGCAGAAGTGTGGCCCAGACGTTGTTGGTACTGACGACGTTGTCGGTACTGGCAGAAGTGTGGCCCAGCCGTTGTTGATACTAGCAGTAGTGTGGCCCAGCCGTTGTCGGTACTGACGACGTTGTCGGTACTGGCAGAAGTGTGACACAGCCGTTGTCGGTACTGACGACGTTGTCGGTACTGGCAGAAGTGTGGCCCAGCCGTTGTTGGTACTGGCAGTAGTGTGGCCCAGCCGTTGTCGGTACTCGGTACTGGCAGTAGTGTGACACAACCGTTGTCGGTACTCGGTACTGGCAGAAGTGTGACACAGCCGTTGTTGGTACTGACGACGTTGTCGTTACTGGCAGAAGTGTGGCCCAGCCGTTGTTGGTACTGGCAGTAGTGTGGCCCAGCCGTTGTCGGTACTCGGTACTGGCAGTAGTGTGACACAACCGTTGTCGGTACTCGGTACTGGCAGAAGTGTGACACAGCCGTTGTCGGCACTTCATTTTATATTTACTACTTATAGTCGGTTTACAGCTACGCGTTGCGCGCGAAGCGAAGGCGCGAGCTCCAATCAGTGGCCGAGTTTGCGTTAAACTCGGCCGCTGATTGGAGCTCGCGGCTCGCGCCCTCGCTTCGCTCGCAACGCGTAGCTGTAAACGTACCATAACGTTTAATAAAAATAATAATAATAATTATTATTATTATTATTATTATTATTATAATTATTATTATTGTTATTATTCTTGTTCTAATTCTATTATTATTATTATTCTTATTCTATTCTATTACTATTCTACTATTATTATTATTATTATTATTATTATTATTATTATTATTATTATTATTATTATTATTATTATTATTATTATTACTATCATTATTATTTGTATTATTATTATTATTATTATTATTATTATCACTATCATCACGGCCACGGTGACGTCATAGTATCTCTCCACGTGTATCCGTGTACGTACACACTCAGTTATTAGATCTCACTATTTCTCACCCACAATGCACCACGCCCTATACTGTACAACACTATCGAATATCTATATCGCAATATCGGTCCAGATCACACTCGCTTGATAATAACATTAATAAATTACCTGACCTTAGTTGGTTGTAGGTGGCGACCTAGTTTATATTATCAGTCTGTATAGGAAATACGGTCGTGCTCTGGTCACACACACACTTAACGTAACCTAACGTAACGTACAATTAAGATATGTCGACAAAGTTCAACGTTGCGCTATTATTGGTTTATGAAATTAGCTTTGCATTATACTTTCTATGTAGACGCGTGGTTCGTTCAGTGTTATGTAATAATTAGGGCTGACCAGAGATATCGATAAAAGAAATTAATTTGATATCGGTCGATATAGAATTAATATATCGTACATATGGCGATATCGAACTTTTGCGCTATGCTAATAGACAGTAGTGTAATCCTAAAAAATAAACTGCCTAAAGATTGACCAACACCACATCTCCCTTGGCCAAAACGGGCGAGTCAAAGTCGACTGGAATGCAGGTGGCGCATAAACGCGTGCTCCTCGCGGTCGGCGCGTGACCGTAGCGGCAAAACATGGCTTCACTTAAATTGCATTATTTCCGAAACTATTAAAGCTAGAGCAATATTATAAGCGGCACAAGAAAGATGACAGTTATACCTTGACGACGATAGTTTTATATTTGTGACGGATTTCTTGTAAACCATACAAATTGCGATCGTAATAAACATATAAATCATCGAAAGGTTTCCACTAACAATGCTCTGCTTTAATGGCATTATTTTTATTAACTATTAATGTTTGACAAATATAGTGCACATCATCGTGTAGAGGAAGGTTAGACAAAAGTATTTATGGGATTCAATGTTTGATGCGCGTATTGGTTATCTTGAAACCATGAGTTGAATATTGGCTGAACGTAGTTTTGCCGTAGCCTGCTGGCTACGGCCGGCCGTAATACCCTGTTCACATTACAGTCCTTAACTGTAGTTACCGCGTTAACTCCAGTTACCAAGGCTATGTGAACGGAACGCAGTTAGGCTTAACTACAGTTAGTGGGGTAACTACGTTCCTACAACTCAGTTAAGCATTTAACTGAGTTAACTTCAAGGTCATTGCCCAGTCGCCGCCATGTAAAGTAATACAGGCAGTGGTCGTTGAGGTTATGTTGTCATTATCACTTTGTACTACCCGATAACGTATAAGGAAGAGTAATAAAGCATGTATACACGCAATACCTTCCATTGAAACAGAAGAAAAATAGATTTTACGAAACTAAGGAGACGATTTGATTACGTTTAAAAGACTTGCTGTGACGTCGCTGATCTCAGTTAACGTCGTGCAAGTGTGAACAGAAACGAATTTGATCCAAGTTAAAATAAAAGTCACGTGATCAAAAATAAACTCAGTTATCTTAACTTCGGTTACGAAACGTAGTGTGAACGGGGTATAAAGCTCTGCCGTAAGCGCGCAGGAGAGATGTGTTCCCAACCACTGCCGATAGCAACTGACATCTGCTAGCTGCACTTCACTACCGGCCGCCCCTAAAAAACCGAATAGACTAGACCCGGATGCGCGCCGCAGCGCGCGCAAGCTTTCGCGCGCGGAGTTTGCTCGTGGTAAATCTATAGCCGGTCAAATTTACGTGTGCACGGGGTGGCGGGGGGGGGGGGGGGGAGCGATTGCGATTGTTTTAAGTGGCAGGAAAAAGATTTGCTACTTTAATCCACTTCACGTCGAACTAAGTTTTGAAAAAACACGTTATTGATATCAACAATGTTTATTACGGTTTAAGAACGTACTTGGGTCTAAAATGTAAGCACGGGCGCCGGCGGGATACTTTGCAAGGGGGGGCAAAGCGAAAACACTTTCTACCTGGGTGGAAGAGGTGTCTGGGTGGTGGGGGGAGGGGGGGGGGGCTCAATTTGCCACGCATTGTGTTTTTTTTTTTCTGTTAATTTAAGCACTTAAAACTGATTTTGGGATGTATAAATGTAGGTTCTGCATGAAAGGAATCGAACCACGTACTTTGATTAATACAATATCAACAAGGAACTGTGTGGACATACAACATGCTCGTATACATAAAATAAAAAGATAGTAGCGTAGCCTATATTTATTTATTTATTTTATTTATTTAATGTCTATCCTATTCAGTTATAAAAACTGATTTACAAAGGCGGACCTTAAATAAAACTAGGCTATGTAAACAATAATAATAATGAAATCATAAATAACAATAACAACATAAACAAAACTAACTACTGGTCTATATATAAAAACAAAAATCAAGAACAAGAAAAAACAATTGAGAAATAAAATACAATGTTGTTGTTGTTGTTTCTAGCGGTAGTGGAAACCCTTCCGCTGATAAAATACAATAAAATCAAGTGGAAATGCAATACAGACTGGTGCTATCTAGGGACATTCGTTGGAACTATATAACTGTACTAACGAAAGCGTTACACACGTTTTTATTGAATTATGTTATAAAACCCTATATCACATAGAAAGTATCAGCATTTGGAAGAAGAAGAACAATATCTTGAGAGATGCAAATGGTATCTGGCCATAATTGACTAGTCACAATCACAAATATAAAATGCTGGTTAATTGCTTTATAAGTTGAACAAAACGTAAGCAATAGTAATTATAAATATACATTATCATACATATATCATTGTATTGCCAATTAAATTTTAAACAATTCCTGAAATCCAGGGGGGGGGGGTCAAGTCCCCCCCCCCCCCCTCGCGGCGCCCATGATCGTACACAACACTGTCGTTGTACTGACAGCAGCACGTTTAATAAGTTTTGTAGTTATTTTATTGGCTATGTCGATTGAGAGAATGCAAAGGAAACCGTAAGTTACAATTTTAGGCCTAGGTAATTAATTGATATTTGTGTTTTACGTGTTAGACCAACATGGGTCTAAAAACTAAAAGGGGTTACTGCCCCCTCCCCCCCCCCCCCCCCCTCCCCCCGCCCTTTGATTTAACTTTAATGATTTTCTGCAATAAATGACGATAAATATTAAACACGACATTCATAAACCTATGTTTTAGATAATGATTATATAATATAGGCGAAGTCAGTAACTGGATCATGATCATCATCATACATAAGATAATCTATTCTGGCGCCCGTACATTGCTATATCGTACTGTGGCGCTACCTATGGATCGCGGAAGAAAGCGATATGACGCGCGCGCACTAGTGCTATCTAGGGACATTCGTTGGAACTATAAAACTGTACTAACGCAATTGTTATACACGTTTTCATTGAATTATGTTACTAATTACTACAAATTTGTTTTTATGTTTCCGTTGCAATATGGTTTATATAGCATTCTATTAGTTAGATGTAAAGTTAGACATGTACTGATATGGATACAATCTCTGGGACGCATACAAGAAGTTAGCGCTCAGTAGTTTTACTGTGCACTGATTTCGAGGGATAACGAAAAATCGCCGTGTTTTGTTACTCTGGCTTCTCTTCAAATCGAATAAATCTTTCGCCTTTTACTAAAGATTTCCGTGGAGAGGAGCACATGATGAGTCTATAACCAATTTTTGGACTGCCCGGCGAAAGCTGGGCACAGATACGTGGGTGAAACAGGTGGTTGGGTGGGACTCTAGTGGAAGGTTGCCCGTTGGGCAACCTGTCAACTCTCTATAGCTACACCAAACGTTGGTGCGGACTGCGGAGTGCGGACAGAGTTGGTCGGTTGGTGCAGACAATGGATGGGCATTAGGTCTGATTTTTTACATTAAATATATTAACTCATTTATTAAAAATTTGGCTTTTGTTGCATTGTATGGAATAACCTTTTGCGTTTTTCTTTAGTACATTTCTCACACTAATTTCTAAACCCAATAATGGATATATTTTGTTGTTTTTACATTGTAGTCTTATAGAATCAATATTTATATAATCTGAATTTACTGAGTCATATCTAAGGCCCGGTTTTTTATTGGTCATTAACCGGGCCGTTAGCTAACGGATCACGGACCGTCAGCTAACGGCCACTTTAACGACCCTTCAACCGATTGAAAAACTGGGCGTAGTTTTTCAATCGGTTAACGGTTCGTTAAAGTGGCCGTTAGCTGATGGCCAGTCATCTGTTACCCAACAAACCGTATGCAGATAACGGACCGTCAGCTAACGGACCCGTTAAAAGAACCCGTTTGAAGAAACTGGGCATTTAGTCTGTATTGTTAATAACAGTAGGCTGAAGATGGCATGTTCGCCCTATACAGGAGCCTTCCCTATGTAGAGCCTTCCCTATCTGTAGAGCCCTCCCTATCTGTATAGTTAGGGATGCGTGATTGGGAACGAAACACTAATCATATCTTGAATGTGTAAAATATATGAAAACCCAAACTCGTTTCTTACATTACACGATGTGGGATAAGTGGTTGGTTAGTTCACTTAAAGTTGACAAGAAATACAGCCGCGGTGAATTTCATACCTTCTTATTAGAGCCAGTTTCCAATAGCCAGTGTGCAGCGACCTTCATACACAAACACATCACAATAGGTCACACACAGACACTAACCAAAGTCAAATTATGTGACATAAAATCAATGTCATAAATAATTACCTGATCTACTGTGGTGGAATCAAAAATATTCATAGGTTGCACGTACGTCACATCTTTGCCCGTGGCGGCCACATTTGTGATCAAACTTTGACGTTGCCATGGAGAAACAATTGAACGCTGTTGAGGTAGAAAACATAGATTCTTAGTCTTTTTTTTATTCATCCTGTATTTGAAATAAAATTAATATGTGTGGTAATTTTTAGTTTTTTTATTTCTTATGTTCACTTTTTAAAATCGAAATTAGGCTTATTCGTGTGAAATTTGAATAGTATTTGCCAATGATCTAAGATTGGTCCTCATCAATTGTGTCGCAATCATGGCCGCTGTGACGTCACGTGGGAACTACATTTTAACAGAACTAACCGATTCTCTAGTCACATTCTTTATACTAACACTATATACATAACTATTTACTAACACATTCTATTTCCGTGACCGAAAATGAAATCAAACAAAGAAAACGAAAATGAAGTCAAACAAAGAAAATACTTGTTGGTAAAACCAGTAATTTTGCAATCGAACTAGTCTTTATGAACCTGTTTATATTATCGTTCACAATAGGACTACATTCGAATTTGGACCCCTGAAATAAATTGAATTTTTTTCTTCGTAGAAAAGCAGCCTTGAGACAACTTGCCCCTTGGGGCCTCATTCCTGTACATTTTTTTAACTCTCCTTAACTCTCGCTAACCCCATGTTAAAATGACCCCGGGGTTAACTCCTACACAGGCTTCCCTGCATAATTCGGAGGCAAATATAACAAAAAAACGGCGCGTGCCAACGAGTGCCAACGTTGACCCAACTAGTATCACATTTATTCATCGTTTAAAACAAAACTAATGAACTCCTTGTACAATATTTAAATTGTTTGCTCCACCGTGTTATTGTTCGTTTGTGGTCTTCTACATTTTGAAATGATATAGGGAAGCTTAATATTATACATTTATTTTTCTATTCTTCATTGATGAAAAATCCGAGCCTCTTCTGCAGTGCTGTCTTCAAATCTAAACACAAAAAATAATGTTAACATATTCTCCTAATTTGTGGTAATAGTCAAAATATATTAGTTTGTTCCTTTACCTCTCTCCTGGTGTGGGATTACTGCAACTCGAAGATCGTTGATGGCGCATCGCCTTGAGGCAGCCCAACGCGTCGCTTGTAGATCTATTTCATGTAACAGAAGGACACATGAGTTGCCCTACGTAAATGATGTATGAAATATATAATATTGTAAGAAATATATTAGGTTGCTTCTTTACCTCTCTCCTGGTGTGGGATTACCGCAACTCGAAGGTCGTTGATGGCGCATCGTCTTCAGGCAGCCCAACGCGTCGCTTGTAGGTCTATTTCATGTAACAGAAGGACACATGAGTTACGTAAATGATGTGTGAAAAAAAATAACATTGTAGGAAATATATAAGGTTGCTTCTTTACCTCTCTCCTGGTGTGGGATTACCGCAACTCGAAGGTCGTTGATGGCGCATCGTCTTCAGGCAGCCCAACGCGTCGCTTGTAGGTCTATTTCATGTAACAGAAGGACACATGAGTTACGTAAATGCTGTAAGAAATCAATAACATTGTAGTAACTGCAACTCGAAGGTCGTTGATGGTGCATCGTCTTGAGGCAGCCCAACGCGTCGCTTGTAGATCTATTTCATGTAACAGAAGGACACATGAGTTACGTAAATCATGTACGAAATCAATAACATTGTAGTAACTGCAACTCGAAGGTCGTTGATGGTGCATCGTCTTGAGGCAGCCCAACGCGTCGCTCCCTCGTAGTTCTATTTTATGTAACAGACGGACAAATGAACTACGTTAATAACTAAACAATCACGTAAATTATCTGCAAGATGAGTATATTGCTTTGTCGACTGTAAGCAAACAACCGAACCAAAACTTGTACTTTATATAGGTAGTTGAAATAGTTTAAACTGTGAAATTAATTTTTGATCTACATTAATTTACGAAGTTAATATTAATAACATCTACGTGATTTCGTGAGAACTAGGGTAAAGTATGTCCGCTCATAGTGGAAACGAAACGTTTAGATGATGACCAAGGACCGTAAATCCCCTGGCGGGGACTCGTCCGCCAGGGGATCGACGGACCTTGGGAGACCGTGGACCTAGGACCGTGAGAACTAGGGTAAAGTATGTCCGCTCATAGTGGATACGAAACGTTTAGATGATGACCAAGGACCGTAAATCCCCTGGCGGGGACTCGTCCGCCAGGGGATCGACGGACCTTGGATAATGACCAACGTTTGTCTAATAGACCGTGAAATAAAGGGCCAACAGGTAGCGTGCTGTTGTCATTTTCTTGCAATTCTTATTCTTTCAAAGGGTAACATTCTTTCGACTTCCGTTATTATAAAATTGGCAGCCGTGTTTTTCTAATAAATCTTGGTTTACAAGCCGATTATAATGGTTCAATACACAAACATGGCCTATTAGCTTTAAACGTTTGATATTTTGGATAAATTGGGACCCACACTCATGATATAACAGTTTTTAAACGGCATGTACCGTTCTTCATAAACATTCTCAACAAAAAGTTGACTGTATAGTTAAAAACCTAGATTCTAGACTAACCTTTTGGATGAAATATGTCGAATAATAGTTTTACATCGTAGAATAGTATTTAGGAACTTAATTGCATTATGATAAGAAAAAGTGCAATTAATAAAAAAATTTACAGACACTTTAGAAAGTATGTAAATTAATGATATTTACCAGAATTATTTCCAACTAATTCTTTATCGTAATTTTATAGACAAGCTGTATTGGAATTATTCCTCTTAATGTAAAGAGGTACGCGTGCTGTACCGCCTTAAAGAAAAAACAAATATGATCAAATCTACTAAATTACATGATGTTGTTCCTAGCTCATTACACGTCATATAAATGTAGGAATAGTTTTATCGCCGTAGCAACAACGCTTGAAAATACCCCACGCTGTCTTGTCCCATGCTGACGTCACGGCTAGCTAGACGCAATGTATACATGCGCGCTTTCTCTGCGAAGATCTGCCTCGTGTTTAGTGAGAGTTGGAGTAAGTCTCGAAGATATCCATTGACGTCGTCTGCAACTGCAATACAAAGCAAACGGAGAAGCAACACGTGCACAAAACATAGGTTACAGCCCCCCTTCCCCCCCCCCCAAACGAGCTGTTCTAAGGATGGCCAATACCACTGAACGAACACACACACCGGCGGACATCTATACCAGAAAAAATGCACGCCACCCGAAGGTAGGGAATACACTAAATCCGGTAGAAAATCTGTCGAGCGCATGAACACCCAAGTGGCACTGCCAACCTTCGCGATCAATCTGTCCGTAATGGACAGAACCCATGAAGTTCCCGGGTCCTCTGAAAAGAACCTCAAAGGAACTATACGTCTTTAATGCTTTAAACGCGGTCCTAAAGAAAGACATCTCTCTCCCACCCTCTCATCTGAAAGGTGTTCAACCAAACAAAATGCACGCCGCCCGAAGGTAGGGAATACACTAAGTCCAGTAGGCCTATAGAAACCAGTCAGTGATACAGGCAGAAAATAAGATACAAATCTTTAGGAGTTCGAGTTGTTAAAAGGAGTAATTTAATTTTAATTGTACTCATCCGGCATGATGTGCCGACATCTCAATGGGCGAAGTGGACACCTCCACTTCTTCTTCTTGCTCCATGGAAGAGATCACCTCGTCACCGGCCGAGAAGACGCGGCGGATCGCTGAGTGCTCTGCTGTCTGTCTGCTGCATGGAAGCAATCGAGTCCTCATCTCTCAAGACGATAAGACGCTGCTATGGCATGGGCGGAAACTGTGCCGAGCGGTTGATTGCGAGCAAGAAACCAAAAGGCTAGAGTTCCCCTCGTGACCGCTGTTACGGTGGTCTTACCGTGAAAGCACTGCCCCCGGTAGCTGAAACTAGGTTCTCCCCGACACACAATAGCACCCACCCACCCACCGTCCACTCGATTCAGTGCCCCTCCAGCCATGGCGACGCCTCATCTTCTTGGCAGGTGACGAGTCGATCTCTTCCATGCAGCAGATTGCCAGCAGGCCACTCAGAGACCTGCCGCGTCTCCTTGGTAGCTGACGGGTCGAGCTGTTCCATGCAGCAGTCAGCCAACAGCCCAATCAGCGCGCCACGCATCTACTTGGCACATAAAGAGTCGATCTCTTCCATGCAGCAGTCCTGGGAATGGACTTTTAGTGACTTGCTGTAACTGGATACTTAAAACATGCTTGGAATATTCAGCGCGAATTAATCAAGCCTAAATATTTCTGAATAATAAAAACTCGAAATAAGTATCGTTAAAAAAGAGCGTAAAATAATTATTATGATACATCAAATGGAGTGGTTGTTTGCTAAAAAGATAATATCTCCCAAACCCAAGGTGCCACGGTAACTTACTAGGTGTGTCATTTAGCAACAATAGTTAACAACAAAACTAACAACAGATATTATAACAATTCCATACAGTATGAATATAGATTCCTCTTGATTGTCATTTTTTTTCATTATTGGTACTTTTCTATAAAACACGAAAATCTCTGTATTTTCAGTCCAAATTGCAGTGCGTGTGTGGATGTCACATAATTATAATAATGTTGTATTATAGGTTAATAATAAATGAGTGTACGAACTTATTGTTGATATTTCAACTAATTTCTTTTGGATATGCTGTTATAAGTGCAATAATAAATGAAAATGTGTTTATTTGAATGTGATTGGTTCCCCTACTGCCGAGATAAGGGAGGGGATTAAGGGGAGGGGGTATGGCCGATAGCGAGGCGACCTGACCGAGAACTCAGAGAGTGAACAGTGACAGTAGGAACGACGTAGGTCTGATTTGAAAGCACGCCTTGCTTTATAGCGTACCGGCATAAGTTCGTGAACAAGTTGTATCGAAGCACTAATCGCGACGACTTATTGCGTAGATTAGAGAAGGAGGTCAAGTGCGTGTTTTTTATATTGTTCTACTCAGTGTATGATTTCATTAGAAAAGTCGGTAATTTGTAACTCAGTGTAATCTAGTGTTATCAGTGTAATCAGTATAATCAGTGTAATCAGTGTAATCAGTGTGACAGTGTAATCAGTGTAATAAGTGTGACAGTGTAATAGTGTAATCAGTGTAATAAGTGTGATCAGTGTAATCAGTGTAATAAGTGTGACAGTGTTATCAGTGTAATCAGTGTGATCAGTATAATCAGTGTGATCAGTATAATAAGTGTGATCAGTGTAATAAGTGTGACAGTGTAATCAGTGTAATCAGTGTGATCAGTGTAATCTAAGTGTGACAGTGTAATCAGTGTAATCAGTGTGACAGTGTAATGAGTGTTGTAAGTGTGCTCAGTGTGATATAAGATTCAGTGGCGCTTCACTGTTTACGTCTCGGAAGAACCGAGTGAGTTTGTTAATTAATTGATTGAGAATATCATCAATTAGCTTCAGTTATCTGCCCATCATCATCGCCAATCATCGCCCCCCCCCCCCCCCCCCAGCCCGACTCTCGAAGACATCGGTACGAGATCGCCTACATCGCCACTGCACCCATCAAGGCGTACCCTACTAGAACCATCGTTGACAACGCGCTGCAGGACCCGGAGGATGAGTACAAACACAATACTATAGTTGTATTTATTTATTTCTATATTGAACTCCGCCCAGAAAGTGAACAGGTAGGAATATTGCCGCTAATTATTATAGGCTAATTATTCAGTTATTAAAGAACATTATATTTATACGATCAGATAAAAGAACTCTGCAGAATAGAAACTACCAATATACACATTTAATAATATTTAAACTAGAGACTTGAATATTCGTCATGATAACATTGGTGAATAGTTGGAACATTATTGATCTGTGTATCATAATACGCAGGACTCGCTCGCTAAGACATGACGAGTTATGTTGACGGTCGGTGAGTAATCGGACAGTGATAACTGTTTGTGTGCAGACTGCAGGACTGTTTGAGTGTGGGACCCGTACAGGAAGGGGGAAGTTGAGGAGGTCGAAAAGGTGCAGGGTAGGGCTGCGAGAAGAGTTACGGGGAAGGTTAGGCGGTGGAGATGGGAGGAAGAGGAGGGTGGTAATGGGAGGAGGGTGTACAACAGTGTTTCAGGAATGGTGAGGGAGCTGGGGTGGGAGTCATTGGAGGAAAGGCGGAGGAAGGATAGGCTAGGGAACTTTTATAGGATCGCTAGGGGGTTGAGAGGATGGAAAGTAATGCAAGAAATCGGGCGAGGGGGGACCATGAGTGGAAATTTCAGAGGGAGGGAAGGTATACTGATGTAGGGAAATTTTCTTCTATCGATCGGACAATTAAAGAATGGAACGAGTTGCCTGGGAGGGTAGTTGGGCAGCATTGCGTATAAGGAGTTTTAGACGGAATCTCATTCAGGGTGCGGGTGGGGAGGGATGAAATTACTAAATTTTTACTAACTAACAAAAAGGGGTATTATATTATTGAGGGTTGTAATTGTTTTAATTATTGGCCACAGTAATTAATGTTTTTATTAGCTATTTTATACTAGTATTGCTTGTGATTTTGATACTTTTAGTCAAGCGGACAATGGGCATATAGGCTTAATTTTGGCCGATGCCTTGCATTGCTATTTTTATTGACTTGAGCTATTAGCGGTTTTAATTATGGACTTGGGCCGTGGCCTTAACGAGGGAATGGGGAGACTGTACCTTAATCATGAGGTGGGGGGGGGGGGGGGGGGGGGGGGTAAATTTAATTTTATTATATTTCCTTCTTTCTCTTTCCTTTAAATTGTCAATTTTATTCATTATCTAGCTTAAAAAATTTATTGCATTTTACTTCAGGGCATTTTATTATTTTATTAGTTTATTTTATGAATTGATACGAACATATATAGATGCCCACTTAGTAAATCTTGGGGGAGGGTTGCCTCTGCCACCCGGCTATAAAAGGCCCAGCCGCAGAAGAGAGAGCTACTGTACTACTACCAAAGATTAGACAGTCTAATCTTTGCTACTACTACTACTACTACTATTTATTTATTTATTTATTTATTTTACCGTATGATTTGTACATGATACAAATATTGGTATAAACTATACAAAATAACTATACAAAATAAAATATACATACAAATCTATAAAACATTTTGGTAGGGAAGGGACAACCCAACCCTAACGGATAGAGTGTAGATATAGTTACATTATGGTTACATTATATATAGTTATAGTTTGTACATTTGTAGTATAGAATAGTTATAGTAGATTAGAGTAGGAGCAAGTAGGAGGTGTGAAAGGGCCGGCCGGGCTTGTCGGGGGGCGAGAGAAGGGATGGTCGCCAGCCCGACAGTGTGCTCTGGACACTGAAGGCATACAGACGGTAAATAGTCTGGGATAAACAAAGATAGTTTATAGTAAATTTAGTTTTGTAAGTGTGAAATATTTAATAATTCCTAGAGAACGTAACATTTTTTGTATTGTAAATAAGTCCTAATCTCTGATGTCCAAAAAAATCATGATATGTTCTTATTTCTGTATCAATCAAAAATAAAAATGAATGCATACATAATTAATGATAAAATGTAATTTTATAATGGTTCGGTTGGTTCCTAGCCCTCCGCATTTATCTGCAAAATGAAATGTAGTACTTTTTTTGTTAAACTAGTACGTTTTATGTGCCGCGGTTGGTACGATTTCAGATTTCATTCTGGCAAGTGGCAACGCTGGTTTAGTTCGTAGTTCGCACCTGGCTTGGCTGGATTGGCATCGTGCTTGAAAGTGGGAATTGAGGTTAGCTTTTCGTGTGAGATGACTTGAAAGGAAAGTTAGTAGGGTTTGCCCAAATTCTTACCAAGTCTTACCACGTTTCGTCGTTTTGTGTGTACTGAAACTTAACAGTAAGTTGAAATCACTTGAGCAAGTAATGGGCCTAGCGTAGGCCTAGGAGCCTACGACTTGTCTGCCTACGTACCTGGTAGCCTAGGCCTAGCAGGAGCGAGGCCTCAGCTTTTAGAATCGCAATCGCATAGGCCTAGGCCTACACCACTCGCAACTTATAGCCTAGGCCTACTGGTAATGTATGAGGAGTGGTCTCGTAGGGATGTGGGAATAAATGAAATGTTGGAAAGTTTTCTGCAGATATATAGGGGCTTGTTGGAAAGGTTTGTGCCGCAGGTGACTAAGGGGGGTGGGACCGACCCAGTATATTATAAGAAAAGAATTAGGTGGTTGAAGAGGAAGTGCAGAGGGATATATAAGAGTTATAGGAAGACAGGTAAAGGTAAGGAGAAACTTAAGGAGTGGGAGGGAGTTCTTAATAGGGCAAAGGTCGATGCAAAGGATGATTAGGCCTATATTATATGCTGCACTTAATGGATGATGAGGGATTCCAAGGTAAAGGGAGAAGGTTGTATCAGCATCTAAGGAACCAGAGAGGGGGGGGGGGCGAAGTACCCACACTTAAAGGGACTCAGGATGAGTTATTTACTAGTGATAAGGACAAAGCGGAGGCTTTGAACTCACACTATGGGGAGGTATTCCAAGAGAGGGAAGATTCTAGTATGCAGTGGGAAGGGGGGAGGGGTAGCAAGGCTCTCACTTTAACGAATCTTGATATTAGAAAGGTTTTAGGGAAGATGGGAGGGAGAAAGGCATCGGGGCAGGATGGTCTAAGGGGGTTGGGACCGACCCAGTGTATTATAATAAAAGAATTAGGTGGTTGAAGAGGAAGTGCAGAGGGATATATAAGAGATAGGTATAGGAAGACAGGTAAAGGTAAGGTGAAACGGATCTGGAGTTAATCTAGCAGAGATTGGGACTGGGTATATTTCCGATGGACTGTCAGCATCTACAAAATGTTTGCTGTATATGAACGTGTTTCTTGTCACTTTACTCACTGTAAATCCAAGTCTTACACAGGCTTGAACCCAGTGTTTACATTTTTCCAAATCTCCCTTCGGCTTAGGAAAATTAAAGAACTTAACATTTCTCATATATTCTTTATCAAAATACCGAGAATCGCTATTGCATAAACCATGACAGCAATGTTTAGTAGCAGGCATGATGGTTTGTTTGTCTGCATCAGTCTGCATGCGGTTCGACTTCGATATATTTAAATCGCGGCGGTACGATCACTATCTATTTTTAGATTCGTAACTAATGCTATTGATAATGGTTGTCATTTTTATGTGGTGTTGCACTTAGTGCATTGGTAATGCAACATTCTTGATATTTTTCTAACTGTTTAGCAAGAGATAATCGACATTTAAGGCATGTTTTTTTAGCAGGGATAAGTTTAACAAACGGTTGAATATTTCACCATGCAATAGGCCTAATTCGTATCGATTTCCTGTGCCGTAACGTGTTTCGCTTTTTATTTATCAGGATGCTCTTTCAAGGGATCACAGCTAGTCTTTTGATTTAATGCATAGTGCCGTAAAAACTTATTCTCATGGCAATCACAGATGTATTCAAACTCACCACAATCCACACGAAGTTTTATCACTTTCAAGTCTGATTCCTTTGGGGAGCAGGCAAGCCCTATGTTCCCCATGTTAAATTATTAAATTTCCGGTACCATTTACTCAAAGGGTAGGCTACATGGTGTGAGGGAATATTTTTCATTTTTTAAGTTGTATTTACTAGAAACGATACAAATATTATCCATTTATACTACAACTTTGTTGACATTTTACATAATATGCAATGCATTATAATTTGATCAAAATGTTCATTCAAAATTTCCCACACACCATTTGTGGTAAATAAGTCTATGGGTAAGGTCTGAAAATTTCAAGACTCTCAGCTTGAAAACTCTAAAAGTTATGTGTACCTTAGTAAAAGAAAAGTATAGTTTTGAGTTAATGCATGTTATAGATAGCTGTCAAATATACAGTAAAATGAAGTTTAAATTAAAGCAACAGTTATTACAGTCTGGTTACCAAAAGAATATTGTTATGTAATAGTCAAGCTGACAACTTAACATACCCGCCAGATGCACGCAAACGGTCGTTTAACATCGAAATTCGGCCCTGTGAAGTTGTCGGATTGTGCAAGCAATGCAACCAACGTTGCAATATTAGAACCAGATTGTTAATTAATTTTCCATTCAACCAGTTTTCTCAAAACTTGGTGTTTGCAAAAGCATTGTATTTTGCATGTTGTATTATATATTATTTCACATTCTTTTAAATTTTTAGTTAGTGCTAAACGAAACATGATCTCAAACGCCAAGTGAAATTTGTTTTTGTCAAAAGTCAACACTGAAGTTTCCCCGTGAAAGTAGTCCCAAGACCGGACGTTAGCCGGTAGCCAACCCTTGTGCTCAATGTTGATATGGTCCATTCGTATACTATCTGATCTTCTAGTGTTATGTCCACTTATTTCAACATCAACTGGATAACAGAACACAATTCACACGTAAAGGTAAGGCTGGCAATAAAATCTTCAATGTTTAGTGACGGCTAGTGTACACAAATAGGCTTAGCCTAGATGGTTATAGGTTATGTTCTTCTTCGTTCCTGAGAGCAGCCATCTTTGGTTGTGTGGCGTATGAACACACAGTCAACCGGAAATACTTGACCGAAAATTACGTAACCCATTTCATTCGGTAACCAGACTTTAGCGTACCAATGCAAGCTTACCAAGCAGAATCAGCCTAGCGTACCAGCTAAGTAGTCAGGGTTGTCTGGGTCATCATCTTTTTCCAATTGTCGCTTTCGATTCCTCCTCTTGGTACGCGCTTCACGGGAGAAGAATTCGACGGCTGCGTCGGCTTTACGAACGCGCTCTTTATCGAAAGCATGGAGGCTTTTCACAGTGTTTACACACCAGGAGTAATGCCCATATCTTGCAGAACTTTCATCTCACCAACGTTTCCATCGTTGCAAAGGACAGGATGGCATCATTCATTCCCATCTTTAGCACGTCCAGGCTCACAGACACCGACTAGGTCACCCGCGTGCGTCCAAGTAACGGGCTCGGGTTCTGCATAGGCCTACCGCCGTGTAGACAGCGGTTCGGTGTCTGACGAAGCCTCGTACGTTAGCTTGATCGCTTCCATTGCTGCCTGCCTGAGGTAAGGAGTGAGTGTTAATGCTTCAACTCTGTGCCTTTTAGTTTGGCTTGTTGATAACCATATTAAGTATTCATCCTTTGGGCAGAGACCAATTCAATTCAATTTTTCAATTCAAAAGCATTTATTCTCAGTTTGTAAGTACAATATTGGAATAACAGTAAATGTTTATTAGTAGTGAGAAGCCCACAGAAGGCAAGCCTTGAGTGTGGGCAGAACATAAGTTAGAGACATAAAAAATACAGTGCAAGATGGCAGAACTAAAGTGATTTCAATGTTAGATTTGTTGATTGATTATGAAATTTTACAAAACCATGTTGGGGGTTGTCATCAGTTGACAACTTGTGGAAGTATGTTTGCCCATACTGCCGTTTCATGTTTGCTAACTGATTCGAGTTTCTTCTTATAGCTAGGCCATGGTACAGTTGAAGATTGTCTATCTCAGAATCAGTCAGTCTCCCTTTCCCAGACAGGTACTTTCCGTTTGCTAGACGAGTGTCTCGCAACGACTTCCGCAAGTTGCGGAGACGAGCGCCAGCCGTTTCTGGACGTGGCCCTAGCGTGAATATCTCCACGTCAGTGCCATAAGGTTGAGTTTGCACTACTTTTTGAAAGCCTTTAGTATCGCCATCACCCAGGTAATTTACGTACCTAACGCCACGACTTGCTTGTGAACGTTTGAAGATTTCAACCGCGCCGGCAGCCTCCATACCCCCCCCCCCCCCCTAAATCCAATGTGGTTGTGGCGACACGAAACTTTGTGGCCGTTCATTTTCCCATTTGTCAAGTTTTTCGAGCAACCGTGACAAAATTTTGTCATGCACTCTACGTCGATAACCGTACCGGTATCGGCACCGGTAACTGTCATAACACCATCGAGAGATGTATGTCCACGACGCTGCCACGATCCGTCGCCAGCGATTGGTATGTCCGTCGGAATATCGTCAACTGGTGTTTTGCGATATTGCTTCCTTAGTAGCTGCCAGCATCGATTGTTCAGCAACATTGCTCAAACTTTTCTCGATAACTTTTATGAAGGGTGCAAATTTGGTTGGTGGATTTGGAAGGTTCATTACAGAACACAAGGTTCTACCCCCAGCGACACCATTCCCAATCGAGCGAAGACCATACACAAATCTGATGTTTACGTCGTGCTTACCAGCAGTTGTCTTGGCAGAGTTTGGGAAACATTCGTTTTCCCCGCAGTGTTTACACACAAATGCTACCTGGGCAGTAGCTAAACCTACTCTGCTATCAACTACTTCACATAATTCGCACAGTCAGTAGTCTTGCAATATTTGCACATTACAAACTGCCACAGTGCATTGCTTATCGGTTCGATGTCAACCAAGTGGGTTCCCGTTTTAACATACGGACTGTCAGAAAGAGGCTCACTTTCAGCTTTATACTTCTCCAATGTGTCCATAGAATCACGTAATTTTCTAGCTGAAGCAGTGCGAGGGGCATTTGTGACAGTAACTGTCGACGTTGTCACTACCGGTGCTGATGGTAGGCCTAGGCCGGTTAGCCAACAATGAAATTGAAAATCCCCAGCGTACAATACCAGGTGAGACAACCTTAGAATAAACTCACTAAGGGCGGTAGGTTTTTAATTGAATGGAGTTGAATGTATTTTTCACTCAGTTTTCCCCATTTAGTACATGCAACAATCACTTACTTAGGCTTAATTATTTAGAGCGTTGCCTCCACAGCTACGGATAGGAAGTTATATTTTTATGGTTCTAAACACAACAAAGATTATTATTACATATTTTGTACAAAATTTTACTTTGAAAAAAAATTCTTGCCTGCTCCCCTTTTTACACAGCCTTAAATGAAATATCAGGTGTGCAATCACCACCAACACAAGTTCCAATAGGCAAAGCCAGTAATGGACACTGTTAAGGAAATAAAATAATCAATATTTTTTACTCATAGTCTCTTGCCACTGCAAATTTTTAACCCACGCCATTATGTTTGTTGATTTGTTATCTATAACATAGGAACAAGAAACTTCCACATTGTGTAATTTTTCATAGCATAAAAAATAAAAAGTTTTGACAAGTACTCAAAATTCAGTAATGGACATATTCAAACTAGTGATGGACATCCCAGTAATGGACACGTTACTAAATATTGCAATTGCATTTTTATTTTATGAATTTGAAGGCTATGTCACTAGGCTATACTACATAAACATTCACACAACATACACAAATTCAGGTCAAAAGAGGCATTTCTTGAAGGGGCTAGGTATGGTAGCCATTGGATTCCTGTTTACAAATTTGACTTGAGGAGCACCACTGGTAGAAGGCTCGGGATTGTCCGGCAATCTGCCGTACGAAGTATGCAGCGACGTATCCTCCGTTGTGGCGGCTTCGTTAGTAGCTTGCATTAGACCTATTCGAGTTGTTGCGGGTCCAGCGGAGGTGGCCAGAGCTGGCACACTCTCGAAAGACGGGGCATCTTGTGTTGCTACATTAGCAACGTCACGTGTAGCTAGTGTTGGCAATTTTCGGAAAATTTTGATTTGTTGAAAATTTCATGAAAATTTAAAAAAAAAAAATATTTAGTGTTATCATTTAACTTGATGTTTGTACTTTAAAAAATGGGTTTTATATTAAACTCAAACTTACTGGTAATGTGTCTGTATTGAAAATCAACTCAGACACTTGTTGATTATCGTTACTAAAATAGCTTACTTATTGTAATTAGGCCCGCTATTTCAATGCTGTAATAACTATTTATTTGTCGATTAGCTTGTTTTCACCATTGGCAACCTCCCTTCAGTATCTTCTTTGAAATCAACCAAATCGCTTACAACAAATTGCTTTGTTATCTTCTACAGATTTTATTGTTATTTGTTGATTGTAATACCGGCCCTTAATATAGAAGGTATTTGAAGAGATTTTGTTTGAATATAACTTTATTTTTCTGGCAGGCAACAAGATGCATTTTTGCATTGAATGGACATTTAAATGGGTATTCAGTAGGCCCTATCACACTTCCACATGCTTTTCTTTGGTATCTAATACTATCAGATGATGTAAGATGACCAACCTTAATCAAAATTATTTGAACATTTTCTGAAAAAGTCCCTTGAAAAAAATGTTCATTTCACTGAAAATTTTCAATTTGCCAACACTACGTGTAGCTGACTGCCACAGCATGAAGAGGCTCTTGTCTTCTTCAGTCCAAGTGTTACCCACAAAGGCTTTGAAGTAGAGGTGGACCGATGCCATAGTTTGCCGACACCGATACCGTCTTCCTTTTCATTTTCATTATCAGAGTCAGGAATAGCCATACGTGGTTTCTTCCCAGCTGGACCAAGCGTGGGCTCAGTCCTGGACTCTGTTAAACTTAAAAGAGCTGAATGATGTCTAGCAATATGCTTTTGCATATTATTAGTGGTGAAGCTTTTGATGGTTTTGCCGCCTCGCGAGACATATTGTTTGCACAAAGTACACAGAGCACGTTGCGGGTTACTCGAATCTTCTTTAAAGTATTTCCGAAGTTCGCTCCGCTTTTTTCCAGACATTACTCTTTACTTTCTCTTTCTAGTTTCTCGTCACGATTATTCATCCGCACACCAAAGTGTTGCTGTTGTTGTTGTTGTTGTTGATGGCCTACTTTGTATGAAAGTTGGCCATACATTCGGGACAAAGGGGTGTTTCACATGTTGAACAAACGTAACGGGCGCGTCGCTTGCACTGGTTGTCGTTGCACCGCGGTACACTCTTCACGTCCTTCTTGGCAGGATAGTGCGCCACACCACCTTAGTGTTAGACTTGCGCTTCACCACTGATGGCGTTGTGCCGCTACTTGGGCGTCCCCACGAAGCGGTGCTGCATGACTTTCGATGACGCTACCGACGCTTTATACTGTAAAAGTGTCATTTTCGGGGTTTTCTCCTTTCGGTGTACAGTATCCGTCCATTTACCAAAACCATGTTCAGTAAATGGAAGAATACACGCAAGTACCGCTTCTTGTTTTTAGTTGCATGAGGGTAGTACGCTATCATTCTGTCCATGAGATCTACGCCCCCCGCCCCCCCCCCCCCATGAACTGGTTGTATTCCTTTATGGCAAAAGGACGGTTGACTTCCACGATTTCTCGTTTCTTACGGTCCCAACGTTTTGCCTTGTCGATTGGTTCACTAATACACTACTTGTGACTGGGGCTGATTCGACCATAGTAAAATCAACATTCAAAGGTTGGTCCCCCTCCACATAATCATCTTCTTGAACATGAATTGGGAGTCTCGATAGAGCGTCTGCATTTGCATTGGTTTCAGAGGTTTTATACATCACGTCATATTGGTAACAACTGAGAAGAGAATCGTTGTCTGCGGGCCTCAGATACCGAATTAATACCCTTGTCCGGTCCGAAGTTACCCAGAAGAGGTTTATGGTCGGTGACAATAGTGAATTTCCTAGCTCTAAGGAACGTGTCAAATTTCTTTACGGCCCAGACAATACAGAGAGCCTCTTTGTTAATTACCGAGTAATTTTATTCAGATTTAGAAAGGGTTCTGCTTGCAAATGCAATAGGACCATACACAACTTAATAACACGGGAGTTCAAACTTCCTCGTCGCCACTGTTAGCGGGGTTCACGAAAGTAAAACATGACGTTACACAGCACTGATATTTATTGGCAAACTTTTCATGCAAGTTACAACACGAGAATCATTCCTGGCTGTTCCAGCGTTCCACACTGATGCTTCTACAGGAATACCAACTTATGAACTGAACTATGAACTACTTGCTACCAACATAACAGGATCTACGTATTTATACAGGGAAATGAACAAATCTAAAATACGACGGAATTCCACAGCTTTTACTGAAAAGATGGCTCCTCGGCCTGAATAAGTAACTAGATCGGGAGCGGCATTTACCCTTTCCATAATTTCAGAACCAATTGACGTTAGCGAGATTGGTCTATCATTTTTCATTTCTCATCTTCTTTTGTGGATGGGAATCACCACCGCCTTCTTCCAATCATCTGGAACCACCCCTTCCCTCAGTGAAGTTTTTATTTTTGCAATTAATCGGTCGTTCAAGTTCTCAGTGAAGCCTTCATTTTTGCATTGAACACGTCATTAACAAGTTCCTGCCTTACCCCTCCCTTCCCACCTCCTTCTCCCTCCCAACTGACCCCCGGCAGGTTCAGATCACCCCCTACTATTAATCCCCCCCTCCCCCTCCACCCTCTGCCTTAGCCTCCTCAGGATGTTCATCTCCCGGTTGTCCGTGGCCCTATATGCTCCAATTATCTGGCTGCACTGTCACCTCCCATCTGAATCTGCACTCCCATCATCTCACAATCATCCTCCTTCCATAGCAACCTCCCCTTAAGTTCCCTATTACAGCCTATCGTTACTCCCCCCCCCCCCACGTCTACCCCTGACTCTTCTGAAGATGTTATAGTCCCCACGTCTACCCCTGTCTCTTCTGAAGATGTTATAGTCCCCACGTCTACCCCTGTCTCTTCTGAAGATGTTATAGTCCCCACGTCTACCCCTGTCTCTTCTGAAGATGTTATAGTCCCCACGTCTACCCCTGTCTCTTCTGAAGATGTTATAGTCCCCACGTCTACCCCTCTCTCTTCTGAAGATGTTATAGTCCCCACGTCTACCCCTGTCTCTTCTGAAGATGTTATAGTCCGAGTGACCTATTTCCTCATCCGTTACCCCATCGTCCAGCCACGTTTCGGTTGCGACGACTGTCCGACTTCTGCAGTTCCACCGTTGTCCAGAAGGGAACTAATTTGGCTCTGATGTTCCTGCAGTTTACTAGCAGGACTCTCAGCATACCCTTCGTCCTGCCCCCCCCCCCCCCCAATTAATCAGCGGTTTTAGTCGTTACTGAAGGCGAATGAATGCTTGGCGGTGATTGGCTCGTCGCCTTCTTCTAACAACCGAAACCGGTGATAAACGTATCATCACCCGTTCAGAATCGGGGGGCAGGTCCACCCAGGGTGTTTTTTTTTTCTTCTCCTCTGTTTGACGTTGCCGTCGTTGAAAGTAACATTCAGCATCGTTTGTAGCTATTTTTACTATTTTTTTGTCCAGCATAGGTAGATTTGGGGCACAATTTTTCCAAATCTTGCTGTTGAAAGATTCATTGGCATTCTGCGTGTGATCGCCAGTACATCGTTCAAGCAGCTTGGGATCGCTGAGATCTTTGAATATTGGTTAAATTATTTCGTACGTAGCGGCTCTCGGGATGTCGCACGTATGCTTGTAGGCCTAAGTGTTTACGGTACCAGCGGTGATTGCTTTTCATAAGGACACCAGGACGTGGCACGTTTTGGACAATACGTACGAGTTGGATCCTCGTCGGTCGAGTATTTACGGTGAAATACTGCCCAAACTGCTTTACGCATATCTTTTTTTTTTTTTTTTTCCTATGCAGAGATGGCTTCCTCAGCCATTCCTCTTCTTCGCTATCCAATATAAAATGACTTCATATCTACGAGGGAGGACGAGTCGTCGCGTGTGGCATTGCCGTAACACTCGCAACTGTAGAATAACCCCGTCTGTAAGGCGGTTCTTTCCACCGGTGCCTCTCGCATGCGCGAGTTTCTTTCCGCCATCGGCCGTTTCCAATTTTCGCAAGCGAGTTCCTGTACGCTTTTGTGTACGACCGACACGTTCTACTTTCGTTACGTCGGCGTCTCGTCCGTAAGGTTGGGCTGCGACAACATTCTTAAAACTCTTGGTGTCTCCATTCCCTGTATTTCATGTAGCGTCTGTCATGTTTGTATGATCTATATTAACATGATTATAAATGGTAATACACACGATTATAATACTGTGATGCTAACCAGGACACTGCTGCCTGAGTCAGTCTTACTCCTGCAGTGTTGCCATGTTGACAGACTCGCATCACGTTACAGCGTCTAGGTTGTGTTTTTTGTTCGGAGCGTTTAAAAATATATCAACCATACCACTTCACTCCATAGCACCACTGTGGTTAGCGACACATTTAGGCATGTGTGATTTCACCCAAGCCTCGTATTCCGTGCCAGATTTCTCGTCTTGCCACACGTGTGGTCACATCCTTTACCTTTACAATGCGAGGACTTCACCTCCACCACGTCGAGTACTTTTCCCGAGTTGCCCCTGACGACGGTGTACCCCCCCCCCCCCCCCCGTTGCGCGATGCGTGACCGCGCGTCGTTCACGAACCTTCGCCGGATATCGGAACGTCTCTGGTGTTTGCTTCGTCGATGTCGAGAGCTCAACCGCTTCTTCAGCAGCGGACGACATACTTTCGTTTGCAACTCTTGTCATCCTACTCATATACCGGTGAACGAAAATACCTTCACTTTGGAGTGGTGTGTGTGTTCTTAGGTATCACCACACTATAGATTTTCTTATGACTATTTCATTTTGTTGCAGGCAGATTTTTTTTTTATTTTTTTATTACATACAATTAATAAATTTCAGTCTTGACCCTAGAAGGGTATATGGAAAGTATGTGTTTTGAGCAAAGGCTATAGCGTATGTTTAAAGACATCAGTTCTAAGAATGATGGTGACATTAACCTACTATGTATTACTATTTATATGCACTATGCATAAACAATATCACTGTTTAGTTATAAGATTAGTGGTAACATAATATCAATACTATATCAATGCATCATCATTATGTTTTATACCAATATTAAAATCAAACAACAACTGTCCACTACTTGGTTACAATCATTTAATTAATTAGCTATGTAGAGCCTAAATGCAGGTGGTTTGTTGTGGAAAGAGTGATAGGGACCAACAGTTTACCCGTAGAAGTTCGGGTAGTTGTCTGAAGGTTGAAGAGACACGAAAGTATCTATAAACAAAACGAAGAAACGTTTCGGCTTAGGCAGCCTTGTTCCGTCGTCGTAGTGGAGAAACCCCCTTTAATCGTTGGTTAAAATTATGCGTAAGTTACACGTGTTAAGACGGGTTACGATACAACCAATCGGCACCCGAGATTAGTGTCTGCATAAGATTCCGCTTCACGAGCGAACACGCCATCTCCGTATCGGCACCCCCCACTGATGTGGCTTCGAAAACTTTTAGGGTTACCTTCTCGCTCCTTTTTCTGTTGAGAATTGAACACTAGAACTACGGTAATCAAGGAACTCTTCATCTGTTGCCACGTCCAACTCTGCATTGGGTCGGCATTGAAGATAAGCCTCTCAATCTTCATCTATCCTGCCACCACTCTTCCCCCTCAACTACATTCCAATCCCCTCCTCGCATTTCCACATCCTTCCTCACTTTGTCGTCCAAGGAACTATTTATTTAAATAGAAGTATAATGAAAATTACACCAGTACATGTTCCAGCGCCATCGATCCAATGCAGACGAGTACATTTCAATTGTTATCAGTCGCACGTTACTCTGCCGGGGTATTTTTGTGGACACCGCATGCAACATACATAACACAGCAACACCGTTGGGCGCTTCACAACATTTGCCCGCGGCTTCGATTATAGCTACTACCACTTCGGGTGACGAAGTCAACTTGCCGTTGAATCTTCTAAGCCCTTAAAACAGCCGCTCCGACATGCACGAGATCTCGCGCCGGAATCAATCGGTGCGGCAGCCCGCGTGACAGCGGGGCTCGAATTTTAAATTATTCAGCACTCGCCCGTCGGGGGAGTGGGATTTCTAATTTACTTATTGGCGCGGACTAAACGGTAACTTACCGGACCCTGACTTCTACTTTCATATCGAGAACGTTTGCTCTGCAGTTGGATTCAGGGCACAAGTTCCGAAGAGAAAAACACTAGTCCTACCGTTTCCTAATCTTCTAATTAGTAGTAACATCTCACTTTCCCTAACTTTGCCACCACGATCAAGTCAAGTTGAAGAACACTGTTTTGGCCTAGTTGATGAAATTATTGGTATCAAGAACAATGTCTGTATTTTTTAGCTTGTGGTAATGAGGTAGCTACATATCAGTTTCCTTAAGGATTTCTGTTTGTTTAATAAACGTTGACTGAATTGGAAACTTTGCTCGCCCAAGTAACAACACAAGTTTGTGCGGCCAGCTTAACTTTTATTTTCTATTTGTAGAACAACTCTACATGATCTCATTTTAGTTTTGTCGTTGCTCTTCTTGTTCGTCGTAGAGCTTTACAAGATTACGCCAAACAGCTTCTTCGCCTCGCTCATCGTTGATTGATTTCAAGTCTGCCGAGAGAGATTTCTGAAAACTTGAAGCATGTGGCATGGCCGCACGTATCCACCGTGATGGCAACTTTTAAATTTGGATTAGACGGACGTCGAGTAGTCGGTCTAATGTCGTTTGGTGTAGTAATGGGGCACCCAGTTGCGAGAACGTCGTCGCCAAATTGCTTCTCGAACCGTCGCAGACAACTGCTACAACGTCGACTCTCAGGTTGTCATACAATTTCTTGACACCCATATACGTAGATGAAGACAGCTTTTTGGACACTATTAATACCAGCAGATAAGAAGTAAGCAATTGGCACTTTCCAGTTGCTAGCCAAGCAGTCTAACAATCATGATGACTAGTGGTGATGTCCGTCTTCTTGTTTTCTACGATTGTCGCATAGCGCTTCACTCACATGTACGTAATTCATCCTTTTCAATGTGTGTGAATGATTTGCAGCAAACGACGGCGCTATTAGATGGTGACAAGATTGGAAGCAAATTGGAAGGTTACATTGGGTTGTGTTAGTTGTTTATTGACATGTGATCACTGATCACCGCTGTCAACACAGTTCCTACAGTGGTAAAACAGTGAGACAGTGTTGTTGCCAGATAAACACGCCCGCAAGAGGACTCCTACGTACGGATGTAACACCTGGGGGCCTTCAATGAATACGAATGTCCAACATGCCCCTAGGTTCTTCTCTTTCAATTCAATTCATATTTATTTATCAGCAACAGGGCATTGCCCCACAAGTGCGATACAATAATACAAAATAAAATCACAATATATATAATAACAAACAACACAAGATACAAGATAAAAAAACATAAAAACACTAGACACTAAATCAGTGTTTCGAGCTGGTCTTGCTCGTGTGCCGTGGAGTAGAACAAAGCGAGGAGCAGTATCGCTTCATCAGCTTTGTTACCTTGGTAGCCACCGCCCTTACGTGGTCGACTTGGTCTCTCGTCAAACTCTCGAGTCCCTACGTTCGTTGTGTTTTTTCAAGTACCCGCTATGACGATGGGAGCTCTTTGTCTCTCGTGTCGAGTACTCTAGGACCATTGGCCTCGCCTCTCACGGTCATGGTGGGCTCCTCTGCCAAGGTTATTTGATTTACCGCGCTGTCGTTGGCTCGTTATTAGTCATTGGCTCGTTATTAGTCGTTGGCTCGTTATTAGTCGTCGGCTCGTTATTAGTCGCCGGCTCGTTATTAGTCGTTGGCTCGTTATTAGTCGTTGGCTCGTTATTAGTCGCCGGCTCGTTATTAGTCGTTGGCTCGTTATTAGTCGTTGGCTCGTTATTAGTCGTCGGCTCGTTATTAGTCGTTAATGGGCAAAAATTGATGGTTACTGCTTTTGTGATCAAGATCAAGATATTACTCCAGGCATCATTCTGTTCATCAGGAACTGTGCCGGCGATACAAGTGTGTTACGTACAATTGGGGTGTTCCCATAGTTATAGTTTCCCATAGTTTTTGAGTTGTCAATACTAACATCAGCCATAGTTGACGAAAATGGGGCGGGTCTAGGGTACCAGCCTATCTATAGTAAGCTACTTCGGTAGCCGAATGGCCAGCCCTAGCTCTGGGCTGTGTACTCGGACCCGTCTCTTCTACGAGCTGTATGTACTGTATTTTTTACCATTTCTTCCCCCCCCCTCTCCCCCTCCACTCTTCTAAATTTTTATTTTGTATATTAAATATAAAAACACACAAGGCTTAGCGAAACGCCTCGCGAATGGAATAATTCGATTCTCTCGGCAATTCTCTTGCTACGTCTTGGTTGGGTATGGGTCATTCTTGAAAAACTTGCCTTTTTGGAATTTTAGTTTTTTAAATATGATTTTGCTGTTTTGACTGCCTGATTACATGATATTAAGCAGACACCATCTGTTGTTACATAAACAGTTTTGAGTTACAAGATTTTTTATAAATGGCACAGGAAAAAAATGATAAGTAGGACAGCGCACAAAAAAACTCACGTGTGTTACCTTTTTTTGTTCGATGTTTTTAGTGACTACCAGTTCCTAGGTTTTCTTGAAAGATAAATTATACAAAATGATGACAGCAGATTGAGAATACGTATGTATTGATTTATTCAAGAAGTATTGTTTGATACACTTAAAATATGTTTTTTACTCACCTTTGTTACTAATAATTGATTTTTCAACTCATTTTTAAACTTTTTATTGAGAAAAAACATTGTTGGTTTTGATGATATTAGATGTATTATAGTCTTTTAACTAGACTAACAGTAGTAATGCTATACAATGGTCATCGTTCTTCACAATTATGTCTGAGACGTGAAATGATAAGCAGTAACATAGGTGAGATATGGTAACAAAGGTGTCACATAGTAACGTAGGTGAGTAATATATTTTCCTACTTAACTCGGAAGCCTTGAAAATCTATATCAAATGTAAACTCATCTCTTCGAAGTGGTCTTGGCAACCCTAATGTAAGTTCAATTTGATTGATGTCTACAAATTCAACATCGGGCTCAGCTGGCCACACAAACTTAGCTGTGCCACTAGCAAGTGTAGCTATATGGCTCATGAAATCTACTTTGATGGATTGATCATTATCAATTTGTAGAATCTTTCCTACATAAAACACTTTGGATGATTTTGGGTATTCAGCCAGTATGAATGTGCCTACCTTTTAAGCTAAGCTAAAGTTAAAGCTAAAGTTAAAAGCAGGTTGGTTGGACTCACCTTTGTCCACTCTTCCGCATGTTCACTGTTTCTCTTGGTATGTATTAGTCTTGTGATAAGTATAATCGGATAGATATAATAAAATTAAATGATATATGCTGAGGTATATGATAGAGCGGAGTCAATGTGAATACCACTTGAAATAGGCGGCCGCTGCAACAAGTGTCACACTGCCACCTTTATTACCGATGACAGTGCGCGAGGCGCCTAATTCAAATGGTACGTAAGGGCCATTCCCTTACATTACCCCCTCCCAAAAGAAATCTTTGGGGCGATGTGAACAGAGGTCATACAAAGATTTCCCAAACAAAAACATAAATGGTGTATACATTTAAAAATATAAAAATACAAGAATATAATTGTATGCAAGAATATATGTGCGCATACGGCACCTAAATGGTTATATGAGGCGGTTGCCCAATTGGATATAAAAATACAAAAATAGAAATATAATGAGGTAAACAAACATTTAAACGGGTATACAAGTTATACAAGGTATACAGTTAAACAAAACAAAAACGAGAATATGATAATACTGGGGACACGTACAAGTGCTTCATGGGTCCTTCTTCTCGGGCATTTCCAAGTTATTGGCCCGGAGATACTCCTCTGTGAAGTAGCCTTGATTGGAGTCCGTCGTCCTCCTCACCGACTCCCTGGCTTTGGCCTTCCGGCAGCGAGCCAAGTGACGTCTGGCGTTGTATTTGGCCTTCAGCCTCTGTCTAAATCTGTTATTCCATGACGACGCATCAACATTGATTATTATCTTTTTGTAACCGGGGTACGCCTTTTCTAAAGTTCTGAAGGCGAGCAGTTTTTTGATCAGTTGAAGCTCAGAAGGAGTCATCGCCTCTTCATCACTATATTCTTCTAGAAACCTTGCAACATTGAGTTCTTGTACGATTCCACGACATGTGTCTTCGTATGTTTTACATCCATATGCTCTGGCGCTGAGTTTTAGTTCTTTCTCCTTAGGGACAAGTCGCAGTACAAGATATGAAGAGAGATAATCCCAATCGCCCTCAATGTACTTCTTAAGATATGTCAGATGATCAGTTTTTGATTGAGGAAATAACAGGTAATACAATAGTAATCTGATTTCCCTCCAATCTTGACGGAATGATTTATCTCTCTCAATATACTTCTGGAATAGGCCTACCTTGCTCCTAACTAAGCTGATCGTCCTATCCTTGATGTAAGAGATGATATTTTCTATGTAGTCTAACTCTTTTATAGGGCATAAGGTGACATAGTCGTATTGCTCGATCTGTATTGGTCCATACTTTGATGCATGAGAACGAGAACCTGGATCAGAGTTTTTAAGCATAGCCATAGTTAGTGAAGATCCTGCGTGCTTGTCCATTTCTACTCTTCTTTTTTCCTCAGCAGTTTGGTTAGTGGTGCTGCTATTTTGGAGAAGTCCTTTATGTACGTGCGAAAAAATCCTACTAAACCCAAAAATCTCTGTATGTGTTTGGGTGTGGTAAGGTAAGTTGCGGATAGTTGTGAATAGCCGTTACTTTTGTCGGGTCTGGGCTTACTTTATTGGCTTCGATGACGTGTCCTAATAGGTTGATCTTGCTACAACCGATGCTCACTTTGGCAGGGTTTATAGTAAACCCCGCCTGCGAGAGCCGCGAAAACACGTCTGATAGGTGCTTCGCATGGCTTTCCCAGTCGTTGCTGTAGATGATAACGTCGTCTAAAAACGCCATGCAATGTGAATATGCCGCTCCTTCTAGCACTTTGTCCATCACTTTCTGGAACGTGAATCCTGAGCCGGCAAGTCCAAATGGCATTCTCTTATATTGAAAAGAGCCACGGTGGGGCGTGATAAACGCTGTGATATGTTTGTGCTCTGGTACCATCGCTATTTGATGATACCCTTGGCTTAAGTCGATGGTAGAGAATATGTTGGCTTTGCCCAACTGTGAGAAAATATAATCTATCCTAGACATAGTATGGGGTGCGATGTTGCTCCTCTGATTGACCGGACGGTAATCAACACACAGACGCCAATTAGGGGCAGCTCCTTGCGCCACCTTTTTTGTTACGAGAACTGGGCAAGATGCCCATCTGCTGTCACATGACTCTATAATATCATCGTCCAGTAGTTTGTCGATTATCCCGTTCAGGATGTGTCTTTTGGCTGGTGTCATGGGTCTGGGTTTGCTTCTGTATGGTATGCTGTCTCCCACATGTATCTTGTGCATTTCACCTGTGACCAAGCCGGGCTTTTTGGTGAACAGACCCTTTTTGGAAAACTCGGCGATGACCCCTCCGATGAGTTGTCGTTCTCCTTTGGGGCCTTCAATTTTACTGATGGTATCCTCTGTCCAATCGGTGGTGCTTGAAGAGAAGTCTTCGATTACCTTCAGCTTGGTCAAACGGGACACACACATTAGGCGTCTTTGTTGTGGTCCATCCGTCTAGGGAGATTCGTGGGTCAATTCCCATCTTACAGAGGAAGTCGCGGCCCAAAATTATGGGTCGCGCCATCCTCGGCAAAACGAAGAACTTGTGACGAAGTTTGTTTTCACACCATATTACATCAGCCCAGACAGATCCCTGAATATCTGCCTGTCCTTGTGTCATGGTAAGCTGGTGCTGTCCGGTAATGATTTTACCTCCAATCCTTTCTATTCGTGTAGCTATTGTCTGATCTATAAGACTAGCTGATGCTCCAGTGTCAAGTAGGGCAAGGTAGTAGTTTCCAGCCACCTTTACCCTGAGCAGTGGCTCCGTTGATTTGGCATCGTCCAAGGCCTCTATGGAGAAGTTGTTTGGCGGTACATAGGATTGTAGATCGGCTGCATCTCGATTGGCAATTTTGTTAAATCCTGCCTTTCTTCGTTTATATTTGTTTGTGTTTTTCTGTGGATTTTTGGTATTTGCTTCGAAGTTTCCCTCCCTGCATCCCACTATTCGCGGGAGGGGCTCCGGCCGTTTTTTGACCTTTGGTCTTGACTCTTTGCTGTTCGGGTAAGCGTCCTTTTTTCTTCGGCTTCCTTGCTACGAGTACTAGGGCACTCCGATGCATAGTGACCCTTTTCTTGGCATGCGTAGCACCGAACCGAACTTTTGTCTCGTTCTTGTGAAGAGGACCGATTACTCTCTCGTGAAGGGCTACGGGAATAAGATGGTTTTTTATCGCGTCCCTTGTACCTGTCGTAGGAGTGATCACGGTGTCGCCAGTTTTCATCTTGACTTTTACTGCTTTCAAATTTCACATGTCTTGAGTCACGTGTGGATCTTTTTTCAAAATGGCTGCCTTCGCTTTCGTCGCCTGAAGTTGGCTGACTGCTGCCTTGATAATGCGAATCCAGAGCTTTCAAACTGATGGCAGAGCGTTTATTGTTATCTCTTGGTCGCCTTTGATCCTCCCTGTTTTGGTACCGGCCGTCACTCTCTTCTTTGGTGTTCTCCGACGTTAACGTGTAACCATGGGCGAGAGACGGCTCCACGAATTGTTACGGTGCAGGTGGTGGTTTGTATCGTCTTTGGCGAAAAACAGCCTCCTGTATTGCTCGGGCATCCCTGGCCATATCATGAAGGTCTTTATAGTTTTTGTTGAAGGTGTACCTAACATATTCCGGGTGCATCTGTCTGAGCACGCGGTTCACCTTGTCTGCGTCTGTGTAGTAGCCATCAAGTTTCTCGTAAAAATCGTGGATCACTTGAATGTATGTAGAGAGTGGTTCTTCCGGGTGTTGTGATCGTTCTTCTAAGTCTCGTTTTAGGCGGTCTTGGTAATCTGCTGCCTCGTATTTTTCATTGAAGCCGCGACGAAAGTCTGCCCAGGTGGCAAAGCCTCCGGTGAATCTCCACCACCTGGCTGCTTCACCCTTGAGCGCATTGGGCATGCCTAGGGTCATGACCTCGTCGATGTGTAAGCCTGGACGTGATGACGCAAATCGCTCCAACTCTGCCAGAAACTCTGATGGTGTTTGCTTCTCCCCGTAGCCGGAGAAAGACGGCAATTTCACCTCCTTTAACAAACTGGTCTCCCGAGAACGGGTCTGAACTACTTTGCGGCGTAACTCAAATCCCGGACGAGCCCCAAATTATCTGTAGCGGACCCCGTTCCTCGTACCCCGGGCATACGTCTAGGGGATATAACTCTTCTTCTTTCTTCTTAGAAGGAGGGTAGAGGAGATGGAGACTGCTGCGAGATACGTACTCCCTTTCTTTCGTAAATAACTTTCTCTTGGGAAGTCTGAAACGAAATAGATGCGTTCCTTAGGCCGGTGCTTAAAAAACGAAAGCTGTCAACTGCGTGATTGTTCACTGACCTGGCACGACGTTGGCAACCTGCATCTCCTTCCATAGGTCTCCATGACCTACTCGCTCATATCGGCGATCAGTGAGTAGGTAGGTAATCATTATTTTGTCTTCTCCTTTCGTAAATAACTTTCTCTTGGGAAGTCTGAAACGAAATAGATGCGTTCCCTTAGGCCGGTGCTTAAAAAACGAAAGCTGTCAACTGCATGATTGTTCACTGACCTGGCACGACGTTGGCAACCTCCATCTCCTTCCATAGGTCTCCCTGACCTACTCGCTCATATCGGCGATCAGTGAGTAGGTAGGTAATTATTTACACGTCTTCTTCTTTCGTAAATAACTTTCTCTTGGGAAGTCTGAAACGAAATAGATGCGTTCCCTTAGGCCGGTGCTTAAAAAACGAAAGCTGTCAACTGTGTGATTGTTCACTGACCTGGCACGACGTTGGCCATTCCCATCTCCTTCCATAGGTCTCCATGACCTACTCGCTCATATCGGCAATCAGTGAGTAGGTAGATAATCATTTTTTCGTCTTCTTCTTTTGTAAATAACTTTCTCTTGGGAAGTCTGAAACGAAATAGATGCGTTCCCTTAGGCCGGTGCTTAAAAAACGAAAGCTGTCAACTGCGTGATTGTTCACTGACCTGGCACGACGTTGGCCATTTCCATCTCCTTCCATAGGTCTCCATGACCTACTCGCTCATATCGGCGATCAGTGAGTAGGTAGGTAATCATTTTTTCGTCTTCTTCTTTTGTAAATAACTTTCTCTTGGGAAGTCTGAAACGAAATAGATGCGTTCCCTTAGGCCGGTGCTTAAAAAACGAAAGCTGTCAACTGCGTGATTGTTCACTGACCTGGCACGACGTTGGCCATTTCCATCTCCTTCCATAGGTCTCCATGACCTACTCGCTCATATCGGCGATCAGTGAGTAGGTAGGTAATCATTTTTTCGTCTTCTTTCGTAAATAACTTTCTCTTGGGAAGTCTGAAACGAAATAGATGCGTTCCCTTAGGCCGGTGCTTAAAAAACGAAAGCTGTCAACTGCATGATTGTTCACTGACCTGGATGGTGAGGTTAAGCCTCTCCTCTTGCCCCTTTCCTCCAAACGGCCCCCTATTTCATCTGTTATCATTACCGGTTATCATTTCTTCGAAGAGCCTGGGCAGTAACTCAGCAGTGCATCTGCTTCTTCCTGACTGATGTTAAAACTGTTTAGATTTGGCTTTATGAAAAACCGGAATCGGCTGCACATCGACTGCCAGGTCCTTGCTGGAAATAATGTAAGGAACGGAAGCATATTAGTACAGTACAGTATATGATTCTAAGCTTAGCATGTGTGCAATGATATGATTCTACTCCCTTATTTGTGACGTAGGTCAATGTTAACTTCCTATTGGGTAGTTGACTCATCGCTCGGACTGTAGACCTATATCGAGAAAAGTAGGATAATATGGTAAATCTATAAACCGTACGCCTAAGCGGATATTTGCACTTAAATATAACTTGGTTTCCTAAATGTCTTCATAGCAATAACCTGTGCATGGTTAAACGTAAAATTGTTATATTATATTATTATGAAAAAACTATACTTGTGCTAGCCAGCTCTCGACAATTGCAACGTGTTTAATGTCCCCATACCTCGCTCAACGGCGTGACGAGCTTCATAGGGCTTTGGCTTGTTCATCGGTTATGTTGTAATCTTGAAGATTTTTAATAATAATTAACAAAAACCGACCCCTCAAAGACGGCCCACTGCGCCCTGGAAATAATGTAAGGAAAGAAAGCATATTAGTACGGTACCGTATATGATGAACCTACGTTCAGTGGGTTTATTTTATTATTTTTTTTTTAGGTAGGCATTTATAACATTTATTATTTTATATATATTAAGATTGTATTATTTTCAGTCGATGATAAACGTCAGTACTGTTCTACAATGGTGACTTCAACTTTCAATTTCAACTTTGCATTACCTCTGAGGACTTTACTGTCTTGTGTATTCAACCCTCCCCCCCCCCGTTTATCTTACTTGATTCGTTGCAATTAACACCCTTGTGTTGGAGTTCGTCTGTGGCTGCCGACTACTCTTCTGGACAGTTTGAGCCGTAGCAGCATATGACTGGTTACAATCCGTCATATGCCATTACAATTGTATGCCAACTTCTAGTGTTGTGGCCTCTGTGGCCCCATGCATTCCCTTATCTCTACTCGTAATGATTTATTAGTTACTTACAATCACCATAGTGGGCTGGAATTCGTCTCTGTCTCTTGTGTGATAAGTCTCATTGCACTGAAGTAGGGAATCCGCTCCTGAATGCTCACCGCGGAGCCAGTCCTGAGCTTTGAACGCTTGAGACAGCCCTTTTAGGGGCTATTCGAATTAACACCCCCATCATCAATCAACTTACTACTTCTTTGTTGGGATTCCACATCCATGGTACACACACAAACAAAAAAAAAAATATATAGGGCCTATGATCAAAGATAGGTAGTTAAAATTAAAATGAAATAATTCCATATCAGAAATTACAAAATACCAACAATTATAAATAGTCACATGCAATTGATTATGACATAGGTTTTATAATGCAGTTTTGATATTTCCAGTTAATGGAAAATGCTACTCATGGTATGCATTTTCTGTTGTTATTGTTGTTGTTGTAATCAGCAGGACACGTGGTCTTGACAGCTGTCAGATAGTAGCCTACCGTATCCTTTCAAGATGGCGGACTCCTCGCGTCGTCGTTCGCGGTCCTGACGTCACACCTTCCTCGAGAGCGTTCCTTGGGGTTCTCCATCACCTCGGTTGACTCGTCGTCGAACAAGTCCGCAGTTTTGTTAATAATTTAAACACGTGGCCTGCCCAGGGACTGCCACCTTATCGTGGTGGGCAGGTTTGCGTGCTTTGTTGATCCCGAGAGCTATGCCGGCGGAAGCGTATGCTTCTGGTAGGGCCACCCTAGCCGGACTGGTCGAGGAGGAGAAGTCAGACGAAGTGCAGTCCACACCCCAATCCCCTTTCCCCCCACTGTCCCATTGAATATTTCTCCTCCCACTTGGCCCTGCCCTCCCTTGCTGGACTCCCGTATGACGACTCACGCGACGTACAATGGATCTGATACGGATGTGGCTTTATTCTTCATTATCATCTTTCTCATCTTCATTATCACCCACTCATCGTCTCGATTAGCCATCGTTGCATAAATATGAGACGTTAAGCCCCATTAAAAAAAATAAACACGTGATCTATCGACACAATATGTCCGCACACGTTACGGGGACTTTAAAATCACGAACAAAAGGAATATAGAGAATGGCGAAAGTGTTCGACCTCGGCTCGCAATCACCTCAGTTAACAACACGTCGTCAAATATAACAGTCCACAAGTACGTGGTTTTGTTTTTAATTTAAACACGTGATCTATCGACACAATATGTCCGCACACGTTACGGGGACTTTAAAATCACGAACAAAAGGAATAGAGAATGGCGAAAGTGTTGGACCTCAGCTCGCAATCACCTCGGTTAACACGTCGTCAAATATAACAGTCCACAAGTCCGTGGTTTTGTTTTTAATTTAAACACGTGATCTATCGACACAATATGTCCGCACACGTTACGGGGACTTTAAAATCACGAACAAAAGGAATAGAGAATGGCGAAAGTGTCCGACCTCAGCTCGCAATCACCTCGGTTAACACGTCGTCAAATATAACAGTCCACAAGTCCGTGGTTTTGTTTTTAATTCAAACACGTGATCCGTCGACACAATATGTCCGCACACGTTCCGGGGACTTTAACATCATGAACAAAAGGAAGGGAGATATGGCGGAGGTGCTCAACCCCAGCACCACGACTCCTCACCACGGCTCCCTCAGTACCACTCCCGAACTTCCCTCCAGTTTCTGGTCTCGTTCATTTCTTGTCTCTCCGCCATCTTCACCCCCACCCTTACATCCGAGGATCTATCCCGGTGGTTGTAAGCGCCACCACTTCAGGCTACCACAACGTGCTGGACTCCGTCTTCGGTTGTCTTTTTTCATATATATATAAAACGGACTCTAGGCGTACGATGAGACGTCAACCTTCCCCTCTGTCGGAACATTCTAGAAGGAATCGGCCTCGTCGCCATCCAGTCTGCTCATTCGCTCGAGCATCCCTAATGCCAATGATATTTTGGTTCCCTTGCTATCTTGGGCCTCCGTTCTTCGGTTGTCTTTTATATGACTGCAATGTACTTAGGTTAATTGTAATATTTATTAATGGAATTAATTATGAGTGAGGATTTATAAAAAAATATACCATTACAGTGTGCTCCGCCTCGTGTTGTTCTTTGTGAGTGGTGACGTCTGCACCCAACCCGGTATTTGTCCGAATGGTGACCTCCATCAAGGTGATGTTCGATGATTGAGTCCTGGTATGGACCTTGGTGGGATTTTCAACATTCTCTTGTGTGCATCTGGTGTTTCTAACGTTGTCTTGGACGGGCGCCGTTCAGTAACTTCGCGGATAGTCTTAAACATTTCCCATAGTTTATTCGATCCTTCTTTATTTAGGTGCAGCCCATCTTTCTGGAGATGAATGCCTGTGACCCAATGATTGGTTTCTATGTAGCTTGTAGAGCTGTACAGGCCCATTTAATTGAGTCGTTTAAACATTCAATCTTCTGCTTACTAATATTCCTCCGGTGAATGTGTTATGTCTAGGGGATATGTCAGTGTCCGGGGCGAATAATAATAACAATAACACTAACTACTTGCACATATATAGTTATAATTGAACCATTCAACAGGTATTACACCGTATAACCACACCGTCACAAACACACTTGTTTAATATAATGTCACACCGGTTATAATGCCTCCGTCCGGACAAACCGCGTCCCTCGCACTGCTCTTTTCCTCTCTCCTTGAGAGCCACCCGTACTGCTTCCCCTCCCCCCACCCCCAGACCGGCACTGGCTGCCATCCTTGCGTCACCCTCCTCCCCAGAGGAATGTAGGTCTCAGGTTCTTCTTTGTTGGTTGCTTTGTAGGGTTGCCAGATGACAATTATAAAAAATCGGGACATTAGGCGGTCCGCGGTACAGCTGGGGGGTTTGACAGTCGTGCCCCCCAACAACAGCGCCGCAGGCAAAAAATTTTGAAATCAGAGTTTTTAGAGCGTTTTCTGAGCGTTTCAGAAAAAATACCGGAGTGAATGCAATACTGCAATACTGTCGTTTGTGTAGTGCAAAAACCAGAAAGCCCCGATGAAGTGGCGAGCCGAGAGAGACCGAAACGCTGATTTTATAGTGAAGTTGCTACATTTTAAAAAATCGGGACAGCATATGGTCCCGATACAAAACGAATCGGGACGCGGGACACAACACCTAAAATCGGGACGGTCCCGATTTTATCGGGACGTCTGGCAACCCTAGCTGGGGGTAACCTAACAAATGATACTTGTTATTACGACACTTGCATTCGTGTAGCGATGTTGGCAACACCGTATGAGCTGATAGATATCCGCCATACTTTCATCATTGGTTTTTTCCCCTATAGATTTTGTTCCAACGTGAAGGACCAGTGTTTCTACATTTTGGTAATCCATGTTTTTTGAAGATTCTATTACTTGTTACATATTATAAGGTTGTATTCTCGGATAAGACTTGATACCGATTTTACCTCCAAGCATTTCATCTTGTGCTAGTTTTTGAACACATTCTTTTATATGTAATCGAATCGCCTATGATAAGTGTTTCCTTCTGCGCACTTTGGGCTAGGCCTACACCTTAAACCAGTTCCTTGTAGTGTTGCCATATCTTCAAACTCTGGATCAGATAAAAACCTGTGTTTTGAGTATCGAGGATTGCTTTTCATGCTGATAGGTTATCCTGAGGACTACCCTTACAGGATGAGAGGTACTCCTCAGGAGTACCTTTCTCATATACTTATAACATGGGAGTGAGACGCTAAGAGCAGATCACAGGATGTACTACCCTAGGTCCTCCCCAGGACTGCCCACAAAGGTAATAGTTCCCGACAGGCAGGTGACAGGTACACTGTGGGTAAATATAGCTTGAAGTAATACTAAGGAACACTGTGGGTAGTAGTGAGGAAGACCAAGGGTAATCCTGAGGAGGACCCAGGGCAATGCTGAGGAAGACCCAGGGTAATCCTGAGGAAGATTCAGGGCAATGCTGAGGAAGACCCAGAGTAATCCTGAGGAAGATTCAGGGCAATGCTGAGGAAGACCCTGGGATGTTAAGTTGACCCCCACCCCATCTGCCCAGGTTGGAGGTGGGGGCAATACATCCATGCTACCGCCTCCAACATGGGGTTATTTAAAATTAAAATCGATTATCATAATTCGAAGAAATTCGAAGGCCATCTATTTCCCAGTACCAGCAATACTTCTTGCTGTGCACACTTCTTTTTCTCCCTGTTCAACCGGTCAGTTGAATGCCGAAGCCACTCGCATACTTCTACTTTTACGTCCGCGTCTGTGGTGCCGTCTAAATGGTTAATAGCTCGTACAGCACCTATAGACAAGTGCAATAAAATAACATAAATAAATAGCTAACTGAAATACATATAATTATAACTATAACTATATATATATATATATATATATATATATATATATATATATATATATATATAACTATATAAAATAAATACAATTAGAGAATATATACATAGTAAACATTCAAGAAGTTGTTTGTTCTATTAATGCTGGAGAAACATGAATGCTGTTTCAGTATTTTCATAAGTTGGGTTATCGAAGAGTGTGTTACATTGTTCGCTTGACCCCATAAAGCTATTTCGGTTACTAAATGCCCAGGTGTGTCAGTAGAAGTAGGAAGAACATCTGTATCAGAATCTGACACAGGTTCATCAAAACTGTCAGCACATCATCGCATTCATCAGGCCAATCGATTGGTCAAGGCCAAGGCCAGTACGACTTGAACTAGGCCTAGGTTCAGAATGGCTTAGGCCCACAACTACGTTTGTATGATCGTCAGGGACAGCACTGTATAACAGATCAACGTTTTTCTTAGCCAATCGGTAAAGTGTGGCTCTACTCTTAGCCGTAGGTCTATTTATGCTAGGCCCAGGCCCACTGGGACTAGACATAGGCCTATGTTGAAAGACAAACCGAAAGGTACAGAATATCACTTCCTCAGGATATCAAATGTTTGTAGGGCAGATAAGTCTAGGCCACCTTGTTTGTGTTACACCCCCAACACTTGTTTCGCACGTTTATTTGTGGAAAATAACTCTGTGAACCCTGGAAAGTAATTTCCCTAGCACACGATGCACACAAGTAGCTTTGGGTAGTAGCAGAATTACACTGACTGCATTTGAATCCGTGTTTTTTTGTTGAAAAAGCAGGTACTGTAGATTGGACGATTGTCTACGGGCGCCATCTTTTATAAAGTAGATAGATAGGCCTATAAATAAAGTAGATAGGCCTACCTTGCTTGAATGCTACAGGCATTGGGTTTGAATCAAACCCAATGCTACAGGTTGTCACACTAGGGCCAACCGGCAAGGACACGCGAACAAGAATTTTCTTTCGCGATTTAATTACCTCGTAGAAAACCTTTCAACACCGAAACTACTTCACACCAAAGTGCATACATTCCATAGGCATGCGCAGGGGGGGGGGCAAGGGGGGGCAGCGGCCCCCCCATTAGGATAGGTGAGCTTTTTTTTTTTAATAGAATTTGGCCCAGGGTATACCGTGTACGCCTGCCGATCGTAAAAAACGAGAAAAGGACCTATAGCACCTTCCTCATATTAAATATATTCCTCAAACTGTCACTGTTGTTCTAACTGCCTTGCCCGTTTGACCCGGGAGGTCCAGAATAGTGCCTGTCGTAATGGGTATCAAAAATGCTGACGCCTGACAATAATTCTAATCTTACCTGAAGTCCGAGATTGGAATGACGTTGGAATCAGCTGACCGGCCTCAACATCAACTGTTGTCCTACCGCCAAGATTTTGGCTGTGGGACTGACCACTTCCTTCACTTTGTAACAATTGTAACAGTACTCTCCTCATCCTTATCTCCAATTGGCCTAGCTCAGCTGGGAAATAAACCAACACTTAAAAAACTTGAGTTGTATTATTAATTTATATTGTATCACATAGACAACGAATGCTCACAGTAAATAACTTGTCACAAATAGGTCTACAGACAGTACCAGCTCCAGTTATAGGTGTATTCTTCTTCTAACCTTGGTTTCTCAAGCAGGCGTCCATGGTAGGATCTTCAAAATGTCCTTCATGGTAGGTTGAATTCAGTGGTTGATCGTGTGTAACCGACGCTTCGAAAATCACCGTCCCATTTAACGGGGCAGGCGTAGTTGACGTCTGGGTAATACTAGTTTGGATAACTAGAGAAATTGTAAGGCTTAAAGACTCGAGTTCTTGAAATTGTTCCGTGTAGCTTTCAACACCACTTCCTCTCTCTAGCCTCACTTTCCAGTTTCCACCATCTTCCTCTGTATCATGTCCTTAGTTACCAGTCAACAACCGTTGCTATGCAATGTAACAATGCAAGTTCTTTATTGATATTACCAAAGCTCTCTACAAATTCACATGTGCACAAAGTCACTGCATTCTAAGCACAGCCTAGTGGATAATGCACAAACTCACTGCACTCTAAGCACAGCCTAGTGGATAATGCATATAGACGGTACTTTACACAATGATATTATTATTAAGCCTATATTTGCAACAGGACCGAGGTCCCACTAGTGCAAATTTAATAGATGATGATTGATGAATGATGATGAGGAAGGGAGCAGGGGAAGCCTGGTACCGGCACATTGCCTACTCCTGTCGAAAAGTACCAAGGGGACCACCGGCTTTACGTCCCATCCGAACGGACGGTGTAACTTTGATCAGTCGTATAGGTTCCTCCACTAACCTGGACTGCGGAGCAGTTGACGAGAAGATTGAAGCTGTTACACAAGCTTTCGACCCCTCCAATCCACTCTAACCAGCGGAAAACAAGTGTTTCAGAGGAGAGCGGTCACCCTCCCTCCTCCTGGCCTTGCCCGATGTCGCTTAACTTATGGGAACCGGCTAAGCGACCGGGGCTAAACCGCTGATATCCGCAAATAATTGTGTGAAATTAACCCATTGAACAGACAATCTGTACTCCTCCTAATACGCTTAAAATCCCGTTTGAAAATGCATGTCTCTAAAAAATCTCCTGCGAAGCTTTTTGTGGGGGGCATCCCCTCCACACCCCCCATTGGCGCCGCCGTGAAGTACTTGCATTGGGAATTTATTGTGCCCCCCCATTGATCAACCTCTGCGCACGCCTATGATACATTCACTATCACTTGAAATGCTTTTAAAGAGCTGATGCCTTTTTTAACGTCGGTGATGGACGGACGGACGGTTTTCTTTGTAAGATCCGTAAATAACTCGGCGAGTATTGTCACGAAGAAATATTGTTAACTTTGTTAATTGATTAATAATTTTCTTATTGCCACGTTTCTGGGGTGATTCCGGCCCACGACTTTTCGCACGAATAACCGTGGCTTTGCTTACACCTGTAGCATTAGCAGTTTGAGATCGAGCGCCTTTAGTAGCCTAGTCGCTCTTCCCCGGAAATAATTCTGAACTTTTACGATCATCTTTCATGTTTGTTTCGACATTGGACTGTTTTAAGGTCTTCTTTTTACTACCTCCGGCTTCGGAAAATGAAAAAAACAATATTTTCCGTGTAGATATTCTATGTAAAAATAACAAGAATCGCTATTGCGTAAACCATAAGAGCAGTGCTTAGTAGCAGGCATGATGATTTGTTTTTGTGATGATTTCGTTCGATTTCGATATTTTTCAATTGCGGCGGTACAGCCGATATCTATTTTCAGATTCGTAACCTACGCTTAAAACCCTTTATAGGGCAAAAGTGAAGGACAGAAAAAATTACAAAGTAGGAAGTGGATAATGTTTATAGGCCTACATGTCTAAGGATGGCATATGTAATGTTTTCATTTTTTTTTTACGTTCGGAATAAGTAGATTTGGGGTGGGAAATTATTATCCCAGTGACAGTTTGTGAGCAGTGGTTCGATGTTTCAATGTTCAATAGTAAGGGTTCAATGTTCCATGTTGGCTAGAATCCTGTTCATTGAAACCAGTGGGCTACAATATTCTTTGTAGACATTGTGAGTAATCAATCAATCAATCAAAAATCCATTTAATTCTCATATCTTAAATATGTACATATTTCCATTCACTGGTCCAAAGCCTCCGGAGTGAACTCCAGCTGCAGGATCTGCCAACCGGGGGGGTCTAGCTATCCCGGGGAAGTTGAGTCTCACAAGATCGCCTTGAGGGGTTGTTGTTGTTTTCCCCACTGGTTGGAAGTAATCCGCGACTGGTTTTGGTAGTATAAGCGAGTCTCCGCCTGTAACTGTCCTCGGATCTTCTTCTGCTTCGAAGATTGCCTCGTTGTTGGCCAGCCTAGTGTTCTCCATTAAATGTACGTTAATGACCTCGAACATGACGTGTTGTTTCCCATGGTTTCCCACTTATAAATTATAAGGGCTGCCCAACGATATCGATAATTCGATACAATATCGATAATAGATAAATAATTCGATATCGATATAGAATTAATATATCGTACATATCGCGATATCGAACTTGTGCCTAATAAGCTAATTGATACAAAAAACCGATCAACTATCACGTCACGCCATTCACACTATCGCTGTTTTGTGCGGATATTTTACAATTTGAATAGTAAGACATTTTAAAGCTAAAATATTTCTTAACGTAATATTGTTTAAAGAATGACCTCTAGCTGGCCTGTAAATCCTAAAAACAGACGAGAAAAGTTTCGATGTGGCGATATCGCCGATATGGATACGTCACTTGAAAACTTCGATATCGCGACGCGATATCGATATTTCTTCCCGCGATATCGATATGATTTTTTTTATCTCTGGGCAGCCCTATAAATTATAGGCAAAATTTGCCTATAATTATAAAATTAAAATAAAATAAAAAGATAATGATGCGTAAATCTCTGTCTACATGTACGATTTCCGCCACACGGTTCGGGTTACAGGAATGATTGATGTAGCGCGCCAGTCCTCCGGATAGAGTTGCGTCAACCACGCGGCGTTCTTCATCTAGCCGAAACATGTAGAGGCCTCGGTTCCTGTCTTGACATTTAATGTCAAGTTTTTGACTGATTTGGCACCAAATGGATTTCCAGATTTGCTTGGTAGTAGTAAAATTGATAGGGAACCCAAGAGCTTACCTGGTTGGTGACTGCAAGGGTCTTGTAGTAAATAAATAGATACATAAAAAGTAAAAACACAAACAAAAACGTCGAAACGGTTTCGGCCGAACAGGGCCTTGTTCACTCGACGAGTGCTGAGAGGTGACTAAGCTATGTACAGGTATATATACATGTATATACAGTTATTTACAGGTCACGCCAGTGGCGTTGTTGGGTGTGGGTGGGGAAGAGAGCTAGGAGGGGATGGGTGGCAATCGGGTAGTGGAGAGCAGGACCCTAACGGATGTTGAGGTTAGGGGGGAGCCTGGAGTTGGTGATCCACTGATGTGCCAGTTCCCATCTTCTAAGCTCATGCTCATTGCAGCTAGCTGGTAGGGCTCTCACAACACTGGCATAGAAGCATTCGTTGAATGTCAGGTTGTGAGTGGCTGCATGTAGGGCGACCGGTTTGTCTGTGTTCCCTACTCTGGTGTCGTGCCTGTGGCCATTCATCCGGGTGTTGAGTGCGTTAGTAGTCAGGCCTACATATTCGGCTGGGCATCTACTGCATCTCGGCTGATATATCACATTGTTGGTCTTGCACGTGTTGTGTCCCCGGATGTCGTAGATCTTGTTGGTAGCTCTCGCTGTGAATGACTCGTCAGGCCTACATATTCGGCTGGGCATCTACTGCATCTCAGCTGATATATCACATTGTTGGTCTTGCACGTGTTGTGTCCCCGGATGTCGTAGATCTTGTTGGTAGCTCTCGCTGTGAATGACTCGTCAGGCCTACATATTCGGCTGGGCATCTACTGCATCTCAGCTGATATATCACATTGTTGGTCTTGCACGTGTTGTGTCCCCGGATGTCGTAGATCTTGTTGGTAGCTCTCGCTGTGAATGACTCGTCAGGCCTACATATTCGGCTGGGCATCTACTGCATCTCAGCTGATATATCACATTGTTGGTCTTGCACGTGTTGTGTCCCCGGATGTCGTAGATCTTGTTGGTAGCTCTCGCTGTGAATGACTCGTCAGGCCTACATATTCGGCTGGGCATCTACTGCATCTCAGCTGATATATCACATTGTTGGTCTTGCACGTGTTGTGTCCCCGGATGTCGTAGATCTTGTTGGTAGCTCTCGCTGTGAATGACTCGGTTGGAAGATTGAGTGGGCATGTTTTACAGCGAGAGCCCTCACAAGGGTATGAGCCAGGTGGTCGGGCTTCGGTGGGTGTGTTGGTACTGCGCCAGGGGTTGCGTTTCACCAGTAGGTCCTGAATGTTGGGTGGACGTTTAAAGGTGACCCGCGGGATGTTGATGTTTTGGGTGAGGGCCAAGGTTTTTAGAAGATGGCTGGTTCTCTTGATTATGCCATTCAGGGCATGTAGACCCGGGTGCCACTGGGTGATTAGGGGGATGATATTCCCTTGCGTACCAGTGGGCTGTGGGTTGGGGGCACGAGTCATCTGCTGTTTGACAAGTTTAGGGGGGTAGCCGCGGTTGGTGAAGGCTTTACTGATCTTGTCACAGTACTCGGCCAGGTCTTCCTTTGCTGAACATATTCTTCTGTCCCGGGTGGCCATGGAGAAAGGTAGGGCTTGTTTCATTGATGATGGGTGACAGGTGTTGAAGTGGAAGATTTACCATACTTAATCTATACATCGAAATAATACAAAATCACTCAAATCAGTACAAAAGAAAAAAAATGTTGAAATTTTACAATAACATTATTTTATCTTACAATAATAAAAACATATTTTTATATTCATTCATAATTATTATTGCATGAAATAACACAAAAATACAAAAAAAAAAAATTGCACCTGCAAATAGGATATTTTAAATATATGAATTGTTTACTGATTTGGCCTTCATAAAATCGGTAGGTACATGTGTACACACCTACACACCTCAGTGGCGTTTACACTTTATTCATTACACATTATTTTTTAACAAAGTTATGATCTTTTATGGAAAGGTGCAAAACATTTTTAATTTTTACATGAGCCACATCGCAAGATTTACAGATCATTTCTTTTTGTTTTGTACTACAGAAACGGCATCTACGGTATTTTGCTACAGTCACAGGCATGTGATCACCCGCATTCGCCGACCTCACTGAATTTTCAACAGTCTGTACCGTAAGCCATCCGGATAGTTACGTTTCTCGGCAAAACCCTTGTACAGCGTAAAACCACGACGTTTCCGGCTTATGAATTTGCCTATTAGTTCATTGGCCAAGAGTGAGCGAAAATTTAAGTGGGACAAGTATTTTTGTTTTGGGGATTTCATCGTTTGTTTGTATAATAAGAAACTGTTAACTATGGAATGTTAACTGTAATTTCTGGCTATGGGCGATGTCGGGTGAACGTACACTTAAAAATCAAGAGACTTGAAGTAGTTGTAGTTGTTGTATTTTTGAGCCTTCTTGGTTGAAAGCACGGTGGATTACATGGGATATGCGGAGCTAAATAATGTGCGTCTGAACATTGCTGAGAAGATGACTTTAGTGCGTTTATTTTGCAACAGGAAACGGATACATACTTGTACAGTTGCTTCTAAGTCTATATTGACACCAAGGCTGTGGTAGAAGTAGTAATGGCGGTACCATTCAAAACTCGACACTGAACACTTGGATAGCCTTAAACACTAGACTAGGAAAACGCTCTGTTTGACGCGTTGATAAGCGAGCGCGTCCATATCTACGAACGTTCTGGCGAAAAGATCTCAAAGCTAATAAAACAACAATAACAAAAATTCAAGAATGTGCATTTCAAAATTTTTTCTTATTTCCATAGCTATAATACTTCCCGATATTGTTGAATGCAGTGCAATTTGCGTTGCTAAGAATTTTCGTTGTCTGTCTAGTGTTTTCGCAGCGGTCCGCCACCGCTACTAACAGTTATTGAGTGTAACTTTGTAACTTTTCGAACGATTTTGCCTCAAAACTATACACCTTCAATCCACATCGAGGCTTGTGGATGGTCCAAATTTCAAGTTGATCGGACTTTTCGTTCGACCGCTATCGACAGACATAAAAACAAAACAAAAAACAAACAGCATGAAGTGCCATAAGAGTCTAGTACAAAAAAAAAAAAAAAACAACAGAACGAAGGGCCATAAGAGTCTCGTGGAGACGCTCGCTTCGCTCGCTTAACTAGGAAAACGCTCTGTTTGACGCGTTGATAAGCGAGCGCGTCAATATCTACGAACTTTCTGGCGAAAAGACTTCAATGCTAATACAAACAACAATTAACAACAATTCAAGAATGCGCATTGCAAAATTTTTTCTATTTTCCATAGCTATTATACTTCCCGACATTGTTGTATGCAGTGCAATGTGCGTTGCTAAGAATTTTCGTGGTCATGTTTTCAACACGGTCCGCCACCGTTACTAACACTTATTGACAGCAATAGAAATGTAATTTCTGCCTCTAATACGTATTGGATCGCGTTTACATTAGTATATTCGTGACCGGACAAAATTTTACTATAAGATAGCCACCTCACATTTTGCCGTTACTGCGTTTTAGAAAAATATTTTCGAGTAACTTTCGTGTAACTTTGCCAATATTTATCAGATCGCCATTACATTAACATATTCGTGACCGGAAAAATCTGTAAAAAAATCTGGCTATCTCACATTTTGCCGCCATTTTGTTTCAGAAAAATATTTTGCAGTAACTATGGTGTAACTTTGTAACTTTTCGAACGATTTTGCCTCAAAACTATACACTTTCAATCCACATCGAGGCTTGTGGATGGTCCAAATTTCAAGTTGATCGGACTTTCCGTTCGACCGCTATCGACGGACATAAAAAAAAAAAAAAAAAAAAACAAACAAAAAAACAGAACGAAGTGCCATAAGAGTCAAGTGGAAACGCTCGCTTCGCTCGCTTAATTACCTACTTCAAAACTATTTTCAACAGTAGTCACTTTACTATAAATTGATATTACAGTACTAGCCTATTACATAACTGATGAATAGAGTCTAGATAGATCAGGCGCGAGCTTTCGGGTAAGCTCTCAGGTAGCCATCTTCCCTCGACACTCCCCTTTCATACCCTCGCTTAGACGCTTGCAACACTGGCCTCGTATTGGCGGGGGCATTCAAACTCAATATTTAATAGTTCTGTATAGGAATTTGATTTGATTTGATGATTTCGACTTCTCAGTCTACAAGAGGTGTGATCCTTGGTAATACTAACTCAAAAGTTTCAGGCTTTAACCTCATATGACACTTGAACTCGCCGCTAGATAAACCTGTCAATGTTTCCATGTAGTTATCAACTCTCCTCCTTTTTATTCTTTGTTCAGGTTCTTCATCACTGGATGAAGACTCAGACGAAGTATCAAAAATAATATTAATTGCGGTTGTTGCGGCAATGCCGACAGTTTGGAGGTCCATTGAAATTGCGAATGTTGTTTTTATGAACGACAGCTGTTGTTGTTGTCTGCTTTCGCTGTGACTGTGACTGCAGCCCGTACCGGCTGCTGCGTTCACTGCGTTGACTGGGTTACCCCCACCACCAGTCACAGCCACAGTGAACGCAGTCAAAGTTGGTACGCAGCCCAGCTGGTTGGTAAGGTATTGGTTATCGGCCAATAGGCATCCAGTGGCATAGCAGTGTACTTCTATACCGTGTCATGTGGCGCGCTGGGTGGATGAGACTCGAACTATACCAGTACAACAGCTTCTCCTCTATCTTGTTTCAAACCGGTGGGGTCTAGTGCAGTTCGTTGCATCTAATAGAACACTTGACAATATACCACTGTATTTCCAAATAGAGCCATGCGCTGTATTTTAGGAGTTCGTCGTGACACTTGAATAGCTAAAATGTCTGAGGTATTACAAATTGGCTTAGGATTAAACAACGTATAGTGCTTAATACCCACATTACACGGTTCAATATTTTCGGCAAACTTATTGAATTCAAAGACAAAAAGCATCAATTAATAGAAGCTATAATATTGTTGCAGTTTTTTACCAAACTGTTATTGATTCGCTTTTGTTCTTGAATTCAATAAGTTTGACGAAAGTATTGAGTCGTGTAAAGTCGGCATAATACACTTACGCTTATTTTTAAGTTAACACATGGACTTGTCCCTGACTATTTGAGTACCTAATGTAGTAATAAGGAATATAATGAAATCCATCATTATAATACGAGAAAAAATGCAAATATTTTTGTTAAAAGAAATTCTAATAAATAAGTAGAGGGAGGATCATTTTAAAAAAAAAAAAAAAAGCCAAAATATTTTACACGTGTTACTCGAAATCCTGCGCTACTGCAGAACTGGGTGTTTCCCTTGTTGTTGAGCTTCTTGGCGAGTAGCGTGGAGTTGGTGGATGTTCTCGACGTGAATCTTCTACCGGGCTTGACGTATGTGCAGATGCTGTTGATGAATGTTTTTAAGATGAGTTCTCCAACGGGCTTGAAGTGTGCGGTGTATCCCTGGGGGGGGGGGCTGAATTGTTATAAGCGTTTCACTATAATCTCCTCAAGTGGTCAGGAAGGGAGAGCTCGTGGATTTGTTTTTAAAGTAAATCGATTAACTAGGATCAGTCACACACGTATCTTTTATTTAACTTCACTCTACAACGCCATCTCCCCGTCCCCTGAACGGGCTTTCATTACGGTAACCGAACACTAACCTGTCATCTACGCGGACATATGCAATTCCCCCCCCCCCTCCCTTTTCGCAATTCCCATCACATTTATAAAACCTCTGCTTATGTCCCGTCTAGATACAAGATACCACTCGTGTTGTACCAGGGTGCCTTTTTTGGATAGTACGAACCAGATCATGAACATCTCCCATGAGATGCGCCGGGCTTCTAGTTGAGATAAGATCATTTGTTCCAGCCGACACAACGACTACCCCTGGATTGAAGTCATCAGTGACCCCTTGATCTATTTTCCACTTTCATTTCATTTTTATTATTCCGTTGATATGTATTATACATATATGGACATCGTCATTACTAAAATTAAGTTCTATAATATAATAATACATTTTAACAGGGTGTTAATACGTAATACAAATACTAGTCAACATACATTTAGCATTATAGAAGTCTTAAATTAAATTAATCATAATGATATTTACAATAATATTAACAATACATAATGTCATGGTGGTTGGAGGAACTCATCTAAGGAGTAGAAGGACTTTTCTAATAGGAAGGATTTGAGTTTGTTTTTAAAGGATGGGGTAGATTCTGTATTCCTAATGTGTTGTGGTAGGTTTTGATCAACCTGCCCGATAATTTGGGTAAATGCGTTTCTAATAAGTATATCGTCTGCTGGAGGTTGCTGGAAGTACATAATCCCGGTAACGTCCTCCTTGCCCTGGGCTACAGAGCAGGAGGTATCTTGGGCTGGTATCTCGGCTGCCGGGGATCTCTGGGGTTGGTCAGCGACTACGACACTAGCGCCCTCTTGGTCTCGTACCTCGGCTGTGGTGGTCTTCTGGGCCTTGGTTTGCCGTCCTGACTTTTCGACATAAACCTGGACCTCTTTACACTCCTCCCATTCAGGAGTAGCCTATATACCCTGGTCTGTCTTTGTCAACCCGTACACCGGTCAACTTGCGCATTGGAATCTTTTCGCCGGTTGTTGTTTTTCCTTCAATTTGCAGTGTACCAGCCAGTACAAGGAAATTTTTAAAATCCTCTGTGGACATTCTTTGTATCATAAATGGGTTCTTTACCCTTGATTGCTCCACTAGCCTACACCAGTCTTCCGGGGTGTACACAAAGTCAGTTCTCCTTGTTTTTTGTTTTTTAATCACGCCAAAGTCACTTGGCAGAAAAGTGTGGCCTGGCACCAAAAAGTAATGTTCTACTACTTCAAACATACCGGTCATCACTAGCACATGCTATAGTATGAAAATTGTGCTATTCTTGTTTTGGCCAGCACAAGAATCGGAGAAAAATCTAAGCTTTTTTTTCCCAAGAAGAGCATCTTCTCGTTGCAATACTTTTAACAGGCACGAAGCAATCTCACAGGACCCCCTTGATGCCATATTTTCAGGCCACTTGCACATGACTGCATTGTTTACATTGCAAATATAGGCTATACTCCCAAGTTATATACCCACAATTGCCGTAGGTAGAATACTGTTTCTGTGGGGATCTTGGGTGTAGGATGCGCTTGCTGCAAGTCGTAAGTTATTACGCAAAACTCACAGTCTTCTCTCTGTGCCTCAACCTTACATTCCTTTAAAAACGAATAAGCTGCCTGGGCTTTCGTCTGATGCAGCGGAACAATGAAAGGAATGTCATCAGTATCTTGTGCTTGCCAAGTATCGCACACTCTACATGTATCGGAATGTGGCATTTTGAATCCAATATTGAACTCAGTATTGAAAATATGCAAGCACATGGCATATGAAACTGTGTCACAGCTGGTGTTAAGACACTCGCTTTTGTACAACCTGTACATAGGCAATAGTGACATAAATGTGTCAATGTGGGCATAAGAGAAGAAGAGAGAAGAGATAGTTTTAACGCTATTTATGTACACTCGGTTAGGATTGTCAGCCCTACTATAGTGGCTACTATATTTAGGGAATTTTGCTATGTGCTGGGGCACCATATCCTTTATATCTTTCTTTATTCTGCGATGGTTCGAGTGTTTGCGGGTTTGGCTCTGGTTGCACTTGCAGGCCTATGCCATCTAGGCCTGTGTCCAGATTACCATTATTGAGTTGTAGTTGCTGACCTGGGTCTGGGCCTAGCATTGGACATTGCACTAAAACAGGGCCTCTACCCGGATGGCACAAAATACTACCTCCTTCTTTTTTGCAAACTTCCCCTGTGTAATAACACTGGGTTATAGTTGTAGGTTCTTTATTAATGAGTTATCAATCAATACACAAGTACAAGTTGGCGTAGGCTAGCTGACATGTTGCTACCTGATTGCGTCCCCTGGTGCACGCTGTGCTGCCAACGTCATACACTCAAGACTCAAGTCAGTGTTGACAACTTATGGTTCTTGTTGCCAACTTCACATTATTACACCCTGCTCGCCGGATCATCTCCAACTAAGAGCATCTTCCATAGTTTGTATTCACTGCTATGCTGCATTTGAACGTACTCACTGTTCGGTGTGGTATTGGTGGATTTGGTCTCGATGAGTTGTCCTGCCTCCTGATGTGTTATAAGGATTAACGGCTTCTGTGCTTATAGATGCTTTAACGTGCTGGAGAATGCCAGGGGTAAAGCATTTTCGGCAAGTTTCGGAACGCAGCCTTCGTATCTTTCCCGTCTGCAGCCGCTCGCATGGTGAACTTGAGCAGGCAGTGGATAAAGCGCCAAGTTGAAATTGGCTGGTGTAGCATTGTTGTAAGTGGGAAATTATTATCCCACTGAACTTTGCCCGCGTAGGATAGGTGGGAAAATAATCACCCACTGCCCTATAGGGAACCCGCAACTGACATCACATCCGGACTACAACAATGGAACAAATGAATTGAACTGATGGACAAACAATCAGCTGTCAAAATAATAAAATTACCATAGAAATAAAAACAAGTGTAGCAATAGTAATTGCTCGCCATTTAAAAATTTAACGATTGTATGTGTATTTGTTTGTTTTTTGTCTTGTTTTCCAAAATGACAAGAAATTATTTTTTGACAGCTTGTTGTTTGTTCATCCATTCAATTCATTTGTTTCATTGTTGTGTTTTGGTGTTGCTAGTGCCCTATAGGGGTGACTGGGGATGGCTGATACACTTTTCACAAAATTTTTATTTTTGTGGACGGTGAATTTTTTTTTAAATGGTTGTATTTGATTAAGTGTTTAGTTGTCTACTATTTATGATCAAAAGTTTTACTATGCTACCTTCCTACAGTACAAATTAAAAACAAATATTACTGATATGATGTTTAGTGTATCAAGCATCCCCATGTGAGGGATACTTGATACACCCGCAAGGGATACATGATAAGCGTACACAGTACAATGGGTGATAAACAATGAGCTTTATTGATAGAAGAATATTATTTTGGCTGAAGGCTGATATGATATAACAAAAAATATAAAATCTGAAACTGAAAAACATCACGTGAACTTGGAACACCTCCAGAACACTCGATAAGACTGCGTTGGGCTTGGGTTTAAAGCAACTTCGTACTTTAAACAGCGTTCCCAAGGTTTCTTGCATGACCTCTCGCATTCCTCTTACGTGGCTATCCCCAATGAGAAGAATGGTTTTGTGACTAGTAGTGGTAGGCCTACATGGGCTACGATTGGACTGTGCCTGCTGCACCTTGTTATCCAACCGGAGCGGGTCCAGCAGGTTAAGTACCGGTACATGCACAATGTCCACAGTCTCTGGATCCATGTACAGGTCCAAACCTTGATCCTGCATCTTGGTAATGCACAGGTTCTCTCTTGGAGTGAGGCTTAACGTTTCAGTTCTGTCCGGGCACTCGTTGAAGTCAATAAGGGAAAGTGATCTGCCAAACATAAAGCCTGTTTCCTGGTTTAAGTCTATGAGGTTTGTAGGCTCTAGGCCTAGATCAAGTGGAGGTGGGTCTAGGTCAAGACCTAGACCAGGGTTGCCGTTTTTGCGGAGTTTATCCTCTTTTGCGGATTTTTAGGGTGCCTCGCGGACATACGGATTAACGGCCAAATTGGCGGATTTTCTACCATTATTGTAAAAACCGTGAAATTTACTATAATTTGAAAATTCTGCCATAAAGAACGATTTAATAACGTAAAAAGTAAAGATGGACTATCTACACTTGAACCCGCAGCATACACTGATCATTTTAACGAAATAATCATAACGAAAAAAACGCAAGGTCCCTTTGAGTTCGTTGTAATTACATTTGACTGTAGATAATATAATACACTGTATCTGTGATGCGATCAACTCACCTCGGAATCACGTTTACTCTTATTCTCTAATAACAGAGATCGAATGCGGCTCGGTATGTATGTATGTATGTTTATTAGCCTTCATTGTTACACTTGTGCGTCCACACACCATTGTGGTGGACAAGTTTTTGAAGTTGTCAGAAATGGATTAAAATTACAATATATAAAATGTCTTAATATCTATTACATTGCATTACATACTATTGCCAAGTACAGTATTGATATTGATAAATAATTAGTCAAGGGAATGTTCAAATACAATACCAATACAAGTCATAATAGCTAAAATGATACATACAATGGTACGTATTTACAATTTCACAATATACAATATACAATTACAATATTACTTTAAGTTGAGAACCGGTACAAGAATTGAGGATTTTTGCATCCGACCAGAGACTGAGGCCAATGTTCAGCCCCCCCAGCTGTAGAACTCTGTCAGAGAGTAGAACTCTTTGTCCAGCAACCATGCCTTGACGTCCATTTTGAAGGAGCTTGTCCCAATATTGGCTTTAATGCCCTCCGGTAGATGGTTAAACACTTTTATACCTGCTTGGATCGGATCATTCATACTTATTTTAAGTCTGCAGTTATGCAGGTGCAGGTCCCTTTTTTTCCTTGTGTTATGTTCATGAAAACTTTTATTTCTTGGGAAGTAGTGCGGATTTTTATTCACAAAATTAGCAATTTCAAGGACATAAAGGCCTGCTACAGTCAGTACACCCTGCGACCTAAACGCGTTACGACATGATGCTCTATTCCCCAGGTGGGCAAGAATTCTCACTGCTCTCTTCTGGAGTCGAAAAATTGCTGCTACACCAGTAGCATTACCCCAAAACATAATACCGTATTGGACTATTGATTGGAAGAATGCGAAGTAAACCATTCTAGCCACATGCGGGTTACAGCGCTTTATCACATTCCTCAGCACAAAGCACGAAGTGCTCAACCTGCCACACATCTTATTCACATGCTCAGCCCATTTTAATTTGTAGTCCATCACCAGTCCAAGAAAAGCAGCATGCTCCACCGGTGTGAAAGTTTCTCCGTCATATTTAAAAGGCTCCTGTAGAATATCTCCCTTAGTTTGATAAGATAAAATCTGAGTTTTAGCACAGGTGTGCTTGCCTTGGTCCGGTTGCCAGCGTTCACGTTCTGCTCTCGAAGTGGTCTAGGCGACAAGGCCTCGGCAGCCTGCAATAGTCCAACCAAGACATGATTGAGAACAGAGTTCTGACACAAAAGATCATCTGGCATCCTTATGCAAAACCTAAAAATAAACATAACCTAAAATTTTTTTTATTCTTTCACACTTTATAATATGCTAAGTAACAGCAGAATAAATGTGTTTTGGAGGATTTTTGAGGATTTTTTTGATATCTTCAGAGGATTTAAAAAATTACTTGGTGGCAACCCTGACCTAGACTATAAGCTAGGCCTAGATCCTTGGGCACAGACTTGCTGTTGTTTCGTGCTTTCTCTATGGTTTCGTGCATAATGTTTGTGATTAGGCCCAGGCCTAGGCCTAGGCCTATGTGCTGGTATGAATCTGGTTTGTGCCTGTTTTAACCTCAAAATCTCTTCTTTGAGTCTTCATATTTCAAGTTGCAGGTCACGTAAAGTTTGAGTTGAAGGATGTTCTCGAACAAAATCACCTTTAAGGTTATTGACCTGGGTCGCAAAGTCTTCCCGTTCCAATGCATGGCACATTCCAACTGTGCCATTCATGTTAAAACTTGCTGTTGCTGACATTGTATTGATCAAGGATGATAGTATGATTACCTACTTTGTAGGGTATTGATTAATTAGTGAAATATACCTTACTTATCACAATTCTCAACCACTTTGCTCTTAAATAGTTTGATTGGCTTTATTAAACATGATAAAGCCTAGGGCCTAGAGCTTGACATGAGTTGACTCTGCACTTGCCGCCATCTTTTTTGGATTGCTGCTGAAGATTCTACTCCTTGTTCAAATCATGGACTTCTTTGCTGAAGATTCTACTCCTTGTTCAAATCATGGACTTCTTTGCTGAAGATTCTACTCCTTGTTCAAATCATGGACTTCTTTGCTGAAGATTCTACTCCTTGTTCAAATCATGGACTTCTTTGCTGAAGATTCTACTCCTTGTTCAAATCATGGACTTCTTTGCTGAAGATTCTACTCCTTGTTCAAATCATGGACTTCTTTGCTGAAGATTCTACTCCTTGTTCAAATCATGGACTTCTTTGCTGAAGATTCTACTCCTTGTTCAAATCATGGACTTCTTTGCTGAAGATTCTACTCCTTGTTCAAATCATGGACTTCTTTGCTGAAGATTCTACTCCTTGTTCAAATCATGGACTTCTTTGCTCTAAGCCTCTAATCTAAAAAAGAATATCATCAAGAAATACTACAACACCTGGTAATCCTTGAAGTATAGAATTTCCATTATTCTCTGAAATGCGCCTGGCGCTGAGGCTGTTGTGTACATGGATAGATGTTAGGTACAGTATTGTAATTACGGTTCACACAATGAATGTTGTAAGATCTTAGATAAGCACGCTTGAGTGTTCCAGTCACAACTAGTTTATTGTAGTACCAACATACAGAAATAGCAGTTAGCAGTTAGGCAACTTAACATAGGCTCCCTTTTTCTAATAAATGTTTTTTTTTTAAATATTGAAGTTTGCTATTTTCATTTTACCTTTAAGAGTCCTTCTTGATAGACCAAGTAATTGAATTCACACAAATGTTAATCAAGGACTAAACTAAACATGCTGATTGAACAACGTAAAGGGTTGAAGTTGAAATACTACATAATTTGACAGTAGCAACATGATTTCAATTTTTTTTTTTAGGTTTTAATCATTATAATTAAGTTTGATATCCTTGCAACCAGGCGGGCGGCTTCCGTTCCCTGATAGGTCTGGCTGCAGGTTGTCTTGGGCTGGATATCGGAGTAGGACTGCTAGTGATGTTTCCATCGGGATTGTTTCCAACTGCAGGGTTGGAACAGCCAGGTTTGGCCGGACTCTTGGGCTCTGTAGTTGTAGAGTCGTCTTGCCCCCTAGGCCCAGGTTCCGCCGGGTAGTATCGTCGAACGTGACTGACGTTTCTTCGGTATTCAGCTCCAGCTGGTGAGCAAATGGTTACCGTGGTGCCCTCACGTTGAGTGACTTGGAATGTTGTCGGGTTGAAGCTCGTAGTGAACTTGTTTTGCTTCTCTTGCTGCAACAGAACTTGATCACCTACTATTATGTCACAGTCTTGTGCATGATGCTTACGGTCCCCATACTCTTTCCCGTGATCTTTAAGGATTAAGTCCCGGTCTCGCACCTCCTCATCTTGACACTATCAATAAAGATACTGGATACTGATTTAACACTTTTGAACTGATTTGGTGCTGGAACACACACACGTTTTCGTCCAGTGTACCACTAGCCTCTGGGAGAGTAAACCATATGTCCTGCACCGCCTCTCCTGCTGCGTGCAAAAGCATAGCTTTCTTCCTCTCTGCAGCCGTCACCCCACGCGCCATCACGTACAGGTCAAAAGATCTAATCCACTTGTCCCAACGCTGTGCCGTAGAGGTTTGGTCCGCACCCGGAATGAACGGTTTAATCGACGCGCTGTCGTTTGATTCCATCTTGACACTATCAATAAAGATACTGGATACTGATTTAACACCTGATTTAACAAATTATCCGCCTTCTCGTCGCCACTGTAAGATCTTAGATAAGCACGCTTGAGTGTTCCAGTCACAACTAGTTTATTGTAGTACCAACATACAGAAACAGCAGTTAGCAGTTAGGCAACTTAACATAACCAAATACACTACAAATGTTAAATAGGCTATGCTTTTAATGAAACTAGTATCACTACGTCAACACGACTACATGGACTACGTTTATCAAGCGAGCCGAGCTCGTACTCGCCAGTTCGGACCGGATATAGTGCGTGCCGAATTTGCGTGATAAACACCTAAGTTCGAACCCAACTCGGCGCGGGTAAGAAGCTGTGCCAGCACGCTTCATGCGATCTCAGATTATTGCTTGGTAAACGTATGCGGGCCGAATTGCATCACGTGATCGAACTCACCACCATGAAAAGTACACGTTTCTTAAGCTGTTGTGCGGCAGATATGGCGTCCACCAAGTAGGTGTTGACAAAGAATTGCGATTTGTTGCTTCTGCTAACTGTTTCACATCCATCAGTTTTCTAAGAAAATTCTGGCGCCATATAATTTATTTTCGTTCAACTTTTAGCATGTTCCATTTCGTATGCCTAGACGTAACGGATGAGGTTATGTTCACTTCATTGCTGATGAGTCAGTTGTTACCTGCCACGCCTCCGTTCAACCGAGCTGAGCCTGAACTGGGGGGTGCGATCTGAAATTGCGTGATAAACAAGTACCGTACCGAGACCATAGATTGAGTTTGATCCGAGTAGTACGAGCTCGGCTCGCTTGATAAACGTAGTCATGGTAAGAGAGTGAACTGCGTACTGACGCGTGGTGGCTATGTTACGACATCAGCACGTGCAGGCATTAAAGTTAATGACCCTATCGGTCTGTTAATATTGTTAGATAGTGAGAACCTACCAAGACACCTACCCAATTCCGCCGGCTCAGCCTCGAACCCACGGACTCCAAAGTCGACGGTCCCGTAGAAGTACTGAGGCGTAGCTCTAGGGGTGGTTCTCACATCATTGGGATCGGGACATACCAGTTCAGGCAGTTTAGGAATGATAAGACTTTGGTTCAAACAATAGAGGAACCGCAATTTATTAAACTATACACATTCATCCTACGTGGCTGAGTTATGGCGAATTTGTCTATGGGCATTCTAGGTCTGATGGACTTAACCTTCCTATCCAGAGGGTAGCTGTAGTAACCCCTATACCTTGGCTTCTCGGTGGCTGACTCCGACCCCAGGTTGTGGTTTGGCTCTTTCGTCCAGGTTCACGATCGGCCTCCATGTCCTTCCCTCTGGGTCTTCCGTCGTTCTTTCCACCGTTCCACCTTGGCACAGGTCTACCTCCTCTTCCGTTCCATGGTTGAATGCCCCGAATAATACCCATGAACCCTCGCACCTAGACTTTCCTACGTCATACCCCAGTCAACCCCTCTCTGCCCAACGCTGGCTGTCCCCGGTCATAATTTACCAATCAAACTACTCGGTTCGTCCCCCTCTCGTGGCAATCACGAAAGAATGAGACCAGGGCTCACTGACAAAGTCAACGAACCAGCCCCCCTCCTGAACCGAGCAGTCAGCAAAGTTGCTGCACAAACAGGAAATTATAACCGAACAAGACTGACGAAATAGCCGAGCACAGCGCATACCTTACGGTGACGACAGCTGTGAGCGAACACAAGTGTCACCGTAAAGTATCCATAAATCACGCAATAAAATAAAACAAAGTAAAAATGAAATAATGAACAAGTGCCTATTTTTACGCCACAATATAAACAATAGTCTGAGAAGTCAATAACACATCGCCACAGTCCAGGGGCACGATTTGGGTGATCGCGCGTTGACTGTAGTACATGACAGAGGCGATACCGTACGGTATACGATTATACATGAATAAGCCTTTATGAGTACTGATAGTACAAGCTTTTTTAGAACTGTCATCTAATTTAACTTGCTGGTATGCCTGACTTAAGTCTAGTTTAGTGAATGTTTCTCCATTTTGTAAGGCTGCGAATGAATCATCAATATGTGGAATGGGATAACGATCAATTTCCAGGTTAGGATTCACCGTCACCTTAAAATCACCACAAATCCTTATCTGACCATTTTTCTTTAACACAGGGACAATGGGTGTACCCCACTCACTACTGTCAATAGGTGTTAAGATACCCTCGCGACTAATTTATCTAACTCTTTTTCAACTTTTTCTTTAAGTGAAAATGGTATAGCTCTGGGCTTATAATACTTTGGAATAGTATTTTCCTTAAATCTAAGTTTTATTGATTCACCCTTATAAGCTCCTAAATTTTCATTAAACAGTTTAGGGAACTCATCATTTAAGTTTTTGACCACTTGTGAAATTTTGGATTTCTCATTTACCACATTGGAGTTTTGTAACTCTTGAGGTACATACTAACTTTAACTTGCAATGCTTTAATCCAATCTCTTCCTATGAGAGGATTAGCACCATTTGCTATTATGTACATGTAATTGAAGTAACTGTACAAAGTTTTGACATTCAACATGCACGCTAATTACACCTAATGGAACTATTTTCTTTTATTTTTATTTATTTATTTTCGGTCGTTTGACTCTTTACAAAACATACATGATTCGTAAATCGTATTGACCATGTCAATTTAGAAGTACGTACGGCCTGTACGTACTTCTGATGAGTAAGTTATAGGTAAGTAAAGGTATGTACATAGTTAAGTTAAGTTAAGTATATAGTTATATAAGCAAGCCTAGTTTACAAATAGAAATAAAGTGTTGGTCACTAAAATAAAGTATAGTGCGTGTCAGTTCTTGTTCAGGTATGTCTCGATCTCGTAGAATGAGTGGTCCAGCAGGTACTTTTTTAAAGTTCTTCTGAACACCGCACGATCTTGGCAGTCCCTGATGTCGGTCGGCAGTTTGTTATACAATCTCCTACCGGCTTGTATCACTCCGTTGCTGGTGGATCTTAGCCGGCAGTAGACGTGGGCGAGTTCTCTGGCTTGTCTTGTGTGATGGCCGTGATGGGAGCCGTCCTCGAAGAGTCACTAGTGTATGAAGCAAGTACTAAGTTTGTTTGCATCAGCTTGATTTTACTGAAGGTTTGCTTACAGAACTTGTCTGATATCACAGATACTGCTGCTCCAGAATCTACTTCAAACAACATAGGTTCATGTTCAACTTTTACATTTACTTTAATAGGTTCAATTTTTTTAACATCACATACATGTTTTATCATTTATTGTAAACAAATTAGTAAGATCGACGAGATTATCGTCCTCGGTAGCAATACTACTGTCCTCATGGACACTGTGTTGGTCTAGACCTTCATCAACATAGTGATGCCTATTTGTTTGACCCTTATTTGAAGCTTTAGGTTTATCATACCGGTTATTTCCTTTAGACACTGAATGGTTGGGACTTGGGAGTAACCCTATTATTATTTTGCTGCGACTTACCCCTACAAATGTTTTCAAGATGTCCTTGCTTACCGCAAAAATTACATATGTACTCTCTGTTTCGGCAGTCTTTGGTAGCGTGTCCTTGTTTTCCACAACAATAACACTGACATGCTGCATTCCCTCCTTTGGAAGATTTGGCACGTCCCCTCTGCGCTCCGATATGTTGTATGCGGTGTTGTTGACCCGTAGAGTAGGCCAAGGTCGCTGCATTCCTCTCAGCTGCTTCCAGTGACGTCGCAGTTCTGACAGCTGTGTCGTATGAGAGAAGCGGTTCGGCCAACAGACGTTGCTTGATCGCGTCGCTTTTCAATCCGTTGACGAGTCTGTCTCTTAGGTAGTCGTTCAATGAATGTCCAAATTCACAATGCGTTGACAACTTTTTCAAACTTGCGATGTATTCTGCCACACTTTCGTTTTCCAGCTGGTTTCGAAGACTGAATTTATATCGTTCCGCAATGAAACTGGGCTTCGGATACAAATGGTTTTGTATTATTTCCACTAATTGTTCGTAAGTCTTAGTTGCGGGTTTTAAAGGTGTACATAAATCGCGTAAAAGAGTGTAAGTTTTAACTCCTACGACTGTTAGCAATGTACTCACTTTTTTGTTGGCGTCGATTTCGTTGCACTGAATGAAAAGTTCAAAGCGTTCAATATATGATTGCCATGATTCGTCTGCACTGTCGAATCGCGTCATAGTACCTATTAGTTCCATATTGTCGATTGTTGCACTTTTTCTGGATACTGTTCGTTGTTGTAACACACCTTACTGCGCCACGACTTATTGATGAACGAAATATGAAATGTAACACACCTTCCTGCATCACAATTTTCATGGGAAATGTTCAAATGACATGAAACACACCTTACTGCGTAACGATGTCCTTGATTCGAAGATCACGATGAAACACACCTTACTGCGTACACCGGTCAAATTGTTAATTCCATTTCCTCGTCGCCACTGTTATGTCTTCTACTCCGTTAGGATGCATTGTACCGGGATATTGGGAATATCAATTAATAACCAATACGTAATGGCAAACTGGAGCTCGGCCCGGCTGCATGGAGTGGAAGGAATGTATGACATGTAGGCACCACGACGGAACTCGGTTTACTGGCCACAGGTATGGTGTGGAGGCCGGGTAGACAGGTAAACAAGGGGGCGTATGGTGGCGTGACTGGGGATGAGCCAATGAGCGGTCTTTATTGATAACACATGATCATCATCTGATCTGTATGATGTCATGTACGAATAAACATAATTGGTTAACAATGAAAGAAATGTATTACATATGCTACAACTGCCACTACCACTGTAACCATCATGCTGCTATCTTGCACAATTATATAACTGTAAAACAGTATAAGAAGACTCCCACACACAGGACTCCAATCCTAGGTGCGGTTTTCTTCCTTTTATAAACTACTATGTACTCAAATGCAATTTGTATTGTGTCATAGAGTAAAAAGGCGGTGCAGTCCCCATATAAATATAGGGGCGTTCCCCCTAGCGGTCTCGCATTAAAGTACAGTCAGTCAACAGAAACGGACGTGTCTCATTCTGGCATCCCGTTCTCAACCCGGCTTTCCCACGTACATAGCAATCCACTACATAGTCGTGCGGTGCAATTAAAACAAAAGCTTTCTGTTGCACTTGGTGAAAACGCTGCTGTAAACCGAATGGATTTCTGTTTATGTGACGTTTCGAATAAATCGATTAATTGTTGCGATAAACAAGTAAATCAATTATGTTAAGTGACAGAAGGTAATATTATGGTTTCGAATAAATCGATGAATTGATATGATAAACAAGTGAATTGAGTATGTAAAGTGAGAGAAGGTAATGTTGACTTTGTCCCTCTCGATAGTACAACTATGTCCAATGGAGTAATTAATGCTTGGTATTTTACGATTGGAGAATGGTTAGCTTGTTACATACAGGATCCAGATTTGCATTTATTGGAGAAACGGTTCGTTACGGGTATGAGAATAGCGGATGTCAAATTTTGTCAGTTTTCGAACGTAGAATCTCGCAAAATCAACCACGAAAACATTAGTGGTGCAAAGGACGGCGTATATTTCTCGGTGATTCGCAACAAATGCCTAACACGGGGGTGTAATTTTCAAATTGAATTTCGAGCATCCCAGGAGACGTCCCGTAGAGTTAAATTCGAAATTCTTGCTTCTGGAGAGTATGCCGCTCCCGTGCACCATTGGGCCTTAATGATGATGTATTTATGATGTATGTATAGATCGTAAGATTGCGTAGGCGAATAAGAAATATCATTCCGGTTGAATGTAAACAGGGGTGACTAGAGGGTTCGCTGGGATGAAGTTATCCGGGTCTCCTAATATGTAGGGTTCTAAGAGAGTTAATATTGTTGGAATTATAATTAGAACTAAAAGTCCCACAATGTCCTTTTATGTTTGTATGTTGTATGTTGTGTTGTGTCCCCTTTATTTGTATTTATAAGAGGGGGCTGGGTTTTTGCTTCTAAGCGAAAGCATTTATTGTTGACCTTATTGAGTTTAGAATTTATCGTTTTAAGATTGTTCTTAATTTTATTTATATATTTAAATAGATTAAATTATGAGTTATTTTTTAGAATGGTTTTTTTGACCTTTTCGGTTTGTGAGGGGGCCTTGGGGCTTTCTATTTTGGTGTCTTTTATTCGTACACATGGAAACGATTATTTTCAATCATTAGTGTTTTACAATGTTAAAGTTACTTTTTGCTTTGGTTTTTTTAGCTCCTGTGTGTTTGGTAAAAAATATATGATGAATGGTTCAAGGATTGTTGTTTTTATTGACTTGTATTTTTATATTTATAAATGTTTTAGAACTTTAATTGGAAACTTAAGTTATTTTTTGGGTTGTGATGTTTTATCTTATGGGTTAATTCTTCTGAGCTTTTGAATTTGCGTATTGATAATTACGGCAAGAGAGTCAGTTTATCGGTTTAGGAATTATGAAGGGTTTTTTATTTTAATGATTGTTATTCTTTTAGTTTTATTATTTTGTACATTTAGTTGTATAAATTTATTTATATTTTATTTATTTTTTGAAAGAAGTTTAATTCCGACATTATTTCTAATTTTAGGGTGAGGGTACCAGCCTGAACGTTTACAGGCTGGGGTTTATTTATTATTTTACACTTTATTAGCTTCTTTACCTCTCTTAGTAGGAATTTTTTACCTAGGGGGTTTACATCTATCTTTATATTTCGAGGTCTACATATTTCAAATGTTTTATTGTACTTAAGTTTAATTTTAGCCTTTTTAGTTAAAATGCCTATATTTTTAGTTCACCTTTGATTGCCTAAGGCTCATGTAGAAGCCCCAGTTTCAGGGTCTATGATTCTGGCGGGGGTGTTATTGAAATCAGGGGGGTATGGTATTTTACGAGTTTTTAATGTTCTTCTTTTATCAGGGTTAATATTTAATTATATTTGAGTAGGAATTAGATTAGTAGGGGGTGTATTAGTGACATTAATATGTTTACGTCAAACAGATCTAAAGGCCCTTGCTTATTGCTTATTCTTCGGCTGCTTATATAGGTATTGTTTTGGGAGGTTTAATGACCGTAAGTTATTGGGGGTTTTGTGGGGCTTTTACTTTGATAATTGCTCATGGTTTATGTTCATCAGGTTTATTTTGTTTGGCAAATATTTCATACGAGCGTTTAGGTAGACGGAGTCTATTAATCAACCGAGGTTTAATGAATTTTATACCTAGAATGACTTTATGATGATTTTTGCTGAGTTCATGTAATATGGCTGCTCCTCCCTCTCTAAATTTATTAAGAGAAATTAGTTTATTGAATAGTTTAGTAAGATGAACATGCTGATGTATTTAACGATGAACGAGAACATAATGTAGATTATATGGTGGATTGTGTTGATACAATTTGGAATCCCTTTCAAAAGGTTGGTTTCACTCAGGCTGAAACGAACGGACAGAATTAAAGCACACTTTGTTACTAAAAAAGCCTTCTGCCTGTTACCTAAAGTCACACAACCGGGTGAGCTTCTCTGCCTACACCTTCTTGCAACTGTTGTAGTGTTGCAGCTGCTCTCGCTACAACTGCTGCACTACCGGGTGAGCTTCTCTGCCTACACCTTCTTGCAACTGTTGTAGTGTTACAGCTGCAGCTGCTCTCGCTACAACTGCTGCACAACCGGGTGAGCTTCTCTGCCTACATCTTCTTGCAACTGTTGTAGTGTTAAAGCTGCAGCTGCTCTCGCTACAACTGCTGCACAACCGGGTGAGCTTCTCTGCCTACACCTTCTTGCAACTGTTGTAGTGTTGGAGCTGCTCTCGCTACAACTGCTGCACTACCGGGTGAGCTTCTCTGCCTACATCTTCTTGCAACTGTTGTAGTGTTGCAGCTGCTGGTGCTCTCGCTACAACTGCTGCACTACCGGGTGAGCTTCTCTGCCTACACCTTCTTGCAACTGTTGTAGTGTTACAGCTGCTCTCGCTACAACTGCTGCACAACCGGGTGAGCTTCTCTGCCTACACCTTCTTGCAACTGTTGTAGTGTTGCAGCTGCTCTCGCTACAACTGCTGCACAACCGGGTGAGCTTCTCGGCCTACACCTTCTTGCAACTGTTGTAGTGTTACAACTGCAGCTGCTCTCGCTACAACTGCTTCACTACCGGGTGAGCTTCTCTGCCTACACCTTCTTGCAACTGTTGTAGTACAGCTGCAGGTGCTCTCGCTACAACTGCTGCACAACCGGGTGAGCTTCTCTGCCTACACCTTCTTGCAACTGTTGTAGTGTTACAGCTGCTCTCGCTACAACTGCTGCACTACCGGGTGAGCGTCTCTGCCTACACCTTCTTGCAACTGTTGTAGTGTTACAGCTGCTCTCGCTACAACTGCTGCACTACCGGGTGAGCTTCTCTGCCTACACCTTCTTGCAACTGTTGTAGTGTTACAGATGCTCTCGCTACAACTGCTGCACTACCGGGTGAGCTTCTCTGCCTACACCTTCTTGCAACTGTTGTAGTGTAACAGCTGCTCTCGCTACAACTGCTGCACTACCGGGTGAGCTTCTCTGCCTACACCTTCTTGCAACTGTTGTAGTGTTACAGCTGCTCTCGCTACAACTGCTGCACATCCGGGTGAGCTTCTCTGCCTACACCTTCTTGCAACTGTTGTAGTGTTGGAGCTGCTCTCGCTACAACTGCTGCACTACCGACCGGGTGAGCTGCTCTGCCTACACCTTTTTGCAACTGTTGTAGTGTTACAGCTGCTCTCGCTACAACTGCTGCACAACCGGGTGAGCTTCTCTGCCTACACCTTCTTGCAACTGTTGTAGTGTTGCAGCTGCTCTCGCTACAACTGCTGCACTACCGGGTGAGCTTCTCTGCCTACACCTTCTTGCAACTGTTGTAGTGTAACAGCTGCTCTCGCTACAACTGCTGCACTACCGGGTGAGCTTCTCTGCCTACATCTTCTTGCAACTGTTGTAGTGTTGCAGCTGCTGGTGCTCTCGCTACAACTGCTGCACTACCGGGTGAGCTTCTCTGCCTACACCTTCTTGCAACTGTTGTAGTGTTACAGCTGCTCTCGCTACAACTGCTGCACAACCGGGTGAGCTTCTCTGCCTACACCTTCTTGCAACTGTTGTAGTGTTGCAGCTGCTCTCGCTACAACTGCTGCACAACCGGGTGAGCTTCTCGGCCTACACCTTCTTGCAACTGTTGTAGTGTTACAACTGCAGCTGCTCTCGCTACAACTGCTTCACTACCGGGTGAGCTTCTCTGCCTACACCTTCTTGCAACTGTTGTAGTACAGCTGCAGGTGCTCTCGCTACAACTGCTGCACAACCGGGTGAGCTTCTCTGCCTACACCTTCTTGCAACTGTTGTAGTGTTACAGCTGCTCTCGCTACAACTGCTGCACTACCGGGTGAGCGTCTCTGCCTACACCTTCTTGCAACTGTTGTAGTGTTACAGCTGCTCTCGCTACAACTGCTGCACTACCGGGTGAGCTTCTCTGCCTACACCTTCTTGCAACTGTTGTAGTGTGGCAGCTGCTCTCGCTACAACTGCTGCACTACCGGGTTAGCTTCTCTGCCTACACCTTCTTGCAACTGTTGTAGTGTTGCAAATGCAGCTGCTCTCGCTACAACTGCTGCACTACCGGGTGAGCTTCTCTGCCTACACCTTCTTGCAACTGTTGTAGTGTTTCAGCTGCTCTTGCTACAACTGCTGCACAACCGGGTGAGCTTCTCTGCCTACACCTTCTTGCAACTGTTGTAGTGTTACAGCTGCTCTCGCTACAACTGCTGCACAACCGGGTGAGCTTCTCTGCCTACACCTTCTTGCAACTGTTGTAGTGTTACAGCTGCTCTCGCTACAACTGCTGCACAACCGGGTGAGCTTCTCTGCCTACACCTTCTTGCAACTGTTGTAGTGTTGCAGCTGCTCTCGCTACAACTGCTGCACAACCGGGTGAGCTTCTCTGCCTACACCTTCTTGCAACTGTTGTAGTGTTGCAGCTGCTCTCGCTACAACTGCTGCACAACCGGGTGAGCTTCTCTGCCTACACCTTCTTGCAACTGTTGTAGTGTTGCAGCTGCTCTCGCTACAACTGCTGCACAACCGGGTGAGCTTCTCTGCCTACACCTTCTTGCAACTGTTGTAGTGTTGCAGCTGCTCTTGCTACAACTGCTGCACAACTGGGTGGGGCTCTCGGCCTGTGGGATCTTTCAACTGGACTCGACTCTTGCTGCACGCTGTAAGTCTAGCCTCGGTCTTGGGGGCGATGTTCTTTGTTATATTCTCGCGGATATTTGATACGAGTTATTTGTTATTTGGGTTTTTTTCACACGAGTGTTTGGATAGTAGAGTGTTCGACTCACCCAACACTGCTCGACATTTTGGAGACGTAACATTCTCCGTCATCAGAGGCCTTCGCTCTCCCGAATCTACAATGACACTCAGTGTCAGTGTCATCGCAGATTTGCTTTACTATCCGATCTCTCGTGTGAAAGACCCCCAAAAAGAATCAATTAACATTTATATATATTGTAGTGTGAAAATGGAAGTTTATTCATTTTCACACTGGATTCCTTCACTGTCGTGTTTTATTCTACTTGATTGTGACATGGGTAAACAACACTCTGTTTTGATCACAATCAGGTAGGTGCTGAGCTGGCTATTGTGTAATCATCAATCTAGGGCAACAATACTTTAACATTAGAATACTGACACAGCATAATGGTCATACAAGTAATTTGGTAACTTTGCTGTGTCAGGGGTTTTGGGAGGCCCAGTTGGATTGTTGTTAGGAGTTTGGTCTGAGCCCCACTCTTGCATTTTGGCTTGAGTGGGGGGTCGAACCATAGGTTGATGAGTGATTATAGTCATGAGCAGCTAGCACAAGCCAAAGAAGGGGTAAAGGGGGGGAAGGTGACGTGATACGGTCGAGGTGGATTAAAAGTGGTGAGGCTCGGGAGTCTCGGGGGGGACCGGTTGGAGGAACCGTTGAGGATGGACGCACATGTGAGCGCATGAAGATAGGACGGGCGAGAGCGACCGGCGGTGCCATGGGGCACAAGGACTATCCCCGAGGAACGAACCAAGGAGTCACGAGGGACGAACGGACGGGGCGAAAGCCAACCAAGGTAGTGTGACTCCTTAGTAGTAGATTAGAGGGAGATAGATAAAGATCGGTACGCCACGACTTTGCCACGATAGGATGAATGTCTATTGTCTATTGTGCAACATAATAAATGTACGGTTCCTCGATGTTTGAACCCAGGACTGTTGATTTAAGTACCTAGGCTCCCGGCCTTCCTCAGACATAGCAACGATCCCAAATGTACGAGTTCACGTATGTCAAGAGAGGGTTACGTCCCCAGTGAAACCTTGTGACAGCCGACCTGAACTTGGGTTCGAGTCCCGTACCAGGGTGGTAGGGACAAGGGCGGGTCGGCGCGTGAATTCGGTACATAACAAAGTATATATAAATATACATAGTGGATACTTGGAGAAGCCAAAAGGCTGAGTTAATTGGAACTCAGAACAAGATAAACATGTTCTAGTGAGGGGAAAGGTACAGAAGGACGACAGCTTACCTGAGAAAGTAGATAGGTCGCTTTGAGAAACATAGATGAGAAGACAAATGAATATACTGAGATGTTTTGGCCAACTCGTGGACTTGATCACTCAGCGTGAGTAGAGCAAAACTAAAGTTAAAACTAGAATGAATTTACATGATGCAGGTACTGTTTACCTTTGTTTACCTTACTTCTTCCCTCCACCACCACCACCCACGACAGCACCTGCATCATGTAAATTCACCCTAGTTTTAAGTTTAGTTTAGTTTTCCTACTCACGCCGAGTGATCAAGGCCATGAGTTGGCCGAAACGTCTCAGTATATTATTTATTTGTCTTCTCATTTATATGTTTCTCAAAGCGACCTATCTACATTCTCAGGTAAGCCGTCGTCCTTCTGTACCTTTTCCCTCACTAGTACGAGATCTTGTTCCGAGTTCCAATTATATTATTATTAGCAATGGTTCGTTCACTGAATGTAAAGGTGGTTTGGTTCAGTGCATGTAGCAATGTTTCGTTTAGTGAACTTTAGTGTTCTCTGTTTCTTCAGTGTGAACTTTCATATCTTTATAGTTAGATTATGTATTAGTATTAGATATTAGATACAATACAAATTATGTATTAGTATTCTTATAATGTTTAGGTGTATTTTTTATTCATTACTATTAGCCTAGGATTATTACTATTAATTTATTATGTATATGTAATTTAAGTATTATTAATAATAGTACTATAATATGTTATTATGATTGATAACTAAATGTTTTACTATGTTGTTTTGTATTGTATTTGTGCTACCATACTGTTCAAAACCATGGGAAAGAGCGTGGGCTCATTTTGGTTAATAAAGAAGAATAGAATAGAATCTGTGTGTTGTATTTATTTATTTATTTACGAATCATTCCTGTATTTCTTTCTTTCTCTGACTAAGCTGTTCTGGCCATCTTGTGGCTTCCTACATTCACCGTGCACACATTCTACTGTATTGCCTTTGTTTAATTTTTCATTCAGGAACTCTTAAAATTCCCGTTTAGTTTGTTTGACGTGAACTTAGTTTGCGCCAAACGAGATAATCTGCGGGCGAGCGTGTGTTTCAGGTCGCGAGAGGAGCCAAGTCGCGTATGTCGTGACATCGGTCCAGTTCCACTTGTCGCGGAGTCCAAGCGACCCAGCAGTACCGGAGCCATCTGGACAAATACGGGGTTGATCGTATTAAGATCGTACCGATGTTGTAGAGAATTGTAAATATGTTAATAAACGAGAAATGAGGAAAGATGCATGATAAATGTTAAACGTTAATGGTAAATAATGGATTATATAAATAATATATGTACCTAGGGGCCAGAATATGATGGGATTAATTTCCTATCCCCTACCCGACTTCATTGTTGGACACAGGGAGCAGATATAAAAAAAAAATATATATTTAGAACTGGAGATTCCAGGTAGAAGAACGAGAGGAAGACCACGACAAAGATGGCACGACAAAGTGAGGAAGGATGTGTAAATGCAAGGAGGGGACTGGAATGTAGTTGAGGGGGAAGAGTGGTGGCAGGATAGAAGAAGATGGAGAGGCTTATCTTCAATGCCGACCCAATGCAGAGTTGGACGTGGCAACAGATGAAGATGAATATATATTTATATACTATTATTATTATTTGCTATTCTTGGGTTCAGTCCATGTAAAATGTATTAAATAAGACAAATCAATAAAATAAAAGGTATTTCTTAAATCTACTAACTTTATGGTTTTTTAATAAAATTTCTATAAAAATCAATGTTACCTGTTATTGTATTTTTCCAGTTGTGTAAGGCTCATCCTTCCAATAGTACGTAAGTGTTTTTCTAAACCAGTTTAAATTTGTTGTTTTGGCTACTGCTATGCACGTATTTGTAGGTTAAAGATGACGAACTTTGTGTTTTTGTTTATTCATTTTAAAGGTGTCATTTATTTTAATTTTATTTATTACTTCAAACATAAATTACACCTTCAAATTGAATAAATAAAATACATCAAAAACCATGAAGTTGGTAGTCTGGACAAATACTTAAGACTTCGCCCCAAACTAGGACGTACATCACCGATTGCTAGATGGCCCCGGAGCAAAGGAGCAGCCCCCTACAAGGAATAAACAAGTTCTAAAGTTGTAACTCATGCCGCCATCTTGTAAACAAATGTACATGTTTATTATCAAGGTATAGGGAACGTGCAACTGACGTAACGGCCGAATTACAACAATGGAATAAATGAATTGAACTGGTGGACAAACAACAAGCTGTCAAAGTAATATCTTTGCAAGAGGAGAAACAATTAGTTGTAACGATTGTAACTGCTCGCTAGTTAAAATTTATGTTCAGTAATGGACAGCAACTATCTGAAAGTTTGTAAACGTTCTGAACGTTTGTTTATTCCAACTTCAGAACTTCATATATTTTTTTGACAGCTTGTTTGTCCATCGGTTCAATTCATTTGTTTCATTGTTGTGTTTTGGTATTGTGCGTACCCTATTCTTTGCTTTGGGTAAATATCGGGCACAGCGGTCCACTTGATAAAAATCATGGAATTAATACAATTTGAAGTTGTAATTCATTTTTGACGTTATGGAATATCTTGGCTTACAAGGAGATTACATATTATATTTCAAAAACAAATTACACCTCCAAATTGTATTAATACTATGATTTTTATCACATGGACCGCTGTGGCCGATATTTTGTAATTTGTAAGAGTGTAATAATAATGGTATGCAAATTATTTGTTTGATACATTGAAAAAAATCACTCATCTGGCAACACTGAGTGTTTTCCTAGTATTCCAACAAGGGAATTTGCACCCTAGGTAGCAGCACAGTGTTCCGCCATCATAATATTTGTAAAACAGCCTACTTATTCATCGGCAAAAGAAGCAGACGGCACTTTCACAACTTGAACGAAATTTTGGCCTTCGTCGCTCTTAGTAATTGCTCATAGTAATGTAGTACTACGTTTTATGGCGGGTTTACATAACTGACTAGTGACTAACGATTAGCGACTAAGCGAGCCCGTGACTAAGCCACGAGCTTCTTTCATTGGCTACGATTGAGAATACTGCTCTCCGATTGGCTGTGACTAAGGTTTGTCTTGACTTGAGTAAGAAGTTGAAAATATCTCAACTCCTTGGTCAAGTCCTTAGTCACGGCCAATCAGCACACAGTATTCCCACTGTCAGCCAATGAGAGAAGCCTGTTTTGGCTAGTCAGTTTTATGAACGCGCTCTTAGTCGCTAATCCTTAATCACATATATAAACGCGCCATTAGGGTACGTTCTGAAAACAGTTGAATATGCCTTTCGCGTGCTTTGTCCGTTCCGTAAATAGCTTAAAATGCTTGAAACGCCTACAACCAGCGTCCCGTAAATAGCATCCCAAGTGTTTTGGGCTCGCTTGAGACGCCGAGGATTTCGTTCGAGCATCTCGAGAATATAGGTGGAATCCTGTGTCCAGTCCTGTGTCGCTCTCCAACACTGTAATGTGTTACAGAAGAGGAAGGAAGTAGATTAAAGGCCCATTCACGCTAAAAAACTTAAACTTATTCATTTAACTTACAGCAGAAAACTTTGTGCTGTTCACGTTGCCAAGTAGAAATCAAAGTTCAACCAATGACAAGACGACTTAGGATTGCCTTCTTTACGTCTCTACCCACCCTCGCACCCGCGGCTGCCCTCTGATTGGTTTAACTTAACAATCCTTAAGATAAAGTTTGGAGTTTGCAAACATTCTAAAGTTTGAGTTAGCGGTTAAGTTAACTGTTACGATTAAGTCGGAAGCATGCATGCAATATCCATAACCATACCTTAAGTTATAAGTTCAAGTTTTGGCGTGAATGGGCCTTAAGGTATTTGCAAGTTAGGCCTAGTTCATAGCAACACGGCTAACGTACCGTGGTGCGTCCGTATAACGTGACACGATAGTCCGGCAATTATTATAGTTCTTCATAGGTGCACGTCAGCCCGGCAAAGCTACTCCAGCGCTATCTCTTCTCGGAACGGACAAACATGGAAAACGGACGCTTCGAAGAATGTCGGGGCTTAAATATCGTATTACCTAGGTATATTCAGGATAAAAGTGATCAATTAAATTAAGTTATGGATGAGTGAAGTACAATAAACCATTAAAAAGCAATAATTCTATTTTTAGTAGGCCTGGAGCCCTAGGCCTACAAACAGCCAAATGAGTTTACAAATTTTCAGCCGCAGCCGTGGCTTCCCGAGTGAGTCCGCGCCTTGCACCAAAAAATCTCGGGTTCGATACCCGACATATCCGTTTTTTTTACGCTCTTATAATCTAAAGTGTTTGCACTTGTAATACACATGAATTAAATATTTTTTACTTAAAATGAAATTTTGGGTTTTTAGTCTGGTTTTTGTCTAGCATGTTTTGTACCAGTCAGACCCATGGCAAATCCAATTTCTATTCAACTTTTCTCTCTGATAGGCTTTTCCTTATATAATCTCTGTGTTTAACATTATATAAAAGGGGTCTTTCGTAAACTAACGTTATTAGTGTATCAGTATTCATTATGCACGTGTGACAAACTATTTACAAACACAAACAACGAGCTCCTTTTTCGCGGGTTCAGGCCGTGGAGGAATGAGCGAGGACGGGATTGGCTGCCTAGTGTCGCGTGTGAGTATACGTCACGCACGGCAGACACGGAGGACGTCAAAAGATGAAGTTCGGTTATGTGAGACGGCCGTGCCGGACCGGTAGGCACGGCAGGCTTCTGATTGGTTCACGTGACCAGAAAAAACGTGTTGCCGTGTTGCTATGAAAGTGCCTTTAGACGGCCTTATGGTTTTTTCTAATAAAATGTATACAAAAGTCACTTTTTATGTTACCTGTTATTGTATCTTTCCAATTCTGAAAGGTGGATGCTTCAAATACTATGTAAATATGTTTTAAACCACTTTAAATGTGTTATTTTTGCTTCGGCATTTTTTATGCAATGTTTTTGTGTTTGACCGGTCAGTCGACCAAAATTGAATTTTACCTCACAAATCCCATACCTTGTGATTTCCATTTTTTTTCATTTTTTTTACAAAGCGTATGGTTTAAACAAATTTGTAAATGCTTAACATATGCAAGTGCTGTACTAAAAAATTCCCAAAAATTCTTAAATACTAAGACAAAATTTAAAAATATAATTGTAGAATACTGTATCAGAATTTCATTCAGATTTTCCTTGCAACACAAAAATATGTTTTTAAGCACATAATAAATTGGGTATGCAAGGTTTTTTAACATGCAGCCTACATAGGGTGGCCATAATACCAAAAAGAAAAATGGGGACACCTGAAGATTATAGGCCTAGATCATGTACGTTGTCATGTATGTTGAGTCAACTTCACAATGTAGTGTAGGTACACTAAAAAGTGAAAACAGTATATTATGCAAATTTTCAGTCTCACATATCGTACAGAATACTTTTTTGGGGCAACTCACCTAATGCCAAAAAAATCTTTTACCTTCAAAAGAGAGCCTTGAGGTACATGTGGCACATAGAATCCAGAGTTTCAGGTAAGTCGTTTTTTTTTAATAATCAAATACTTACTGTCGCATGCTTATATATTATTGAAGTTTTAATGTTTGTGAGAGACTATCCAGACATGTTCCAAACAAATGACAGTGTGTACAGTATAATATTAATACCCGTAGCTCGAACAAATTACATTCAACTCACCATAGGTTAAAACTATTAGACAGTGATCCAATATAGTTATTAATAGTATAGTGTATAGCCTTGTATATAACGTGTAGTAATAATTCGTATCAACTTGACTTTTAAGTTTTAAGGGCATATTGTACACATTATGTTGTATTATATTTTGTATATGTATTGCCTTAATCATAAGTGACAACTTCGCATACTCGCATGTTCCTCCGACGTTCACATGAGTGTCTTAAAGAAGGCTTTATAAATAAATAAATAAACATGTTGTCGCGTGTGATGCAGTATCCCAGTTCTGTGTTATTTAAATGTGGTGAGCAAGTTGACTGTGTAACAGGGTTTTTACTTTGTATTTACCTTAACTTACTTGCCCAGCTGGATTTCTTCATTGTTACTAATGCTATCAATTTCAGTTTAAAAACGTATACAATAAACATCAATTTAAGGGAAAAATAAAATAATTGGTTGAATTCTAAAAACCGGGACATATTGCAGTCCCGACAACTGTTTTCAGGACACTGGGACAGGTCTAAAAAAAAAGGACAATCCTGGAAAAACTGTCCGGGACATCTGGTGACCATGACAAACAAATTATCTTTCTCCTGAATGTGTTCTTAACCCATTAGAATACCATTATTCTGCAAAAATACCACCCCTGAAATACTATTTAATTTCCTTGTTTTGTTTTTCAGCACCAATAATAACGTTTTATTTTTTATTGAAGTCATTAATAAAGCAATCTCTACAAAACTTTCAGCATACAATGAAAACACCTGAGTAAAGCAAATTCTGCATTCTGGAAGTTTCAAATTGCACATTTTATAGTGGTATAGTCTGTTCAAAGTCAAAGTTTTATGAATATTTATAGTTATTTTGGCACCCCTGAAATAATTACCAAAAGTGATAAAATATTGTATACAATTTTATTTCATGTAAAGAAACCATAGTTTTGTTAAAAAAAATACTGGCAAGGCCCATACTATTTTTTTTTACATACAGTCATATGAGAAATAGACCTCTACTTTTGGAAATATAAGTAGACGGTAGGCACAGGCGTCATCATCCTGGTATTTACGTTTGTAAAACCCTCGTCTTTTGATTCCATGATCGAATCGCTTGCATTATCATAAGATGAAGAATCACTAACATATAGTTCTTCATCAGAGAAAATATCCTCGTCGTCACTACTAAGATTAAACAGTTCGTTTTCAATATCACACGCTTTCGTTAACAAATTTCGCCTTATGGACGCCATAGCGGAAAGCTTCCTTCATCTGCCAGACGCGCGAACATAGTAATTTAATTGTTAAAACGATACCCGTGTCCCAATCTAGCGAAAAGATTTCGAACTAAGTTATCGACATATGGAAGATTGAAGTCGGTAATAACAGACCTGCCTAATAGTGCTATCTAGTGTGAAAAACATGAACTAAAAGTGTCACGAGTATGACTCGTGATTGTATTCCTGCGGATTTCCCAAGTGCCACGAGTCATACTCGTTTTAATATTCCAATGGGTTAAGGAGGGACAACACTGAAATTCTGAATAAAATCTTGTTTGACAGCTTCATAAAAATAATAAATAAATAATATGCGACGGAAATAGTCAAAAACAAATATACACTTGACAGTAATTGAGTAGTGGTATTGACTTACGTTGCTCCACATTCATTGGCTGAACACGAACGTTCTGATTGGTTGTGACTATGAATTTGAGATATTTTCATTTCGTTAGTCAATAGTCAATAGTCAAAAGTAAAGTTGTGTGAACGTCAGCACGTATCGCCTATGGTTCAATTCGCTTAGTCACTAATCAATAGTCAATAGTCAATAGTCACTAGTCATTTATGTGAACGCAGCTTTAGTCGTTGTCCATCATTAAAAGTTTTAAATGGCGAGCAGTTACCATTACTACACTTGTTTTTATTTGTATGGTTGCAATTTTATTATTTTGACAGCTGATTGTTTGTCCATCAATTCAATTCATTAGTTCCATTGTTGTAGTCCGGATGTGACGTCAGCGCTTTAGGCAGCGAGCCCCTGGCGCACACTATCGTAGTCTTTGCGCACCAAACCGGGCCACTGCACGCTAACTCAACGCAATCTGTGTGGTGACGGCGGAACTGCCAACACTTTAAGCTTCAGCTTTTTCGCCTCGTTGCAAGACCTGAGTAATAGTAGACCGTGGTCCCGGCCAATTCATTGTTGAATCAACAATACGAAATTACTAACAATGCCATTTTTAATATTTTTACATTTTTTTGTTGCTATTAATATCTCAGCCATTGATTAATGCACTCACAAAAAAACATCTAATTCTGATGGAAAACTTTCGAAGTTAGAAATTTCAGTGTTGTCCCTCCTTAAGAGCAAAACTTCGAACAAATCCGGCTCCATATGTATTACAGTGAAACCTCCTTTGTACGTTTTCGAGGGACCCGAGACAAAAAAACGTGGTAATGGGAAAAACGCACTAGGTATTGAAATACTTCAAATTTGTCTTTTCATACATTCCTAACACTTATAATCTTGTTGAAGCCCCCCCCCCCCCTGACACCATTCTTCATTCTTATCCAAGAAGGGTCGTAAGCGAGGCCTGGCGACTAGGCTGTGATGACGTATTATAAAAAACTCGAGTGGGTAAAAATATTGTTTTCTATACTAGGATAATAGGAGTAGTCGAAGTGCGAGGGCAATGTTTAATTATCTCTGTAGTTTGACAAAAGCCTTTTGTAAAGAGGACCACTGGACGAGGGTTTTTATTTATGGTAAGCAGGTAAAGAACCTCAGTGCCGGCAGCCGAGATCGTAGATAAAACGACCTTTTCAGAGACCCCCACCCCTCCCACGCGGAACGAGATGCAGTTGGTCAAGGTCAAGGCACTCACTGGCCGCTGGGTTGCATTGTGTTGAGTGAGGGAAGGTGGGGGGGGGGGGGGCGCTTCGCAGAACTGGGATGAATGAATGACTAACGTGGTCGGCTTGAACAATAACAACTTGTCATCCGACTCACTGGCTGGCCGGAAAAACCGATTATGAGAACACAGTTAACGTACTATAGGATCTAATTACCTTGACGGACTGATTTTTTAAACGCATTAACGTAAAAAACGTAATATTGGGAAACGTATTAAAGAAATAAATTATGCAGAAATGCCATAAGGCTTCGCCGGGACCTCGTAAAAAAAACGCAGAAACGTAAAAAACGTAGAAAAGCGAAACGTACAAAGGCGGTTCTACTGTACAAACAAAAGGTTTTTCTCCCGAGTGTGTTCTTTTGTGTCTGGTAAGGTCACACCTTCGAACAAATACGGCTCCACATGTATTACACGATGAAAGGGTTTTTCTCCGAGTGTGTTCTTCTGTGTATGGTAAGGTTAAAATTTCGAGCAAATCTGGCTCCACATATAATACACGCAAAAGGTGTCTCTCCCGAGTGTGTTCTTTTGTGGATGGTAAGGTGAGAGCTTTGAGCAAAGCTAGCTCCACATGTATTACGTCACAAAAGGCTTCTCTCCCGAGTGTGTTGTTTTGTGGGTGGTAAGCTGAGAGCTTTGTTCAAATCTAGCTCCACATATATTACACACAAAGGGTTTCTTTTCCGAATGTGATCTTTTGTGGCAAGTAAGGTGAGAGCTGTGAGTAAAGCTAGCTCCACATGTATTACACACAAAGGGTTTTCTCTCCCGAGTGTGTTCTTATGTGCATCGTAAGTTGAGAGCTTGATGCAAATCTAGCTCCACATGTACTGCACACAAAGGGTTTCTTTCTCGAATGTGATCTTTTGTGGCAAGTAAGGTGAGAGCTGTGAGTAAAGCTAGCTCCACATGTATTACACACAAAGGGTTTCTCTCCCGAATGTGTTCTTTTGTGGCAGGTAAGGGTAGAGCTTTGAGTAAATCTATCTCCACATGTATTACACACAAAGGGTTTCTCTCCCGAATGTGTTCTTTTGTGGCAAGTTAGGTGATAGTTTTGGGCAAATCTAGCTCCACATATATTACACAAAAAGGGTTTCTCTCCCGAGTGTGTTCTTTTGTGTCTGGTAAGGTGATAGTTTTGGGCAAATCTAGCTCCACATGTATTACACAAAAACGTTTTTTTCCTCGAGTGTTTTCTTTTGTGTTTCTTCCTTCCTTCTTTCTTTCTTCTTTCCGTGTACTTGTCCTCGTAAACTGAAGAACTTGAACTTGTACTGCAGTCGGCATGTGAGTTGAACGAACCTGAAATAAATATGTAGTGTTAGAAATGAATGTAAATGATTTGTGACAGTGCAGCTCACTTTGGCTAAGTAAAAGTCAATTTGGTTTGGTAAGTATTTATTTACAGACGTGCATAGTTAAATACCTATAATGGTTGTCAGGCTACCCGTTCAGCTTGTGAGGCTGGGCCACCTACGACAATGTGCTCAAATTGGATATTTTTCAACAACTCTAAGAAAAGCAATATTTGGGGGCGACCGTCTAAAGGTTGAGCGCCCAGGATCTCAAAAGAAATGATTTACAACCTGTCACACACCCGTATATTTATTTAAAATAAAAAGGGAAGGGACTGGAGATTAAACTCTTAATAGATATTCAAGTAATACTATAGTTTTTGTTTTCACTAACATTACGCTATTTTAAAGTGTATATTTGAAAGGCACTATTATGGCCATACATATAGTTTTCTAAATTGTAATTGTACCTAAATTTTAAGTGGTCATAGGAGATATCGCCCGGCCAAAATACACAGCAGGTTATAGTTGTCCCAACGAATGTATACATACTGATGCTTACAACACAGCCAACTCCCAGGTGACAACTGAATTTTCTACTTTGCTAATTCCTACCATCCAATCTAAACAGGTCCACTGGGGATAATTTAAAACCTTCCGTTGGTTACCTGTAACGGTGGGTTTGGCCAAACCGCCTGTGCATTCGACTAAGCCGAACCATGCATTTACGAATGTTTCAAAGAACACCAACTACCTGTTGATTTTCTTTTAATTGGCACGGTTGTAAGGGGCAGTAAATAATGACCCGAGATTGGTATGCAAATACTTTTGTTGGGACTAGTATATCACGCCAATGGTGTTATAAATAAAATGTAGAATGGTGAATTGAAAACCTACTATGCTAACAAGCCATGGTTCGATGTATGCGGAATGAGAAGAGGGTGTGACATGGAGTGACTTATTGAACTATATGACATCAACAAATACTACTTGTTATCAACACGAGATTTATTTCCTTAAACCCCCACCCCGGCACACTATCAAGAACGTTTAGCAGCGGCATAAAAATATGAAAGTTGTATGTCACTACAGCGTGTAAATGTTCGAACCTCTCATCCTTAGTACCTACGCCTCTCTTACCTTGGTCAGCGTCCGGTGCACCGTGGGAGGCCGTCAGGGAGAACTGCATCTCGGAGGGTTCCTGTTTCACGTCATCCAGCACCTCCTGCTTCAAGTGATGAGGTTCTGGAGGGCTCAATGGGTCCTGGCTCACAGGATTATCGGTCTGGAAGGTTCTCGGCAACATCAGTGGGTCGACATCTGAAACGAGTTGGTGACAGGAAGGAGTTATGGATGCGTTCAACGTAACCTGCGTGCTGGCCTAGACAATTAGTCAGCCTCACAGCTTAGTGGGGATGGGAAAGTGTACACGTTAACTGTTTCTCTCGAACCAATAAACGCGCCGCGTGTAATACTTTACTGTGTGCGACCGGCCACGGAGTGGTTTCATGCGATGTGCAGTGAGTGCTGATTTATTTTAACTGTGTGATTTTTATAACTGTGAGATTTATTTTCTTCAAAACCCCCCCCTCGGCGGCACACTATCATGAATGTCTCATCCTTAGTACCTGTGCCTCTCATACCTTGGTCAGCGTTCGGTGCACCGTGGGAGACCGTCAGGGAGAACTGCACCTCGGAGGGTTCCTGTTTGACGTCATCCAGCACCTCCTGCTTCAAGTGATGAGGTTCTGGAGGGCTCGATGAGTCCTGGTTCACAAGATTATCAGTCTGGAAGATTCTCGGCAACATCAGTGGGTCAACATCTGAAACGAGTTGGCGACAGGAAGGAGTTATGGATGCGCTCATCGTAACCTGCGTGCTGGACTAGACAATGAGGCCTCACAGCTTAGCTCATGTTTTATTTGTGGGACATTTTAATCAATTCAAAATCCACTTTGTATCGAAAATAAGAGTTAAAAATAGCATGTGCATAACTAATCAAACGCTACATGAAGTTCATCATCATTCATCATGCAGGAATACTACAACCTCGCATATCGACAATAAAATACCATTTTGTTGTTGGATTGTATTTATGTGGTCCAAAGGCCCGTTGAAGGTTGATTGTGTTACCTACAATTATATTCACAGAGTTTCACATACCTGGGTTAGGCATACGAGAGAGTTCCAAAGGATGAATTAGATTGCTGACCGTGTCCACAAACTCAACGTCAGGCTTTTGCTCTCGCTTGACTGCCGACCCACTGTTAGCCAGGTTTATGGCAGCCGAGTAGCTAGACTGCATGAGCTGGTCCATGACTAGGCCTGTAACAAGGTAAAATATTACATGCATGCATGCAAAAATGTTATGCAGCATGCAGACCGCATGATCTGGTCCGTGTCTAGGCCTGTAACATGGGTCATTCCATGGAAGTTCAACCAATGTAGGTTGCCGACTTATTTCTGATATTTTTCTTAGTTGGATCGTTGATAACTACTTACTTGCAGATAGTAACACTATTTTTTTTATTTTTTTCGGATGAACGGTTTAGAAGTTACGGGCCTTGAAAGTTCAGTCCGCGTCGCGAAAATGGCAAATTTAAGGGTTTGCGTTTAATAGTGCCACACCTAAAGGGGTGAAGCTTTTGGTTTGATTTTTCCTTTCTAGGATCATAATTGAATAGTTCTACTAGAATATGTTTTCAGAAATGTGATACTTAACATGCAAGTAGTCCAAACTGAAGGTCAAAGTCATCATATTAATTTGTTGTTTTTGCACATTTTGGGGTGTAATAACTCTGAGGGGGTTGAAGATAACCATCCAATTCTTTTTGCATAATATACTCTTTAGCCTTGTGTAATAGGAAAAAAATACATTTTTTTGTTTTTCTGTACCCTTCATACCCAAAAATATTCCCAAAATGTAGCAAAAGTCAAATTTTGACATTTTCAAGGTCAAGTTATAGAAAAGGGGTAACTTCAAAAAAATTTTAAATTTGGTGTTTTGTTTAACTATCTGCAAAGAACAAAACTGCCAAATATTTATGTGTTACTCAATCTGGTTTAGGAGTTACAGCCCCTCTAAAAAGGAAGTAATTCGCCCACTTTACCAGTAGGCGTACAGTGTGATTCTCAAATATAAAACACCATTTAGGCCAATAATTTACCAAATTACCTTTAAAAATAAATTAACATGTCTTTTCCATGTCCCAAAAATCCAGTTTACGGGGGTGGAAAAAGGGGGTGATTTTTTGTGAGGACACCAATATCTCAAAAACCGAAGATGTTACAGACGTGAAAATTGGTGGTTAGATTCTCCTTCAAAAATAAAGGAAAAGTACATGTTTTACCATTTTCCTAACATCCTGTTAAGAAGGATGAAAAGGGGTGGTGCTAATACTAAATTCACCCTCACGTTTTCACTCCTTCCCAACTGGATTTTCAGAAAATGGTAAAACTAGTGACTTTTAATTATTTAAACTGAATTACCTAACTATCCTTAATTATCTAATCTAATCTAAATGCTGAGTTTTTTGTCTATAACATTTTCAGTTTTTAAAATAAAATATTCACCCCCTCCTTTTTAACCCCGTGTTCACTTGTCTTAAATTGATTTCAGAAAAATTGTAAAACATGTTTATTTAATCTTAAAGAAGAATCTAAATACCAATTTTCACATCTGCAACATCATCCGTTTTCGAAATATACTTATGCTCAAAAAATAATTCACCCCCTCTTGTAACCCCCGCCCCTCTAACTGGATTTTCGAAAATTTGTAAATCAATTGTTTACATATTTTTAAATGAGTTTGTAAATAGTAATACCAAATTTCACGACTATAACATGTTCCGTTTTTTAGTTTTAAAAAATCACCCCGTGTTTTCACCCCCTTAACTGGATTTGCAAAAAATATTCAAATACTTGTTTTTTATGTTTCAAGAAATATTTATACAAATTTTCAAGCCTTTACTATACGTTTACCGTTAACGATTTTGGAGGTAGGGCCTATAGGAATCTTAAAAAAAAATCCACCCCCGCTTCTCACCCCCATTAACGGGATTTTCAGAAAATGGTATCACACGTGTACTACTTTGTTTTTTAAGGTTAATCTAAATATCAATTTTTCACGGCTATAGATATCAGTGTCGGTTTGTTAGATACCGGTACAAGTATCCTCATTTTAAAAAACTACCCCCTTTTTCACAACCATTTCAAACCTGCCCTAGCTCATACAAGTGCAACCTTTTTGAAAAATGGTAAAATACGCGTTTCTTTATGAAGAAGAATCTATGTACCAATTTTCACATCTCGAAATCTTCGGTTTTAGAGATGAAAAAATTCACCCCCTGCACTGCACCACCCCTTTTCATCCTTCTTAACAGGATGTTAGGAAAATGGTAAAACATGTACTATTCCTTTATTTTTGAAGGAGAATCTAACCACCAATTTTCACGTCTGTAACATCTTCGGTTTTTGAGATACTGGTGTCCTCACAAAAAATCACCCCCCTTTTCCACCCCCGTAAACTGGATTTTCGGGACATGGAAAAGACATGTTAATTTATTTTTAAAGGTAATTTGGTAAAATATTGGCCTAAATAGTGTTTTATATTTGAGAATCACTCTGTACGCCTACTGGTAAAGTGGGTGAATTACTTCCTTTTTAGAGGGGCTGTAACTCCTAAACCAGATTGAGTAACACATAAATATTTGGCAGTTTTGTTCTTTGCAGATAGTTAAACAAAACACCAAATTTTAAATTTTTTTGAAGTTACCCCTTTTCTATAACTTGACCTTGAAAATGTCAAAATTTGACTTTTGCTACATTTTGGGAATATTTTTGGGTATGAAGGGTACAGAAAAACAAAAAAATGTATTTTTTTCCTATTACACAAGGCTAAAGAGTATATTGTGCAAAAAGAATTGGATGGTTATCTTCAACCCCCTCAGAGTTATTACACCCCAAAATGTGCAAAAACGACAAATTAATATGATGACTTTGACCTTCAGTTTGGACTACTTGCATCTTAAGTATCACATTTCTGAAAACATATTCTAGTAGAACTATTCAATTATGATCCTAGAAAGGAAAAATCAAACCAAAATCTTCACCCCTTTAGGTGTGGCACTATTAAACGCAAACCCTTAAATTTGCCATTTTCGCGACGCGGACTGAACTTTCAAGGCCCGTAACTTCTAAACCGTTCATCCGAAAAAAATAAAAAAAATTGTGTTACTATCTGCAAGTAAGTAGTTAATAATGAGCTAAATTTGAAAAATATCTCAAACATGTCAGCAACAAATTAATTCCAAATTGGTTGATTTTTCATGGAATGACCCACATGGTAATGGTGTTACATGCACGCATGCAATGATGTAATGCGGTGTGAAGACTGCATGAGCTGGTCCATGTCTAGCCCTGTAACAAGGTGATAGCCAGGTTTATGGCAGCCGAGTAGCTGGGCTGCATGAGCTGGTCCATGTCTAGGCCTGTAACAAGATGATAGTTACATGCATGCATGCAATTATGTAATGCGGTGTGCAGACTGCATGAGCTGGTCCATGTCTAGACGTGTAACAAGGTGATAGACTCACCTTGTTTCACGTCTAGACATAGACCAGCTATGCCAAGTTCACATAAAGTCCTATGGTCTAGTCCTAGTTGAGTGATTCAAGATTTTGAGGGCGCAGTCTAGAGATTTTTTATGAAGTATTTCGCGCAAAGATCAGTCATCTTTGGTTTAAGCTTTTTTAACTTTGGTTGTGATGATGAGATCTGTTTTCTATTTAACATAACCCTGATAGAAACCGGAGGAGGTTGCCACAGGGTAGTTATGGCCCATTTTAGCCTTAAATTATTACATTAACATTAATATTCATGAAAGGGCCTCTCAACTCTCAGCGAGTAGGCCTGTTATGCCTGGTTCATATAAAGTCGTATGGTTTAAGTTAAAGATACCGACATTATAACTAGTGGTATAAAGCGTAAGTGTAAGAATCTGATTTAACATAGGAATGTACGGTCATTGCATGGTTTAGTCGTAGTCAAAGTCACAAGCAGTCACAAGGAATGATGAGAAATTTCATCTTTTAAGGACTTCTTACGACTAACGAAGAAGACATCAAGACTACACTAACGACAGACCAATGGACGATACCTACTTATGTCAGTTGCGAGACTATGTTGAACTAACTTGCTCACAGTTGAGGGACTATTTCATAAACTTCTGGTTTCCGCCAAGTTTTGTCTTACATTTGACAGCTGGGTTACAATGGATGACGATTTTCACATTCATTCCGACGAGTAGGCAGATGGTTGTACGGATGAGGTATTTATTCATATGATACAGCAATATTCAGTGTTGTCCATCCATTAATAAGCTATACAATAACAAATGGGACATAAACAGGAAACCTGTCACCTCAATCGTAAACAAACAAAATGAGCGGTAAAGTAGAGAAAACGGATGTCGTCTTCGCAACTAGTTCAAAGAGCGTGAACAAAAAATGACGCATCTTTACACGAAGTGCTTTGGTAAATCACTAGAACTAAACAATACGGCTACTCCTTAAACCATACGACTTTATATGAACCGGGCATAAGAGTACAGTATTGCAACTGACTAAAGTCGGTATCATCTCATTTGTCTGTCGTAGGTGATGTCTCAACGTCTGATTCGCTATTCACAAGCCTGTTTGGTTTAGTCATAAGACGAAAATTTTCAACTTCCCTTACAACTATGACTAAATCATACGACTACCAAACCCTGTGACCGTAAATGGTTTCCCATGTTAAATCTTACGACTACGACTAACCCATACGACTTTAAGTGAACTGGCCATAACAACTGCATTGTGTAGGTCTCACAGCAGACCCAGCCTAGGCCGAGACTCTAGCCTAACATGGACCCAGCCTAGGCCAAGACTCTAGCCTAACATGGACGTTTTAACCTCCAAAAAATGTTGTTGTTGTCTATCCTCGTTGTTGGCCATCAGCTGGTGGAAAGTGTTTCAATTTTTCCTCCATAGCCTAGGCTATATGAACTATAGGCCTAGCTACCGCATGATACATAGATTTCAAACCAATAACTCGAAGTCACCACTAGGCCTACGCTAAGCCTAGGCCTAGGCCTAGCCCAGGGGCATAGAAAAGCCTCCAGACCAAAGATAGACCATTCGTGGCCAAAGCGACCGAGTAATACCAAGTAATACATACCAATGTCTTGGTCCTTACCTTTACTGAGGCACCAGATTGTGTACAACGAAATAAATAAGAAATAACAGGCAGAGGAACAGTGCGTATCTTCTGCTTGGCCTAGGCTACCACAACAACTAAACAACTAGGCGGGACGCTGTCGTGATTGTCGCTCACCAGCTAGTGTGCGAAGTTGATTTGGTTTTGGATGCGCGTATTTAAGCACAAATTTAGCATTTGGAAGCTATTTACATTACATTGTAATTGTACACACATAACATGAAAAAATAAAGTTGTAAAGACGTATCATTATAGCACAAAAAAATGTCCAATTATTTTACTTACTTATAATTAAAAAAAGACAAATGGAATGTGAGTTGTAGCAGATTTAAAGAAAAAGATTATGTAATACACACCTTTAGGTGTTTATTGAACATATTGCATGCATACGGCTATTAATAAGAATATTGACACATTATTATTAAAAAATAATAGTAAATAAATTAAATTTGAAATCATTTATCACGTGAATGGACTTGTCGTTACTGGTTTTAGCCATCCTAACAAACATCAACACAAAATAAATAGCAATAACCTATAATATGCTCTAGGCTAAGCATACCTTTAAACCATAGTAACAAAAAAAAAAATACTTGAGATGGGCAAATGTGAACTAAGCCTACCTTTGAATTCCGGTAAATCCTCCCAAACTCTTTTGTACTTTTTGGCGTATTTTCCGAATTTTCCCATTATTGTCAAGTCAAGTTGACACGTTCCCCAATCGCTTCTTCTTCGGTCAGTTCATGCCCATAGGGACTGCTACCTTATCGTGGTGGGCAGGTTTGCGTGTTTTGTTGTTCCCGAGAGCTATGCCGGCAGAAGCGTATGCTTCTGGTAGGGCCACCCTAGCCGGATTGGTCGAGGAGGAGAAGTCAGACAAAGTGCAGTCCACACCCCAATCTCCTTTCCTCCCCTTTCCCCTTTCCTCACGCTCCCTCCTACTGGCCCCTTTCCTCCAAACAGCCCCATGTTGCATCTTCATATATCACCCACTCTTTGTCTCGATTAGCCTCGTTGCAAAAATATGAGACGTTTAGCCCAAATATCAATCATTCGGTCAGTTCTTCTTTCATTTATTGTACAAAAACGCAGGCCGTAAGACGGGCTGGGCTTGCGCAGGGTGCGAATAGTGTGCAGGGGTCGTATACCCACATTTTATATTTTTAAGCACCTCATGATAGACTTAGGCCCGGTCTTATAACGCCCGGCTAAACGTTTGGCCCTGGGCTAAAGTTGAACATGGGTCTTACAACGCCCGGCTAACATTTAGCGGTGGTCCAAATGCTAGCCTACTGAAATTCATACACAGCGGCGGAAACTGACTAGAATAATCGCAGTTTGACGGTCGTTTGGGGTACGTTAAATTCACAGCCGTCATAAGTATCCATTTCATCGGCTGTGAAGTAAACCGCGGTAGGGTGTTTAAACTCGTTTTAAAGATTGATTAATGGGGCTAGTAATGACTAATACGCCACCTACACGCTATACTTAAGTGTACCATTATTTATATAAATATGTGTTTACATTACTTAATAATTGATAAATAAATATATATATTAACAGTAATTACAAAACTAAATTGACTTATTGAAACATTTCGAGGTGGGAAAAACAAAATGATCACACTTCATTTATAATTAAACGCTTGGCTAATGAATTTGCATGCTCAGTTTTATTTTCCAAGTCCTGAAATGTGTATGAATCAGTGGCGTATCCAAGGGGGGGGTTATGGGGTTCAAACCCCCCCCATGCCCAAAAAAAAAAAAAAAAAATTACATGCGGAGAGAAGGAAGGAAAGGAGGAGGGAAGAGGAAACTACTATTTTGATTATTGTTTAATAACATACTCAACCGTTAAATATCATACAACTTTGGGCTCTTGGTTGTCAGGAAGAGCTGCTCTGGACCTATTGTCTTCCGGGTACAATCGGGAAGGAAGTGTGAGGAATGGGACAAGTTGGAGGAATTTATTTAAAAATGCTAATGGATGCTAGGGGTCAGGGGGTTACTCTTCTCTCTCCTCTTACGATTGGCACTGCACATAAGAAACTACATTGAATCCTAAATATATTGAATCTTCTTATACCCTAGGCCAAATACACCCCGGGCCCAGACGGGGGAAAACTACCATATTTACATGATTTCCATATCGTAGGGCGTAAATTATCAAATTATATTTTGTATCACTGCACAATGATGCTATTCTTGAAGATCTTTCCTTGCCCCCCGTCCCGACCGGTTCATAAAGAAAGTTGATATCCCTTTATTCGTAGCCAAATTTAATAGGAATACTCAAATTAATCAATCTACGCAACATGCCCCAATTCGATGTGTTTGAACATTGCGCTGATAAAAAAAACGTTTGTCACAAACATTAACCAATAGCTTTTTGAATATTTATAAGCTGGCTACAAACAGAAATTAACGCTACAGTGCTAAAACATTCGTCAGAAACGTGTAAAATGTATAGATATTACCACAAAATACAACACTACCAGTTACGAGGAGACTTGCCAACAATTAAAATTAAAAATATAGGAAAGATATTTATTTTTGCAGTTATTTTGTTGTTCTGTGACTGGGTTTTAAATTTTCTTTGTAGTCATTCTTACATTCTCTTAAACCTATTCTATGACATTTTCTTATTCTGAAACGTGTTTCCAGGCGTTTAAAACGTCATAAATGCAGAAAAAAATTCGCCTTCGGCGAATTGGCCTCCGGCGGCTGGGGCTTTCGCCCCAGACCCCTACATGCTTGGGATGTTCGACCCCCCCCATTGTCAATTCCTGGATACGCCACTGGTATGAATTATATATTAAATTGATTTTAAAGTTCATTAGCTTGATGAGTTATTACCATTATGCTTTATAGAACGTATTATTAATAATATATTACCCAAAGCCAAATTACAAACAAATTCATCAGCAAAGCTTTTAATTATAAATGAAGTTTGTTCATTTTTTTCCCCACCTCGGTATGAATATTTCAATAAGTCAATTTAATTTTGTAATTGTTGTTAATATATTTATTTATCAATTATTAAGCAATGTGAACATTTATATATTTGTTTATTTCATTAATTACTATATTTCTATATTAGAAACAAAATAATTAGCTTAGCAACAATTTTAAATATCACCCCTTTAAATGTTGAGAAGTGACTGCCAGACGTACGAGGCGTCAAAGAAGACCCCCTGCTCCCCAATGTTCCACTTAGAATCCTGCTCCCACTTGTCCGTGCCCTCATTGCAGGGACGACGATAGGGGGACCTGGGGGCGACGCCCCCCCTTTTGACTTATATATTTGACTTATAAACCCCTAGTGAGCCTGTTGGAATTGTAGTATAAATCAATCATTCAATTGATCTCAATGTTGAGAAGGATACAGGTAGAGAGAAAGAGATACGTTATTTTGGTGTTTCACGTTTTAGATCCTAAATCGTCAAACACGTTTTATTATATGCTAATAAAATAGTGCTTATTTTACAAAAAGTAATGTGTTCTCATTTTTAATTTGAGAGCCGTTAAGAATTTCATTCCTATCCAATCCTTTAAGGTACTTACACAGTTGTGTTGGTTTTAGATTTCTGCACATAATTTGCCGTTAAATTGCAAAAAACCCTCACATTCAAAGTGTTGATGAAAAGAAAAAATAGTTGGTACGAAATGCTAATAGATGATTTTCAAAAGATCTATGACCCTTAGAGAGAAGTAATCACGGCCCTCTCCATGAATTCTGAAAATCAACTATTAACAGTCTTCTAAATCATCAATGAAAACAATGTACAACATTACAACTTGTTTTCAATGTTATGTCAAAGCATTTGTCCGTTCTGTATATAGCTGAAATGCTTGAAACGCCTACAACCAGCGTTCTGTTAATAGCATCCCAAGTGTTATCAGCTCGCTTGAGACGCCCAAGGATTTCGTTCGAGCATCTCGAGAATATAAAAAGGCGGTAAACTACAAATTACAACATGGTGGAATCATGTGTCCCTGCCATTGGGTTTGAAATTCAAACCCTAACATGTTAAAAATGGGAAGGTATGAAATATGTAAATTGCACCAATTTTGGAAAAAATCTACGACATATTGATCCTAAATAACTTACCAATTTAAATGCGATTTATAGGGTTGAAAGATGTCAGTTGACCATACAAAACACGATGCTAATAACCAAGGTCTACTGGATTAACTCCTAGCGGAGTAATTGCGAAGCGCAAAGTAACGTCCTTGAATGAGATCCAAAATCGCCATTTTGGATCCAACTACAAAAATCGCATTATTATTTAAATAATCCTCACCAATAATGTGAACTTACGCGTAAAGTATTAAAAAATATATATATATAGAATGTGAAGACCAAATCTCATTACCGATTGTTATTTTGTCTTTTTGGCCCATAATTTGTTTTGACAGATCAATTCATTTGTTTTTCTGAATGATTCTCCCATTTGAATAACATGGGATTTTTAACATTATGGAAATAGGTTAGATTACCTTACTTCGCGCGCGCTTCAAGCGATCTAGTGGACCTTGCTAATAACATGCACCCTCACTGCTGAAAGTGTACAAGAGAGCTGTGGAATAACCACCAACCCAATAGTTTACTGGCAATAGCGTTAGTTACGATTCTTTATTTAGAAACCTACGCTAGCGCTACCTGTTGAGAGTTGGCTTGCACTAGTTGACAAACTCAGACAAACATTTCAATATGGCTATGCTTAACATTGAAAATAGGGGGTTTTAAACTTAGAGTTACGGTTATATAATAGCTAGTTTCTTCCAAGAAATGTTTTCACAAGAGCATTTGATCCTTACAGAAGGTATCAAAATATCCGAAAGGTTGTTTCGTTGGCAATTTAAGATGTCAACGAACGAAATTCCGACGACTGTTCTGCATGGGTTTAAATGGGATTGCAGACATCATCCTGGCTGTTTGTCTGCAGGGAATGAGAGATGCGCATGCGGTTCTGCGCAATGACGTCACACAGAAGCTAATCGTAACTAACGCTATACTGGCACTACATACTTTTTGTGGTCACTGGATAAGAAAGAAATTAAAAAATTTCCAAATTTAATATCGATAATTGATAACCGATTAATCCGGCAACCCTAGTAAATGTAGGCCTACATATTCATAGTTCCCACTAGAGATCCAATATAAACCTTTGTACAAGAGACTACGGCTTCGGTGACATCATGTTTCGTGCAAGGCTTCAATCTTCGTCCGCTAGGCGGAGGTGATCAACAGACCTTGATGGCAAGGTCTACTGAATCGCCGTAGCCGCGCAGCGATTTCAATCTGCACTAGTCATGGCGTTCAACGTGCCATTTCAACGACGTTTTGACCACCAACCAATCGAAAACAATCACTACTATCGCCAATCTCTTGTCCAAAGGTTTATGTTGGATCTCTAGTTCCAACGTGACGTCACAATGGCCATGATTGCGACACAATTGATGAGGACCAATCCTAGATCATTGGAAATATAAATTCAAATTGAATATATAAGCCTAATTTAGAATTTAAAAAGTAAATATAAGTAATGCAAAAATAAAAAAATACAAGAGATACCAATTTAATTTTAAAAACAGAATGAATTTTTAAGAACTATTATGTATGCGTTCTACTAGAACAGCCGTCAGTTGTTGATCCATGGCAACGTCAAAGTTCTATTACAAATGCTGCCGCCACGTGCCAAGTTTTGACAAACGTGCAACGTATGAAAACTATACATAAAAGTAACACATAGGCAATACAGGTTTTTCCTTTTTCTTTTTTTTTGTGTTTGACCAGTCAGTTGACCAAAATTGAATTAGACCTCACCAATCCCATACCTTGTGATTTCAATTTTTTCCCATTTTTTTACAAAGTGTATGGTTTAAACAAATTTGCAAATGCTTACATTTATGCAAGTGCTGTACTCAAAAATTCCCCAAAATTCTTAAATACTAAACAAAATTTGAAAAATAATAGTAGAATATCAGAATTTCATTCACATTTTCCTCGCAACACAAAAATATATTTTTAAGCACATAATAAATTGGGTATGCAAGGTTTTTTACCATGCAGCCTATTAAGGGTGACCATAATACCAAAATGAAAAATGGGGACACCTGGAGATTAAAGATCATGTACGTTGTCATGTATTCAGTCAACATGTTGTCGCGTGCGATTTAGTATCCCAGTTCTGTGTTATTTAAATAAGGTGAGCAAGTTGACCGTGTAACAAGGTTTTTACCAACCTTAACTAACTTGCCAAGTTGGATTTCTTCATTGTTATTAATGCTTTCAATTTTAATTTGAAAACATATACAAATAAACATCAATTTAAGGGAAAAATAAAATAATTAGTTGAATTCTAAAAACCGAGACATTTTGCCGTCCTGACAACTGTTTACGGGACACTGGGACAGGCCTAAAAAAAGAACAATCCTAGTAAACTGTCCAGGACATCCGGTGACCATAAAAAACAAATTAACTTTCTCATCAATGTGTTCTTCTGTGTCTGGCAAGGGCACAACTTCGAGCAAATCCGACTCCACATGTATTACACAAAAAAGGTTTTTCTCCCAAGTGTGTTCTTTTGTGGTGGGTACGGTAACAACTTCGAACAAATCCGACTCAACGTGTATTACACACAAAAGGTTTTTCTCCCGAGTGTGTTCTTATGTGTCTGGTAAGGTGAGAGCTTTGAGCAAATCTAGCTCCACATATATTACACACAAAGGGTTTCTCTCCCGAGTGTGTTCTTATGTGTCTGGCAAGTTGAGAGCTTGAAGCAAATCTAGCTCCACATGTACTACACACAAATGGTTACTCTCCCGAGTGTGTTCTTATGTGCATCGTAAGTTGAGAGCTTCTAACAAAGCTAGCTCTACATATATTACACACAAAGGGTTTCTCTCCCGAGTGTGTTCTTTTGTGGCAAGTAAGGTTAGAGCCGTGAGCAAATCTAGCTCCACATGTATTACACACATAAGGTTTCTCTCCCGAGTGTGTTCTTATGTGTCTGGTAAGTTGAGAGCTTGAAGCAAATCTAGCTCCACATGTACTGCACACAAAGGGTTTCTCTCCCGAATGTGTTCTTTTGTGGCAGGTAAGGTGAGAGCTGTGAGTAAAGCTAGCTCTACATGTATTACACACAAAGGGTTTCTCTCCCGAATGTGTTCTTATGTGGACGGTAAGGTGAGAGGGTTGCACAAAGCTAGCTCCACATGTACTACACACAAAGGGTTTCTCTCCCGAATGTATTCTTTTGTGTGTGGTAAGGTGAGAGCTTTGAACAAAGCTAGCTCCACATGTACTACACACAAAGGGTTTCTCTCCCGAATGTGTTCTTCTGTGTGTGGTAAGGTGAGAGCTGCGAGTAAAGCTGGCTCCACATGTACTACACACAAAGGGTTTTTCTCCCAAGTGTGTTCTTATGTGTGTGGTAAGGGCATAATTTTGAGCAAAGCTAGCTTCACATGTATTACACACAAAGGGTTTCTCTCCCGAGTGTGTTCTTTTGTGGGTGGTAAGGGTAGAGCTGTGAGCAAATCTGGCTCCACATGTATTACACACAAAGGGTTTCTCTCCCGAGTGTGTTCTTATGTGTGTGGTAAGGTGAGAGCTGCGAGTAAAGCTGGCTCCACATGTACTACACACAAAGGGTTTTTCTCCCAAGTGTGTTCTTATGTGTGTGGTAAGGTCATAATTTCGAGCAAAGCTAGCTCCACATGTATTACACACAAAGGGTTTCTCTCCCGAGTGTGTTCTTTTGTGGGTGGTAAGGGTAGAGCTGTGAAACGTTCTTTTCCCCGAGTGTGTTCTCTTGTGTTTCTTCCTTCCTTTTTCCTTTCTTCTTTCCGTGTACTTGTCCTCATGAACTGAAGAACTGGAACTTGTACTGCAGTTGGCATGTGAGGTGAACGAACCTGAAATAAATAGTGTTAGAAATAAAATAAATGATTTGTGAAAGTGCAACTCACTTTGGTTACTGGTCAATTCGGTTTGGCTAGTATTTATTTATAGACGTGCATAGTTAAATACCTACAATCGTCGTCAGGCCGACCGTTCAGCCGTGAGACTGAGCCACGCACGACAATGTGCTCGAATCGGATCTTTTTCGACAACCCGAACCAAAGCAATTATTGGTGGCGACCGTCTAAAGGTTGGGCGCCCAGGGTCTCAAAACAAATTATTTACAACCTGTCACACACCCGTGTATTTACTTCAAATGAAAAGGGAAGGGACTGGAGTTTAAACTTTTAATAGATATTCAAATAATACTATAGTTTTTACTTTACACTAACATAACGCTATTTTTAAGTGTATATTAGAAAAGGCACTGTTATGGCAATACATTACATATAGTTTCCTAAATTGTAATTGTACCTCAATTTTAAGTGGTCATAGAAGATATCGCCCGACCAAAATACACAGCAGGTTAAAGTTGTTCAACGTAAGTATTCTGATGATTACGACACAGCAGAGTCCAAAGTGACAACTTATTTTTCTGCTTTGCTAATTCCCACCATCTAATCTAAACATCTCCATTGGGGATAATTGAGAACCTTCCGTTTGTTACCTATAACGGTGGGTGTGGCCAAGCCGCCTGTGCATTTGACTAAGCTGAACCATGCATTTACGAATGTTTCAAAGAACGCCAGGCACTTATTAATTTTCTTTCAATTGGCACAGGTGAAAGGGGCAGTAAACAATGACCTGAGATCGGTATGCGAATACTTTCATTGGGAATACATAGTATATCACGCCAATGGTGTTATAAATTAGATGGTGAATTGAAAACCTACTATGCTAACGAGCCATGGTTCGATGTATGCGGAAGGAGAAGGTGTGATGTGGAGTGACTTATTGAACTATATGACATCAACAAAAACTAGCCCTACTTGTAATCAACTGTGAGATTTATTTTCTTAAACTCCCCCCTCCCCCCCCCTCGGCGGCACACTATCAAGAAAGTCTCATCCTTAGTACCTACGCCTCTCTTACCTTGGTCAGTGTCCGGTGCACCGTGGGAGGCCGTCAGGGAGAACTGCACCTCGGAGGGTTCCTGTTTCACGTCATCCAGCACCTCCTGCTTCAAGTGATGAGGTTCTGGAGGGCTCCATGGGTCCTGGCTCACAGGATTATTGGTCTGGAAGGTTCTGGGCAACATCAGTGGGTCGACATCTGAAACGAGTTGGCGACAGTGTAAGGAATTATGGATGCGTTCGACGTAACCTGCGTGCTGGACTAGACAATTACGTCTCAAAGCTTAGCTCATGTTTTATTTGTGGGACATTTTTATCAATTCAAAATTTGCTTTGTATCGAAAATAAGAGTTAAAAATAGCACGTGAATCAAACACTACAAGTTCATCATCATGCATGAATACCAAAACCTCGTATATCGACAATAAAATACCATTTTGTTGTTGGAATGTATTTATGTGGTCCAAAGATTTCTTTTAGATTTATTGGATTCTATACCTAACCAAAACATATTTTTTCATAGAGGTATAAATTTTTTTTTTTTTTAATTGTACACGTCTTTTCATGTTTTTATCTTTCAAATGCAAGAAAAACTACAAGTTAATCAAATTCTCTTATTTTCAACATTATTTGCAAGTATAAATTTAATTTAGAAACATCTCTAAGAAAGGTACCATTTGTCATATTGAGAAGAAAGCCATTGTAATGATTTCAATTATCACATTTATGTCCGGTATTATGAACTTAGGATAAACATTTATTAAGCTACTAACTTGTTTTTACCATGCAAACCAGGCTTCCCAAGTTTTTAAACAATTGATCAATGAGAATCAAACATTTGAGTGTAATAAAATCTAATCATTGTTGTGAACGTGGGGTCTACGAGCATTAGACAATTTATTGTTTGTCCAGCCGTTCAAAATATAAATTGTTTCATTAACATGAGGGAAGCGTCAGGCATGGCCAGCCGGCTTCGATGTTCCTAGGGGCCAGAATATGATGGGATTAAGTTCCTATCCCCTACCCGACTTCATTGTTGGACACAGGGAGCAGATATAAAAAAAAAATTGTATGTGGTTGTTGCTATAGTTGTCCCAAGGAAAGTATTCTGATGCTTACAACCCAGCCAAGTCCATGGTGACAACTTATTTTTCTACTTTGCTAATTCCAAACCATCTTATGTAAACATCTGTAGGCCTATTGAGGATAATTTAAAACCTTTCATTAGTTACCTGTAACGGTGAGTGTGGCCAAACGGCCTGTGCATTCGACTAAGCCGAACCATGCATTTATGAATGTTTTAAAGAACGCCAGGTACATGTTGATTTTCTTTCAATTGGCACGGTTGTAAGGGGCAGTAAATAATGAGTAAAATGACCTGAGATCGGCATGCAAATACTTTCGTTGGGACTAGTATATCACGCCAATGGTGTTATAAATAAGATGGTGAATTGAAAACCTACTATGCTAACGAGCCATGGTTCGAAGTATACAAAATTACGGAATGAGAAGAGGTTGTGAAGTGGAGTGACTTATTGATCTATATGACATCAACAAATACTACTTGTTATCAACACGAGATTTATTTCCTTAAACACCCACCCCGGCACACTATCAAGAACGTTTAGCAGCGGCATAAAAATATGAGAGTTGTATGTCACTACAGCGTGTAAATGTTCGAACCTCTCATCCTTAGTACCTACGCCTCTCTTACCTTGGTCAGCGTTCGGTGCACCGTGGGAGACCGTCAGGGAGAACTGCATCTCGGAGGGTTCCTGTTTGACGTCATCCAGCACCTCCTGCTTCAAGTGATGAGGTTCTGGAGGGCTCGATGGGTCCTGGCTCACAGGATTATCGGTCTGGAAGGTTCTCGGCAACATCAGTGGGTCGACATCTGAAACGAGTTGGTGACAGGAATGAGTTATGGATGCGTTCAACGTAACCTGCGTGCTGGACTAGACAATTACGCCTCACAGCTTAGCTCATGTTTTATTTGTGGGACATTTTAATCAATTCAAAATCCACTTTGTATCGAAAATAAGAGTTAAAAATAGCATGTGAATAACTAATCAAACACTACATGGAGTTCATCATCATGCATGAATACCACAACCTCGCATATCGAGAATAAAATACTATTTTGTTGTTGGATTGTATTTATGTGGTTCGAAGATTTCTTTTAAATTTTTTGAATTCTACCTAACCAAAACATATTTTTTCATTGAAGTATAAGAAATAGCTTTTTTTGTGAATTGTATACTTCTTTTTATGTTTTTATCTCTCAAATGCAAGAGAAACTACAAGTTAATCAAATTTCCTGGACACATCGAAATCCTCTTCTTATTAGCGTTTTTTGCAAGTATAAATTTAATTTTGAAAGGTCTCTAAGAAAGGTACCATTTGTCATATTGAATCGAAAAACCATCGTAATGGTTTCCATCTTTACATAGGTCCGGTATTATGAACTTCGGATAAACATATATTAAGCTACTAACTTGTTTTTACCATGGAAACCAGGCTTCCCATTGGTTGTTTCTATGATGAAAACAGGTTAGTAGCGTTCTAAATATTTAACTAAGGTTCTTCAAGGTCCACTTGATCTCCGACTAGCGGAGGCTCGTTGAACTCGCAAGATGGGAGTTCGACGAGCCCCCGCTAGGCGAAGATCAAGTAGACTTTAAAGTTCATAATATCGGTCTTGAATAATTGTATTAAAACAATTGATCAATGAGAATCAAACATTTGGTTGTTAAAATAAAATCCAAAGATTGTCGTGAGCGTGGGGTCTACGAGCATTAGTCAATTTATTGTTTGTCCCCCTGTTCAAAACATTTGTTGTTTCATTATTGTATTTGGTTGTTGCTATACGTAGTTGTCCCAACAAAAGTAATCTGATGCTTACAACACAGCCAAGTCCATGGTGACAACTTATTTTTCTACTCTGCTAATTTCTACCATCTAATATAATCATCTCCATTGGGGATAATTTAAGACCTTCCATTTAGAGCTGTACCGATTCCGATACCGAGTCTTGAGAATCGGCGATTCTTCATGGTATCGGTAGAATCGGCCGATTCCGATTCTTGGCCCAATATTACCGATACCGATTCTTTTGAATGAAGCGCCCGAAAATTTCCATTTCCGTTCAAATATATCGATTATCGAGAGCCGAAGTCACTATGCGTGTACACCAATCACGAAGCGACTTGCTGAAATCGACAAGTCGATTGGCAGCCATGTTGATTTTAGCGTGGTTCCGGCGCAGTATCACTACCGACCACGCTACCGACGTTTAGCATACGTTTGTGTACTTATCGCAATGTCGAACTGTGCAAAAAGTAATATATGGGATCACTGCAAGGTCAGTGAGGGGAATGTGGCGAAACTGGTTTGTAATTATTGTAAGCGGGAGATTTCGCGCGGTGGACAAGCTGCAAGAACGTTCACAACGTCCAACATGCTGAAACATCTTCGAACGTTGCACGCCCGTCAGCTACTAGAACATGAAGACCAACTAGAAGACGATCCGAGGTAAGTTTCGTCTATTTATTTGGCCTAGCTAGGCCTAGTTAGTAATTATTTTGCTTTGGAATTATCTGCTGAACTTGTGATCTAACTGCGTGAGGGTGAGAAAGAGCATCTTACTGAGGGCCTAGTCCCCTAGGCCTAGGCCTAGCGTGGACCTAGAAAAAGCAGAGCGCTAAAATATTGTCTGAACTTACTTTCGATGTGGCTTAGGCCTAGGCCTAGGCCATCAATATGACAAAGTCCAGACTAGGCCTAGGCGTAGGTTTAGACATTAGGGCTAGTTCGAAAATAAATTGGACATTCACCTTTCTAGGCTGTGCATCTCTAAATTTTTTAAAGCTTTGGTAAGCTTAGCTAACCTAGGCCTGGGCCTACATATTCTAGGGTTAGGCCTATACTGGTTTTGTCACGAGCCTAGTTACATCGGCCAAGGCCTAGGCCTAAAGTATGTATAGGCCTAGCCTATTTTTCAGAGGAGAAAGAAATGTCATTGAAAGCCGTCTAGGCCTTGGTTATTATTTAAATGTAGTTCTGTGATTGCATACTTTTAAAAATGTCTTGTCAAGGCCTAACTGTTTAAATTAAACAACAAAGTGTACCCTTATTCGTATGTGCAGCCACGGCGGTACTAATGAATTTAGACCTACGCTGTGCAAACTGACTCCAGGCCTTGAAGTTGAAATAATAGTAGTAGCTTAGTAGAACGCATAGTCTAAGAGGGGTTTACATTATGTTACAGGCCTGTCCTTCCTCATGAAGTCGAGACTACTATGGACACACCTGATCCTGACCTGTCTGGCCCTGCTGCAGGACCTAGGTCTACAGTACTTCAAATACAACAAGAAGTCACCCCAGGAAGCAGTAGGGCGACTCCAGCATCGAATTCGACTGTTAGCCGAAAGAGACCATTTGTCCAGCCAACTGTGAGCTCGTTGTTTGCGAAAAAAGAAAAATTCACCAAAGATCACCCCAAGGCTTGCAGAATAACAGAGTTAGTAGGAGAAATGGTGTGCCTTGACAATCTGCCATACAGTGTAGTGGAGGGCCAAGGGTTTTCAAGGTTGGTGACATGCCTTGAACCACGTTATCAAATACCTAGCAGAAAACACTTTTCAACCAAGATAGTTCCTGACATGTATACGAAAGTTCGAGCTGAGTGTGAGAAGAAAATTAGTGAGGCTAATTGGGTGAGCTTCACTACATACATGTGGAGCTCACGTGCCAATGACGACTTTCTGAGCCTTACGGCACATTACTTGGACAAAAACTTTGTTCTTCAACATGTTTTCTTGGAAGTGGTGCCCTTTGCCAACGGCTCGCACACTGCCGCTAACATTTCAGACTTCCTGAAAGAAACTCTAGAAACCTGGAAGTTGACAGACAAAGTCAACATCTTTGTCCGGGACAATGGCCGTAACTTTGTAGCTGCAATGTCTCATGGCAACTTCAAACACATACCATGTTTGGCCCACACACTGCAATTGGTAGTAAAAGATGGCTGTCTTGGAAATAAGACAGTCAGTAATGTTACGGGCAACTGCCGACGTTTAGTGGGCCACTTTAAGCACAGCTGTCAAGCTAACAAAGTTCTCCGGGAAACGCAAACAAACTTGGGTATGCCAATAAAAAAACTAAAACAAGACGAGCCAACACGATGGGACTCGACATTCGACATGCTCGAGCGACTCAAGGAACAGAGAAATGCCATTTCACTGGCAGCTACGAGTCTCAACTTGCCTGTTGAACTTACATCCATGCAATGGCAACAAATCAATGCAATTGTAAGCATTCTGGCAGTTTTTAAAAATGCAACATTGGCAATAAGCTCAGCCAGTATTACTGTAAGTGAAGTTATACCAATTGTCAACAGTTTGATGTATGACATTCGCAACATTCAAGTAGAGAGATCAGGATTTCAAGGCATGAAAAATGATCTAGTTGCTTCCTTGCAGGAACGATTCCGAGGGTTTGAAACAAACCCCATCTATAGCATGGCTGCTATTCTTGATCCTCGCTTAAAAGAGAAAATGTTTTCCTCCCCGAATAACAGCGAGTTGGCCAAAGAATCGCTAATTGAACAGCTTGAGGGATTACAAGTACATGTGCAAAGGCTTGCTCCACCTCCCATGGACCCATCTGTATCAGGGCTTAGGCCTACTCAGCCAGTAACGAGCCAAGGTGGTCCAATTTGGAGTAGGTACAAAGAATCAAAAATTGATGAAAGTATTGATACCGGTAATGCAGAAAACTTCGACACTATCAGAAATGAAGTTGAAGATTTTTTACGAGAACCACTCTTGGAAAACAGTGGGAACATTTTCCACTATTGGGAAACCTCACGATTTTCTATCATTAAGAAATTGGTTCCCAAGTATTTAGGAACACCACCCAGCACCGTGTTTTCTGAAAGGCTGTTTAGCACAGCTGGGATCATATGTAGCAACAAAAGAAGTTCAATGAAGCTGGAAAACCTACAAAAACTTGTGTTTTTAAACAAAAATCTATCCGTTTCGGAAAAAGTTTCGACCTAGACTTGCCGATATACAAGGTAACTGTGTGCTGTGAGTGAGTGTCTATAGTTTTCACTTCAATCATGTGAAATTTATTAAATGAAACTTTCAAGTGCTCCAAATTTAATTGTTGGTGTTATTCATCGTCAATTGAACACTTCAGATCTATCTTTCTTTATGTACCCTAGTAGGCCCTAGTCTTATGCCCTGTTCTATCAAAATGCAAACTTGTATGCAAGAGATCAGTTAAAACTAAAAATTGGTTGAACGTTAAAAAGATTTTTTGAAGTGGGTTTATCTAGGCTATGCCTCATTAATATGGTAGGCCTACCACTGTTGCATCTTCTTCCAATGTTTTACCTCTAGTTTAGGCCTTGATCTTGTATGGTACAGACGTGCACTGCTCCAAAGGGAGTGTGAAATACAAATAGTCATGCTGATGCGATAATAATGTGATTTGATAATAATGTGATCTGATAATAATGTGATAATAATGCTGATGTGATAAAATTGTGATTTGATAATAATGTGATCTGATAATAATGTGATTTGCTAATAATGTGATTTGATGATAATGTGATGTGATAGATAATGACGTGCAGGCTATGCCTATTTATCATTTAATAAATAATATCAATCTACACTATCCTAAGCAGGTATACCAATTATTTCAACCCTTTCAACACATCCTACATAGCCTAGGCCTAATGTGCATTATACATTTTTTTTTAACTTGCCTAGTTCAGTTTTCAGATGGTACCAAAAATATACAGATGTGCTTGTCTAAGATATGTAGCATCCAAATTAATTTAATTTACTAGACCTAATATAAAAATAAAATAAATAACTTGCAATAATAGTTTGTATTAAAGAATCGGTATCGGTGGAATCGGAATCGGAATCGGCAGAAAATTGGAATCGGCATCGGAATCGGAATCGGCAAAAATGTGGTATCGGTACAGCTCTACTTCCATTGGTTACCTGTAACGGTGGGTGTGGCCAAACCGCCTGTGCTCTCGACTTAGCCGACCTTGCATTTACGAATGTGTGAAAAAACGCCAGGTATCTGTTGATTTTCTTTCAATTAGCATGGGTAAAAGGGGCAGTAACCAATGACCTGAGATCGGACTGCGAATACTTTCGTTGAGACTAGTATATCACACCAATGGTGTTAAAAATCAAATGTAGAATGGTGAATTAAAAACCTTCTATGCTAACGAGCCATGGTTCAATGTATGCAGAATGAGAAGAGGGTGTGACGTGGAGTGACTAAGGCCCGGTATTATAACGGCCGGCTAAATATTTAGCCTACCGCTAACTCGTTTTCTCCATGGCAACCACCAATCCTAAGCGTGGTTTCATAGGAAAAAACAAGTTAGCCCAGTGCTAAATGTTTAGCCGGGCGTTATAATACCGGGCCTTATTAAACTATTGACATCAACAAATACAACTTGTTATCAACTGTGAAATTTATTTTCAACTCAACGCCCCCCCCCCCCCCCCCCCCAGCACACCATAAGAACGTTTAGCAGCGGCATAAAAATATGAAAGTTTAATGTCACTACAGCGTGTTAACGTTCGAACCTCTCATCCTTAGTACCTACGCCTCTCTTACCTTGGTCAGCGTCCGGTGCACCGTGGGAGGCCGTCAGGGAGAACTGCATCTCGGAGGGTTCCTGTTTCACGTCATCCAGCACCTCCTGCTTCAAGTGATGAGGTTCTGGAGGGCTCGATGGGTCCTGGCTCACAGGATTATCGGTCTTGAAGGTTCTCCGCAACATCAGTGGGTCGACATCTGAAACGAGTTGGTGTCAGGAAGGAGTTATCGATGCGTTCAACGTAACCTGCGTGCTAGCCTAGACAATTAGTAGAGGCATCGAATTTTCGCGTTTAGCGAAAGCGCGAAAAAAATAAAAAACGTTTTTTTTCGTATTGGTGGATGAAATCACCCACTAGCAGCCTGTTGGCAGTGAAATTGAATCACGAAATATCGCGAAATTTATTTGAATTCACGAAATATCGCAAATAATTGTGAAAATACGAAATAACCGCGAAAAAACAAGATATTTATCGAGTTTTCAACAATTTGCAAAAAATCAACGTCGTAAAATGTAAAAAATTAAACTTCTCCGTCAATTTGCGTGAAAAATCGGTCAAGTAGGTTTTACTTTTATCGGCTCACGTAACAGTCGAAAACTTCTTTACCGACCCGACCTTCGACTTCGATATATTTTCGACTGGCAGGGCGGGTCGATACAGAGTGATGCCATGTTTTTTCCGCTTCCTGTTCATAACAAACAACACGCGAACTGTCGAGTGAAAAGTTATCCATGCGAAGAAAGAAAATAAAATGCCTTGAAAAAAGAAAATAACTTGACTTGTAAATATCTACATTAAATTCATATATTTTAGTAAAAGAAAATTGACTTGAACTAAATCAGTGCCTTTTCTAGGTTTTTGGTGGCAACTTAATTTCGGTCTCGCGCCGCACTTGTTCGTTTTGGTCGTACATAACCCTACTTTTCCCTTCTGCCATATAAAACTTATTTGAAGTTCACCGGGATGGTGAACAAAAGGTTACAAGCCGTTGTAACTATTTTACTTGATTTTTGTTGATGACAACTACAATCATTTTCCACCTTATTCACCTACAAACAGCGTTCGCTCAAAGTTTCAGTTCTTCAGTCTGTCTGTTCTAGGCCTACCCATTTACATGAAGGACTCAGTACGGTCTTTCAGTCTAGGCCTAGCCTAGTCTAGCTTTTTGGGCGGACCGCACCCAGTCGGTTTAATCCCATTTTCTAGGTGTTTACATGGCGTGGACCGTACTCGGTACCGGACTCAGTCCACCATGTAAATGGGGTTATTAAATTCGTATATTTAGTAAAAAAAACTGCATATCTTTGTTTTACTTCAAAAGGCTGGTTTACGGGTGATGGATACGTGGAGAAACTGTTTTTGTGAAATGTGGTACAACAATGCAGTGTTCTTGAGCCTAAGTACGGCAAAGTGCAGTTATTTCAGCCACTCGTAGCCCTAGTTTTGCTTTGGTTTACTGTACATAGCCCCCGAATCGTAAATCAGCCTTAAAAACATACCTACTACTATCGTTCCTACTCCAATTCCTGAATAATGTGTAGCAAATAGTATTTTGAAAACACCGCTGAAAGCATTAATTTGATGGTATATTCACCGCTTTGAGGGTTTCAAAACACCGATATTTTGAATTTGAAAACACCATAAATCTGTGCCCCTAACAATTAGTCAGCCTCACAGCTTAGTGGGGATGGGAAAGTGTACACGTTAACTGTTTCTCTCGAACCAATAAACGCGCCGCCTGTAATACTTTACTGTGTGCGATCGGCCACGGAGTGGTTTCATGGCGATGTGCTGTGAGTGTGATTTATTTTAACTGTGTGAATTTTATAACTGTGAGATTAATTTTCTTCAAAACCCCCCCCCCCTCGGCGGCACACTATCATGAATGTCTCATCCTTAGTACCTGTGCCTCTCATACCTTGGTCAGAGTTCCGTGCACCGTGGGAGGCCGTCAGGGAGAACTGCACCTTGGAAGGTTCCCGTTTCACGTCATCCAGCACCTCCTGCTTCAAGTGATGAGGTTCTGGAGGGCTCGATGGGTCCTGGCTCACAGGATTATCAGTCTGGAAGGATCTCGGCAACATCAGTGGATCGACATCTGAAACGAGTTGGTGACAGGAAAGAGTTATGGAAGCGTTCAACGTAACCTGCGTGCTGGACTAGACAATTAGGCCTCGCAGCTTAGCTCATGTTTTATTTTGGGACATTTTAATCAATTCAAAATCCCCTTTGTATTGAAAATAAGAGTTATGCGTATGCACGTGCATAACTAATCAAACGCTACATACAGTTCATCATCATTCATCATGCAGGAATACCACAACCTCACATATCGAAAATAAAATACCATTTTGTTGTTGGATTGTATTTATGTGATTCAAAGGCCCCTTGTAGGTTGTTTGTGTTACCTACAATAATATTCACAGAGATTCACATACCTGGGTTTGTCATACGAGAGAGTTCCAAAGGATGAATTAGATTGCTGACCATGTCCACAAACTCAACTTCAGACTGTGGCTCTCGCTTAACTGCCGGCCCACTGTGAGCCAGGTTTATGGCAGCCGAGTAGCTGGACTGCATGAGCTGGTCCATGTCTTGGCCTGTAACAAGGTAAAATATTACATGCATTCTATCGATAACGATAGAAAACACATAATAATTCAATTATTGGGCAATAATTAGCATATATGATAAGAAATGTCCGGCGATTATCTGGGTAATGCGGTGTAGGCCTAGTATCCGACTTGTTTGTGGAGTGCGGATTGTTCGCAGGTCTCGAAGGACAGTCGGTCAAAAAAGAAAATTTACTCATATAGGCCTGCTACACATTTTTTATTATCAGATGGATAGCCTGCATACCAAGACATGGACTACGTTTACCACGCAAGCCCAGCTCAAGCTCAATAGCTCAGTATTCGTTTACAACAGACTTTGAGATCTTACTAAATACTACAGGTCTGGTTCGTACTGAAATAGAAGGCGTGGTTAACCGTTTGCTAAACGTACGAATGTACACAGTTCGGTCCGCATGTATTCATCACTCAATTTGAGATCGCATGGACAGCGTGCTGGCTCGGCTTCTCACCGAGCTGAGTTGGCTTCGAGCTTAGGTGTTAATCAGGCAAATTCAGTTCGCAGAATAGGTCTATCCAGTTCGAGCTAACAAGCTAAGCTCGCAAGGTAAACGTAGGCCTAGTCATAGGTTGTCCCTATTGACTAACCCAACATGACCAAACAAACATGACATTTCTTACAAAACGGCTAGGGCCAGATATATTTAGCTTTTTGCTTTAGGAATCAATGTAGGACAAGAACTGAGCCTGTTGCGTAATTCAAATTTGAACTGCTAGGCCTAGAGGTTAGGGAATACTTTTAAAAAATGTATTGTTTAATTCAGCATTGTAAGGCCAATGAAGATGGAAATAACATCATTAAATGAATACCCTGCTAATGATAATGGGAACGGAAAGATTAAACTTGCATGACAAGGCTTCCAATTGGTAGGCTCTGGCCCATTTGCAGCCTTAGATTATTTGACATTACCATTTACATTCATGAAAGCACTCTCAACTCTCAGCGAGTAGGCCTGTAAGAGTACAGAATTGCAACTGACTAAAGTTGGTATCATCTCATTGGTCTGTCGTAGGTGATTTCTCAACGTCTGATTCGCTAGTCACAAGCCTGTGTGGTTTATTAGTCATAAGACGAAAATTTTCAACTTCCCTTACAACTACGGCTAAATCATACGACTACCAAACACTGTGACCGTACATGGTGTCTCATGTTAAATCTTACGACTTCGACTAAACCATACGACTTTATGTGAACTGGCCATAACAACTGCATTGTGTAGGTCTCACAGCAGGCCCAACCTAGGCCGAGACTCTAGCCTAACATGGACCCAGCCTAGGCCGAGACTCTAGCCTAACATGGACCCAGCCTACCTAGGCCGAGACTCTAGCCTAACATGGACCCAGCCTAGGCCGAGACTCTAGCCTAACATGGACCCAGCCAAACTAGGCCGAGACTCTAGCCTAACATGGACGTTTTAACCTCCAAAAAATGTTGTTGTTGTCTATCCTCGTTGTTGGCCGTCAGCTGGTGACAAGTGTCTCAATTTTTCCTCCATAGCCTAGGCTATATGAACTATAGGCCTAGCTACCGCATGATACATAGATTTTAAACCAATAACTCGTAGGCCTAGTCACCAATAGGCCTACGCTAAGCCTAGGCCTAGCCCAGGGGCCTACAAAAGCCTCCAGACCAAAGATACACCATTCGTGCCCAATGCGACCGAGTAACACATACCAATGTCTTGGTCCTTACCTTTACTGAGGCGCCAGATTGTGTATAACGAAATAAATAAGAAATAACAGGCAGAGAAACAGTGCGTATCTTCAGCTAGGCCTAGGCTACCACAACAACTAAACAACTAGGCCTACTGACTACTGAGATTCACACAGTGGCGGAAACTGACAAGGATAATCGCAGTTCGACGGTTGTTTGGGGTACGTTAAATTCACAGCCGTCATAAGTATCAATTTCATCGGCTGTGAAGTAAACCGCGGTAGTGTGCTTAAACTCGTTTTAAAGATTGATTAATGGGCTAATAATGACTAATACGCCACCTACACGCTATACTTAAGTATACCATTATTTATATAAATATGCAAGTGTAAACATAAGTAATAATTGATAAATAAATATATATTAACAGTAATTACAAAATTAAATTGACTTATTGAAACATTTTGAGGTGGGAAAAACAAAATGATCACACTTCATTTATAATTAAACGCTTGGCTGATGAATTTGCATTCTCGGTTTTATCTTCCAAGTCCTAAAATGTTTCTTGAATTATATATTTAATTGATTTTAAAGTTCATTAGCTTGATGAGTTATTACCATTATTGCTTTATAGTACGTAATAATAATAATATATGACCCAAAGCCTTCATCAGCCAAGCTTTTAATTATAAATGAAGTGTGTTCATCTTGTTTTTCCCACCTCGGAATGAATGTTTTAATAAGTCAATTTAATTTTAAATTGTTGTTAAAATATTTATCAATTAAACATTCATATATTTGTTTATTTTTCCATTAATTACTTTCTTTATTGGAAAGTAAATAATTGGCTTGGCTACAATTTTAGATACAAACTATTGTAATTTGTAAATAACACGAATAAAAATGAAATGAAATGAAATATCACCCTTTCAAATGTTGGGCCTCTTTTGAAGTGGGCGTTTTTAGTAGGTGTGCCCGTTTTTGGTTTGTAACAGTTGATCTTCTCCGTTTTAGGCTTGCTTTTTCTTGCAAATTTTTTGCAGTTTTTTTTTGGTTCTTATAATGTTCCTCATGCTTATACTAAAAAAATCTATTAGAGAGCATTGAATAATTCGTTCTATTTTCCACGACATTCCCCTGTCTGGGCTTGGGATAGAATATGCCCTGAAGTGACTCTGCCGGACGTACAGGGCGACGAAGAAGACCCCCCCCCCCCTCCACAATGTTCCACTTAGAATCCTGCTCCCACTTGTCCGTGCCCTCATAGCAGGGACGACGATAGGGGGACCTGGGGGCAACGCCCCCCCTTTTGACTTATATATTTGACTTATACACTCCTAGTGGACCTGTTGGAATTGTAGTATAAATCAATCATTCAATTGATCTCAATGTTGAGAAGGATACAGGTGAGAGAGAGAGAGAGAGAAACGTTATTTTGGCGTTTCACGTCTTAGATGCTAAATCTTCAAACACGTTTTATTAAACGCTAATAAAATAATGCTAATTTTACAAAAAGTAATGTGTTCCCATTTCTTTTGAGATTCCGTTTAGAATTTCATTCCTATCCCATCCTTTAAGGTAGTTATACAGTTGAGTAGATTTGAGATTTCTGCACATAATTGGCTGTTAAAAGTGCAAAAAACACTCACATTCAAAGTGTTGATGAAAAGAAAAAATAGTTGGTACGAAATGCTTATAGATGATTTTCAAATCTATGACCCTTAGGGAGAAGTAATCACGGCCCTCTCCATGAATTCTGAAAATCATCTATTAACAATCTTCTAAATCATGAATGACAACAATGTACAACATTACAACTTGTTTTCAATGTTATGTCAAAACATTTGTCCGTTCTGTAAATAGCTTAAAATGCTTGAAACGCCTACAACCAGCGTTCCGTAAATAGCATGCTTAGTGTTTTGAGCTCGCTTGAGACGCCCAAGGATTTCGTTCGAGCATCTCGAGAATATTAGAAGGCGGTTAACTACAAATTACAATAGTGGAATCCTGTGTCCCCGCCATTGGGTTTGAAATTCAAACCCAAACATGTTAAAAAAGGGAATGTATCAAATATATAAAATACAGCAATTTTGTAAAAAGTATGGGACATTTGATCCTAAATAACTTACCAATTTAAATGCGATTTATAGGGTTGAAAGATGTCAGTTGACCACACGAAACATGATGCTAATAACATGCATCTTAACTGCTGAAAGTGTACAAGAGCTGTGGAATAACCACCAACCCAATAGTTTAATGGCAATACTGGCACTGCATACTTTTTGTGGTCACTGGATAAGAAAGAAATTTAAAAATTTTCCAAATTTAATATCGATAATTGATAACCGATTAATCCGGCAACCCTAGTAAATGTAGGCCTTATAATTCATAGTTCCCACTAGAGATCCAATATAAACCTTTGTACAATAGATTATGGATCAGATGACACCATGTTTCGTGCAAGGCTTCAATCTTCGTCCGCTAGGCGGAGCTGATCAAGCAGACCTTGGCGGCAAGGTCTACTGAATCGCCGTAACCGCGCAGCGCTTTCAATCTGCACGAGTCATGGCGGCCAACGTGCCCTATCAACGACCTTTTTACCACCAACCAATAGAAAACGATCACTCCTATTGCCAATCTCTTGTCCAAAGGTTTATGTAGGATCTCTAGTTCCCATGTGACGTCACAGCGGCCATGATTGCGACACAATTGATGAGGACCAATCTTAGATCATTGGCAAATATAAATTCAAATTTAATATATAAGCCTAATGTAGGATTTTAAAAGTAAATATAAGTAATGAAAAAGTAAAAAAATACAACACATACCAATTTAATTTCAAAAACAGAATGTATTTTTAAGAAATAAGAATGTATGCGTTCTACTAGAACAGCCTTCAGTTGTTGATCCATGGCAACGTCAAAGTTCTATCACAAATGTGGCCGCCACGTGCCAAGATGTGACGAACGTTCAACGTATGAAAACTTTACATACAAAGAAACACGTAGACCCTACAGGTTTTTCCGTTTTCAGTATTTTTGTGTTTGACCGGTCAGTTGACCAAAATTGCATTTGACCTCACAAATCCCATACCTCGTGATTTCCATTTTTTATCCGTTTTTTTTTTTTACAAAGCATATGGTTTAAGCAAATTTGTAAATGCTTTACATTAATGCAAGTGCTGTACTCAAAAATTCCACAAAATTTTCAAGGCCCGAGCCCACATTTCAAACTAGGACGAGAATAGCGGGTTTGCTTAACACTTCTCCCGTGTAAAGTACACTATGTATAAAAAAAAAAAATGTATTTGAAAGGTAAGAGTCTCTTCTATGACTTTTGTGGTGAAAAATATGTAAAAAGTGAATTATGACGATAAACAATGTGGTAGAAGTGTGGAATAACTATAACTAATAGTGATTTTTCATTAGCGTACGGTTTAATATTAACTTGAGTCTAAACTTCAAGGTTTTTCCCTATAGGGTCAAGGTGCTTGAAGTAATCTACAACTTTGTCACTGATACTTGCTATCTATCTTTTATAGTTTTCTTGCAAACAGTTAAGAACGAAACGCTTGCAATAGGAATATAGTTTCTTGTAATTTGTCGCCGTGCAAGCGCGCTCAGTGCAGGGTTGGCAAAAACCCGGGTTTTTTCACTTGACACTTTATGTTATTTTAAGATGTGTATTTGTACAATATATTGTATAATATACAAGAACGTGGTGTGAATGTTATCGGATGTTTACCGGTCGTGTGTGTAGGTGGGGCGTATATACATACGTGTGTACGTGTTTGCACATCATGCATTGGATGGGGGTAGGACGATTTGTACATTTTGCAAATATTTCCTATACATATTTATACAAAAACAATTTGACAGCATACAGCGTTATTATTATGATTATCACCATTATTTAGTATTCCAAGCCAATTCTATTCGTGTTATTATAAGGCTAAATTTACCTCTTGTAAATACAAAATTTAAATGAATGAAGGGCTAAATTAACCTCTTTATTTATTTATGCAGACCATTTTTGTTCCAAGAGGAGATAGCATCAAGGGAACAGTACATCCAACGAACTCGTCACCCACTACCACCAACACACTTGCTGATATATCTGAAGTCGAGACAACACCCACTTCAAGATAATTATCGGACAATTGTTTGTAATTCGCAAGGTTTCCCATAAAAAAATAAAAAAACACACGCATTAAGCAAACAGAAAAGTATCGTCATCAAGATTTTCTGGACGAACCCTTTAGTACCAAGCAGACCGCATCTATATTTTTGGGAAACCCATCAACTGGTATTGTTACATTTAGAACTGCTCCTGTGAAACATTTATAAACAGTTACGTAATTCTTATGGTTTGATTTTCAAATGACCGTTACTTCGTACGGCTTTTACAACTTTGCATGCACATGTGAGTCTATTGTCTACGTGACAATTTTTTAAAATAAAAATTACAATATTCAAGTTGTTGGTTCAATATCTCGTAGAAAATCAAACCCGCACAAACATTCAGACGAGCTAACTTGTTACACATTACGAGCTTGAAACGGTGACTGCACAGAGAAGGACATTAAAAATATGTACAAGCTTTGTTGAACATTAACCTGCAAATAAGTGGCCCTTCATTATGGGAAAAATAATAAAAAAACAATAATAATAATGTTTACTCTTTTGTGCATTTATATTATTTTGTATTGTGCGCGCCTCCTGCGCGCGCCCTACGTTCCGTGCTGCTCCGCGGCGAGCTATTGAAACTTCGACGCATGCGCCTTGTGCCTGGCCGCCTAGCCGGCGAGTGACAGTTGGAGATTAGCGCGACGGTGACTTGCGTTGTAGACTCGTTACGAAACAGTCGTTTGTGCTCGAAGAAGCTTACCTATTCTGTATTCACTCTTTAGTTCTGATTATCTACAGATACATTGTCTAGTTGGTATATTTTGTATTCATTATATATATATTTCCGTGTGTTGAATTTGATTATTATTTATTCTCCCAATCTTGAATTGAAACATTACTTATGTCAACATCCCTGACATAACAAATAAAGTTAAATGATAATATTCCTGTTTACTTATTCCTTATTTATTTCAGGTCAAAACATTAAATAACGTTTTAGCACCTCTACTCAATCCTGAATGACAAACCCTCTGGATAAAAGCATATAGTAGGAATATACCTTATTTTATAAGAAAAAGTTCTTCTGTGTCTGGCAAGGGCACAACTTCGAGCAAATTCGACTCCACATGTATTACACACAAACGGTTTTTCTCCCAAGTGTGTTCTTTTGTGGTGGGTAAGGTAACAATTACGAACAAATCCGACTCTACGTGAATTACACACAAAAGGTTTTTCTTCCGAGTGTTCTTTTGTGGTGGATAAGGTCAGAATTTTGAGAAAATCTGACTCCACATGTATTACACACACAGGGTTTCTCTCCCGTGTGTGTTCTTTTGTGTCTGAAAAGTTCAGAGCTTTGAACAAAGCTAGCTCCACATAAATTACACACAAAGGGTTTCTCTCCCGAGTGTATCCTCATGTGGATGGTAAGGTTATAATTTCGAGCAAAGCTTGCTCCACATGTATTACACACAAAGGGTTTCTCTCCGGAGTGTGTTCTTTTGTGGGTGGTTAGTTGAGAGCTTGAAGCAAATCTAGCTCCACATGTACTACACACAAAGGGTTTCTCTCCCGAGTGTGTTCTTATGTGGACAATAAGTAGAGAGCTTTGAGCAAATCTAGCTCCACATATATTACACACAAAGGGTTTCTCTCCCGAGTGTGTTCTTATGTGGACGGTAAGTTGAGAGTTTTGAACAAAGCTAGCTCCACATATATTACACACAAAGGGTTTCTCTCCCGAGTGTGTTCTTATGTGGACGGTAAGTTGAGAGCTTTGAACAAAGCTAGCTCCACATGTATTACACACAAAGGGTTTCACTCCCGAGTGTGTTCTTTTGTGCGTTGTAAGGTTAGAGCCGTCAGCAAATCTTGCTCCACATATATTACATAAAAAGGGTTTCTCTCCCAAATGTGATCTTTTGTGGGTGGTTAGTTGAGGGCTTGAAGCAAATCTAGCTCCACATGTACTACACACAAAGGGTTTCTCTCCCGAGTGTGTTCTTATGTGGACGGTAAGTAGAGAGCTTTGAGCAAATCTAGCTCCACATATATTACACACAAAGGGTTTCTCTCCCGAGTGTGTTCTTATGTGGACGGTAAGTTGAGAGCTTTGAACAAAGCTAGCTCCACATGTATTACACACAAAGGGTTTCTCTCCCGAGTGTGTTCTTATGTGGACGGTAAGTTGAGAGCTTTGAACAAAGCTAGCTCCACATGTATTACACACAAAGGGTTTCTCTCCCGAGTGTGTTCTTATGTGGACGGTAAGTTGAGAGCTTTGAACAAAGCTAGCTCCACATGTATTACACACAAAGGATTTCTCTCCCGAGTGTGTTCTTTTGTGGGTGGTTAGTTGAGGGCTTGAAGCAAATCTAGCTCCACATGTACTACACACAAAGGGTTTCTCTCCCGAGTGTGTTCTTATGTGGATGGTAAGTAGAGAGCTTTGAGCAAATCTAGCTCCACATATATTACACACAAAGGGTTTCTCTCCCGAGTGTGTTCTTATGTGGACGGTAAGTTGAGAGCTTTGAACAAAGCTAGCTCCACATGTATTACACACAAAGGATTTCTCTCCCGAGTGTGTTCTTTTGTGCGTTTTAAGGTTAGAGCCGTCAGCAAATCTTGCTCCACATATATTACACAAAAAGGGTTTCTCTCCCGAGTGTGTTCTTTTGTGGAGAGTAAGGACATAATTTTGAGCAAATCTACTTCCACATGTATCACACACAAAAGGTTTTTCTCCTGAGTGTGTTCTTTTGTGTGAGGTAAGGTTAGAGCTTTGAGAAAATCTGGCTCCACATGTATTACACAAAAACGTTTTTTTCCCAGGGTGTGTTCTCTTGTGTTTCTTCCTTCCTTCTTCCTTTCTTCTTTCCATGTACTTGTCCTCATGAACTGAAGAACTTGAACTTGTACTGCAGTCGGCATGTGAGGTGAACGAACCTGAAATAAATAGTGTTAGAAATAAAATAAATGATTTGTGAAAGTGCAACTCACTTTGGCTAATGGTCAATTTGGTTTGGTTAGTATTTATTTACAGACGTGCATAGTTAAATACCTATAATCGTGGTCAGGCCGACGGTTAGCGCTAGAGGCTGGGCCACGCACAACAATGTGCTCGAAATTATATGTTTTTCGTCAACCCAAACCAAAGCAATTATTGGTGGCGACCGCCTAAAGGTTGGGCGCACAGGATCTCAAAAGAAATTACTTACAACTTGTCGCACACCCGTATATTTATTTAAAATAAAAAGGGAAGGGACTGGAGTTTAAACTTTCAATAGATATTCAAGTAATACTATAGTTTTTGTTTTCACTAACATTACGCTTATTTAAAGTGTATATTTGAAAGGCACTATTATGGCCATACATATTGTTTTCTTAATTGTAATTGTACCTCAATTTTAAGTGGTCATAGGAGATATCGCCCGACAGAAATACACAGCAGGTTATAGTTGTCCCAACATAAGTATTCTGATGCTTACAACACAGCAGAGTCCATGGTGACAACTTATTTTTCTACTTTGCTAATTCCTACTATCTAATCTAAACAGGTCCATGGGGGATAATTTAAAACCTTCCGGGGCTACCTGTAACGGTGGGTGTGTCCCCACCGCCTGTGCATTCGACTAAGCCGAACCATGCAGTTACGAATGTTTGAAAGAACGCCAGATACCTGTTGATTTTCTTTCAATTGGCGTGGTGGAAAGGGGCAGTAAATAATGACCTGAGATCGGTATGCGAATACTTTCGTTGGGACTAGTATATTATGCCAATGGTATTATAAATAAGATGGTGAATTGAAAACCTACTATGCTAACAAGCTATGGTTCAACATATGCTAAATGAGAAGAGGGTGTGACGTGAAGTGACTTATTGAACTATATGACATCAACAAATAATACTTCTTATCAACTGTGAGATTTATTTTCTTCGACCCCCCCCCCCCCCCCCCCCGGCACACTATCAAGAACGTTTAGCAGTGCCATAAAAATATGAAAGTTTAATGTCACTACAGCGTGTAAACAGTCGAAAGTCTCATCCTTAGTACCTACGCCTCTCTTACCTTGGTCAGTGTCCGGTGCACCGTGGGAGGCCGTCAGGGAGAACTGAATCTCCGAGGGTTCCTGTTCCACGTCATCCAGCACCTCCTGCTTCAAGTGATGAGGTTCTGGAGGGCTCGATGGGTCCTGGCTCACAGGATTTTCGGTCTGGAAGGTTCTCGGCAACATCAGTGGGTCGACATCTGAAACGAGTTGGTGACAGGAAGGAGTTATGGATGGGTTCAACGTAACCTGCGTGCTGGACTAGGCAATTACGCCGCACAGCTTAGCTCATGTGTCATGTTTTATTCGTGGGACATTTTAATCAATTCAAAATCCACTTTGTATCAAAAATAAGAGTTAAAAATAGCATGTGCGTGCATAACTAATCAAACACTACATAAAGTTTATCATTCAATAAGCAGGAATACCACAACCTAACATATCGACAATAAAATACCATTTTGCTGTTGGATTGTATTTATGTGGTCCAAAGATTGTTTTTAGATTTTCTGAATTCTATACCTAACCAAAACATATTTTTTCATTAAAGTATAAAAAATAGTTTTTTTTGTGAATTGTACACGTCTTTACATGTTTTTATCTCTCAAATGCAAGAGAAACTATAAGTTAATCAAATTTCCAGGACACATCAAAAATTCTCCTTTTTTCAACGATTTTTGCAAGTACAAATTTAATTTTGAAACGGCTCTAAGAAATATACCATTTGTCATATTGAGTCTAAAAACCATCGTAATAGTTTCAATCGTCACATTTAAGTCCGGTATTATGAATTTGGAATAACATTTATTAAGCTACTAACTTGGTTTTAACATGCAAACCAGGCTTCCCATTGGTTGGTGCCATGGTGAAAACAAGTTAGTAGCCTTCTAAATTTTTATCTGAAGTTCATCAAGGTCCACTTGATCCCCGACCAGCGGAGGAAGGTCGAAATCGCAAGTTGGAGACGAGCCTCCGCTAGGCGGAGATCTAGTAAACCTTGAAGTTCATAATATCGGTCTTTAATACCAGTAATTGTTTTTAAACAATTGATCAATGAGAATCAAACATTTGAGTGTAATAAAATAAAATCCAAACACTGTTGTGAACTTGGGGTCTACGAGCATTAGACAATTAATTGTTTGTCCACTTGTTTAATATATAAATTGTTTCATTATTGTATTTAGTTGTTGCTATAGTTGTCCCAACGAATGTATTCTGAGGGGTACGACACAGCCAAGTCCATGGTGACAACTTATTTTTCTACATTGCTAATTCCTACCATCAAATCTAAACAGGTCCACTGGGGATAATTTAAACCTTCCGTTGGTTACCTGTAACGGTGGGTGTAGCCAAACCGCCTGTGCATTCGACTTAGCCGAACCATGCAGTTACGAATGTTTGAAAGAACGCCAGGTACCTGTTGATTTTCTTTCAATTAGCGCGGTTGAAAGGGGTAGTAAATAATGACCCGAGATCGGTATGCGAATACTTTTGTTGGGACTAGTATATCACGCCAATGGTGTTATAAATAAGATGGTGAATTGAAAACCTACTATGCTAACGAGCCATGGTTCGATGTATGCAGAATGAGAAGAGGGTGTGCCGTGGAATGACTTTTTGAACTATATGACATAAACAAATACTTCTTGTTATCAACTGTGAGATTTATTTTCTTCAACATCCCCCTCCCCCCCCCTTCCGGCGGCACACTATCAGAACGTCTCATCCTTAGTACCTACGCCTCTCTTACCTTGGTCAGCGTTCGGTGCACCGTGGGAGACCGTTAGGGAGAACTGCATCTCGGAGGGTTCCTGTTTCACGTCATCCAGCACCTCCTGCTTCATGTGATGAGGTTCTGGAGGGCTCGATGAGTCCAGGCTCACAGGATTATCGGTCTGGAAGGTTCTCGGCAACATCACTGGGTCTACGTCTGAAACGAGTTGGTGACTGAAAGGAGTTATGGATGCGTTCAGCGTAACCTGCGTGCTGGACTAGAGAATTACGCCTCGCAGCTTAGCTCATGTTTTATTTGTGGGACATTTTAATCAATTCAAAATCCACTTTGTATCGAAAATAAGAGATAAAATAAGCATGTACATAACCAATCAAACACTACATAAAGTTTATCATTCAATAAGCAGGAATACCACAACCTAACATATCGACAATACAATACCATTTTGTTGTTGGATTGTATTTATGTGGTCCAAAGATTTCTTTTAGATTTTCTGAATTCAATACCTAACCAAAACATATTTTTTCATCTAAGTATAAAAAATAATTTTTTTGTGAATTGTACAGTCTTTTCATGTTTTTATCTCTCAAATGCAAGAGAAACTATAAGTTAATCAAATTTCCAGGACACATCAAAAATTCTCCTTTTTTCAACGTTTTTTGCAAGTACAAATTTAATTTTGAAACGGCTCTAAGAAAGGTACCATTTGTCATATTGAGTCTAAAAACCATCGTAATAGTTTCAATCGTCACATTTAAGTCCGGTATTATGAATTTGGAATAACATTTATTAAGCTACTAACTTGGTTTTTACATGCAAACCAGGCTTCCCATTGGTTGGTGCCATGGTGAAAACAAGTAAGTAGACTTCTTAATTTGTATCTGAAGTTCATCAAGGTCCACTTGATCCCCGACCAGCGGAGGAAGGTCGAAATCGCAAGTTGGAGACGAGCCTCCGCTAGGCGGAGATCTAGTAGACCTTGAAGTTCATAATATCGGTCTTTAATACCAGTAATTGTTTTTAAACAATTGATCAATGAGAATCAAACATTTGCGAATAATAAAATAAAATCCAAACACTGTTGGGAACTTGGGGTCTACAAGCATTAGACAATTAATTGTTTGTCCACTCGTTTAAAATATAAATTGTTTCATTATTGTAATTGGTTGTTGCTATAGTTGTCCCAACGAAAGTATTCTGAGGGGTACGACACAGCCAAGTCCAAGGTGACAACTTATTTTTCTACATTGCTAATGCCTACCATCAAATCTAAACAGGTCCACTGGGGATAATTTAAAACCTTCTGTTGGTTACCTGTAACGGTGGGTGTAGCCAAACCGCCTGTGCATTCGACTTAGCCGAACCATGCAGTTACGAATGTTTGAAAGAACCCCAAGCACCTGTTGATTTTCTTTCAATTGGCGCAGGTGAAAGGGGCAGTAAACAATGACCCGAGATCGGTGTGCGAATACTTTCGTTGCGAATAGTATATCACGCCAATGGTGTTATAAATAAAATGTAGAATGGCGAATTTAAAACCTATGCTAACGAGCCATGGTTCAATGTATGCAGAATGAGAAGAGGGTGTGACGTGGAGTGACTTATTGAACTATATGACATCAACAAATACTACTTGTTATCAACTGTGAGATTAATTTTCTTCAACCCCACACCCCGGCACACGATCAAGAACGTTTAGCAGCGGCATAAAAATATGAAAGTTTAATGTCTCTACAGCGTGTAAACGTTCGAACCTCTCATCCTTAGTACCTGTGCCTCTCTTACCTTGGTCAGCATTTAATACACCGTGGGAGGCCGTCAGGGAGAACTGCACCTCGGAGGGTTCCCGTTTCACGTCATCCAGCACCTCCTGCTTCAAGTGATGAGGTTCTGGAGGGCTCAATGGGTCCTGGCTCATAGGATTATCGGTCTGGAAGGTTCCAGGCAACATCAGTGGGTCAACATCTGAAACAATTTGGTGACAGTGTAAAGAGTTATGGATGCGCTCATCGTAACCTGCGTGCTGGAGTAGACAATTACGCCTCACAGCTTAGCTCATGTTTTATTTGTGGGACATTTTAATTAATTCAAAATCCACTTTGTATCGAAAATACAGAGTTAAAAATAGCATGTGCATAACTAATACTTTATGTGATGTTCATCATCATGCATGAAGACTACAACCTCGCATATCAACAATAAAATACCATTTTGTTGTTGGATTGTATTTATTTGGTCCAAAGGCCCGTTGTAGGTTGATGGTGTTACCTACAATTATATTCACAGAGATTCACCTACCTGGGTTTGTCATATGAGAGAGTTCCAAGGGATGAATTAGATTGCTGACCATGTCCACAAACTCAACGTCAGGCTTTTGCTCTCGCTTGACTGCCGACCCACTGTTAGCCAGGTTTATGGCAGCCGAGTAGCTAGACTGCATGAGCTGGTCCATGACTAGGCCTGTAACAAGGTAAAATATTACATGCATGCATGCAATAATGTTATGCAGCATGCAGACCGCATGATCTGGTCCGTGTCTAGACCTGTAACATGGTAATGGTGTTACATGCATGCATGCAATGATGTAATGCGGTGTGAAGACTGCATGAGCTGGTCCATGTCTAGCCCTGTAACAAGGTGATAGCCAGGTTTATGGCAGCCGAGTAGCTGGGATGCATGAGCTGGTCCATGTCTAGGCCTGTAACAAGATGATAGTTACATGCATGCATGCAATTATGTAATGCGGTGTGCAGACTGCATGAGCTGGTCCATGTCTAGACTTGTAACAAGGTGATAAGACTCACCTTGTTTCTCGTCTAGACATGGACCAGCTATGCCGAGTTCACATAAAGTCGTAGGCTATGGTCTAGTCCTAGTTGAGTGATTCAAGATGTTGAGGGCGCGGTCTAGAGATTTTTTATGGATTATTTAGCGCAAAAATCAGTCATCTTTGGTTTATGCTCTTTAAACTTTGGTTGTGATGATGAGATCTGTTTTCTATTTAACATAACCCTGATAGAAACCGGAGGAGGTTGCCACCGGGTAGTTACGGCCCATTTGCAGCCTACAATTATTTAACATTAACATTAATATTCATGAAAGGGCCTCTCAACCCTCAGCGAGTAGGCCTGTAATGCCTGGTTCATATAAAGTCGTATGGTTTAAGGTAAAGATACTGACATTATAACTAGTGGTATAAGTAAAGTGTAAGAATCTGATTTAACATAGGAATGAACGGTCATTGCATGGTTTAGTCGTAGTCAAAGTCACAAGCAGTCCCAAGGAATGATGAAAAATTTCATCTTTTAAGAACTTCTTACGACTAACGAATCAGACATCGAGACGTCACTAAGGACAGACCAATGGACGATACCTACATATGTCAGTTGCGAGACTATGTTGAACTTACTTGCTCACAGTTGAGAGACTATTTCATTAACTTCCGGTTTCCGCCAAGTTTTGTCTTACATTTGACAGCTAGGTTACAATGGAAGACGATTTTCACATTCATTCCGACGAGTATGCAGATAGTTGTACGGATGAGGTATTTATTCATATGATACAGCAATATTCAGTGTTGTCCATCCATTAATAAGCTATACAATAATAAGTGGGACATAAACAGGAGACCCGTCACTTCAATCGTAAACAAACAAAATGCGCGGTAAAGTAGAGAAAACGGATGTCGTCTTCGCAACTAGTTCAAAAAGCGTGAAGAAAAAATGACGCATCTTTACACGAAGTGCATTGGTACATCTACAGACCACGCCCTCCCATACGACTTTATATGAACCGGGCATAAGAGTATGTAGTATTGCTACTGACTAAAGTCGTTATCATCTCATTGGTCTGTTGTAGGTGATCTCTCAACGTCTGATTCTCTAGTCACAAGCCTGTGTGGTTTAGTCATAAGAAAGACGAAAATTTTCAACTTCCCTTACAACTAGGCCTACGGCTAAATCATACGACTACCAAACCTTGTGACCATACATGGTTTCCCATGTTAAATCTTACGACTACGACTAAACCATACGGTATTATGTGAACTGGCCAGAACAACTGCATTGTGTAGGTCTGTCAGCTGGCCCAACCTAGGCCTAGGCCGAGACTCTAGCCTAACATGGACGAGTTTAGCCTCCAAAATGTTGTTGTTGTTTATCCTCGTTGTTGGCCGTAAGCCGGTGGCAATAGCCTCTCTTTTCCCTCCATAGCCTAAAGCTATATGGCCTAGCTACAGCATGATACATCGGCCTAGACTTCAAGCTCGCAGTCACCACTACCTAGGCCTACGCTAAGCCTACTAGGCCTAGGCTAGCCAAGGGGCCTAGAAAAGCCTCCAGACCAAAGATACACCATTCGTGCCCAATGCGACCGAGTAACACATACCAATGTCTTGGTCCTTACCTTTACTGAGGCGCCAGATTGTGTATAAGGAAATAAATAAGTAATAACAGGCAGAGAAACAGTGCTTTTCTTCAGCTAGGCCTCTCTCTAAACAACAACAAGGCCTACTGAAATTCACACACAGCGGCGGAAACTGACAAGAATAATCGCAGTTCGGCGGTCGTTTGGGGTACATTAAATTCACAGCCGTCATAAGTATCCATTTCATCGGCTGTGAAATAAACCGCGGTAGTGTGTTTAAACTCGTTTTAAAGATTGAATAATGGGGCTAATAATGACTAATACGCCACTTACACGCTATACTTAAGTATACCATTACTTATATAAATATGTTAATGTTTACTTTACTTAATAATTGAAAAATAAATATATATTAACAACAATTACAAAATTAAATTGACTTATTGAAACATTTCGAGTTGGGTAAAACAAAATGCACCACTTCATTTATAGTTAAACACTTGGCTGATGAATTTGCATTCTCAGTTTTATTTTCCAAGTCCTGAAATGTTTCATGAATTATATATTAAATTGATTTTAAAGTTCATTAGCTTGACGAGTTATTACATTTATTGCTTTATAGGACGTATTATTAATAATATATTACCCAAAGCCAAATTACAAACAAATTCATCAGCCAAGCTTTTAATTATAAATGAAGTTTGTTCCTTTTTTTCCCCCACCTCGGAATGAATGTTTAAATAAGTCAATTTAGTTTTGTAATTGTTGTTAATATATTTATTTATCAATTATTAAGCACTGTGAACATTTATATATTTGTTTATTTCATTAATTACTATATTTCTATATTAGAAACAAAATAATTAGCTTGACCACAATTTTAAATATCATCCCTTTAAACGTTGAGCCTCTTTTGAAATAGGCGTTTTTTTTGTTCGTGTACCCTTTTTTGGTTTGTAACGGTTGATCTTCTCCGTTTTGGGCTTGGTCTTTTCTTGCATAGTTTTTGCTATTTCGTTTGGTTCTTATAATATTCATCGTGCTTATACTAAAAAATCTAATAAATAGCATTAAATAATTCGTTTCATTTTCCATGACATTGCCTCGTCTGGGCTTGGGATAGAATATGCCCTGAAGTGACTCTGCCCGACGTACGAGGCGTCAAAGAAGACCCCCTCCTCCCCAATGTTCCACTTAGAATCCTGCTCCCACTTGTCCGTGCCCTCATAGCAGGGACGACGATAGGGGGACCTGGGGGCGACGCCCCCCCCCCCCCCGATTTGACTTATATATTTGACTTATAAACCCCTAGTGAGCCTGTTGGAATTGTAGAATAAATCGATCATTCAATTGATCTTAATGTTGAGAAGGATACAGGTAGAGAGAGAGAGAGATAGAGAGAGAGAGATACGTAATAAAATAATGCTAATTTTACAAAAAGTAATGTGTTCCCATTTCTTTTGAGATTCCGTTTAGAATTTCATTCCTATCCCATCCTTTAAGGTAGTTATACAGTTGAGTAGATTTGAGACTTCTGCACATAATTGGCCGTTAAAAGTGCAAAAAACCCTCACATTCAAAGTGTTGATGAAAAGAAAAAATAGTTGGTACGAAATGCTTATAGATGATTTTCAAAAGATCTATGACCCTTAGAGAGAAGTAATCACGGCCCTCTCCATGAATTCTGAAAATCAACTATTAACAATCTTCTAAATCATGAATGACAACAATGTACAACATTACAACTTGTTTTCAATGTTATGTCAAAGCATTTGTCCGTTCTGTAAATAGCTTAAAATGCTTGAAACGCCTACAACCAGCGTTCCGTAATAGCATGCCTAGTGTTTTGAGCTCGCTTGAGACGCCCGAGGATTTCGTTCGAGCATCTCGAGAATATTAGAAGGCGGTTAACTACAAATTACAATAGTGGAATCCTGTGTCCCCGCCATTGGGTTTGAAATTTAAACCCAAACATGTTAAAATGAGGAATGTATCAAATATATAAAATACAGCAATTTTGAAAAAAATATGGGACATTTGAGCCTAAATAACTTACCAATTTAAATGCGATTTATAGGGTTGAAAGATGTCAGTTGACCACACGAAACATGATGCTAATAACATGCATCTTAACTGCTGAAAGTGTACAAGAGAGCTGTGGAATAACCACCAACCCAATAGTTTACTGGCAATACTGGCACTGCATACTTTTTGTGGTCACTGGATAAGAAAGATATTTAAAAATTTTCCAAATTTAATATCGATAATTGATAACCGATTAATCCGGCAACCCTAGTAAATGTAGGCTTTACAATTCATAGTTCCCACTAGGGATCCAATATAAACCTTTGTACAAGAGATTACGGATCAGGTGACACCATGTTTCGTGCAAGGCTTCAATCTTCGTCCGGTAGGCGGAGCTGATCAAGCTGACCTTGGCGGCAAGGTCTACTGAATCGCCGTAACCGCTCAGCTAATTTCAATCTGCACTAGTCATGGCGGCCAACGTGCCCTTTTAAAGACGTTTTTACCACCAACCAATAGAAAGCAATCACTCCTATCGCCAATCTCTTGTCCAAAGGTTTATGTAGGATGTCTAGTACCAACGTGACGTCACACGGCCATGATTGCGACACAATTGATGAGGACCAATCTTAGATCATTGGCAAATATAAATTCAAATTTAATATATAAGCCTAATTTAGAATTTCAAAAGTAAATATAAGTAATGAAAAAAAAAATACAACATACCAATTTAATTTCAAAAACAGAATGAATTTTTAAGAACTAAGAATGTATGCGTTCTACTAGAACAGCCTTCAGAGTTGTTGATCCAGGGCAACGTCAACGTTCTATCACAAATGTGGCCGCCACGTGCCAAGATGGGACGAACGTGCAACGTATGAAAACTTTACATACAAAGAATCACTTAGGACTGACAGGTTTTTCCCTTTTCAATTTTTTTTGTGTTTGACCGGTCAGTTTGTTAAAATTGCATTTTAGCTCACAAACCTCATACCTTGTGATTTACTATGAAGTAATGCACGCAAAGATCCCTCATTGTCGGTTTATGCTCTTTTTAACTTTGATTATGAAAACAAACAAATTTGTAAATGCTAATTTGCCATGCAAATTTGGGGCCATGGCCCCGCGAGCGTTAAGGGGTGGGTGGGCAGGTAGGTATAGTTGGTCGAAACCATAAATTAAAAAGGTAATTGTAAAACAAAATGAGTTATAAAGAATATGACAATGCGTATCTACAGAATACTAATACAGAAACACTTCTAATACAACAACTCGGCGTAAAATAGAGTACAAAATCATCTTTCCTTAAAAGCCAAAACGATTTACAAACAAAACATTCTAATTGCGCGCTTAAAAGAAAATAGAGGGCCGTGCCTGTAGCGAGCGCCCTATTACTGTCCACCCCTAATGGACTACCCTAATTATACTATCTTGTGAAAAAGACATTAAGATCGACATCGACGCTGCAATTGATGAGTTCGCTTCCAGGTCTACACTGCTCGCCAAAACTCTGCTGTTAAAATACGTGTCAAAATCACAAGTGCTCCACAAGTTGGCCAACTAGTATACTTTGCCATATTTATGAAAATATCAGAGTTTTCATGAGTGAACTTTTAACTTGCGTTTTACATTACGAAATATAGACAGTGTTGGGGCAGTTCTTTTTTTAAATGAACTTTCTAAAAGTTCAGTTCACAGCTCAAATAATGAACTTTAATAAAGTTCAAGTTCTTTTCAAAACCTAAAATTTTGAAAAGTTCAAGTTCGTCTAAAATATGAACTAAGTTCTTTTAAAAGTTCTTTTGTGAAAAAGTGTCACCACATTGTATTAACAGTCATGCGAATAATCGATTGCCTTGTATGGCTTAAATAGGAAGAAAAACATGCATGTTAAGGTAAGATATTGAATGCTGGCATTAGGTATCTGATGTAGGGCTATAGGCGCCTACCATTGTAGAAATAAAAAACTTAAGAACTTCAAGGAAGGATAATTGTATTGTTGTTTCAGTTTATATTATTACAGACATGTGAAAATAGCGATTAGTGTATCGATTAATTAGTGATAGTGATAGCGATTAGTGATAGTGTATGTATATGTATGTACAAAAGTGCTGTTCTTCACTAAAACTACCAGGGGCAGGGGTACCAGGGTATTTGGGCACTTGCACTTGCAGACCCACTTATCTCGACCGAGTGATCTAACATCTTGTGGTGGGTAGAGTTCGAACGGCCAGACTTGAATGTAATTCTACTCCATGAATGGTGGCCGGTAGCTTTTTAAAATCAGCTGAAGGAGAACCGAAAACGATTCGCGTGTTCCTCGACGGCGCGTTGACAGATGCTCAATCATCGAACAGAATGAACTTTCAAAAGAACTTTCTAAAATTGAAAAGTTCGTTCTCAAAAAGAACTTTTGAAAGTTCAAGTTCACTCATTTGAAAAAAGAGTAAGTTCGTTGGAAAGTTCACAAAAAAAGAACGCGTTCTCGGGAACGCGTTCTTTTTAAAAGTTCTCGCCCCAACACTGAATATAGACCTGCACCAACATGAAAGAAATATTATCATAAGCGTAGTGCTATTATGTTTATAAAATACCACTAACTTTGTTCATAATCAGGTAAAATCAGATTCAAGTTTAGCAATGTCATTTGTAAATATTAAACATATTCATTCGGTTACGCCGATAACTCAAGTTTTTATGTTTAAAGGTGTGTATAAAACGTGAAATAACCACCTCTGGTGGCCGTGGCATCGCCCCACAACCCTCCTGATTTCGAATCTCTACCCCATCCCATTACGCCACTATGAATACTGTTTAGAATGCTTAAATGCGTATACTGATAAAATCCAGTTATCTTGTTTTAAATCCAATATTAATTGTCTAAAATAAATGAATAGTCAATATTACATAACAAGAATAAAATTCATCATTTAGAATTTAAATATTACCATGTATATTGGTGAAGTCAGTAGTCGTATTTGGCGCTTGCTTACTATCGGCTCACCAACGTTTCAATTATAATTATGTTTTTCATAACACATTTGTGTTATATTTAACAACACATAATTTTAGTGGAACAACTTTTCTTTTTATATCATTCTAAACTAATAACGTGTTATGAACATTTCCCCCCCCTCCCTCTTAATCCTATTCAATTTCAAAGAATAAAAAATATAAAATTATTTAAGAGCCATGCATCTATGTATGACACTTACAATGGAAGAAAACCTGAAAAAAAACCAGTTACACATTTCCAGACTGCCTCTACTCCTGTACAAATGCTTGAATCCACATTAAAAAAACTTGTTAAACATTTTTCGCCTGTAACGCTGATGTGGGGGGCATCCCCCCCCCCCCCCCATTCATTCGCACCCAAAGTCGATTTCCACGCAGTCAGTGGTGGGTGGTATATGCTACGAATTTGGCCCCGGGCATATCAAGGGGGTCGGGCCACCACTGGGTGATGCAGTTACTCAGTTCTGTGTTATTGAAATGTGGTGAGCAAGTTGACCGTGAAACAAGGTTTTTACCAACCTTAACTTACTTGCCAAGTTGGATTTCTTCGTTGTTATTGATGTTATCAATTTTAATTTGAAAACGTATACAATAAACATCAATTTAAGGAAAAAATAACATAATTGGTTGAATTCTACAAACTGGGACATTTCGCCGTCCCGACAACTGTTTTCAAGACACTGGGACAGGCCTTAAAATAAGGTCAATCCTGGTAAAACTGTCCGGGACATTTCGTGACCATGACAAACAAATTAACTTTCTCATGAATGTATTCTTCTGTGTCTGGTAAGGCTACAACTTTGAGTAAATCTAGCTCCACATGTATTACACACAAAGGGTTTCTCTCCCGAGTGTGTTTTTATGTGTCTGGTTAGTTGAGGGCTTGAAGCAAATCTAGCTACACATGTACTACACACAAAGGGTTTCTCTCCCGAGTGTGTTCTTATGTGTGTGGTAAGGTGAGAGCTGTGAGCAAAGCTAGCTCCACATGTATTACACACAAAGGGTTTCTCTCCCGGGTGTGTTCTTTTGTGGGTGGTAAGGTCAGAATTTCGAGCAAATCCGACTCCACATGTATTAGACACAAAAGGCTTCTCTCCCGAGTGTATTCTTTTGTGGTTAGTAAGGTGAGAGCTTTGAACAAAGCTAGCTCCACATGTATTACACACAAAAGGCTTCTCTCACGAGTGTGTTCTTTTGTGGGTGGTAAGGTCAGAATTTCGAGCAAATCTAGTTCCACATGTATTACACACAAAGGGTTTCTCTCCTGAGTGTGTTCTTATGTGTGTGGTAAGGGTAGAGCTTTGAGCAAAGCTAGCTCCACATGTATTACACACAAAAGGCTTCTCTCCCGAGTGTGTTCTTTTGTGGGTGGTAAGGTCAGAATTTCGAGCAAATCTAGTTCCACATGTATTACACACAAAGGGTTTCTCTCCTGAGTGTGTTTTTATGTGTGTGGTAAGGGTAGAGCTTTGAGCAAAGCTAGCTCCACATGTATTACACACAAAAGGCTTCTCTCCCGAGTGTGTTCTTTTGTGGGTGGTAAGGTCAGAATTACGAGCAAATCTAGCTCCACATGTATTACACACAAAAGGCTTCTCTCCCGAGTGTGTTCTTTTGTGGTTAGTAAGGTGAGAGCTTTGAACAAAGCTAGCTCCACATGTATTACACACAAAAGGCTTCTTTCCCGAGTGTGTTCTTTTGTGGCTGGTAAGGGTAGAGCTGTGAGCAAATGTGGCTCCACATGTGTTGCACACAAAGGGTTTCTCTCCCGAATGTGTTCTTTTGTGGATGGTAAGGTTATAATTTCGAGCAAATCTAGCTCCACATGTATTACACACAAAAGGCTTCTCTCCCGAGTGTGTTCTTTTGTGGGTAGTAAGGTGAGAGCTTTGAACAAAGCTAGCTCCACATGTATTACACACAAAAGGCTTCTTTCCCGAGTGTGTTCTTTTGTGGATGGTAAGGGTAGAGCTGTGAGCAAATGTGGCTCCACATGTGTTGCACACAAAGGGTTTCTCTCCCGAATGTGTTCTTTTGTGGATGGTAAGGTTATAATTTCGAGCAAATCTAGCTCCACATGTATTACACACAAAAGGCTTCTCTCCCGACTGTCTTCTTTTGTGTGAGGTAAGGTGAGAACTATAAGGTTTCTTTCCTGAGTGTGTTCTTTTGTGCTTGGTAAGGTTAGAACTTTGAGAAAATTTGGCTCCACATGTATTACACAAAAACGTTTTTTTCCCCGAGTATGTTCTTTTGTGTTTCTTCCTTCCTTCTTCCTTTTTTCTTTCCGTGTTCTTGTCCTCAAGAACTGAAGAACTGGAACTTGTACTGCAGCCGGCATGTGCGGTGAACGAACCTGAAATAAATATGTAGTGTTAGAAATCGAAAAAAATGATTTGTGAAAGTGCAACTCACTTTGGTTACTGGTCAACTTGGTTTGGTTAGTATTTATTTACAGACGTGCATAGTTAAATACCTATAATGGTGGTCAGGCTTAAAGTTCAGAGCGCGAGGCTGGGCCACACACGACAATGTGCTCGAATCAAATCTTTTTCGACAACCCCAACCAAAGCAATTATTGGTGGCGACCGTCTAAGGCAGGGGTGCCCAACTTAATTTAGAAGTGGGCCACATGGCATAATTATTCAATGTTGGCAGGCCACATATATATACACGTAGATAGTCTGGTTATTCTATATCTATATGAAATTCCCCGTCAGAAAATGGTCTTCCCCCCACTGCTAGTAATTGTGTGCAACACGAAAACTAGCGCGGACAGACGCTTGATCCTCATTTAACTTCTTTTTAAACATACTGTGCTGCGATACAAGATTTTTCTCAAGTTTATTTACCTTATAAATTCGAAATTAATCTTTCATATTTATCACGCTCGTTTTTGTGCTTCGACTCATGATGATACCTTTGCAAACAAGGGTGAAACATATTTGCGGGGACATTTGGTAAACCAGTATCATTTGTTGTCTGTGCCAGTAGAGTCCTCGCTAGTTTGTAAGTCGGATGTCGCCACAGAAAACAATTATACCAACCCTTCCTCGGCTTCCAATGCAAGAAAGTAGGCTTGACCAAGAACAAAACTAGAAGTGGATACAAAAGAATTGTGATCATTTTTCGCTGCGAAGTCTAAAATATAGTTATATACACATATCCACCAAATAAATTTCAAAACAATGTGCTTTCGGATAAAACTGAATTTTTTTCGTAGGTTTAGTCGTGAGATTGGAATGTAAGTTGGAGGTGTGGGCCAGATGAAATGGCTTGGCGGGCCGCATGCGGCCCGCGGGCCGTATGTTGGGCACCCCTGGTCTAAGGGTTCGGCGCACGGGATCTCAAAAGAAATTATTTACAACCTGTCACACACCCGTGCATTTATTTTAAATGAAAAGGGAAGGGACTGGAGTTTAAACTTTTAATAGATGCTCAAACAATACTATAGTTTTTACTTTTTACTCACATTACGCTATTTCAAAGTGTATATTTGAAAACGCACTACTGTATTATGGCCATACATGTAGTTGTTATTGTACCTCAATTTTAAGTGGTCATTGGAATCATCGCCCCGCCAAAATATACAGCAGGTTATAGTTGTCCCAACGAAAGCATTCTGATGCTTACGACACAGCCGAGTCCCAGGTGACAACTTATTTGTCTACTTTGCTTATTCCTACCAGCTAATCTTAACAGGTCCACTGGGGATAATTTAAGACCTTCTATTGGTTACCTGTATTATAAACAGCATTATGAACTACGGAAAAACAATTATTAAGCTACTTACTTGTTTTTACCATGCAAACCAGGCTTCCCATTGGTTGTTGCCACTGTGAAAACAAGTTAGTAGCCTTCTAAATATTTATCTGAAGTTCATCAAGGTCCACTTGATCTCCGACTAGCGGAGGCTCGTCGAACTCGTAAGCTGGAAGTTCGACGAGCCTCCGCCTGACGGAGATCAAGTACACCTTGAAGTTTATAATATCAATCTTTAATACCAGTAGTTAACTGTTTTTAAACAATTGATCAATGAGAATCAAACATTTGAGTGTAATAAAATCCAAACATTGTCGTCAACGTGGGGTCTCCGAGCATTACACAATTTATTGTTTGTCCACCCGCTCAAAATATTAATTGTTTCATTATTGTATTTGGTTCATTTCTATAGTTGTCCCAGCGAAAGTATTCTGATGCTTATGAAACAGCCGAGTCCAAAGTGACAACTTATTTTTCTACTTTGCTAATTCCTACCATCCAATCTAAACAGGTCCACTGGGGATAATTTAAAACCTTCCGTTGGTTACCTGTAACAGTGGGTGTGGCCAAACTGCCTGTGCATTTGACTAAGCTCAGCCATGCATTTACAAATGTTTGAAAGAATGCCAGGTACCTATTGATTTTCTTTCAATTGGCACATGTGAAAGTGGCAGTAAACAATGACCCGAGATCAGTAAGCATATGTGAATACTTTAGTTTAGAATAATATATCACGCCAATGGTGTTATAAATAAGATGGTGAATTGAAAACCTTCTATGCTAACGAGCCATGGTTTGATGTATGCGGAATAAGAAGAGGGTGTGACATGGAGTGACTTATTGAACTATATGACATCAACAAATAATACTTGCTATCAACTGTGAGATTTATTTTCTTCAATCCCCTCCCCCCCCCCCCCTCCATCCCCCCGGCACACTATCAAGAACGTTTAGCAGCGGCATAAAAATATGAAAGTTTAATGTCACCAGTGTTGTAAAAGCTGTGACGCCAGGGTTTGCGCCACAAAGTGTACTTAGAATTACCGGCCTCGAACTATACATGAATTACACGTCAACACTGATAAGAGCGAATCGAGGGGAGGAACCAGTCAGTCAGCAGTCACTCTCTCGACAGACAAACTACCACGAGGACAGATCGCGGTGGAGCGGCGATCTACGCAAAGGCTTATACGAGGACTCAAAAATATACCAGTGTAAAATAGGAGTAGATTCGAACTTTCAGTGAATTACTTTCGTTTACCTGTGATCGATAAAATATATCGGAGCAATTTGAGAAGTTTCCACGTCAATACAGCCGCCGTTCATTCCACGAATCATTGATAGAAGGTAAGATCTGTCGCCCATTTATAGACTATTAAAGTTTGGCGTGTAGAAGAAATGGCCCAACACTGAAACGCCCGTTTTTTTGGTTTCAGTGCTAAGTATCAGAAGAAGAGCACTTCTTCTAGCAGACGAACTAGCCCTCCCCTACAATACACATACTCGCGCGTCACCGCGTCGAGTGTAAACAACAGTACGATACGTCACATCTATAGCCAGACAATAACAGTTACAATCAAGATAGATATTAGCAAAAAGATCGATACTATAATTATTAATGTACATAACTTAGTCAATTATTCAATGGTATACACATGATTACTATTATCTAGGTGAAAGTGAACTTTACCGTGCAAACACAAGAAAATTTGTTGTTTATGTTGTTTATGTTTATATTATATTATCTTATAAGTTTGGTACAATATATTAATATTCAATATCAAAATATTGAGAAGGATTTTGTTCGTGATTGGTTTCCTTCAACAAACTCAATTACGTGGCGCCCATCCTACCCATTCTCCACTCTTGAAGAAAACAACCCACGCCCACCCCGATTAGATGCTTTGCCCGGCCATGCAGGTCAACATATATTGTTCCCGTCAAATACGGGTGTAACAAAGCTACTCTAAAAAAGTAGCATGCTATCGCTAACGCTAATTGCTTAAAAAAAGTAGCTTGCTACTTTTTTCGCTACTTGCTTAAAAAAGTAGCTTCGCTACCGCTCAGCTACTTTTTTTAAGTAGCGCGCTACTTTCACGCTACTTTCGTAAATCGTGTTACGTAAACACGCGCTTTATGATGGAGCCAGATTGTCAGTTCTGTGGTGTGAGAAATAAATAGTACGTCAATTGCTTCGATACGCCAAATAGCCTATTGTTTACGAATATCCGCGTCAACTTGGCTGTCATTCTGTCAACGCTAACGTGAATACGAACATAAGATCACAGATATTTCACTTCACTTCGAGAATAATATTTTATCTGTGACTGAGGAATGCTGTTCGTAAACAAGGCTTTATTCTGACGTTACCGACATACATGTGGGAACTGGATAAACAGGTAGCAAATTAAATTAGTACAATTATTATTAGTCAATAACCCAAACAAAGGAAACTGGAAACGCATCATTCCACAACATCGACGGCGTCAAAGATGATCACGAAGTTTTAATCAATTCAATAACAATGTCCTCGTTTCAGCTTGTCTAAAGCCAAATCAAGGGGGAATTCATTTTTTCATTTTTGTAGGTTGATGAATGATGATTCATTCGTCCTTATACATATTAATATCATGTTCTTGACATTGTCATAATGTCATAAGTGGTTTGTTAACTTACTGGCAGCAAATTAATAAATTCTATTAAAGTAATATATGGTTTTGTGTAATAATGATGAGGACTTCGAAACAGATATTATTTTTATAGTGTTGGTGCTCGATTTCCCAGCACTTTTATAAGAGAAAAACTTTTCGTATGATGGCCACGGAAGAGTAGGATTCGAAGTGGTGCTGTCGACATCATCTGCATCTTCATCACTACTGTGAACTACATTCACACGACCACTCGAACTTGTAGGTTGATTTGTTTTAATGAAAGCCGTTTGTATCACTAATAAATAATAATCCCTCACTCACTAGTCACTAGTCACTATCGTAGCAAACCACTATAAAACTAACTCACTTCAACACGCACCATGCAAGGTTATCGTCACGTTGTGGCTACCGACTGACGAGTGACAAGGCACACGAGGAGGGTGGCAAGTGGCAACCCAACCCACGCACTTGTCAAAAGGGTGGGTTCATTCATTCAACACTCTTGCTCTCAGAAGGAGTCGTTGACCGCGGGTGGTTGCCCGTTGAAAGGCATGATGCAGGTGGCGCGTTGGGGGTTGGGGGGGGGGGAGGTAGTGGATGCTTTGCAGAATCAGTCGTGATTTGCCCATTGACAGTGGAAACTAAACGAGTTTGGAAAACGAGATTTTAACGATTTTGTAATTTAATCAATTGACAAATAAATAGCGTGATTTTCCGCTACTTTTGCGCTACTGCTACTGTTAAAATGTAGCATGCTACTCGCTACACTACCACGTTTTTGAAAGTAGCTCGCTACCGTCTCGCTACTGATGAAAAGTAGCATGCTACCAGTAGCGCGCTACTTTAAGCGCGCTACTTTACAACACTGAATGTCACTACAGCGTGTACGTCTCATCCCTAGTACCTACGCCTCTTTTACCTTGGTCAGCGTTCGGTGCACCGTGGGAGGCCGTCAGGGAGAACTGCACCTCGGAGGGTTCCTGTTTCACGTCATCCAGCACCTCCTGCTTCAAGTGATGAGGTTCTGGAGGGCTCAATGGGTCCTGGCTCACAGGATTATCGGTCTGGGAGATTCTCGGCAACATCAGTGGGTCGACATCTGAAACGAGTTGGCGACAGTGTAAGGAGTTATGGATGCGTTCGACGTAACCTGCGTGCTGGACTAGACAATTACGCCTCAAAGCTTAGCTCATGTTTTATTTGTGGGACATTTTTATCAATTCAAAATTTGCTTTTTATCGAAAATAAGAGTTAAAAATAGCACGTGAATCAAACACTACAAGTTCATCATCATGCATGAATACCAAAACCTCGTATATCGACAATAAAATACCATTTTGTTGTTGGAATGTATTTATGTGGTCCAAAGATTTCTTTTAGATTTATTGGATTCTATACCTAACCAAAACATATTTTTTCATAGAGGTATAAAAATTTTTTTTTTTGAATTGTACACGTCTTTTCATGTTTTTATCTTTCAAATGCAAGAAAAACTACAAGTTTATCAAATTCTCTTATTTTCAACATTATTTGCAAGTATAAATTTAATTTAGAAACGTCTCTAAGAAAGGTACCATTTGTCATATTGAGAAGAAAGCCATTGTAATGATTTCAATTATCACATTTATGTCCAGTATTATGAACTTCAGATAAACATTTATTAAGCTACTAACTTGATTTTACCATGCAAACCAGGCTTTCCAAGTTTTTAAACAATTGATCAATGAGAATCAAACATTTGAGTGTAATAAAATCTAATCATTGTTGTGAACGTGGGGTCTACGAGCATTAGACAATTTATTGTTTGTCCAGCCGTTCAAAATATAAATTGTTTCATTAACATGAGGGAAGCGTCAGGCATGGCCAGCCGGCTTCGATGTACCTAGGGGCCAGAATATGATGGGATTAAGTTTCTATCCCCTACCCGACTTCATTGTTGGACACAGGGAGCAGATATAAAAAAAAAAATTGTATTTGGTTGTTGCTATAGTTGTCCCAAGGAAAGTATTCTGATGCTTACAACCCAGCCAAGTCCATGGTGACAACTTATTTTTCTACTTTGCTAATTCCAAACCATCTTATGTAAACATCTGTATTGAGGATAATTTAAAACCTTCCATTGGTTACCTGTAACGGTGGGTGTGGCCAAACGGCCTGTGCATTCGACTAAGCCGAACCATGCATTTACGAATGTTTTAAAGAACGCCAGGTACATGTTGATTTTCTTTCAATTGGCACGGTTGTAATGGGCAGTAAATAATGAGTAAAATGACCTGAGATCGGCATGCAAATACTTTTGTTGGGACTAGTATATCACGCCAATGGTGTTATAAATAAGATGTTGAATTGAAAACCTACTATGCTAACGAGCCATGGTTCGAAGTATACGGAATGAGAAGAGGTTGTGAAGTGGAGTGACTTATTGATAGAGATGCAAGAAAATGGTTTTATTTTTCTTAACTTTTCGTTTGAGAAATTTAGAATTATGATGTTTTGTGGTGTTATTGTTTTGTTAATCGAAAATCATGTTTTTACATAGAATCATTGATAAAAATAAAAAAAGGTTACATTTTCTAAACTATTATATGTGTATGGCCCTAATTCCTAAATGTATGTATATACATAGTGATAGGCGTCAAAGATTAGATTAGACTGCAGAGAAGTAAGTGGTGATGCTGCGAACTGCTTATTTTTGCTTTTTGTCTCGTAATTCTTGTAAAGATTTGAACGGAAGGGAATACAAAATTACGAATTACTGTTAATAATGGTGTTATTTTGCTAGAAAGTGGCAATTATGGTGTTATATCGCGAATAAACTCATGATTCGTTTTATAAGGATTTTATGGTGTTATTTCGCGATTTGAATCTGAATACCAGTGACGCATAACGTAAAGAAATGTTGAAACCAGCACTCTAGAGTGTTTTGTTACACTTTTCGTTTTATCGCGCATTGCGAAAAACTTGCATCTCTACTTATTGATCTATATGACATCAACAAATACTACTTGTTATCAACTGCGAAATTTATTTTCTTCACCCCCCCCTCCCTCTTCACCACGAAACTATCAATAACGTTTAGCAGCAACATAAAAATATGAAAGTTTATTGTCACTATAGCGTGTAAACAGTCGAAAGTCTCATCCTTAATACCTACGCCTCTCTTACCTTGGTCAGCATTTAATACACCGTGGGAGGCTGTCAAGGAGAACTGCTTCTCAGAGGGTTCCCGTTTCACGTCATCCAGCACCTCCTGCTTCAAGTGATGAGGTTCTGGAGGGCTCGATGGGTCCTGGCTCAAAGGATTATCGGTCTGGAAGGTTCTCGGAAACATCAGTGGGTCGACATCTGAAACGAGTTGGTGACAGGAAGGAGTTATGGATAACCTGCGTGCTGGACTAGACAATTAGGCTTCACAGCTTAGCTCATGTTTTATTTGTGGGACATTTTAATCAATTCAAAATCCGCTTTGAAACGAAAAGAGTTAATAATAGCATGTGCATAACTAATCAAACGCTACATGAAGTTCATTATCATTCATCATGCAGGAATACCGCAACCTCGCATATCGACAATAAAATACCATTTTGTTGTTGGATTGTATTTATGTGATACAGAAGCCCGTTGTAGATTGATTGTGTTACCTACAATTAGTATATTCACAGAGATTCACATACCTAGGTTAGACATACGAGAGAGTTCCAAAGGATGAATAACATTGCTGACCATGTCCACAAACTCAACGTAAGGCTTTTGCTCTCGCTTGACTGCCGACCGACCGTGAACCAGGTTTATGGCAGCTGAGTAGCTAGACTGCATGAGCTGGTCCATGACTAGGCCTGTAACAAGGTAAAATATTACATGCATTCTATCGATGTCGATAGAAAACACATAATAATTAAATTATTGGGCAATAATTAGCATATATGATAAGAAATGTCCGGCGATTATCTGGGTAATGCGGTGTAGGCCTAGTATCTGACTCGTTTGTGGAGTGGCGGATTGTTCGCAGGTCTCGAAGGACAGTCGGTAAAAAAAGAAAATTTACTCATGCTACACATTTTTTATTATCAGATGGATAGCCTGCCTACCAAGACATGGACTACGTTTACCACGCAAGCCCAGCTCGAGCTCAATAGCTCAGTATTTGTTTACCACAGACTTTGAGATCTTACTAAATACTAGAGGTCTGGTTCGTACTGAAATAGAAGGCGTTGTTAACCGTTTGCTAAACGTATGAATGTACACAGTTTGGTCCGCATGTGTTTATCACTCAATTTGAGATCGCATGGACAGCGTGCTGGCTCGGCTTCTCACCGAGCTGAGTTGGGTTCAAGCTTAGGTGTTTATCAGGCAAATTCAGTTCGCATAATATCCAGTTCGAGCTTACGAGCTCAGCTCGCGTGGTAAACGTAGGCCTAGTCATAGGTTGTCCCTATTGACTAAACAAACATGACATTTCTTAGAAAACGGCTAGGGCCAGATATATTTAGCTTTTTGCTTTAGGAATCAATGTAAGACAAGAACTGAGCCTGTTGCGTAATTCAAATTTGAACTGCTAGGCCTAGAGCTGAGGGAATACTTTTAAAAAATTTATTGTTTAAGTCAGCATTGTAAGGCCAATGAAGATGGAAATAACATCATTAAATGAATACCCTGCTAATGATAATGGGAACGGAAAGTTTAAACTTGCATGACAAGGCTTCCAGTTGGTAGGCTCTGGCCCATTTGCAGCCTTAAATTATTTAACATTACCATTAACATTCATGAAAGCACTCTCAACTCTCAGCGAGTAGGCCTGTAATACCCCGTTTACGTTACTCTCATCTTACGATCGTAAGACTACATTACCGACCAACCGACGGTCATTTTCCAAGTGTAAACGCTGCACAGTTAGTAAATCAGTCCGTAGGTCTACCAGAGTACACATACGGCAGTTAGTATACTAGTTGCCATCTAAACTTGATCTAAAGAAATATTCATACAATACAACTCGATTGTTTCGAATCCCGCTTCAGGCAGAAGTTTTTTAACTTCTAATGTGGATTCAATTCCATTACTTCTTGGCTTAGGAATAAGTAAACGGTGACTTTGGAGCCGTCCTAGCAACGAAGCACTCAATAAATTCAAAGTTGTTCTGAATCGGCCTTGTTGATTCTGGCATCTGTCCGCAGGTGTTCGCACTGTCCAATCACTGATTCATCTGTTTCATATTTGAAATATCGATCTTTGATTGGTTATCGCTCACTCGTCGATGGTGTTCGAAGCCTACAGGGTTGGTTTAGTCACTTTAAATTAAAGTCCCCCACTGCAAATCAGTTTATTTACTGAGTGGGTAGACTCTAAATGTGAATTTATTTATTTTATTTTTATTTAAATTAAACCTGTTTCTACGCCAATCAAACAACAACGTAAAAGATAACCTCAATAATACACCAAGCTCCATCGTCCCGCCATTTGTATTTTGTAATTGTGTTCAGTATTCCGTGGATCCGTGATGACTGTGTATGAACGCTGGTAGAGTTACGAACGTCAAGCACCCAGAACCTACGATCGTAACGATGAGGGTAACGTAAACGAGGTGTAAGAGTACAGAATTGCAACTGACTAAGGTTGGTATCATCTCATTGGTCTGTCGTAGGTGATTTCTCAACGTCTGATTCGCTAGTCACAAGCCTGTGTGGTTTATTAGTCATAAAACGAAAATTTTCAACTTCCCTTACAACAACGGCTAAATCATACGACTACCAAACCCTGTGACCGTACATGGTGTCCCATGTTAAATCTTACGACTACGACTAACCCATACGACTTTATTTATTTATTTAATGTCTATCCTATTCAGTTATAAAAACTGATTTACAAAGGAGGACCTGGCCATAACAACTGCATTGTGTAGGTCTCACAGCAGGCCCAGCCTAGGCCGAGACTCTAGCCTAACATGGACCCAGCCATTGACCCAGCCTAGGCCGAGACTCTAGCCTGACATGGACGAGTTTAACCTCCAAAAAATGTTGTTGTTGTTTATCCTCGTTGTTGGCCGTCAGCCGGTGGCAAGAGTATCTCTTTTCCCTCCATAGCCTAGGCTCTATGAACTATAAGCCTAGCTACCGCATGATACATAGATTTGAAACCAATAAAGCTTAGTGTACGATTGGCGTCAACGCTAACTTCAACTTCAACACCTTGATAAACCACTAGACCTACGCTTAAGCCTAGCCCAGGGGCCTAGAAAAGCCTCCAGACCAAAGATACACTATTCGTGCCCAAAGCGTCCGAGTAATACATACCAATGCCTTGGTCCTTACCTTTACTGAGGCGCCAGATTGTGTACAACGAAATAATTAAGAAATAACAGGCAAAGAAACAGTGCTTATCTTCAGCAGGGCGATTCTCTAAGGTCCATGGTAAATTGAACGCCCGTTTTCGACGTTACGAGCCTTCCTTACCGCATTGAGTTAGCGATTCTCTACCGTGTTTTATCGACAAAGATCGTTACCACCTACGTTAAAAGTAGCGCGCTCCAAAACCCTGCCTTTAGACGTGCGATAAGAAAACATGGCGGACTTTTCAAGCCGTCTCATGTTCACTTCAGCATTTGAACTAATTGATTATAGAAATTTGTTGAGTGTATCGATACAAATATACGATATTTATATTTAAAAATATGTGTGTGAGTAAGGAAATATAATATGTAGTTATGTAACAAAAGTCTAGAAGTAATTTTGTATCATAACCCTACTTTCCTAGTTTGGCCGTGCCGTCACGGCACGTAGGGTAGGCCTAGAACCCTAGGCCTACTTCTAAGTTCAAACACTAGGTTCGTTTGATTTGCTACACTTTTTATACTCTTTGCACTCACTCCATGTTATTTCATGGGATACATGGCATAAAGTACAAAAGGTGCCGGTAAATCAAACGAACCCTAATGCTGCAATAAGTGAAAAAAGTGCAGAAGGTGTCCGGAAATCAAACGCACCCAATGGCAAACGTTCCATTTATTCACGCGTTGTCATTGGTTAACTTTTTATAGTGTACACAGCCATCTCGAAAACATCCACAAACTAATATATAACAGGCGCTGCTCTGCTGCAACGGCTACGTCCTTCGATACGGTTATCGAACGTTATGAAATGGTAGTTGGGAATCGCGCGGTAGCTTATCGTGTGGTAAGTTTAGTACAAGTGTCGTTAAGGTTAAATTTACCGCGCATCTTAGAGAATCGCCCTGCAGCTAGGCCTAGGCTACCACAACAACTAAACAACTAGGCCCACTGAAATTCACACGCAGCGGCAGAAACTGACAAGAATAATCGCAGTTCGACGGTCGTTTGGGATACGTTAAATTCACAGCCTTTTAAGTATCCTTTTCGTCGGCTGTGAAGTAAAACGCGGTAGTGTTCAAACTCGTTATAAAGAATGATTCATGGGGCTAATAATGACTAATACGCCACCTACACGCTATACATAAATATACCATTATTTATATAAATATGTAAGTGTTTACATTACTTAATAATTGATAAATAAATACATATTAACAGTAATTACAAAATTAAATTGACTTATAGAAACATTTCGAGGTGGGAAAAACAAAATGATCACACTTCATTTATAATTAAACACTTGGCTGATGAATTTGCATTCTCGGTTTTATCTTCCAAGTCCTAAAATGTTTCTTGAATTATATATTTAATTGATTTTAAAGTTCATTAGCTTGATGAGTTATTACCATTATCGCTTTATAGTACGTAATATTAATAATATATGACCCAAAGCCAAATTACAAATTCATCAGCCTAGCTTTTAATTATTAACGAAGTGTGTTCATCTTGTTTTTCCCACCTCGAAATGAATGTTTTAATAAGTCAACTTAGTTTTTATATTGTTCTTAATATATTTATCAATTAAACATTCATATATTATTTGTTTATATTTTCATTAATTACTACATTTCTTTATTGGAAAGTAAATAATTGGCTTGGCCACAATTTTAGATATCACCCTTTCAAATGTTGAGCCTCATCTTTTGAAGTAGGCGTTTTTAGTACGTGTGCCCGTTTTTGGTTTGTAACGGTTGATCTTCTCCGTTTTGGGCTTGCTTTTTCTTGCAAATTTTTTGCAGTTTTTTTTTGGTTCTTATAATATTCCTCGTGCTTATACTAAAAAAATCTATTAGAGAGCATTAAATAATTCGTTCTAATTACCACGACATTGCCCTGTCTGGGCTTGGGATAGAATATGCCCTGAAGTGACTCTGCCACACGTACGAGGCAACAAAGACCCCCCCCCCCCCCCCCCGCCGTCCAATGTTCCACTTAGAATCCTGCTCCCACTTGGCTGTGCCCTCCTTGCAGCGACGATGCTAGGGGGACCTGGGGGCGACGCCTTCCCCCCCCCCCAACCCAGATTTGGCTTAGCCCCCTAGTGGGCCTGTTGGAATTGTAGAATAAATCAATCATTCAATTGATCTCAATGTTGAGAAGGATACAGGTAGAGAGAGAGAGATACGTTATTTTGGCGTTTCACGTTTTAGATGCTAAATCGTCAAACACGTTTTATTATTCGCTGTTAAAATATTGCTAATTTTACAAAACGTAATGTGTTCCTATTTCTTTTGAGATTCCGTTAAGAATTCCATTCCTATCCCATCCTTTAAGTAGTTATACAGTTGTGTTGATTTTAGATTTCTGCACATAATTTGCCGTTGAAAGTGCAAAAATCCCTCTCATTCAAAGTGTTGATCAAAAGAAAAAATAGTTGGTACAAAATGCTTATAGATAATTTTCAAAAGATCTATGAGTAATCACGGCCCTCTCCATGAAATCAGAAAATCATCTGTAAACAGTCTTCTAAATCATGAATAACAATGTACAACATTACAACTTGTTTTCAATGTTATGTCAAAACATTTGTCCGTTCTGTAAATTGCTTAAAATGCTTGAAACGCCTACAACCAGCGTTCTGTAAATAGCATCCCAAGTGTTATGAGTTCGCTTGAGACGCCCGAGGATTTCGTTCGAGCATCTCGAGAATATTAGAAGGCGGTTAACTACAAATTACAATAGTGGAATCCTGTGTCCCCGCCATTGGGTTTGAAATTCAAACCCAAACATAAATTAATGTTGGAAACGGGGTCAAGATATATATATATACAGCAATTTTGAAAAAAGTATGGCACATTTGATCCTAAATAACTAACCAATTTAAATGCGATTTATAGGGTTGAAAGATGTCAGTTGACCACACGAAACATGGTGCTAATAACATGCATCTTAACTGCTGAAAGTGTACAAGAGAGCTGTGGAATAACCACCAACCCAATAGTTTAATGGCAATACTGGCACTGCATACTTTTTGTGGTCACTGGATAAGAAAGAAATTTAAAAATGTTCCAAATTTAATATCGATAATTGATAACCGATTAATCCGGCAACCCTAGTAAATGTAGGCCTACATATTCATAGTTCCCACTAGAGATCCAATATAAACCTTTGTACAAGAGACTACGGATCAGGTGACGCCATGTTTCGTGCAAGGCTTCAATCTTCGTCCGCTAGGCGGAGCTGATCAAGCTGACCTTGGCGGCAAGGTCTACTGAATCGCCGTAACCGCTCAGCTAATTTCAATCTGCATCAGTCATGGCGGCCAACGTGCCCTTTTAAAGACGTTTTGACCATCAACCAATAGAAAACAATCACTCCTATCGGCAATCTCTTGTCCAAAGGTTTATGTAGGATCTCTAGTTCCCACGTGATGTCACAGCGGCTATGATCGCGACACAATTGAAGTGGACCAATCCTACATCATTGGCAAATATAAATTCAAACTTAATATATAAGCCTAATTTAGAATTTCAAAAGTAAATATAAGTAATGAAAAAATAAAAAATACAACACATACCAATTTAATTTCAAAAACAGAATAAATTTATAAGAACTATAATGTATGTGTTCTACTAGAACAGCCTTCAGTTGTTGATCCATGGCAACATCAAAGTTCTATTACAAATGCTGCCGCCACGTGCCAAGTTGTGACAAACGTGCTACTTATGAAAACTTTACATACAAAGAAACACGTAGGCCCTACAGGTTTTTCCTTAATCTTTTTTTTGTGATTGACCAGTCAGTTGACCAAAATTGAATTAGACCTCACCAATCCCATACCTTGTGATTTCCATTTTTTCCCATTTTTTTACAAAGTGTATGGTTTAAACAAATTTGAAAATGCTTAACATTTATGCAAGTGCTTACTCGAAAATTCCCCAAAATTCTTAAACACTAAGACAAAATTGTAAAAATAATTGTAGAATATCAGAATGTGATTCCCATTTTCCTCGTGACACAAAAATATATTTTTAAGCACATAATAAATTGGATATGCAAGATTTTTTAACATGTAGCCTATATAGGGATACTATAATACCAAAATGAAAAATGGGGACACCTGGAGATTATAGATCATGTACGTTGTCATGTATGTTGGCAACATGTTGTCGCATGTGATGCAGTATCCCAGTTCTGTGTTATTTAAATGTGGTGAGCAAGTTGACCATGTAACAAGGTTTTTACCAACCTTAACTTACTTACCAAGCTGGATTTCACGTTGTTATTAATGCTATCAATTTTAATTTGAAAACGTATACAAAAAACATCAATTTAAGGGAAAAATAAAATAATTGGTTGAATTCTAAAAACCGGTACATATATCCGGCCTGACAACTGTTTCTGGACACTGGGACAGGCCTAAAAAAAGGGACAATCCTGGTAAATTGTCCAGGACATCTGGTGACCATGACAAACAAATTAACTTTCTCCTGAATGTGTTCTTCTGTGTCTGGCAAGGGCACAACTTCAAGCAAATCCGACTCCAAATGTATTACACACAAAAGGTTTTTCTCCCATGTGTATTCTTTTGTGGTGGGTAAGGTAACAACTTCGAACAAATTCGACTCTACTTGTATTACACACAAAAGGTTTTTCTCCCGAGTGCTCTTTTGTGGTGGACAAGTTCATTATTTTGAGCAAATCTGGCTCCACATGTATTACACAAAGGGTTTCTCTCCGGAGTGTATCCTCATGTGGGTGGTAAGGTCATAATTTTGGGCAAATCTGGCTCCACATGTATTACACACAAAGGGTTTCTCTCCCGAGTGTGTTCTTTTGTGTCTGTTAAGTTGAGAGCTTTGTGCAAATCTAGCTCCACATATATTACACACAAAGGGTTTCTCTCCCGAGTGTATTCTTATGTGTGTGGTAAGGTGAGAGCTGTGAGCAAATCTAGCTCCACATGTATTACACACAAAGGGTTTCTCTCCCGTGTGTGTTCTTATGTGTCTGGTTAGTTGAGGGCTTGAAGCAAATCTAGCTCCACATGTACTACACACAAAGTGTTTCTCTCCCGAGTGTGTTCTTATGTGCATGGTAAGATTAAAGCTTCGAGCAAAGCTAGCTCTACATATATTACACACAAAGGGTTTCTCTCCCAAATGTGTTCTTTTGTGGTCGGTAAGGTGAGAGCTTTGAACAAAGCTAGCTCCACATGTATTACACACAAAGGGTTTCTCTCCCGAGTGTGTTCTTTTGTGTCTGGTTAGTTGAGAGCTTTGGACAAATCTAGCTCCACATGTATTACACACAAAGGGTTTCTCTCCCGAATGTGTTCTTTTGTGGGTGGTAAGGGTAGAGCTTTGAGTAAATCTAGCTCCACATGTATTACACACAAAGGGTTTCTCTCCCGAGTGTGTTCTTTTGTGTCTGGTTAGTTGAGAGCTTTGGACAAATCTAGCTCCACATATATTACACACAAAGGGTTTCTCTCCCGAGTGTGTTCTTATGTGCGTTGTAAGGTTAGAGCCGTCAGCAAATCTGGCTCCACATATATTACACACAAAGGGTTTCTCTCCCGAGTGTGTTCTTATGTGGACGGTAAGTAGAGAGCTTTGAGCAAATCTAGCTTCACATATATTACACACAAAGGGTTTCTCTCCCGAGTGTGTTCTTATGTGGACGGTAAGTAGAGAGCTTTGAGCAAATCTAGCTTCACATATATTACACACAAAGGGTTTCTCTCCCGAGTGTGTTCTTTCGTGCTTTGCAAAGTTAGAGCCGTGAGCAAATCTAGCTCCACATGTATTACACACAAAGGGTTTCTCTCCCGAGTGTGTTTTTTTGTGCTTGGTAAGGTTAGAACTTTGAGAAAATCTGGCTCCACATGTATAACACAAAATCGTTTTTTTCCCAGAGTGTGTTCTCTTGTGTTTCTTCCTTCCTTCTTCCTTTCTTCTTTCCGTGTACTTGTCCTCATGAACTGAAGAACTTGAACTTGTACTGCAGTCAGCATATGAGGTGAACGAACCTGAAATAAAAAGTGTTAGAAATAAAATAAATGATTTGTGAAAGTGCAACTCACTATGGCTAATGGTCAATTTGGTTTGGTTAGTATTTATTTACAGACGTGCATAGTTAAATACCTATAATCGTGGTCAGGCCGACTGTTCAGCACTAGAGGCTGGGCCACGCACGACAATGTGCTCGAATTGGATGTTTTTCGGCAACCCAAACCAAAGCAATTATTGGTGGCGACCGCCTAAAGGTTGGGCGCACAGAATCTCAAAAGAAATTGTTTACACCTGTCACACACCCGTGTATTTATTTAAAAGGAAAAGAGAAGGGACTGGAGTTTAAACTTATAATAGATATTCAAATAATACTATAGTTTTTACTTTTCAATAATATTACGCTATTTAGGCCCGGTTTCACCAACCTTTGATAATCTCCAGATTACTTGAGGGGAAGATTATAATAGCCCTCAGATTAAACTTTAGATTAAAAGTAGCGCGTTTCGCCAAGGCTTCCATTCGACTAAATAACTAAACTCGAGTTTACCGGAAATAGCCGAACAAGGTGAACTGTGATTGGCCAAGTTAAATTTACGCCTGCTATATTTTCGTTCAAACTCGTGTCATGTAAGAAAGGCGGTGTCTTTGCTGTGATATTTCTTTATGTTTGGTTTGAGCCACGTTTATGCGTTTTGAGGTTAGGTCCATATTAGCAAAATAGATAAAAAGAGACAAGGCCCAAATTATAAGGAATTGGAGAAAAATATGTTCTTAAACATTGGAGAAAAGTGTTCGACGATTATCTGAAGTAAAGAGACCGAACAGTTTACGCGGAAGGAAAAGCGTAGGGCATGGGAGATGGTGGGTAGGCCTATAAGCTTTAATGCAACTGGAGGAAACTGCAGGACCCCGTTGGCGTTGTCGTTGCGGACGTTTTATGAAAACATTAAAAAACTACAAAAAAAACAGCAGCCAAGGTTGAGCTAACTATCCGATTATTCATGATATTGTATGGCCTAGGCCTATGCTTAGGTAGGCCTATACCTAGCCCTTGGACCCTTACGTCTAGGCCTACACCTCTAGGCCTAAGCACACACCATAGACTATTATAATAGGCTAGGCCCTAGCCTAGTACACAAACTTTGTTCGGTGTGGTGAAGATAAGTAGGCTTCACAAAAAAGAATGCAAACATAACCTCAAAGGTGGGTGAACTGCGGAAACGGCTTCGCTTTCGACGCCATGTTTTTTCTATATAAACTTCAGATTACAATGTAATCGGCACCTAGGGTCGGGATTATCGGATCTCAAGTTTAACCTTCGGGTTAGAACTGATGTAACACTACCAATGAATAATCTGAAGTTCGAAACTACTAACCTTCAGATTATAAGTTGGTGAAACCGGGCCTTAGAGTGTATATTTGAAAATGCACTATTATGTCAATACATATAGTTTTCTAAATTGAAATCGTAGCTCAATTTTAAGTAGTCATAGAAGATATTGCCCGGCCAAAATAAACAGCAGGTTATAGTTGTCCCAACGAAAGTATTTTGATGCTTACGACACAGCGTAGTCCATTGTGACAACTTATGATTCTACTTTGCTAATTCCTACCATCAAATCTTAACAGGTCCACTAGGTATAATTAAAAACCTTCTGTTGGTTACCTGTAACGGTGGGTGTCGCCAAAACGCCTGTGCATTCGACTAAGCCGAACCATGCATTTACGAATGTTTCAAAGAACGCCAGCTACCTGTTGATTTTCTTTTAATTGGCACGGTTGTAAGGGGCAGTAAAAAATGACCCGAGATTGGTATGCAAATACTTTTGTTGGGACTAAACTCGGTCCCTATCCAAGATACACGCCGGTAAAGAGGACTCCTCAAAGGGCGGATTATTTCCCGCTCACTGTGCAAGGCTGTAAACGTCAAGCTTTTCACCAGGAAGGATGCACAGTTTTTAGAAAAAGTGACCACCAATAATATCTATTCAAATAAGAAAAACACCCACTTGACAATAGGAAGACGGGGGCTTAGGATTCTGTCCCTTTTCTAAGGGTCGACCATAATTATCTCTTGCTTCGACGGTCCACGTGGTTTGGAGCTGTCTTTACTATGTTAGAAGCTAAGTGGTTTGCCAAATAAAGGGGATGATTGACAGCATTAGTCTCCAACAATAAGACACAGTTCCTTTTAGTTCTCATTTTGCCGGCGTGTATCTTGAATTGGGACCGAGAATAGTATATCACGCCAATGGTGTTAAAAATAAAATGTAGAATGGTGAATTGAAAACCTACTATGCTAACGAGCCATGGTTCGATGTATGCGGAATGAGAAGAGGGTGTGACGTGAAGTGACTTACTGAACTATATGACCTTAACAAATACTACTTGTTATCAACTGTGAGATTAATTTTCTTCAACCTCACACCCCGGCACACTATCAAGAACGTTTAGCAGCGGCACAAAAATATGAAAGTTTAATTTCACTACAGCGTGTAAACATTCAACGTCTCATCCCTAGTACCTACGCCTCTCTTACCTTGGTCAGAGTTTGGTGCACCGTGGGAGGCCGTCAGGGAGAACTGCATCTCGGAGGGTTCCTGTTTCACGTCATCCAGCACCTCCTGCTTCAAGTGATGAGGTTCTGGAGGGCTCAATGGGTCCTGGCTCACAGGATTATCGGTCTGGAAGGTTCTGGGCAACATCAGTGGGTCGACGTCTGAAACGAGTTGGCGACAGGAAGGAGTTTTGGATGCGTTCAACGTAACCTGCGTTCTGGACTAGACAGTTAAGGTTGGAATTCATAGTCGGCCCCTACACCTAGGGGCACCCATTGTTGCTATGGATTTGTTTTGTTTATGGGAAATAACATGGAAACAACAGTTACCGTGGTAACAATGGGTGCCCCTAGGTGTAGGGGCCGACTATGAATTCCAACCTAAGCCTCACAGCTTAGTGGGGATGGGAAAGTGTACACGTTAACTGTTTCTCTCGAACCAATAAACGCGCCGCGTGTAATCCTTTACTGTGTGCGACCGGCCACGGAGTGGTTTCATGCGATGAGCAGTGAGTGCTGATTTATTTTAACTGTGTGACTTTTATAACTGTGAGATTTATTTTCTTCAAAACCCCCCCCTCGGCGGCACACTATCATGAATGTCTCATCCTTAGTACCTGTGCCTCTCATACCTTGGTCAGCGTTCGGTGCACCGTGGGAGGCCGTCAGGGAGAACTGCATCTCGGAGGGTTCCTGTTTGACGTCATCCAGCACCTCCTGCTTCAAGTGATGAGGTTCTGGAGGGCTCGATGAGTCCTGGTTCATAAGATTATCAGTCTGGAAGATTCTCGGCAACATCAGTGGGTCAACATCTGAAACGAGTTGGCGACAGGAAGGAGTTATGGATGCGCTCATCGTAACCTGCGTGCTGGACTAGACAATTAGGCCTCACAGCTTAGCTCATGTTTTATTTGTGGGACATTTTAATCAATTCAAAATCCACTTTGTATCGAAAATAAGAGTTAAAAATAGCATGTGCATAACTAATCAAACGCTACATGAAGTTCATCATCATTCATCATGCAGGAATACCACAACCTCGCATATCGACAATAAAATACCATTTTGTTGTTGGATTGTATTTATGTGGTCCAAAGGCCCGTTGAAGGTTGATTGTGTTACCTACAATTATATTCACAGAGATTCACATACCTGGGTTAGGCATACGAGAGAGTTCCAAAGGATGAATTAGATTGCTGACCGTGTCCACAAACTCAACGTCAGGCTTTTGCTCTCGCTTGACTGCCGACCCACTGTTAGCCAGGTTTATGGCAGCCGAGTAGCTAGACTGCATGAGCTGGTCCATGACTAGGCCTGTAACAAGGTAAAATATTACATGCATGCATGCAAAAATGTTATGCAGCATGCAGACCGCATGATCTGGTCCGTGTCTAGGCCTGTAACATGGTAATGGTGTTACATGCACGCATGCAATGATGTAATGCGGTGTGAAGACTGCATGAGCTGGTCCATGTCTAGCCCTGTAACAGGTGATAGCCAGGTTTATGGCAGCCGAGTAGCTGGGCTGCATGAGCTGGTCTATGTCTAGGCCTGTAACAAGATGATAGTTACATGCATGCATGCAATTATGTCATGCGGTGTGCAGACTGCATGAGCTGGTCCATGTCTAGACGTGTAACAAGGTGATAGACTCACCTTGTTTCACGTCTAGACATAGACCAGCTATGCCAAGTTCACATAAAGTCCTATGGTCTAGTCCTAGTTGAGTGATTCAAGATTTTGAGGGCGCAGTCTAGAGATTTTTTATGAAGTATTCCGCGCAAAGATCAGTCATCTTTGGTTTAAGCTTTTTAAACTTAGGTTGTGATGATGAGATCTGTTTTCTATTTAACATAACCCTGATAGAAACCGGAGGAGGTTGCCACCGGGTAGTTATGGCCAATTTTAGCCTTAAATTATTTAACATTAACATTAATATTCATGAAAGGGCCTCTCAACTCTCAGCGAGAACACTGTTATGCCTGGTTCATATAAAGTCGTATGGTTTAAGGTAAACATACCGACATTATAACTAGTGGTATAAAGCGTAAGTGTAAGAATCTGATTTAACATAGGAATGTACGGTCATTGCATGGTATAGTCGTAGTCAAAGTCACAAGCAGTCACAAGGAATGATGAGAAATTTCATCTTTTAAGGACTTCTTGCGACTAACGAAGAAGACATCGAGACTACACTAACGACAGACCAATGGACGATACCTACTTATGTCAGTTGCGAGACTATGTTGAACTAACTTGCTCACAGTTGAGAGACTATTTCATAAACTTCCGGTTCCCGCCAAGCTTTGTCTTACATTTGACAGCTGGGTTACAATGGATGACGATTTTCACATTCATTCCGACGAGTAGGCAGATGGTTGTACGGATGAGGTACCGGTATTTATTCATATGATACAGCAATATTCAGTGTTGTCCATCCATTAAAAAGCTATACAATAACAAGTGGGACATAAACAGGAAACCTGTCACCTCAATCGTAAACAAACAAAATGAGCGGTAAAGTAGAGAAAACGGATGTCGTCTTCGCAACTAGTTCAAAGAGCGTGAACAAAAAATGACGCATCTTTACACAAAGTGCTTTGGTAAATCTACAGACCACGCCTGCCCATGGACTAGAACTAAACAATACGGCTATGCCTTAAACCATACGACTTTATATGAACCGGGCATAAGAGTACAGTATTGCAACTGACTAAAGTCGGTATCATCTCATTTGTCTGTCGTAGGTGATGTCTCAACGTCTGATTCGCTATTCACAAGCCTGTTTGGTTTAGTCATAAGAAAGACGGAAATTTTCAACTTCCCTTACAACTACGGCTAAATCATACGACTACCAAACCTTGTGACCGTACATGGTGTCCCATGTTAAATCTTACGACTACGACTAACCCATACGACTTTATGTGAACTGGCCATAACAACTGCATTGTGTAAGTCTCTCAGCAGGCCCAGCCTAGGCCGAGACTCTAGCCTAACATGGACGTTTTAACCTCCAAAAAATGTTGTTGTTGTCTATCCTCGTTGTTGGCCGTCAGCTGGTGGCAAGTATCTCAATTTTTCCTCCATAGCCTAGGCTATATGAACTATAGGCCTAGCTACCGCATGATACATAGATTTCAAACCAATAACTCGTAGGCCTAGTCACCACTAGGCCTACGCTAAGCCTAGGCCTAGCCCAGGGGCCTACAAAAGCCTCCAGACCAAAGAGAGACCATTCGTGCCCAATGCGACCGAGTAACACATACCAATGTCTTGGTCCTTACCTTTACTGAGGCGCCAGATTGTGTATAACGAAATAAATAAGAAATAACAGGCAGAGGAACAGTGCGTATCTTCAGCTAGGCCTAGGCTACCTGCTACCACAACAACTAAACAACTAGGCCTACTATAAATTCATACACAGCGGCGGAAACTAACAAGAATAATCGCAGTTTGACCATGGTTTGACGGTCTTTTGTAGCACGTTAAATTCACAGCCGTCATAAGTATCCATTTCATCGGCTGTGAAGTAAACCGCGGTAGAGTGTTTAAACTCGTTTTAAAGATTGATTAATGGGGCTAATAATGACTAATACGCCACCTACACGCTATACTTAAGTATACCATTATTTATACTAGGAAAACGCTCTGTTTGACGCGTTGATAAGCGAGCGCGTCAATATCTACGAACTTTCTGGCGAAAAGATTTCAATGCTAATACAAACAACAATTAACAACAATTCAAGAATGCACATTGCAAAAATTGTTCTAATTTCCATGGCTATTATACATCCCGACATTGTTGTATGCAGTGCAATGTGCGTTGCTAAGAATTTTCGTGGTCATGTTTTCAACACGTTCCGCCACCGTTACTAACACTTATTGACAGCAATAGAAATGTAATTTCTGCCTCTAATACGTTTAGGATCGCGTTTAAATTAGTATATTCGTGACCGGACAAAAATTTACTATAAGATAGCCACCTCACATTTTGCCGTTACTGCGTTTTAGAAAAATATTTTCGAGTAACTTTCGTGTAACTTTGCCAATATTTATCAGATCTCCATTACATTAACATATTCGTGACCGGAAAAATCCGTAGAAAAATCTGGCTATCTCACATTTTGCCGCCATTTTGTTTCAGAAAAATATTTTGCAGTAACTATGGTGTAACTTTGTAACTTTTCGAACGATTTTGCCTCAAAACTATACACCTTCAATCCACATCAAGGCTTGTGGATGGTCCAAATTTCAAGTTGATCGGACTTTCCGTTCGACCGCTATCGACAGACATAAAAAAAACAAAGAACGAAGTGCCATAATTTGCATACTCAGTTTTATTTTCCAAGTCCTGAAATGTTTCATGAATTATATACTAGGAAAACGCTCTGTTTGACGCGTTGATAAGCGAGCGCGTCAATATCTACGAACTTTCTGGCGAAAAGTTTTCAATGCTAATACGAACAACAATTAACAACAATTCAAGAATGCGCATTGCAAAAATTGTTCTTATTTCCATGGCTATTATACTTTCCGACATTGTTGTATGCAGTGCAATGTGCGTTGCTAAGAATTTTCGTGGTCATGCTTTCAATACGGTCCGCCACCGTTACTAACACTTATTGACAGCAATAGAAATGTAATTACTGCCTCTAATACGTATTGGATCGCGTTTACATTAGTATATTTGTGACCGGACAAAAATTTACTATAAGATAGCCACCTCACATTTTGCCGTTACTGCGTTTTAGAAAAATATTTTCGAGTAACTTTCGTGTAACTTTGTCAATATTTATCAGATCGCCATTACATTAACATATTCGTGATCGGAAAAATCTGTAGAAAAAAATGGCTATCTCGTATTTTGCCGCCATTTTGTTTCAGAAAAATATTTTGCAGTAACTATGGTGTAACTTTGTAACTTTTCAAACGATTTTGCCTCAAAACTATACACCTTCAATCCACATCGAGGCTTGTGGATGGTCCAAATTTCAAGTTGATCGGACTTTCCGTTCGACCGCTATCGACGGACATAAAAACAAAAAAAAAAAAAAAACAAACAAACAAACAAACAAAAAAAAAAAACAGAACGAAGTGCCGTAAGAGTCAAGTGGAAACGCTCGCTTCGCTCGCTTAATTAAATTGATTTTAAAGTTCATTAGCTTGATGAGTTATTACCATTATGCTTTATAGGACGTATTATTAATAATATATTACCCAAAGCCAAATTACAAACAAATTCATCAGCAAAGCTTTTAATTATAAATGAAGTTTGATCATTTTTTTTCCCACCTCGGTATGAATATTTCAAAAAGTCAATTTAATTTTGTAATTGTTGTTAATATATTTATTTATCAATTATTAAGCAATGTGAACATTTATATATTTGTTTATTTCATTAATTACTATATTTCTATATTAGAAACAAAATAATTAGCTTAGCAACAATTTTAAATATCACCCCTTTAAATGTTAAGAAGTGACTGCCAGACGTACGAGGCGTCAAAGAAGACCCCCTGCTCCCCAATGTTCCACTTAGAATCCTGCTCCCACTTGTCCGTGCCCTCATTGCAGGGACGACGATAGGGGGACCTGAGGGCGACGCCCCCCCCCCCCCCCCCCCCGATTTGACTTATATTTTTGAATTATACACCCCTAGTGGACCTGTTGGAATTGTAGAATAAATCAATCATTCAATTGATCTCAATGTTGAGAAGGATACAGGTAGAGAGAGAGAGATACGTTATTTTGGCGTTTCACGTTTTAGATGCTAAATCGTCAAACACGTTTTATTATACGCTAATAAAATAATGCTAATTTTACAAAAAGTAATTTGGTTCCATTTCTTTTGAGATTCCGTTTAGAATTTCATTCTTATGCCATCCTTTAAGGTAGTTATACAGTTGTGTTGATTTTAGATTTCTGAACATAATTTGCAGTTGAAAGTGCAAAAACCCTCACATTCAAAGTGTTGATCAAAAGAAAAAATAGTTGGTACGAAATGCTTATAGATGAATTTCCAAAGATCTACGACTCTTAGAGAGAAGTAATCACGGCACTCTATATGAATTCTGAAAATCATCTATTAACAGTCTTCTAAATCATCAATGAAAACAATGTACAACATTACAACTTGTTTTTAATGTTATGTCAAAGCATTTGTCCGTTCTGTAAATAGCTTAAAATGCCTGAAACGCCTACAACCAGCGTTCTGTTAATAGCATCCCAAGTGTTATGAGTTCGCTTGAGACGCCCGAGGATTTCGTTCGAGCATCTCGAGAATATTAGAAGGCGGTTAACTACAAATTACAATAGTGGAATCCTGTGTCCCCGCCATTTGGTTTGAAATTCAAACCCAAACATGTTAAAAATGGGAAGGTATGAAATATGTAAAATGCACCAATTTTGGAAAAAATCTACGACATATTGATCCTAAATAACTTACCAATTTAAATGTGATTTATAGGGTTAAAAGATGTCATTTGACCACACAAAACATGATGCTTATAACATGCATCTTAACTGTTTAAAGTGTACAAGAGAGCTGTGGAATAACCACCAACCCAATAGTTTACTGGCAATACTGGCACTGCATACTTTTTGTGGTCACTGGATAAGAAAGAAATTTAAAAATTTTCCAAATTTAATATCGATAATTGATAACCGATTAATCCGGCAACCCTAGTAAATGTAGGTCTCACAATTCATAGTTCCTACTAGGGATCCAATATAAACCTTTGTACAAGAGATTACGGATCAGGTGACACCATGTTTCGTGCAAGGCTTCAATCTTCGTCCGCTAGATGGAGCTGATCAAGCTGACCTTGGCGGCAAGGTCTACGGAATCGCCGTAACCGGTCAGCGATTTCAATCTGCACTAGTCATGGCGGCCAACATGCCCTTTCAACGACGTTTTGACCATCAACCAATAGAAAACAATCACTTCTATCGCTAATCTCTTGTCCAAAGGTTTATGTAGGATCTCTAGTTCCCACGTGACGTCACAGCGGCCATGATTGCGACACAATTGATGTGGACCAATCCAAGATCATTGGCAAATATAAATTCAAATTTAATTTATAAGCCTAATTTAGAATTTAAAAAGTAAATATAAGTAATGAAAAAAAAAAAATACAACACATACCAATTTAATTTCAAAAACAGAATGAGTTTTAAGAACCATAATGTATGCATTCTACTAGAACAGCCTTCAGTTGTTGATCCATGGCAACGTCAAAGTTCTATCACAAATGTGGCCGCCACATGCCAAGATGTGACGAACGTGCAACATATGAAAACTTTACATACAAAGAAACACCTAGGTCCTACAGGTTTTTCCTTTTTCAATTTTTTTGTGTTTAACCAGTCAGTTGACCAAAATTGAATTTGACCTCACAAATCCCATACCTTGTGATTTACATTTTTTTTTCTTCATTTTTTTACAAAGCATATGGTTTAAACGAATTTGTGAACGCTTAACATTTATGAAGTGCTGTACTCAAAAATTCCCAAAAATTCTTAAATACAAAGACGAAAATTTAAAAACCATTGTAGAATATCAGAATTTGTTTCACATTTTTCTTGCAACTCAAAAAACCTTGCATACCCAATTTATTATGAGCTTAAAAATATATTTTTAACATGTAGCCTAAATAGCGTGACCATAATACCAAAATGAAAAATGGGGACACCAGTGATTATGGATCATGTACGTTGTCATGCATGTTGAGTCTACATGTTGACGCATGTGATGCAGTATCCCAGTTCTGTGTTATTTAAATGCGGTGAGCAAGTTGACCGTGTAACAAGGTATTTACTAACCTTAACTTACTTGCCAAGTAAGACTTCTTCGTTGTTATTAATGCTATTAATTTTATTTTTGAAAAAGTAAACAATAAACATCAATTTAAGGGAAAAATAAAATAATAGGTTGAATTCTTTTGCCGTCCTGACAACTGATTCAGGACAGTGGGACAGACCTTAAAAAAAGGACAATCCTGGTAAAACTGTCCGGGACATCTGGTGACCCTAAGCCTATAACAAACAAATTAACTTTCTCCTGAGTGTTTTCTTTGTTTGTGTCTGGTAAGGTCCCACCTTCGAGAAAATCCGGCTCCACATGTAACACACGCAAAAGGTTTCTTTCCCAAATGTGTTCTTTTGTGGGTGGTAAGATGAGGGCTGTGAGCAAAGCTAACTCCACATGTATTACACACAAAAGGCTTCTTTCCTGACTGTCTTCTTTTGTGTGAGGTAAGGTGAGAACTACTATTAGGTTTCTTTCCTGAGTGTGTTCTTTTGTGGGTGTTAAGGTTAGAATTATCAGCAAATCTTGCTCCACATGTATTACACACAAAAGGCTTCTCTCCGGAGTGTATTCTTTTGTGGGTGGTAAGGTGAGAGCTGTGAGCAAAGCTAGCCCCACATGTATTACACACAAAAGGCTTCTCTCCCGAGTGTGTTCTTTTGTGGATGGTAAGGTTAGAATTTCCAGCAAATCTTGCTCCACATGTAATACACACAAAAGGCTTCTCTCCTGAATGTATTCTTTTGTGGGTGGTAAGGTGAGAGCTTTGAACAAAGCTAGCTCCACATATATTACACACAAAAGGCTTCTCTCCCGAGTGTTTTCTTATGTGTGTGGTAAGGTGAGAGCTGCGAGCAAATCTAGCTCCACATGTATTACACACAAAAGGCTTCTCTCCCGAGTGTTTTCTTTTGTGGGTGGTAAGTTCATAATTTTGAGCAAATCTCGCTCCACATGAATTACACAAAAAAGGTTTCTCTCCTGACTGTCTTCTTTTGTGTGAGGTAAGGTGAGAACTATTAGGTTTCTTTCCTGAGTGTGTTTTTTTGTGCTTGGTAAGGTTAGAACTTTGAGAAAATTTGGCTCCACATGTATTACACAAAAACGTTTTTTTCCCCGAGTATGTTCTTTTGTGTTTCTTCCTTCCTTCTTTCTTTCTTCTTTCCGTGTTCTTGTCCTCAAGAACTGAAGAACTGGATCTTGTACTGCAGCCGGCATGTGAGGTGAACGAACCTGAAATAAATATGTAGTGTTAGAAATCGAATAAATGATTTGTGAAAGTGCAACTCACTTTGGTTACTGTTTAATTCGGTTTGGCTAGTATTTATTTATAGACGCTCATAGTTAAATACCTATAATCGTCGTCAGGCCGACCGTTCAGCCGTGAGACTGAGCCACGCACGACAATGTGCTCAAATCGGATCTTTTTCGACAACCCGAACCAAAGGAATTATTGGTGGCGACCGTCTAAAGGTAGGGCGCCCAGGATCTCAAAACAAATTATTTACAACCTGTCACACACCCATGTATTTACTTCAAATGAAAAGGGAAGGGACTGGAGTTTAAACTTTTAATAGATATTCAAATAATACTATAGTTTTTACTTTTCACTAACAACGCTATTTTTAAGTGTATATTAGAAAATGCACTATTATGGCAATACATTACATATAGTTTCCTAAATTGTAATTGTACCTCAATTTTAAGTGGTCATAGAAGATATCGCCCGACCAAAATACACAGCAGGTTAAAGTTGTTCAACGTAAGTATTCTGATGATTACGACACAGCAGAGTCCAAAGTGACAACTTATTTTTCTGCTTTGCTAATTCCCACCATCTAATCTAAACATCTCCATTGGGGATAATTGAGAACCTTCCGTTGGTTACCTATAACGGTGGGTGTGGCCAAGCCGCCTGTGCATTCGACTAAGCCGAACCATGCATGTACGAATGTTTCAAAGAACGCCAGGTACCTGTTGATTTTTTTTCAATTGGCACAGGTGAAAGGGGCAGTAAAACATGACCTGAGATTGGTATGCAAATACTTCCGTTGGGAATAGTATATCAGGCCAATGGTGTTATAAATAAGATGGTGAAATGAAAACCTACTATGCTAATGAGCCATGGTTCGATGTATGCGGAATGAGAAGAGGGTGTGACGTGGAGTGACTTATTGAACTAAATGACATCAACAAATACTACTTGTTATCAACTGCGAGATTTATTTTCTTCAACCCCCCCCCCCCCCCCCACCGGCACACTATCAAGAACGTTTAGCAACGGCATAAAAATATGAAAGTTCAATGTCACTACAGCGTGTAAACATTCTAACGTCTCTTCCTTAGTACCTACGCCTCTCTTACCTTGGTCAGTGTTCGGTGCACCGTGGGAGGCCGTCAGGGAGAACTGCATTTCGGAGGGTTCCTGTTTCACGTCATCCAGCACCTCCTGCTTCATGTGATGAGGTTCTGGAGGGCTCAATGGGTCCTGGCTCACAGGATTATCGGTCTTGAAGGTTCTCGGCAACATCAGTGGATCGACATCTGTAACGAGTTGGTGACAGGAAGGCGTTATGGATGCGTTCAACGTAACCTGCGTGCTGGACTAGACAATTAGGCCTCAAAGCTTAGCTCATGTTTTATTTGCGGGACATTTTAATCAATTCAAAATCCACTTTGTATCAAAAATAAGAGTTAAAAATTAGCATGTGCATAACTAATCAAACACTACACGAAGTTCATCATCATGCACGAATACCACAACCTCGCATATCGACAATAAAATACCATTTGGTTGTTGGATTGTATTTATGTGGTCGAAAGATTTCTTTTAGATTTTTTGGATCCTACATAACCAAAACCTTTTTTTTCATAGAAGTATAAGAAATAGATTTTTTTGTGAATTGTACATGTCTTTTCATGTTTTTATCTTTCAAATGCAAGAGAAACTACAAGTTAATCAAATTTCCGGGACACATCGAAATTCTCTTCTTTTTAACGTTTTTTGCAAGTATAAATTTAATCTTGAAAGGTCTCTTAGAAAGGTACCATTTGTCATATTGAGTCGAAAAACCATCGTAATGGTTTCCATCTTTACATTTAGGTCCGGTATTATGAACTTCAGATTAACATTTATTAAGCTGGGTCATTCCATGAAAAATCAACCAATTTGGAATTAATTTGTTGCTTACATGTTTGGGATATTTTTCAAATTAAGCTCATTGATAACTACTTACTTGCAGATAACAACACAATTTTTTTAATGTTTTTCAGATGAACGGTTTAGAAGTTACGGGCCTTGAAAGTTCAGTCCGCGTCGCGAACATGGCAAATTTAAGGGTTTGCGTTTAATAGTGCCACAACTAAAGGGGTGAAGCTTTTGGTTTGATTTTTCCTTTCTAGGACCATAATTGAATAGTTCTACTAGAATTTGTTTTCAGAAATTTGATACTTAACATGCAAGTAGTCCAAACTGAAGGTCAAAGTCATCATATTAATTTGTCGTTTTTGCAGATTTTGGGGTGTAATAACTCTGAGGGGGTTGAAGATAACCATCCAATTCTTTTTGAATAATATACTCTTTAGCCTTGTGTATTAGGAACAAATACTTTTTTTTTGTTTTTCTGAACCCTTCATACTCAAAAATATTCCCAAAATGTAGCGAAAGTCAAATTTTGACATTTTCAAGGTCAAGTTATAGAAAAGGGGTAACTTCAAAAAAATTTAAAATTTGGGGTTTTGTTTAACTAGGCCCATCTGTAAAGATCAAAACTGCTAAATATTTATGTGTTACTCAATTTGGTTTAGGAGTTACAGCCCCTCTAAAAAGGCAGTAATTTGCCCACTTTACCAGTAGGCGTACAGTGTGATTCACAAATATAAAACACTATTTAGGCCAATATTTTACCAAATTACCTTAAAAATTAAATGAACATGTCTTTACCATGTCCCAAAAATCCAGTTTACGGGGGTGGAAAAAGGGGGTGATTTTTTGTGAGGACACCAATATCTCAAAAACCGAAGATGTTACAGATGTGAAAATTGGTGTTAAGATTATCCTTCAAAAATAAAGGAATAGTACATGATTTACCATTTTCCTAAAATCCTGTTAAGAAGGATGAAAAGGGGTGGTGCAGTGTAGGGGGTGAATTTTTTATCTCTAAAACCGGAGATATTCTAGATGTGAAAATTGGTACATAGATTCTTCTTCATAAACAAACACGTATTTTACCATTTTTTAAAAATCAAGTAAATGATGGTCAAAAAGGGGGTACTTTTTAAAATGAGTATACCTGTACCAGTATCTAACAAACCGACACTGTTAAAGCCGTGAAAAATTGATATTTAGATTAACCTTAAGAAACAAACTAGTTACGTGTGATACCATTTTCTGAACATCCCGTTAATGGGGGTGAGGAGCGGGGGTGGATTTTTTTGTAAAGATTCCTATACATACAAAATCGTTAACGGTAACCGTAAACGCTACAGGCTTGAAAATTTGTATAAATATTTCTTAAAACATTAAGAAACAAGTATTTGATTTTTTTTTTGCAAATCCAGTTAAGGGGGTGAAAACACGGGGTGATTTTTTAAAACTAAAGAACGGAACATGTTAGTCGTGAAATTTGGTATTACTAAATACATACTCATTTAAAAATATGTAAACAATTGATTTAAAAAATTTTGAAAATCAAGTTAGGGGGGCAGGGGTTACAAGAGGGGGTGAATTATTTTTTGAGCATAAGTATATTTCGAAAACGGATGATGTTGGAGATGTGAAAATTGGTATTTTTTACAATTTTTCTGAAATCAATTTAACACAAGTAAAAACGGGGTTAAAAAGGAGGGGGGGAATATTTTATTTCAAAAACTGAAAATATTTAAGGCGAGAAACTCAGCATTTAGTTTAGATTAGATAGTTAGATTATTCAGTTTAGAATTAAAAGACACTAGTTTTAGCATTTTCTGAAAATCCAGTTGAGAAGGAGTGAAAACGTGTGGGTGAATTTTAGTATGAGCACCACCCCTTTTCATCCTTCTTAACAGGATGTTAGGAAAATGGTAAAACATGTACTATTCCTTTATTTTTGAAGGAGAATCTAAGCACAAATTTTCATGTCTGTAATATCTTCGGTTTTTGAGATATTGGTGTCCTCACAAAAAATCACCCCCTTTTTACACCCCCGTAAACTGGATTTTCGGGACATGGTAAAGAAATGCTTATTTATTTTTAAAGGTAATTTGGTAAAATATTGGCCTAAATAGTGTTTTATATTTGAGAGTCACACTGTACGCCTACTGGTAAAGTGGGCAAATTACTGCCTTTTTAGAGGGGCTGTAACTCCTAAACCAGATTGAGTAACACATAAATATTTGGCAGCTTTGTTCTTTACAGATAGTTTAACAAAACACCAAATTTTAAAAAATTTTGAAGTTACCCCTTTTCTATAACTTGACCTTGAAAATGTCAAAATTTGACTTTCGCTACATTTTGGGAATATTTTTGGGTATGAAGGGTACAAAAAAACAAAAAAACGTATTTTTTCCTAATACACAAGGCTAAAGAGTATATTATGCAAAAAGAATTGGATGGTTATCTTCAACCGTCTCAGAGTTATTACACCCCAAAATCTGCAAAAACAACAAATTAATATGATGACTTTGACCTTCAGTTTGGACTACTTGCATGTTAAGTATCACATTTCTGAAAACAAATTCTAGTAGAACTATTCAATTATGGTACTAGAAAGAAAAAATCAAACCAAAAGCTTCACCCCTTTAGGTGTGGCACTATTAAACGCAAACCCTTAAATTTGCCATTTTCGCGACGCGGACTGAACTTTCAAGGCCCGTAACTTCTAAACCGTTCATCCGAGAAAAATGAAAAAAATTGTGTTCCTATCTGCAAGTAAGTAGTTATCAATGATCCAACTTGGAAAAATATCAGAAATAAGTCAGCAACCTACATTGGTTGAACATCCATGGAATGACCCAGCTACTAACTTGTTTTTACCAAAGAAAACAGGCTTCCCATTAGTTGTTTCTATGATGAAAACAGGTTAGTAGCCTTCTTAATATTTAACGAAGGTTCTTCAAGGTCCACTTGATCTCCGACTAGTGGAGGCTCGACGAACTCGCAAGTTGGGAGTTCGACGAGCCCCCACTAAGCGAAGATCAAGTAGACTTTAAAGTTCATAATATCGGTCTTGAATAATTGTATTAAAACAATTGATCAATGAGAATCAAACATTTGAGTGTAATAATAATAAAATCCAAACATTGTCGTGAACGTGGGGTCTACGAGCATTAGTCAATTTATTATTTGTCAACCTGTTCACAACATTGTTTCATTTTTGTATTTGGTTGTTGCTATACGTAGTTGTCCCAACAAAAGTATTCTGATGCTTAGCCAAGTCAGCCAAGTCCATTGTGACAACTTATTTTTCTACTCTGCTAGTTCCTACAATCTAATCTAATCATCTCTATTTGGGATAATTTAAGACCTTCCGTTGGTTACCTGTAACAGTGGGTGTGGCCAAACCGCCTGTGCTCTCGACTAAGCCGACCTTGCATTTACGAGTGTGTGAAAGAACGCCAGGTATCTGTTGATTTTCTTTCAATTAGCATGGGTAAAAATGGCAGTAAACAATGACCTGAGTTCGGACTGCGAATACTTTCGTATTTATAAGCAATGCAAAAATTAACAAATACCACACATACCAATTTAATTTCAAAAACACGATGAATTTTTAAGAATGTATGCGCTCTACCAGAACAGCCTTTAGTTGTTGATCCATGGCAACGTCAAAGTTCTATCACAAATGTGGCCGCCACGTGCCAAGATGTGACGAACGTGCAACATATGAAAACTTTACATACAAAGAAATGCATAGGTCCTACTGGTTTTTCCTTTTTCAATTTTTTTGTGTTTGACCAGTCAGTTGACCAAAATTAAATTTGACCTCACAAATCCCATACCTTGTGTTTTCCATTTTTTTTTTTTTTTTTTTTTTTACTAAAGCATATGGTTTAAGCAATTTTGTAAATGCTCAACATTTATGCAAGTGCTGTACTCAAAAATTCCCCAAAATTCTTAAATACTAGGAAAACGCTCTGTTTGACGCGTTGATAAGCGAGCGCGTCAATATCTACGAACTTTCTGGCGAAAAGTTTTCAATGCTAATACGAACAACAATTAACAACAATTCAAGAATGCGCATTGCAAAAATTGTTCTTATTTCCATGGCTATTATACTTCCCGACATTGTTGGACGCCATGCAGTGTGCGTTGCTAAGAATTTTCGTGGTCATGTTTTCAACACGGTCCGCCACCGTTACTAACACTTATTGACAGCAATAGAAATGTAATTTCTGCCTCTAATACGTTTAGGATCGCGTTTAAATTAGTATATTCGTGACCGGACAAAAATTTACTATCAGATAGCCACCTCACATTTTGCCGTTACTGCGTTTTAGAAAAATATTTTCGAGTAACTTTCGTGTAACTTTGCCAATATTTATCAGATCTCCATTACATTAACATATTCGTGACCGGAAAAATCTGTAGAAAAATCTGGCTATCTCACATTTTGCCGCCATTTTGTTTCAGAAAAATATTTTGCAGTAACTATGGTGTAACTTTGTAACTTTTCGAACGATTTTGCCTCAAAACTATACACCTTCAATCCACATCGAGGCTTGTGGATGGTCCAAATTTCAAGTTGATCGGACTTTTCGTTCGACCCCTATCGACAGACATAAAACAAACAAAAAAACAAAAAACCAGAACGAAGTGCCATAAGAGTCAAGTGGAAACGCTCGCTTCGCTCGCTTAACTAATACTAAATTTGAAAAATAATTGTAGAATATCATAAATTGGGTATGCAAGGTTTTTTAACATTCAGCCTATATAGGGAGACTATAATACCAAAATGAAAAATGGGAACACCTGGAGATTATAGATCATGTACGTTGTCATGTATGTTGAGTCAACATGTTGTCGCGTGCGATTTAGTATCCCAGTTCTGTGTTATTTAAATGTGGTGAGCACGTTGACAATGTTGGATTTCTTCTTTGTTATAGGAGAGTTTCAGAAATGGCCTAAGATGGCAAGACCCCATGATCGTTTGCGCTCGTGGTGGGCAAAACATTGCGGGTGTCAACGTAGCTGTAGTAGGGATTGACGACGCAAGTGTTTACTTTTTATCATCAAACGCCGATTCTTTGACTCGTTACGAATAAAAACTAACGGTAACTGATAACTCAGACCCCACTAATGTCATCAAAGTTGTTTTACCTGATCCTTATTCGCTTAAAGAGTGGTCTACAGAGGTATCAAAGTGGCCACCAGTCGAGTTTGGTGACATTTACAATTACTTAGTAAATGAAGTGAATGCTTACACCAAAGATGAAAGCGTACAAATCACTTGAAGCTTATAATTACTTCAAGTGCAGGTTAGTGCGTGAGGTATTTTACAAGTCGCTAGGTTAAGTGACACCTGGCCAGAGCGTCAATGACAGGCCCCATGTTGGGTTTTGGTGAATAAAACAAAAAATAAATAAATAAAAACAAAACTCGTAGCAACCTTGGACTGCTGGCTCACAGGCCTACTTTGTAGGCTAATACCATTGAGTTTGTTAGCTAACAAACTCAATGCTAATACATTTTAAGTTACTATAAACTAGTATAGTCTAAACTTTAAGCTGGGAAAAGAAAGATTGTTGTGGTTTGGCCACGTGAAAAAAATGCAGGAAGACTGGATCTCGAAAATGGAGTTTGTGAAAGAAGCAGGGAATAAGAAAAGAAAGAGGGGAAGACCAAGACTGAGGTGGGAAGAAGTGATAGCAATGGACGTGGAAAGAAGAAATGCAACTTGGGAAGAGGTCAATCAGGAACGATGGTGGGAAGATAGAAAAGTATGGACAGAATTTGTAGAAAGAGCAAAGGAAGAAGAAAGTGAAGAGGAGGAGCCAGAAGAAGTTAACAAGGGGAAGCGTCAGGCATGGCCAGCCGGCTTCGATGTACCTAGGGGCCAAAATATGATGGGATTTATTTCCTATCCCCTACCCGACTTAATTGTTGGACACAGGGAGCAAATATAAAACAAAAAATATATATTTAGGCCTAAGGTTGGAATTCATAGTCGGCCCCTACACCTAGGGGCGCCCATTGTTACCAAGGTAACAATTGTTTGCATGTTATTTCCCATAAACAAAACAAATCCATAGCAACAATGGGTGCCCCTAGGTGTAGGGGCCGACTATGAATTCCAACCTAAGCCATGCCTAATGAAACATAACCCCAAAAATACACACCCCTAATAATGTTAATACACAATGCAAGATAGGCTAGGCCTAGCAGAAAACTCATTTCATTCGTTCCATCGCATTACGTCTACATTACCAAAGCACTAAAGCCCTACGTGTAGCCTATTCCAAAAATGTTTAGAACAGATGCGTGAATGTGAGCTGGGTTCCCAGCCTTTTTGTTTTATGGCTGCAACCCAAGCATTTTTCTTCTTCACATCCTTTGGAAAACGATGAAAACTTATGTTCGAACCCATCTGTGAGCGATTTGCGCAGCCAAATGCTACACAGCTCTGAGGCATTGCGTTTAAAATTCACGTTTTCCTATGTAATTCTATGCCGCCATTCAATGTTTTGCCCACCAGTGGGCGTTGACAAGAAGAGTGACAGCGGACGTGACATCACGTAAAACTCTCGTACTAATGCTATCAATTTTATTTTTGCAAACGTATACAATAAACATCAATTTAAGGGAAAAATAAAATAATTGGTTGGATTCTTTTGCCGTCCTCACAACTGTTTTCAGGACACTGGGACAGACCTAAAAAAAAGGACAATCCTGGTAAACTGTTCGGGACATCTGGTGACCTTAAGCCTATGACAAACAAATTAACTTTCTCCTGAGTGTGTTCTTCTTTTGTGTCTGGTAAGGGCACACATTCGAACAAATCCGGCTCTACATGTACTACACACAAAAGGTATTTCTCCAGAGTGTATTCTTTTGTGTCTGGTAAGGTCACAATTTTGAGCACATCTGGCTCCACATGTAATACACGCAAAGGGTTTCTCTCCCGAGTGTGTTCTTTTGTGACTGGTAAGTTGAGAGCTTTGAACAAAGCTAACTCCACATGTACTTCACTCAAAAGGCTTCCCTCCCAAGTGTACTCTTTTGTGGATGGTAAGATTAGAATTTACAGCAAATGTCGCTCCACATGTACCGGTATTACACAAAAAAGGCTTCTCTCCCAAGTGTGTTCTTTTGTGGGTGGTAAGTTGAGAGCTTTGAACAAAGCTGCCTCCACATGTACTACACACAAAAGGCTTCTCTCCCGAGTGTAATCTTTTGTGGGTGGTAAGGGTACAATTTCGAGCAAATCTCGCTCCACATGTATTACACACAAAGGGCTTCTCTCCCGAGTGTGTTCTTATGTGGACGGTAAGTTGAGAGCTTTGAGCAAAGCTAACTCCACATGTACTACACTCAAAAGGCTTCTCTCCCGAGTGTGTTCTTTTGTGGATGGTAAGGTGAGAGCCTTGAACAAAGCTAGCTCCACATGTACTACACACAAAAGGCTTCTCTCCCGAGTGTAATCTTTTGTGGGTGGTAAGTTGAGAGCTTTGAACAAAGCTGGCTCCACATGTACTACACACAAAAGGCTTCTCTCCCGAGTGTAATCTTTTGTGGGTGGTAAGGGTACAATTTCGAGCAAAGCTAGCTCCACATGTATTACACACAAAAGGCTTCTCTCCCGAGTGTGTTCTTTTGTGGTTGGTAAGACCAGAACTTTGAGCAAATCTACCTCCGCATGTATTACACACAAAAGGTTTCTCTCCCGAGTGTGTTCTTTTGTGACTGGTAAGTTGAGAGCTTTGAACAAAGCTAACTCCACATGTACTACACTCAAAAGGCTTCTCTCCCGAGTGTATTCTTTTGTGGATGGTAAGATTAGAATTTACAGCAAATGAAGCTCCACATGTATTACACAAAAAAGGCTTCTCTCCCAAGTGTGTTCTTTTGTGGATGGTAAGATCAAAATTTCGAGCAAATCTTGCTCCACATATATTACACACAAAGGGTTTCTCTCCCGAGTGTGTTCTTTTGTGGGTGGTAAGGGTAGAGCTTTGAGCAAAGCTAGCTCCACATGTATTACACACAAAGAGTTTCTCTCCCGAATGTGTTCTTTTGTGGCAGGTAAGGTGAGAGCCTTGAGAAAATCTGGCATCACATGTATTACACATTAACAGTTTTTTCCCAGAGTGTGTTCTCTTGTGTTTCTTCCTTCCTTCTTCCTTTCTGCTTTCCGTGTAAATGTCCTCGTGAACTGAAGAACTTGAACTTGTACTGCAGTTGGCATGTGAGGTGAACGAACCTGAAATAAATAGTGTTAGAAATAAAATAAATGATTTGTGAAAGTGCAACTCACTTTGGCTAATGGTCAATTTGGTTTGGTTAGTATTTATTTACAAACGTGCATAGATGAATACCTATTATCGTGGTCAGGCCGACGGTTCAGCGCCAGAGGCTGGGCCACGCACAACAATGTGCTCGAAATTAGATGTTTTTCGACAACCCTAACCAAAGCAATTATTGGTGGCGACCGTCTAAAGGTTGGCCGCACAGGATCTCAAAAGAAATTGTTTACACCTGTCACACAACCGTGTATTAATTTAAAAGGAAAACGGAAGGGACTGGAGTTTAAACTTTCAATAGATATTTAAGTAATACTTTAGTTTTGGTTTTCACTAACATTACGCTTATTTAAAGTGTATATTTGAAAGGCACTATTATGGCCATACATATAGTTTTCTAAATTGTAATTGTACCTAAATTTTAAGTGGTCATAGGAGATATCGCCCGGCCAAAATACACAGCAGGTTATAGTTGTCACAACGAAAGTATACATACTGATGCTTACAACACAGCCGACTCCAAGGTGACAACTGAATTTTCTACTTTGCTAATTCCTACCATCCAATCTAAACAGGTCCACTGGGGATAATTTAAAACCTTCCGTTGGTTACCTGGTACGGTTGGTGTGGCCAAACCGCCTGTGCATTCGACTAAGCCGAACCATGCATTTACGAATGTTTCAAAGAACGCCAGCTTCCTGTTGATTTTCTTTTAATTGGCACGGTTTTAAGGGGCAGTAAATGACCCGAGATCGGTATGCAAATACTTTTGTTGTGACTAGTATATCACGCCAATTGTGTTAAAAATAAAATGTAGAATGGTGAATTGAAAACCTACTATGCTAACAAGCTATGGTTCAACATATGCTAAATGAGAAGAGGGTGTGACGTGAAGTGACTTATTGAACTATATGACATCAACAAATAATACTTCTTATCAACTGTGAGATTTATTTTCACCTTCTTCGCCCCCCCCCCCCCCCCCCCCCCCCCCCCCCCGGCACACTATCAACAACGTTTAGCAGCGGCATAAAAATATGAAAGTTAAATGTCACTAACAGCATGTAAACAGTCGAAAGCCTCATCCTTAGTACCTACCCCTCTCTTACCTTGGTCAGTGTCCGGTGCACCGTGGGAGACCGTCAGGGAGAACTGCATCTCGGAGGGTTCCAGTTTCAAGTCATCCAGCACCTCCTGCTTCAAGTGATGAGGTTCTGGAGGGCTCAATGGGTCCTGGCTCACAGGGTTATCGGTCTGGAAGGTTCTCGGCAACATCAGTGGGTCGACATCTGAAACGAGTTGGCGACAGGAAGGAGTTATGGATGCGTTCAACGTAACCTGCGTTCTGGACTAGACAATTAAGGTTGGAATTCATAGTCGGCCCCTACACCTAGGGGCACCCATTGTTGCTATGGATTTGTTTTGTTTATGGGAAATAACATGGAAACAACTGTTACCGTGGTAACAATGGGTGCCCCTAGGTGTAAGGGCCGACTATGAATTCCAACCTAAGCCTCACAGCTTAGTGGGGATGGGAAAGTGTACACGTTAACTGTTTCTCTCGAACCAATAAATGCGCCGCGTGTTATACTTTACTGTGTGCGACCGGCCACGGAGTGGTTTCATGCGATGTGCTGTGTGTGTGATTTATTTTAACTGTGTGATTTTTATAACTGTTAGATTTATTTTCTTCAAACCCCCCTCCGGCGGCACACTATCAAGAATGTCTCATCCTTAGTACCTACGCCTCTCTTACCTTGGTCAGTGTTCGGTGCACCGTGGGAGGCCGTCAGGGAGAGCTGCACCTTGGAAGGTTCCTGTTTGACGTCATCCAGCACCTCCTGCTTCATGTGATGAGGTTCTAGAGGGCTCAATGGGTCCTGGCTCACAGGATTATCGGTCTGGAAGGTTCTCGGCAACATCAGTGGGTCAACATCTGAAACGAGTTGGCGACAGGAAGGAGTTATGGATGCGTTCAACATAACCTGCGTGCTCGACTTGACAATTACGCCTGTCAGCTTAGCTCATGTTTTATTTGTAGGACATTTTAATCAATTCAAAATCCACTTTGTATCGAAAATAAGAGTTATGACTTATGCGTATGCATGTGCATAACTAATCAATAGCTACATGAAGTTCATCATCATTCATCATGCAGGAATACCACAACCTCACATATCGAAAATAAAATACCATTTTGTTGTTGGATTGTATTTATGTGATTCAAAGGCCCGTTGTAGGTTGTTTGTGTTACCTACAATAATATTCACAGAGATTCACATACCTGGGTTTGTCATATGAGAGAGTTCCAAAGGATGAATTAGATTGCTGACCATGTGCACAAACTCAACTTCAGACTGTTGCTCTCGCTTAACTGCCGGCCCACTGTCAGCCAGGTTTATGGCAGCCGAGTAGCTGGACTGCATGAGCTGGTCCATGTCTTGGCCTGTAACAAGGTAAAATATTACATGCATTCTATCGATGTCGATAGAAAACACATAATAATTAAATTATTGGGCAATAATTAGCATATATGATAAGAAATGTCCGGCGATTATCTGGGTAATGTGGTGTAGGACTAGTATCCGACTTGTTTGTGGAGTGCGGATTGTTCGCAGGTCCGAAGGACAGTCGGTCAAAAAAGAAAATTTACTCATATAGGCCTGCTACACATTTTTTATTATCAGATGGATAGCCTGCCTACCAAGACATGGACTACGTTTACCACGCAAGCCCAGCTCGAGCTCAATAGCTCAGTATTCGTTTACCACGGACTTTGAGATCTTACTAAATACTACAGGTCTGGTTCGTACTGAAATAGAAGGCGTTGTTAACCGTTTGCTAAACGTACGAATGTACAGAGTTTGGTCCGCATGTGTTTATCACTCAATTTGAGATCGTATGGACAGCGTGCTGGCTCGGCTTCTCACCGAGCTGAGTTGGGTTCAAGCTTAGGTGTTTATCAGGCAAATTCAGTTCGCATAATATCCAGATCGAGCTTACGAGCTCAGCTCGCGTGGTAAACGTAGGCCTAGTCATAGGTTGTCCCTATTGACTAAACCAACATGACTAAACAAACATGACATTTCTTAGAAAACGGCTAGGGCCAGATATATTTAGCTTTTTGCTTTAGGAATCAATGTAGGACAAGAACTGAGCCTGTTGTGTAATTCAAATTTGCAACTGCTAGAGTTTAGGGAATACTTTAAAAAAATGTATTGTTTAAAAGTCAGCATTGTAAAGCCAATGAAGATGGAAATAACATCATTAAATGAATACCCTGCTAATGATAATGGGAACAGAAAGTTTAAACTTGCATGACAAGGCTTCCAGTTGGTAGGCTCTGACCCATTTGCAGCCTTAAATTATTTAACATTACCATTAACATTCATGAAAGCACTCTCAACTCTCAGCAAGTAGGCCTGTAAGAGTACAGAATTGCAACTGACTAAAGTTGGTATCATCTCATTGGTCTGTCGTAGGTGATTTCTCAACGTCTGATTCGCTAGTCACAAGCCTGTGTGGTTTATTAGTCATAAGACGAAAATTTTCAACTTCCCTTACAACTATGACTAAATCATACGACTACCAAACCCTGTGACCGTAAATGGTTTCCCATGTTAAATCTTACGACTACGACTAACCCATATGACTTTATGTGAACTGGCCATAACAACTGCATTGTGTAGGTCTCACAGCAGGCCCAACCTAGGCCGAGACTCTAGTCTAAGATGGACCCAGCCTAGGCCGAGACTCTAGCCTAACATGGACCCAACCTAGGCCGAGACTCTAGCCTAACATGGACCCAGCCTAGGCCGAGACTCTAGCCTAACATGGACCCAGCCTAGGCCGAGACTCTAGCCTAACATGGACCCAGCCTAGGCCGAGACTCTAGCCTAACATGATGGACCCAGCCTACCTAGGCCGAGACTCTAGCCTAACATGATGGACCCAGCCTACCTAGGCCGAGACTCTAGCCTAACATGGACCCAGCCTAGGCCGAGACTCTAGCCTAGCATGGACCCAGCCTACCTAGGCCGAGACTCTAGCCTAACATGATGGACCCAGCCTACCTAGGCCGAGACTCTAGCCTAACATGATGGACCCAGCCTACCTAGGCCGAGACTCTAGCCTAACATGGACCCAGCCTAGGCCGAGACTCTAGCCTAACATGGACGTTTTAACCTCCAAAAAAATGTTGTCGTTGTCTATCCTCGTTGTTGGCCGTCAGCTGGTGGAAAGTGTTTCAATTTTTCCTCCATAGCCTAGGCTATATGAACTATAGGTCTAGCTACCGCATGATACATAGATTTCAAACCAATAAATCGTAGTCACCACTAGGCCTACGCTAAGCCTAGGCCTTAGCCCAGGGGCCTACAAAAGCCTCCAGACCAAAGATACACCATTCGTGCCCAATGCGACCGAGTAACACATACCAATGTCTTGGTCCTTACCTTTACTGAGGCGTCAGATTGTGTATAACGAAATAAATATGAAATAACAGGCAGAGGAACAGTGCGTATCTTCAGCTAGGCCTAGGCCGCCTACCTAGGCTACCACAACATCTAAACAACTAGGCCCCACTAGGCCTACTGAAATTGACAAGAATAATCGCAGAGGCGCGTTTACAATCACTTAGCGCTCGTAAATTAACGTACGCGAATTTCACGAATTCGAGATGGCTGTCTACAACCAATTTATGAACTTCGCTAAATTTACTTCAATCAACAAATCAGAACATTTCTGGGGGAGAGAATTTGCTCTGCGCATGCGCCACTTAACCAACTTTGTCAAATTAACGAAAAGTTGAATTTGATTGAACTTTCGTCTCAGCTTGGCTTGGCGTACGTAGCGTTAATTTGCTTAATTTCAATGTAGACGATGCCATATGATTTGTACAGGCTCAACTCGTGGGCGTACGTCAAGTAAGTTAATTTACGAGCGCTAAGTGATTGTAAACGCGGATTAAAGCCGCGTTTACAATCACTTAGCGCTCGTAAATTAACGTACGCGAATTTCACGAATTCGTCAAATTTAGATGGCTGTCTACAACCAATTTATGAACTTCGCTAAATTTACTTCAATCAACAAATCAGAACATTTCTGGGGGAGAGAATTTGCTCTGCGCATGCGCTACTTAACCAACTTTGTCAAATTAACGAAAAGTTGAATTTGATTGAACTTTCGTCTCAGCTTGGCTTGGCGTACGTAGCGTTAATTTGCTTAATTTCAATGTAGACGATGCCATATGATTTGTACAGGCTCAACTCGTGGGCGTACGTCAAGTAAGTTAATTTACGAGCGCTAAGTGATTGTAAATTAGTATCCATTTCATCGGCTGTGAAGTAAACCGCGGTAGTGTGTTTAATGAGGTGACTAATACGCCACCTACACGCTATACATAAGTATACCATTATTTATATAAATATGTAAGTGTTTACATTACTTAATAATTGATAAATAAATATATTCACAGTAATTACAAAATTAAAATGACTTATTGAAACATTTCGAGGTGGGAAAAACAAAATGATCACACTTCATTTATAATTTAACGCTTGGCTGATGAATTTGCATTCTCAGTTTTATTTTACAAGTCCTGAAATGTTTCATGAATTATATATTAAATTGATTTTAAAGTTCATTAGCTTGATGAGTTATTACCATTATGCTTTATAGGACGTATTATTAATAATATATTACCCAAAGCCAAATTGCAAACAAATTCATCAGCCAAGCTTTTAATTAAGCCTGTATTACACGGTCAAACTTTTCCATCCAACTCCTTGAATTCAAGAACAAAAGTGCATCAAAAACAGTCAGTATGTAGTCAAATACAACAATAGGAATTATTTATTGATGCGCTTTTGTTCTTGAATTCAAGGAGTTGGATGAAAAAGTTTGACCGTGTAATACAGGCTTTATAAATGAAGTTTGTTCATTTTTTTTCCCACCTCGGTATGAATATTTAAATAAGTCAATTTAATTTTGTAATTGTTGTTAATATATTTATTTATCAATTATCAAGCAATGTGAACATTTATATATTTGTTTATTTCATTCATTACTATATTTCTATATTAGAAACAAAATAATTAGCTTAGCAACAATTTTAAATATCACCCCTTTAAATGTTGAGAAGTGACTGCCAGACGTACGAGGCGTCAAAGAAGACCCCCTCCTCCCCAATGTTCCACTTATCCTGCTTCCACTTGTCCGTGCCCTCATTGCAGGGACGACGGTAAGGGGACCTGGGGGCGACGCCCCCCCCCCCCCCCGATTTGACTTTTATTTGACTTATACACCCCCTGGACCTGTTGGAATTGTAGAATAAATCAATCATTCAATAGGGAAGTCTCATCAAAAATAAATGTTCCTCAAAGTACCTAAAAATGGAAGATCATTATCTAAAAATACGGGCGGTATAATTTTCATATCTGAGAAGCGTTTATTTCCAATTCTATTAGCATTTTAAGTTTGAAATTTGGAACTTATTGTTCCGTAATTGAAAAACGGCTCTTGACGTCATATGTCATGTAAACAACTGCCTCCTTGAAGTATTCTTAATAATATCAACGATATTAAGTTGGACATTTTACAATATCTAGGATGCAGTGACTTTACAACAATGTCTTTTATACCACTGTTTTCTTCAGAAAAAACATTTTGATACAGTATTTACCAAAACGTGTTTAAATTAATGCAATTATTTAACATATTGTTGTTAATTAATGTTGAGAAGTGTTCATTTACTAACTATAAATAAACGTTGGTTCAGTTGAGTCTTATGAGAGCAATAATCTACTAAAGGTTGGGATTTCAGTACTATTTGTATGATATAAAATTATTGTTTACTGACATATGACGTCAGAACCTTGAAATCACGAGCAAGATGGCGCAGGTCCGTTTCTGAGCGTGTTTTGACAGCAGTATCTTTGACTTGCTGTTAAAGCGATGTTAATGCACCTTTCGAGCCGAAACCAATTAGTTCCCGTTTATTTTAACTTGAGGTAACCAGTAAGCAAATAAAAAAAATGCATGAGACTTCCCTATTGATCTCAATGTTGAGAAGGATGCAGGTAGAAAGAGAGAAAGAGAGAGATACGTTATTTTGGCGTTCCACGTTTTAGATGCTAAATCGTCAAACACGTTTTATTATTCGCTAATAAAATAATGCTTATTTAACAAAAAGTAATGAGGTCCCATTTCTTTTGAGATTCCGTTAAGAATTTCATTCCTATCCCATCCTTCAAGGTAGTTATACAGTTGAGTTGATTTGAGATTTCTGCACATAATTTGCCGTTAAAAGTGCAAAAAACCCTCACATTCAAAGTGTTGATGAAAAGAAAAAATAGTTGGTACGAAATGCTTATAGATGATTTTCAAAAGATCTATGACCCTTAGACAGAAGTAATCACGGCCCTCTCCATGAATTCTGAAAATCATCTATAAACAATCTTCTAAATCATGAATGACAACAATGTACAACAGTACAACTTGTTCTCAATGTTATGTCAAAACATTTGTCCGTTCTGTAAATAGCTTAAAATGCTTGAAACGCCTACAACCAGCGTTCCATAAATAGCATCCTAAGTGTTTTGAGCTCGCTTGAGATGCCCGAGGATTTTGTTCGAGCATCTTAGAGAATATTAGAGAGAATATCGAGAATATTAGAAGGCGGTAAACTACAAATTACAATAGGTTTGTTTTTTTGTCCTGCATAGCCTGCACTGGTGCAAGCTTTCCGGCACCGCCATGTTATTTTGTCTCCGTGCAGGTTACACTGCTCGCGTTATTTTGTCCAGTGGACGTTGCACTAGTGCAGCGGTGTAGCACCGGCTACCGAGCTGGTGTGGCAGTGCAGTGTAAGAAAATCTGGTGGCAACTTGAATTAACATGTGGTTGTTATTTTAAGTAGATACATCAGCTGCTATTTACGATTAGAATAATTATTTAGTTGAGATCTGATGTTATACATTTCAAACCATTGTGAAACACTTTATCAAATTTAAATATTATTTCACACATCAGCCGTTGCTACACCGGAGTGTTTTTTTGTCTTCCTTCAGTGCAACCTGCATGCCTTCCACTATTGCGTATTTCCGGCCTGCACCGTAAAGCTACACCGCAAGAAAGTGCAGGACAAAGAAACAAACCTAATGGTGAAATACTGTGTCCCCGCCATTGGGTTTGAAATTCAAACCCAAACATGTTAAAAAAGGGAATGAATCAAATATATAAAATACAGCAATTTTGAAAAAAATCTGGGACATTTGATCCTAAATAACTTACCAATTTAAATGTGATTTATAAGGTTGAAAGATGTCAGTTGACCACACAAATCATGATGCTAATAACATAACTGTTTATGTGTACAAGAGGGCTGTGGAATGACCACCAACCCAATAGGGCACTAGCAACACCAAAAGACAACAATGAAACAAATGAATTGAATCGATGGACAAACAACAAGCTGTCAAAAAATAATTTCGTCTGATTTTGGGAAACAAAACATAAAACAAACAAATACACATACAAAACGTCATTGTTTATCAATTAAAGTTTTGAATGGCGAGCAGTTACTAATGCTACACCTGTTTTTATTTCTATGGTTGCAATTTTATTATTTTGACAGCTGATGGTTTGTCCATCAGTTCAATTCATTTGTTTCATTGTTGCCTTTCGGTGTTGCTAGTGCCCTCAATACTGGCTCTGCATACTTTTTGTGGCCACTGGATATGAAAGAAATTTAATAATTTTCCAAATTTAATATCGATAATTGATAACCGATTAATCCGGCAACCCTAGTAAATGTAGGCCTCGATATTCATAGTTCCCACTAGAGATCCAATATAAACCTTTGTACAAGAGATTACGGATCAGGTGACACCATGTTTCGTGCAAGGCTTCAATCTTCGTCCGCTAGGCGGAGCTGATCAAGCTGACCTTGACGGCAAGGTCTACTGAATCGCCGTAACCGCGCAGCGATTTCAATCTGCACTAGTCATGGCGGCCAACATGCCCTTTCAACGACGTTTTGACCATCAACCAATAGAAAACGATCACTCCTATCTAGGGATGTGCGGGTAGTGATTTTTTAACTCGGGTCGGGTTCGGGTCGGGTATGGAAATTAACCTCGGGTCGGGTCGGGTAGTGCTAAAATTAATACACACGTATATAGATCAGTCATATATATTATAAGTAAAGTTTTTAGTAATAATTAATAAAAATGTATCAATCAATAGAAAATACGTTACATAAAATGTAGTTGTGTACGAATCTACGATCCGAATCTACTTCAACACATTCGAATTTTCTAATTATTTGAAAATTTGAATTTTCCGCCGTATTTCACGCTATTTCCGCCAAGAAGGCGGTGGGGAGTTCTGGCATATGGTCGCCATCTTTGTTTAGATCATGGTCAAAATGTCAAATACATCGTGAAATCATGGTGAAATATTGTTATTCACCTAGGCTACACTATATTCATGAAATAATAATAAAGTAAGATAGAAGGTAAGGCATCCTCATATAAATATCAGTTCCTCCCAAGCTTCCTGGTCTTGCAGCTTCATATTGAAATTCACAATTTCGACCAATCATAACCTCGAAATTATGTTGTACTAGGCCTAGGCTACCCGACCCGGTTTTTTCGGGCATAATTTACGGCCCGACCCGACCTCGGGTAAATTTTGTTACCCGAAAAATACCCGTTTTTCGGGTACCCGCACATCCCTACTCCTATCGCTAATCTCTTGTCCAAAGGTTTATGTAGGATCTCTAGTTCTCACGTGACGTCACAACAGCCATGATTGCAACACAATTGATGAGGACCAATCCTAGATAATTTGCAAATATAAATTCAAATTTAATATATAAGCCTAATTTAGAATTTAAAAAGTAAATATAAGTAATGCAAAAATAAAAAAATACAACACACCAATTAAATTTCAAAAACAGAATGAGTTTTTAAGAACCATAATGTATGCGTTCTACTAGAACAGCCTTCAGTTGTTGATCCATGGCAACGTCAAAGTTCTATCACAAATGTGGCCGCCAAATGCCAAGATGTGACGAACGTGCAACATATGAAAACTTTACATACAAAGAAACACGTTGGTCCCACAGGTTTTTCCTTTTTCAATTTTTTTGTGTTTAACCAGTCAGTTGACCATAATTGTATTTTACCTCACAAATCCCATACCTTGTGATTTACATTTTTTTTTCTTCATTTTTTTACAAAGCATATGGTTTAAACGAATTTGTAATCGCTTAACATTTATGCAAGTGCTGTACTCAAAAATTCCCAATAATTCTTAAATACAAAAACAAAAATTTAAAAACCATTGTAGAATATCAGAATTTGTTTCACATTTTTCTCGCAACACAAAAAACCTTGCATACCCAATTTATTATGAGCTTAAAAATATATTTTTAACATGTAGCCTATATAGCGTGACCATAATACCAAAATGAAAAATGGGAACACCAGTGATTATGGATCATGTACGTTGTCATGCATGTTGAGTCTACATGTTGTCGCATGTGATGCAGTATCCCAGTTCTGTGTTATTTAAATGTGGTGAGCAAGTTGACCGTGTAACAAGGTATTTACTAACCTTAACTTACTTGCCAAGTAAGACTTCTTCGTTGTTATTAATGCTATTAATTTTATTTTTGAAAAAGTAAACAATAAACATCAATTTAAGGGAAAAAGAAAATAATAGGTTGAATTCTTTTGCCGTCCTGACAACTGATTCAGGACAGTGGGACAGTTTTAAAAAAAGGACAATCCTGGTAAAACTGTCCGGGACATCTGGTGACCCTAAGCCTATAACAAACAAATTAACTTTCTCCTGAGTGTTTTCTTCTTTTGTGTCTGGTAAGGTCCCACCTTTGAGCAAATCCGGCTCCACATGTAACACACGCAAAAGGTTTCTTTCCCGAGTGTGTTCTTTTGTGGGTGGTAAGGTGAGAGCTGTGAGCAAAGCTAACTCCACATGTATTACACATAAAAGGCTTCTCTCCCTAGTGTGTTCTTTTGTGGGTCGTAAGTTCATAATTTCGAGAAAATCTGGCAAAACATGTTTTACACACAAAGGGCTTCTCTCTCTCGTGTGTTCTTATGTGTGTGGTAAGGGTAGAGCTTTGAGCAAAGCTAGCTCCACATGTATTACACACAAAAGGCTTCTTTCCCGAGTGTGTTCTTTTGTGGCTGGTAAGGTTAGAATTTACAGCAAATCTAGCTCCACATGTATTACACACAAAGGGTTTCTCTCCCGAGTGAGTTCTTTTGTGGGTGGTAAGGTCAGAATTTCGAGCAAATCTAGTTCCACATGTATTACACACAAAGGGTTTCTCTCCTGAGTGTGTTCTTATGTGTGTGGTAAGGGTAGAGCTTTGAGCAAAGCTTGCTCCACATGTATTACACACAAAAGGCTTCTCTCCCGAGTGTGTTCTTTTGTGGATGGTAAGGTTAGAATTTACAGCAAATCTAGCTCCACATGTATTACACACAAAGGGTTTCTCTCCTGAGTGTGTTCTTATGTGTGTGGTAAGGTGAGACCTGTGAGCAAATCTAGCTCCACATGTATTACACACAAAAGGCTTCTTTCCCGAGTGTGTTCTTTTGTGGCTGGTAAGGGTAGAGCTGCGAGTAAATGTGGCTCCACATGTGTTGCACACAAAAGGCTTCTCTCCCGAGTGTGTTCTTATGTGTGTGGTAAGGGTAGAGCTTGTAGCAAAGCTAGCTCCACATGTATTACACACAAAAGGCTTCTCTCCCGAGTGTGTTCTTTTGTGGATGGTAAGGGCAAAATTTCGAGCAAATCTAGTTCCACATGTATTACACACAAAAGGCTTCCCTCCCGAGTGTGTTCTAATGTGTCTGGTAAGGTGAGAGCTTTAGCAAATCTGGCTCCACATGTATTACACACAAAGGGGTTCTCTCCCGAGTGTGTTCTTCCTTTGTGTGTGGTAAGGTTAGAGTTTTGAGCAAATCTAGCTCCACATGTATTACAAACAAAGGGTTTCTCTCCCGAGTGTGTTCTTTTGTGGCTGGTAAGGTTAAAACTTTGAGAAAATCTGGCTCCACATGTATTACACAAAAACGTTTTTTTCTCCGAGTGTGTTCTCTTGCGTTTCTTCCTTTCTTTTTCCTTTCTTCTTTCCATGTACTTGTCCTCATGAACTGAAGAACTGGAACTTGTACTGCAGTTGGCATGTGAGGTGAACAAACCTGAAATAAATATGTAGTGTTAGAAATGGAATAAATTATTTGTGAAAGTGCAACTCACTTTGGCAAATGATCAATTTGGTTTGGTAAGTATTTATTTACAGACGTGCATAGTTAAATACCTATAATCGTGGTCAGGCCGACCCTTCAGCCGTGAGGCTGGGTCATGCATGACAATGTGCTCGAATCGGATCTTTTTCGACAACCCTAACCAAAGCAATAATTGGTGGCGACCGTCTAAAGGTTGGGCGCACAGAATCTCAAAAGAAATTATTTACAACCTGTCACACACTGGTATATTTATTGAAAATAGAAAGGGAAGGGACTGGAGTTTAAACTTGTAATAGATATACAAATAATACTATAGTTTTTACTTTTAATCAACATTACGCTATTTTAAAGTGTATATTTGCAAATGCACAATTATGGCAATACGGTACATATACTTTTCTAAATTGTAATTGTACCTCAATTTTAAGTGGTCATGGAAGATATCGCCCGACCAAAATACACAGCAGGTTAAAGTTGTCCCATCATTAGTGTTCTGATGCTTACAACACAGCAGAGTCCAAGGGGACAACTTATTTTTCTACTTTGCTAATTCCTACTATCTAATCTAAACAGGTCCATGGGGGATACTTTAAAACCTTCGGGGTTACCTGTAACGGTGGGTGTGGCCCCACCGCCTGTGCATTCGACTAAGCCGAACCATGAATTTACGATTGTTTCAAAGAACGCCAGGTTACTGTTGATTTTCTTTCAATTGGCACAGGTGAAAGGGGCAGTAAAACATGACCTGAGATTGGTATGCAAATACTTCCGTTGGGAATAGTATATCACGCCAATGGTGTTATAAATAAGATGGTGAAATGAAAACCTACTATGCTAATGAGCCATGGTTCGATGTATGCGGAATGAGAAGAGGGTGTGACGTGGAGTGACTTATTGAACTAAATGACATCAACAAATACTACTTGTTATCAACTGCGAGATTTATTTTCTTCAACCCCCCCCCCCCCCCCCCCCACCGGCACACTATCAAGAACGTTTAGCAACGGCATAAAAATATGAAAGTTCAATGTCACTACAGCGTGTAAACATTCTAACGTCTCATCCTTAGTACCTACGCCTCTCTTACCTTGGTCAGCGTTCGGTGCACCGTGGGAGGCCGTCAGGGAGAACTGCATTTCGGAGGGTTCCTGTTTCACGTCATCCAGCACCTCCTGCTTCATGTGAGTAGGTTCTGGAGGGCTCAATGGGTCCTGGCTCACAGGATTATCAGTCTGGAAGGTTCTCGGCAACATCAGTGGGTCGACATCTGTAACGAGTTGGTGACAGGAAGGAGTTATGGATGCGTTCAACGTAACCTGCGTGCTGGCCTAGACAATTAGTCAGCCTCACAGCTTAGTGGGGATGGGAAAGTGTACACGTTAACGTTAACTGTTTCTCTCGAACCAATAAACGCGCCGCGTGTAATACTTTACTGTGTGCGATCGCCCACGGAGTGGTTTCATGGCGATGTGCTGTGAGTGTGATTTATTTTAACTGTGTGATTTTTATAACTGTGAGATTAATTTTCTTCAAAACCCCCCCCTCGGCGGCACACTATCATGAATGTCTCATCCTTAGTACCTACGCCTCTCTTACCTTGGCCAGTGTTCGGTGCACCGTGGGAGGCCGTCAGGGAGAACTGCACCTTGGAAGGTTCCTGTTTCACGTCATCCAGCACCTCCTGCTTCAAGTGATGAGGTTCTGGAGGGCTCAATGGGTCCTGGCTCACAGGATTATCGTTCTGGAAGGATCTCGGCAACATCAGTGGGTCGACATCTGAAACGAGTTGGTGTCAGGAAGGAGTTATCGATGCGTTCAACGCAACCTGCGTGCTGGACTAGACAATTATGCCTCACAGCTTAGCTCATGTTTTATTCGTGGGACATTTTAATCAATTCAAAATCCACTTTGTATCGAAAATAAGAGTTAAAAATAGCATGTGCGTGCATAACTAATCAAACACTACATGAAGTTTATCATTCAATATGCAGGAATACCACAGCCTCACATATCGACAATAAAATACCATTTTGTTGTTGGATTGTATTTATGCGGTCCAAAGAATTCTTTTAGATTTTCTGAATTCTATACCTAACCAAAACATATTTTTTCCTCAAAGGATAAAAAATATCTTTTTTTGTGAACTGTACACGTCTTTTTATGTTTTTATCTTTCAAATGCAAGAGAAACTATAAGTTTATCAAATTTCCAGGACACAAAAAATTATCCTTTTTCAACGTTTTTGGCAAGTACAAATTTAATTTTGAAACGCCTCTAAGGACGTGTCCGAATTTAGAAGAATGCATACTTGTATACTTGTACTTGTACTTTTCAACTTCACTCGCTACCTCGCGCGGTTGTATACTTAAATTTCGGAGAGTTCTGTCCATGCGCGATCTCTGACGTGTAAAGAAGTAAGAAACAAGTAGCCGGCTTCTTGATTGCCTCGAACTCCTATTTAGCGGGCGGTGGTTCAGCTGATTCAGTTCAGTGACACTTGTTGAAAGTAAACAAAGTAGCCATGGAGGTGGAAATGTGTTTATTGTTTATGATGAAACTGTATATTCAAAACGTCAGACGTAGAAGAACGTTACGGTGAAAAATAATTATGATAATGCGTAAAAGATTACGTGATTAAGTAGGTCTAAGGGTATTGTGGAACAAGATGTTATTTAAAAGTGAGGTTACAGTGCGTTGTTTGGGGCCGCCATGACTGTTCAAGAACTCAAGTTGAGTGCGCGAGCACGAATGATCTGTGTTCTCGCAGTCTCGCCATCGCCTACTTGCAAACTTCTAATTCAGACACTTGAAATGACGTCACTTCCGTACTTTTCACAAGGTCAAGTCTGAACTTGGTAAGAGATATGCATTTTTCGATGAATTCAGACACGTCCTGAGTGGGTACCATTTGTCATATTGAGTCTAAAAACCATCGTAATAGTTTCAATCATCCCATTTAGGTCCTGTATTATGAATTTGGATTAACATTTATTAAGCTACTAACTTGGTTTTAACATGCAAACCAGGCTTCTCATTGGTTGGTGCCATGGTAAAAACAAGTATGTAGCCTTCTAAATTTTTATCTGAAGTTCATCAAGGTCCACTTGATCTCCGACTAGCGGAGGCTAGTCGAAATTGCAAGTTGGAGACGAGCCTCCGCTAGGCACAGATCTAGTAGACCTTGAAGTTCATAATATTGGTCTTTAATACCGGTAATTGTTTTTAAACAATTGATCAATGAGAATCAAACATTTGAGTGTAATAAAATAAAATCCAAACACTGTTGTGAACGTGGGGTCTACAAGCATTAGACAATTATTTGTTTGTCCACTCGTTCAAAATATAAATTGTTTCATTATTGTATTTGGTTGTTGCTATAGTTGTCCTAACAAAAGTATTCTGAGGGTAACGACACAGCTAAGTCCATGGTGACAACTTATTTTTCTACATTGCTAATTCCTACCATCAAATCTAAACAGGTCCACTGGGGATAATTTAAAACCTTCCGTTGGTTACCTGTAACGGTGGGTGTGGCCAAACCGCCTGTGCATTCGACTAAGCCAAACCATGCAGTTACGAATGTTTGAAAGAACGCCAAAACCAGGGGCAGTAAATAATGACCTGAGATCGGTATGCGAATACTTTCGTTGGGACTAGTATATCACGCCAATGGTGTTATAAATAAAATGTAGAATGGTGAATTAAAAACCTTCTATGCTAACGAGCCATGGGTCGATGTATGCAGACTGAGAAGAGGGTGTGACGTTGAGTGACTTTTTGAACTATATGACATCAACAAATACTACTTGTTATCAACTGTGAGATTTATTTTCTTAAACCCGCACCCCGGCACACTATCAAGAACGTTTAGCAGCGGCATAAAAATATGAAAGTTTAATGTCACTACAGCGTCTAAACAGTGGAACGTCTCATCCTTAGTACCTACGCCTCTCTTACCTTGGTCAGCGTTTAATGCACCGTGGGAGGCCGTCAGGGAGAACTGCATCTCAGAGGGTTCCCGTTTCACGTCATCCAGCACCTCCTGCTTCAAGTGATGACGTTCTGGAGGGCTCAATGGGTCCTGGCTCACAGGATTATCAGTCTGGAAGGATCTCGGCAACATCAGTGGGTCGACATCTGAAACGAGTTGGTGACAGGAAAGAGTTATGGAAGCGTTCAACGTAACCTGCGTGCTGGACTAGACAATTAGGCCTCACAGCTTAGCTCATGTTTTATTTTGGGACATTTTAATCAATTCAAAATCCCCTTTGTATCAAAAATAAGAGTTATGCGTATGCATGTGCATAACTAATCAAACGCTGCATACAGTTCATCATCATTCATCATGCAGGAATACCACAACCTCACATATCGAAAATAAAATACCATTTTGTTGTTGGATTGTATTTATGTGATTCAAAGGCCCCTTGTAGGTTGTTTGTGTTAGGCTACCTACAATAATATTCACAGAGATTCACATACCTGGGTTTGTCATACGAGAGAGTTCCAAAGGATGAATTAGATTGCTGACCGGGTCCACAAACTCAACTTCAGACTGTTGCTCTCGCTTAACTGCCGGCCCACTGTGAGCCAGGTTTATGGCAGCCGAGTAGCTGGACTGCATGAGCTGGTCCATGTCTTGGCCTGTAACAAGGTAAAATATTACATGCATTCTATCGATGTTGATAGAAAACACATAATAATTCAATTATTTATTTATTTATTTATTTATTAGCAACACAAATACAGCCATAGACCATTTTACATTGTGTGTATCTAACTAAATCTAAACAAGTATCAAAGTTCTAAATTAATAACCACTAATTAGATAATTGATTCACTAACTAATGGGGATCTTTTAAAGCTCAACCACCAGAGCGCAGCACCGAAAAATGCGGTCCACCTGTCAAAATGAAAATACACTGATCGGCAAGGCGGTGTTAGAAAATACTGGCTTCGATAGGCCGTGACTTAGAAATACTAACATCAATAAAGCGGTGACTTCTGTCTGTTGCTAGGATACTTGACGTGTTTCTTCGTCAGTTGATGGTCAGTTGTCTTTATTGCCGTGATCGTGTTTGACAGAAGTTAATTTCACGTGGGGGAAACATGGCGGCGTTTTTCTATAATATTTGAGGCCCGTGTTCGGCTGATTTAGTTTGTAATATTATTTATGAAACTTTATTACCGATGTCAAGAAACATTGACACTGAAAACATTACAAAGAGATCTTTCAGAGTAGTAATATGTGTTCCCCGTGCCTTTAGGATACGACAACATGCAGAGAGACAAGGGTAGGTCGTCCGTAGCTGTTAGTTACGGTCTGTAAGCCTTTTTTTTTATTGATGAATTTGTCTTAAAATAATATTGTTGTATAAATATGACTGAATAAAATCGGAGCCTCAGCAAACAATGCATTTAAATTAAAGCTCAAATGAAATAACTAAATTAGGTGCTTCTTGCAACACAAAGGCAATGCCATCTGTCAGCTAGTTAGTGGTTGAAAAGTCGAGAGCTAAAGGCTGTTATAAACTTGAATAATGAAGCCCTTTAATGATAAGGGCCAACACTGGGCGTTATAACTTATTAATTACATATTACTGTTTATTATATTTTAGGACATTATGCTCGTTACCAAATATATGTTGTAAATTTAAACTACCTGTCATCACGCTCGTTCCCGTTGCAATCCGCGTTTGTTTACTATTTTAAAACCGGGTTGTTCTATGCTGCACTCTGGTGAGAAATTTTGACTGAAAGACTCCCATTAGGTAACTTATACTAGCTATCAGTCTAAAGTAAGAAATAACTAATTCTAAAATAGGCACAGAGAACAAATAATGAGAAAAAATAGAGAAAAAAAAAAAAAATGTGTGTTAATAGAATTAGATGCAGAGTAGGACAGTATCAATGGTGGCTAACAAGAGGTTTAGCATGACGAATAAAATCAAGGCGGGATGAGAAAATATCAAGAGTGGGTGTAGCAATGGTGTTGTATGTGACAGGTAATCGGTAAAAGAGGTATCCGACTTGTTTGTGGAGTGCGGATTGTTCGCAGGTCTCGAAGGACAGTCGGTCAAAAAAGAAAATTTACTCATATAGGCCTGCTACACATTTTTTATTATCAGATGGATAGCCTGCATACCAAGACATGGACTACGTTTACCACGCAAGCCCAGCTCAAGCTCAATAGCTCAGTATTCGTTTACAACAGACTTTGAGATCTTACTAAATAATACAGGTCTGGTTCGTACTGAAATAGAAGGCGTGGTTAACCGTTTGCTAAACGTACGAATGTACACAGTTCGGTCCGCATGTGTTCATCACTCAATTTGAGATTGCATGGACAGCGTGCTGGCTCAGCTTTTTACCGAGCTGAGTTGGCTTCGAGCTTAGGTGTTAATCGGGCAAATTCAGTTCGCATAATAGGTCTATCCAGTTCGAGCTAACAAGCTAAGCTCGCAAGGTAAACGTAGGCCTAGTCATAGGTTGTCCCTATTGACTAAACCAACATGACTAAACAAACATGACATTTCTTAGAAAACGGCTAGGGCCAGATATATTTAGCTTTTTGCTTTAGGAATCAATGTAGGACAAGAACCGAGCCTGTTGCGTAATTCAAATTTGAACTGCTAGGCCTAGAGGTTAGGGAATACTTTTAAAAAATGTATTGTTTAATTCAGCATTGTAAGGCCAATGAAGATGGAAATAACATCATTAAATGAATACCCTGCTAATGATAATGGGAACGGAAAGATTAAACTTGCATTACAAGGCTTCCAATTGGTAGGCTCTGGCCCATTTGCAGCCTTAGATTATTTGACATTACCATTTACATTCATGAAAGCACTCTCAACTCTCAGCGAGTAGGCCTATAAGAGTACAGAATTGCAACTGACTAAAGTTGGTATCATCTCATTGGTCTGTCGTAGGTGATTTCTCAACGTCTGATTAGCTAGTCACAAGCCTGTGAGGTTTATTAGTCATAAGACGAAAATTTTCAACTTCCCTTACAACTAGGCTATGGCTAAATCATACGACTACCAAACACTGTGACCGTACATGGTGTCCCATGTTAAATCTTACGACTACGACTAAACCATACGACTTTATGTGAACTGGCCATAACAACTGCATTGTGTAGGTCTCACAGCAGGCCCAGCCTAGGCCGAGACTCTAGCCTAACATGGACCCAGCCTACCTAGGCCGAGACTCTAGCCTAACATGGACCCAGCCTAGGCCGAGACTCTAGCCTAACATGGACCCAGCCTACCTAGGCCGAGACTCTAGCCTAACATGGACCCAGCCTAGGCCGAGACTCTAGCCTAACATGGACCCAGCCTACCTAGGCCGAGACTCTAGCCTAACATGGACGTTTTAACCTCCAAAAAATGTTGTTGTTTTCTATCCTTGTTGTTGGCCGTAAACTGGTGGCAAGAGTCTCTCTTCTTCCTCCATAGCCTAGGCTATATGAACTATAGGCCTAGCTACCGCATGATACATAGATTTCAAACCAATAACTCGTAGGCCTAGTCACCACTAGGCCTACGCTAAGCTAGCCCAGGGGCCTAGAAAAGCCTCCAGACCAAAGAGAGACCATTCGTGCCCAAAGCGACCGAGTAATACATACCAATGTCTTGGTCCTTACCTTTACTAAGGCGCCAGATTGTGTATAACGAAATTAATAAGAAATAACAGGCAGAGAAACAGTGCTTATCTTCAGCTAGGCCTAGGCCACCACAACATCTAAACAACTAGGCCTACTCATAGAGAAATAACCGGGGGTAACCTACTGAAATTCACACACAGCGGCGGAAACTGACAAGAATAATCGCAGTTCGGCGGGCGTTTGGGGTACGTTAAATTCACAGCCGTCATAGGAATCCATTTCATCGGCTGTGAAGTAAAACGCGGTAGTGTTTAAACTCGTTTTAAAGAATGACTAATACGCCACCTACATGCTATGCCTATATTTAAATATACCATTATTTATATAAATATGTAAATGTTTACATTACTTAATAATTGATAAATAAATATATATTAACAACAATTACAAAATTAAATTGACAACATTTCGAGGTGGGGGAAACAAAATGATCACACTTCATTTATAATTAAAGGCTTGGCCGATGTATTTGCATTCTCAGTTTTATTTTCCAAGTCCTGAAATGTTTCTTGAATTATATATTAAATTGATTTTAAAGTTCATTAGCTTGATGAGTTATTACCATTATGCTTTATAGGACGTATTATTAATAATATATGACCCAAAGCCAAATTACAAACAAATTCATCGGCCAAGCTTTTAATTATAAATGAAGTGTTCATTTTGTTTTTCCTACCTCGGAATGAATGTTTAAATAAGTCAATTTAATTTTGTAATTGTTAATATATTTATTTATCAACTATTAAGCAATGTGAATTTTTATATATTTGTTTATTTCATTAATTACTACATTTCTATATTAGAAACAAAATAATGAGCTTGGCCACAATTTTAAATATCACCCATTTAAATGTTGAGCCTCTTTTGAAATTGGGTTTTTTTAGTTCGTGTGCCCTTTTTTGGTTTGTAACGGATGATCTTCTCCGTTTTGGGCTTGGCCTTTTCTTGCAAATTTTTTGCAGTTTTGTTTGGTTCTTATTATATTCCTCGTGCTTATACTAAAAAATCTATTAAAAAGCATTAATCAATTCGTTTTATTTTCCAAGACATTGCCTCGTCTGGGCTAAGAATAGAATATGCCCTGAAGTGACTCTGCCAGTTGTACGAGGCGACGAAGAAGACCCCCCTCGCCCCAATGTTCCACCTAGAATCCTGCTCCCACTTGTCCGTGCCCTCATTGCAGGGCGATGCCCCACCCCCCTCCGATTTGACTTAGCCCCCTAGTGGGCCTGTTTGAATTGTAGAATAAATCAATCATTCAATTGATCTCAATGTTGAGAAGGATACAGGTAGAGAGAGAGAGATACGTTATTTTGGCGTTTCACGTTTTAGATGCTAAATCGTCAAACACGTTTTATTATACGCTAATAAAATAATGCTTATTTTACAAAAAGTAATGTGTTCCCATTTCTTTTGAGATTCCGTTAAGAATTGCATTCCTATAACATCCCTTAAGGTAGTTATACAGTTGTGTTGATTTTAGATTTCTGAACATAATTTGCAGTTGAAAGTGCAAAAACCCTCACATTCAAAGTGTTGATCAAAAGAAAAAATAGTTGGTACGAAATGCTTATAGATGAATTTCCAAAGATCTACGACTCTTAGAGAGAAGTAATCACGGCACTCTATATGAATTCTGAAAATCATCTATTAACAGTCTTCTAAATCATCAATGAAAACAATGTACAACATTACAACTTGTTTTCAATGTTATGTCAAAGCATTTGTCCATTCTGTATATAGCTTAAAATGCTTGAAACGCCTACAACCAGCGTTCTGTTAATAGCATCCCAAGTGTTATGAGTTCGCTTGAGACGCCCGAGGATTTCGTTCGAGCATCTCGAGAATATAAAAAGCCGGTAAACTACAAATTATAACATGGAGGAATCATGTGTCCCTGCCATTGGGTTTGAAATTCAAACCCTAACATGTTAAAAATGGGAAGGTATGAAATAAGTAAAATGCACCAATTTTGGAAAAAATCTACGACATATTGATCCTAAATAACTTACCAATTTAAATGCGATTTATAGGGTTGAAACATGTCAGTTGACCATACAAAACACGATGCAAATAACCAAGGTCTACTGGATTAACTCCTAGCGGAGTAATTGCGAAGCGCAAAGTAACATCCTTGAATGAGATCCAAAATCGCCATTTTGGATCCAACTACAAAAATCGCATATTATTTAAATAATCCTCACCAATAATGTGAACTTACGCGTAAAGTATTAAAAAATATATATATATATAGAATGTGAAGACCAAATCTCATTACCGATAGTTATTTTGTCTTTTTGGCCCATAATTTGTTTTGACAGATCAATTCATTTGTTTTTCTGAATGATTCTCTCATTTGAATAACATGGGATTTTTAACATTATGGAAATAGGTTAGATGACCTTACTTCGCGCGCTTCAAGCGATCTAGTGGACCTTGCTAATAACATGCACCTTAACTGCTGAAAGTGTACAAGAGGGTTGTGGAATGACCACCAACCCAATACTTTACTGGCAATACTGGCTCTGCATACTTTTTGTAGCCACTGGATAAGAAAGAAATTTAATTATTTTCCAAATTTAATATCGATAATTGATAAATGATAACCGATTAATCCGGCAACCCAGGGGCGGACTGGGAAAAAATTCCAGGCCGGGCAAACTTTTGGTCAGGCCCAGACACGGGGGGTTTGGGGGGCCGCAGCCCCCCAACAACAGCGCCGCAGGCGAAATTTTTTCAAATCAGGCTTTTAGAAGGCATTTGGTGCGTTTTAGAAAAAACATAGCAGGCTGAATGCACTACCGAAATACTATAGTTTTCGACGGTTAAAAGTAGAAAAACACCAGCAAGAAGATTGGAACACTGTCTAACGACTGATAAGAATGAGATTAAGTTACACCGACATCCAACGATTCTACAATGTAATTTAAACCTTGCAATGTCGTAACGGAAGGGGGGTGGGGAGGAGGGACTCGGATTTAAAGAAATTTCAATTTCAATCTTGCAAATGTAAGCCCATTGATTTTTGAGTATATTATTGACAATGGAAGGCGAAAGTTTATCGTGAAATCTATATCTTCTTAACAGTAACATAGTGTTATACATAATTGGTAAAGAATATAAAATTGTCAGCAAAAACTTACATTGTTCTGTGGGAGCGACTGCAGCGCTGAGGCGTGCGCAGAGGTTGATCAATGGGGGGCACAATAAATTCCCGGCCAAAGTACTTCCCGGCGGCGCCCCACACCTTCCAGGTGTGGGGGGGATACCCACTACAAAAAAGCGCCACAGGCGATTTTTTTAAAACAGGCATTTTTAATGTGTTTTTAAGCGTTTTAGGAGGAGTACAGGTTGACTGTTGAATAGTTTAATTTTATCAGTGATATCATTGTTACAAAGTGATGGTATCACAGTCACACAGCCAAAATTTTGGTGTTAGGGCAACAGGTGATGTTGACTCCGGTCAGCTCATTCCAAAGTCAAACCAATCTTGGACTTCAGATAAAATAAGAACCATTATGTCATATACGTCATCATTTTTGTCGCCTCTTTTGACAGGCACTGTCCCTGGACCTATTCTTTCTCGGGCCAAACGGGCAAGGCAGTTGGAGAAACAGTGAACGTTTGAGGAATTTATTTATAGACATTTCTACTGTGTTGTGACTTGCGAGCAAAGCGCCACTAAATATGATTTTCCAATCTAATGCCTCATTCTGCAAAAAAAACACCTATCCTAATAGGGGGAAACTGCCCCCTTTGCCCCCTCCTGCGCACGCCTATGCCGGGCAGCGCACACCACTATCCGATTGTTATTAGTAGATTAGTGTTTTCTTCACTCACAGGTAAACGGTGGGCAGCGCCGCCAGCGCGGCAACTTACCGCCGGCGCCAGGCAGTTTAGTTTATGCCTGTTACAGTCGGACCAGGCCAAATTTGGGCCAAAACAGGCAGGCCACCGGGCATTTGCTCGGTTGCCCGGTGGGCCTGTCCGCCCCTGCGGCAACCCAAGTTAATGTAGGCCTACATATTCATAGTTCCCACTAGAGATTCAATACAAACTTTTGTACAAGAGATTAGTTACGGATGAGGTGACACCATGTTTCGTGCAAGGCTTCAATCTTCGTCCGCTAGATGGAGCTGATCAAGCTGACCTTGGCGGCAAGGTCTACGGAATCGTCGTAACCGCGCAGCGCTTTCAATCTGCACTAGTCATGGCGGCCAAGGTGCCCTTTCAACGACCTTTTTACCACCAACCAATAGAAAACGATCACTCTTATTGCCAATCTCTTGTCCAAAGGTTTATGTAGGATCTCTAGTTCCCACGTGACGTCACAGCGGCCATGATTGCGACACAATTGATGAGGACCAATCTTAGATCATTGGCAAATATAAATTCAAATTTAATATATAAGCCTAATTTAGAATTTAAAAAGTAAATATAAGTAATGAAAAAAAAAAATACAACACATACCAATTTAATTTCAAAAACAGAATGAGTTTTAAGAACCATAATGTATGCGTTCTACTAGAACAGCCTTCAGTTGTTGATCCATGGCAACGTCAAAGTTCTATCACAAATGTGGCCGCCACGTGCCAAGATGTGACGAACGTGCAACATATGAAAACTTTACATACAAAGAAACACGTAGGTCCTACAGGTTTTTCCTTTTTCAATTTTTTTGTGTTTGACCAGTCAGTTGACCAAAATTGAATTTTACCTCACAAATCCCATACCTTGTGATTTTCATTTTTTTTTCTTCATTTTTTTACAAAGCATATGGTTTAAACGAATTTGTAAACGCTTAACATTTATGCAAGTGCTGTACTCAAAAATTCCCAAAAATTCTTAAATACAAAGACAAAAATTTAAAAACCATTGTAGAATATCAGAATTTGTTTCACATTTTTCTCGCAACACAAAAAACATTGCATACCCAATTTATTATGAGCTTAAAAATATATTTTTAACATGTAGCCTATATAGGGTGACCATAATACCAAAATGAAAAATGGGGACACCTGTGATTATGGATCATGTACGTTGTCATGCATGTTGAGTCAACATGTTGTCGCATGTGATGCATTATCCCAGTTCTGTGTTATTTAAATGTGGTGAGCAAGTTGACCGTGTAACAAGGTTTTTACTAACCTTAACTTACTTGCCAAGCAAGACTTCTTCGTTGTTATTAATGCTATTAATTTTATTTTTGAAAACGTATACAATAAACATCAATTTAAGAGGACGAAGGCATTACTCGCTCCGCGCGACTCCAACCCAGAGATCGCGCCACAGTGGAACGGCACATTGGCGGTTGTAGGTGCGAAGCGGTGAGGCGCGGGGTACGGTAAAGCACTCGAGGGGTGGCAAGGTGGTGTAGTGGGAAAGCTTGAGTCACGTGTCCGTGCGGTATATCAAAAGGCGGTGCCGCGGCCGCGCAACTTCAGTTATTTTCTAATCAAGTTACACCGCGGTAAAATGCAAGCTCAAAGGGAGTTGTTGGTATAGGTACCATTGTAAATCATGACTATCTGTGACGTACTAAGGGCTTCAATTATTATTATAATTATTATTATTATTATTTTTTTAATTTTATTATAATTGCTACTATTGTTTTCACTGATTAATCACAGGTTATCGATCCCTTGCCTTACAGTAAATGCGGGAATCCATCCAAACATATTAAATAAAACACTACACAAAAGAAAAACAACTATCCCTGGTCTGACAGTCATTTCATTACACATCACAGTCACAGTCACACAACAGTATATAGGCTAGTCTAGGACAAACCCGCTCTCCGCACATCCAGGAGCAGGATGCGTGGTCTGACAGTCATTTCATTACCCATCATAGTCACAGTCACACAACAGTATGTAGGCTAGTCTAGGACAAATCCCGCTCTCCGCGCATCCAGGAGCAAGATGCGTGGTCTGACAGTCATTTCATTAGACATAACAGTCACACAGCAGTATGTATAGGATAGTCTAGAACAAACCGGCTCCCCGCGCATCCAGGAGCAGGATGCGTGGGCTGACAGTCATTTCATTACCCATCACAGTCACAGTCACACAACAGTATGTAGGCTAGTCTAGGACAAACCCGCTCTTCGCGCATCCAGGAGCAGGATGCGTGGTCTGACAGTCATTTCATTACCCATCACAGTCACAGTCACACAACAGTATGTAGGCTAGTCTAGGACAAATCCCGCTCTCCGCGCATCTAGGAGCAGGATGCGTGGTCTGACAGTCATTCAATTACACATCACAATCACACAACAGTATCTATGGGATAGTCTAGAACAAACTGGCTTCCCGCGCATCCAGGAGCAGGATGCGTGGTCTGACAGTCATTTCATTACCCATCACAGTCACAGTCACACAACAGTATCTAGGCTAGTCTAGAACAAATCCGCTCTCCGCACATCCAGGAGCAGGATGCAGGGTCTGACAGTCATTTCATTACCCATCACAGTCACAGTCACACAACAGTATCTAGGCTAGTCTAGAACAAATCCGCTCTCCGCACATCCAGGAGCAGGATGCAGGGTCTGACAGTCATTTCATTAGCCAGGGGCGGATTTAACGGGCGGCGAGGTCGGCGAATCTGCGGGAGGGAGAGAGAACATTTACCGAAGAAAATAGAAAAAAAATGAAGTAAAAGGGACACTGTGAACAGTTTACGGGATAGGGCAACGTGCTAAAAGTCGAGACAACTGGACACCATAGTCCAAGGACACCTCCTGTTAAAAGCGGGGGTTTTACGGTGACAAGAGAAGAATGGACACAATGTCATAACTATCATGGACGGGGAGAGAGAGAGAGAGAGAGAGAGAGAGAGAGAGAGAGAGAGAGAGAGAGAGAGAGAGAGCGCTGAGCAACAAACATTTACCATTTACGCCGAAAAGCAGTCGGGCCACCTGCATGTGTGCAGCGCGGCTGTCGAACCTTGTCACTTCCCCTCCAACACGTGCGACGTAGCGACTCCGCGCCCACAATACAGTTGCAGGGGCAGCGGTATACTATCCGGCTATACGCAAAACTGGGGATAACTGTAGAAGCTGTAGTTATAATGCGAAAATTATGAATTTTCTATACGTTTCGCAAGAGAGACCAATGGACGCTCCCAGTAACACGAAATTTTGATATCTGATTTAGAAAAACATATTTTATAATATCGCTAAGTTGAAAAAAATTTTAATCAAAAATTAGTATTAACAGAAACATTCATAATTTAGTAATATTACGCAAAAAAATTAAATGATTATCTCAAAAACTGCAACATTGGCAATCATCTTTCTGAAGGTCAGCATGCCCGCGTCCTCTTAAGGGAAAAATAAAATAAAAGGTTGAATTCTTTTGCCGTCCTGACAACTGATTCAGGACAGTGGGACAGACCTTAAAAAAAGGACAATCCTGGTAAAACTGTCCGGGACATCTGGTGACCCTAAGCCTATAACAAACAAATTAACTTTCTCCTGAGTGTTTTCTTCTTTTGTGTCTGGTAAGGTCCCACCTTCGAGAAAATCCGGCTCCACATGTAGCACACGCAAAAGGTTTCTTTCCCGAGTGTGTTCTTTTGTGGGTGGTAAGGTGAGGGCTGTGAGCAAAGCTAACTCCACATGTATTACACACAAAAGGCTTCTCTCCCGAGTGTGTTCTTTTGTGGGTGGTAAGGTTAGAATTTCCAGCAAATCTAGCTCCACATGTATTACACACAAAGGGCTTCTCTCTCGAGTGTGTTCTTTTGTGGGTGGTGAGGTTAGAATTTACAGCAAATCTAGCTCCACATGTATAACACACAAAGGGTTTCTCTCCCGAGTGAGTTCTTTTGTGGGTGGTAAGGTGAGAGCTGTGAGCAAATCTAGCTCCACATGTATTACACACAAAAGGCTTCTCTCCCGAGTGTGTTCTTTTGTGGGTGGTAAGGTTAGAATTTCCAGCAAATCTAGCTCCACATGTATTACACACAAAAGGTTTCTCTCCCGAGTGTGTTCTTTTGTGGGTGGTAAGGTCAGAATTTCGAGCAAATCTAGTTCCACATGTATTACACACAAAGGGTTTCTCTCCTGAGTGTGTTCTTATGTGTGTGGTAAGGGTAGAGCTTTGAGCAAAGCTAGCTCCACATGTATTACACACAAAAGGCTTCTTTCCCGAGTGTGTTCTTTTGTGGCTGGTAAGGGTAGAGCGTTGAGCAAATGTGGCTCCACATGTGTTGCACACAAAGGGTTTCTCTCCTGAGTGTGTTCTTTTGTGGTCTGTAAGGTGAGAGCTTTGAACAAAGCTAGCTCCACATGTATTACACACAAAAGGCTTCTCTCCTGACTGTCTTCTTTTGTGTGAGGTAAGGTGAGAACTATAAGGTTTCTTTCCTGAGTGTGTTCTTTTGTGGATTGTAAGGTTATAATTTCGAGCAAATCTAGCTCCACATGTATTACACACAAAAGGCTTCTCTCCCGACTGTCTTCTTTTGTGTGAGGTAAGGTGAGAACTATTAGGTTTCTTTCCTGAGTGTGTTCTTTTGTGCTTGGTAAGGTTAGAACTTTGAGAAAATCTGGCTCCACATGTATTACACAAAAACGTTTTTTTCCCCAAGTATGTTCTTTTGTGTTTCTTCCTTCCTTCTTTCTTTCTTCTTTCCGTGTTCTTGTCCTCGTGAACTGAAGAACTGGAACTTGTACTGCAGCCGGCATGTGAGGTGAACGAACCTGAAATAAATATGTAGTGTTAGAAATGGAATAAATGATTTTTGAAAGTGCAACTTACTTTGGTTACTGGTCAATTCGGTTTGGCTAGTATTTATTTATAGATGTGCATAGTTATATACCTATTATCGTGGTCAGGCCAACCGTTGCAGCGCTAGAGGCTGGGCCACGCACAATAATGTGCTCGAAATCTTTTTCGACAACCCGAACCAAAGCAATTATTGGTGGCGACCGTCTAAAGGTTGGGCGCACAGGATCTCAAAAGAAATTATTTACAACCTGTCACACACCTGTGTGTTTATTTAAAATGAAAAGGGAAGGGACTGGAGTTTAAACTTTCAATAGATATTCAAGTAATACTATAGTTTTTGTTTTCACTAACATTAGGCCTACGCTTATTTAAAGTGTATATTTGAAAGGCACTATTATCATTGAGTTTATTAGTGTAGGGTTAGAGACCCAGCGGCCATTGGCGGCTATCTACCAATAAATTTCCCGTGGACTCTAGTAGTACGATCTCGTACCGCTAGAAAGCGCTACACGTACCCACTGATGTCAGCGTTCCTGTGGAAAGAAGGGATACTACGTAGTACGATCACGTGGCTTAGGTCTAGCCTAGGTCTAGGCCCAACTCTTTTAGTCTAGGCCATTACTAGGCTACAATAAGCCTAGGCCTACATTAATAGGCCTACATTAGTAATGTAGTACTACAGCCTAGCCTATATAATGTATAAAACCTTATATAATGTGTTGTAATAAAGTATTAGCTTACTATTGTTAACTTCGTGCCCGTTTGACATGTTTATCAGAACAGATGATAATGCTTTAATAACAATATCCACCGCCATCTGGATACTACTACCAACCCTCGAAAATTCCACTCGCCAGCTCGCCGTTGGCGAGTGAAAAAATGTTAATGGCGAGTGGCTCTCACTCGCACCATTAGCAAAACTTCAAATGTCCCGCCCGCTGTACCATGGGCCAGGCCTCCGCGCAGTTACAGATGTCCGCGAGCTCCCAACTTCTACCGAAATAATTTGTGTTGTGGGTGATCGGTCTTTGGTTATTATGTGCGGTTAACGGTGTTTGGGGGGGTGGGGTGGGGGAGGGGGTTGGTTCGGGGCAACACGAAGCTGTGGCGCCTGTGACCTTCATAGACCCGAACAAAGCCGACAGGCGACGAGGCTCTGGAACACGTAGGATGTAACTGAGGATAACATCTCCAGCATTGAAGGAACAATGCCTAAGTAGGCCTATACGTCAAAACGAGTTCGTAATGAAAAATGACAATATGTATAATAATTCAAATTAGTGAAACACAAAACAACCGTTTACTTGTCTACGCGATCTTTTTTTCTGCCACTTACAAGGTTGAATGAATAGAAAGAACTAAAAGGAAAACACAGCGAGCGGGTGGCTTGCCCGCTCATAGACATTTGCGCGCTCTCTCACTGCTTCACTCGCTGGCCAGTTCACCTAACCCCGACTGCCGGCGACTAGTCTATGCAGGATCGAGGTGGTCTGAGGTTCCGTCGAGCTGTGATCGTGTAATTCCGCATTTTAACTGTTGGAGGTTTAGCTGTAGGCCTAATTTGAAAATCTACAATTTGTAGTACATTTTCGTGATTTGATAGAGAGCGGCATTCTATTGATATTTTAAACCCCATAGTCCTTCTAAAAGCTTTACTACCCTGAACACCGTGACGACCCTTTTCTGCCTATCTAGCCACTTGCGAACACAATAGCAAACATGATGTTTTAGAGTGCTTTCTGTGGGTTACCCTCTACCAACTCACGAAGCAAACTTATGAAACACCATGAATAGACAAGTGTTAGTACGAATCACCGTTCGCATCACACTCTGTAGTGCCTCTAAAATGCCATTTAAATATCACCAGAAAAAAATTTTGCCTGCGGCGCTTCTTGGGGGGGGGGGGGGGGGCCTTGCCCCCCCTCCACCCCCCCGCGGTTCGAAGGCGAGTGGCCAGTCATTGTTGGCGAGTGCACCTAAACACGAATTTTCGAGGGTTGACTACTACCTAACCGACTTCGCATCTGCGCGTACTACGTAGTATCCCTTTCTTTCCACAGGAACGCTGACATCAGTGGGTACGTGTAGCGCTTTCTAGCGGTACGAGATCGTACTACTTGAGTCCACGGGAAATTTATTGGTAGATAGCCGCCAATGGCCGCTGGGTCTCTAACCCTACACTAATAAACTCAATGCTATTATGGCCATACATATAGTTTTCTAAATTGTAATTGTACCTAAATTTTAAGTGGTCATAGGAGATATCGCCCGGCCAAAATACACAGCAGGTTATAGTTGTCCCAACCAAAGTATACATACTGATGCTTACAACACAGCCGACTCCAAGATGACAACTGAATTTTCTACTTTGCTAATTCCTACCATCCAATCTAAACAGGTCCACTGGGGATAATTTAAAACCTTCCGTTGGTTACCTGTAACGGTGGGTGTGGCCAAACCGCCTGTGCATTCGACTAAGCCGAAACATGCATTTACGAATGTTTCAAAGAACGCCAGCTAGGCTACCTGTTGATTTTCTTTGAATTGGCACGGTTGTAAGGGGCAGTAAATAATGACCCGAGATCGGTATGCGAATACTTTTCTTGGGACTAGTATATCACGCCAATGGTGTTATAAATAAAATGTAGAATGGTGAATTGAAAACCTACTATGCTAACGAGCCATGGTTCGATGTATGCGGAATGAGAAGAGGGTGTGACGTGGAGTGACTTATTGAACTATATGACATCAACAAATACTACTTGTTATCAACATGAGATTTATTTTCTTAAACCCCCACCCCGGCACACTATCAAGAACGTTTAGCAGCGGCATAAAAATATGAAAGTTGTATGTCACTACAGCGTGTAAATGTTCGAACCTCCCATCCTTAGTACCTACGCTTCTCTTACCTTGGTCAGCGTTTGGTGCACCGTGGGAGGCCGTCAGGGAGAACTGCACCTTGGAAGGTTCCTGTTTCACGTCATCCAGCACCTCCTGCTTCAAGTGATGAGGTTCCTGAGGGCTCAATGGGTCCTGGCTCACAGGATTATCGGTCTGGCAGGTTCTGGGCAACATCAGTGGGTCGACATCTGAAACGAGTTGGAGACAGTGTAAGGAGTTACGGATGCGTTTAACGTAACCTGCATGCTAGACTAGACAATTACGCCTCACAGCTTAGCTCATGTTTTATTTGCGGGACATTTTAATCAATTCAAAATCCACTTTGTATCGAAACTAAGAGTTAAAAATAGCATGTCGTTGGACTAACTGCAAAACCACGTAAGTGCACTTTTGGTTGAAAATGAGTTAGATGTGATTTTGGGTATATCCTTATAGCCCGCATCATATGAAATAACCACTCAAGTGCTCAGCCAATCACACGGCTTGTTATAACGAATGGTTAAAACCACGTATGTGCAAAGGAACAAGAAAAACCAGGTAAGTGCAACATTTTCAAAGGCAGTCATGGTGGCTGTGTGTTGCTGCCAATAAAAGTAAGTATTGTCACTTATTCCTATAATTTCTTGACCCAATCTTTACTTTTAAGTATAGAATAAACCTTATTGAATAATGGTTATTATTAGTACGCAACTTTACTTATTAATTTAAATATGAAATCACATCCAAAAGATGTCTTACTTTACTCGAGCACTTACGTGTTTTTGTATGCACTTTTGTTTGTTTGTAAGCTCTTACGTTAAAATAGTTTTTTGTATTTCCTGAACAATTTGATAAAAGTCACTTACGTGGTTTTGCAGTTAGGCCAACGATGTGCAAGACTAATCAAACACTACATGGAAGTTCATCATCATGTAGGCCTATGGATACCACAACCTTGAATATAGACAATAAAATACCATTTTGTTGTTGGGTAAGGAATGTGCATGTTAATTTTTTTCGTCGTTACCAAATTAATGACGATGTTATTTAGTCCAAAATATTTCACTTTTCCATTTTCGTAAATATTTTCAGTCAAGATAGTGAGCTGAAAATTTCACAAATAATTATGGCGAGAAAAACAGGTCATGACGTCAGAACTGACTAATATCAATCAGTCTATCACGCAAAGATAATCAATGATCGTATTTATGTCGAATATCTCACTAAAATGAGTGTATTTATATTTTTATTCAGATCCAAATGAATAATAATTGTGCCCAGCAATTAATTTACACCACTGGTATGATTATTTGTAATAATGTAAAATGATTTCAGTGTTTGATAGTAATTTTGTGCAGAGATTGGACAACAATGAATACGGTACGTTGTTTTTTCGATATTTGTGTAGTGTTGCAAGGCGGTAATTTGGGCATTCATTCATAAACAGTGATGTTTAGTCAGTTATGACGTAACCATCCGTTTCACGATAAAAGTCCAGGAGAGGAAACATGTCAAACTTTGTAACGTTATAAAAATTGAACTGTGACATTTTGAAATGGGAAAAGTAGATTGCCGGTATTTGTAGATAAGGGCCTATCTATTTCAAATGATCAAACCAATATCGGGAAATGTGGAATATTCCCTATTGTATTTATGTGGTCCAAAGGCCCATTGTAGGTTGATGGTGTTACCTACAATTATATTCACAGAGATTCACATACCTGGTTTTGTCATACGAGAGAGTTCCAAAGGATGAATTAGATTGCTGATCATGTCCACAAACTCAATATCAGGCTGTTGCTCTTGCTTGATTGCCGACCCAGCGTGAGCCAGGTTTATGGCCGCCGAGTAGCTGGACTGCATGAGCTGGTCCATGACTAGGCCTGTAACAAGGTAATAGTATTACATGCACGCATGCAATGATGTAATGCGGCATGCAGACTGCATCTGGTCCATGTCTAGGCCTGTACGTCTAGACATGGACCAGCTATGCCCAGTTCACATAAAGTGGTATGGTTTAGTCCTAGGCCTAGTCGAGGAATTTAAGATTTTGAGGGCGCGGTCTGGAGATTTGCCATGAAGTATTTCACGCCAAGATCCGTCATCGTTGGTTTATGCTCTTTCAACTTTGGTTATGATGATGAGATCTGTGTTCTATTTAACATAACCTTGATGCAAACCGGAGGAGGTTGCCACCGGGTAGTTATGGCCCATTTGCAGCCTTAAATAATTTAACATTAACATTCATGAAAGAGCCTCTCAATTCTCAGCGAGTAGACCTGTAAGAGTACCGTATTCAACTGACTAAAGTCGTATCATAGTGGGTTTACACAAATGTTTAAGGATTTAAGGTTTACGATTAAGGATTCGGTTCTAAGAAACTAATTTCTCTAACTGCTTTAGTAGGATGGCTACAATTGGCCAAATTTATAAAAGGTCACCTCTCATTGGCTGCTCTAAGATTTCCAAGTCTAAAGTTGAATCTTAGTCAACTTTGTTAAACCGTAAACACTGGCTCTTAAAACTAGCACTGGATGTGCACGCTAACGTTGATTCCTATAGTTTAATCTTAAATCTTAAACATTTGTGTGAACCGACCATTATTCGTCCGTTGTAGGTGATGTCTTATGGTCTGATTTGCTAGTCACAAGCCTGTGTGGTTTAGTCAAAAGACGAAAATTGTCAACTTCCGTTACAACTACGGCTAAATCATACGACTACCAAACCTTGTGACCGTACATGGTTTCCCATGTCAAATCTTACGACTTTATGTGAACTGGCCATAACAACTGCATTGTGTACGTCTCACAGCCGGCCCAGCCTAGGCCGAGACTTTAGGTTGACATGGACGAGTTTAACCTCCAAAAAATGTTGTTGTTGTTTATCCTCGCTGTTGGCCGTAAGCTGGTGGCAAGAGTGTATTTTCTTCCTCCATCTTTCCTTTCCCATTTTTTTCTCCTTCCTCCCTTCCTCCATAGCCTAGGTCTAGGCTAGGCCTATATGAACTAGGCCTATAGGCCCTAGCTCCTGATGCATGATGGGCCTAGGCCTAGGGCTACTTCAGCTGTGAAACATGCGACTGGCCTACAGTAAACAGTCCTTCACCGACCAAACATTGCATGAAAGCTATGTGAAAATAGATTTCAAACCAATAACTCGCAGTCTAAGCCCAGGGGCCTAGAAAAACTTCCAGACCAAAGATAGGCCTAGGCCTAGACCATTCGGGCCCAAAGCGACATACCAATGCCTTGGTCCTTACCTGTACTGAGGCGCCAGATTGTGTATAACGAAATAAATAAGAAATAACATGCAGAGGATCCCCAGTAATGAAGAGAAATAGTGCTTATCTTCACCTAGACTTTTAACAACTAGGCCTACGTAATATTTTTCGTAATACCACTAGGCCTACGTAGGCCTAGGCAGTGAAATTCACATACAGGACAGCAGCTGCTGGATTGACAAGAAACTGGCGGGGAAACTGACAAGAATAATCGCAGTTCGGCGGTCGTTTGGGGCACGTTTAATTCACAGCCGTCGCTATGTCCATTTATTGGGCTGCGAAGTAAAACGCGGTAATGTGTTTAAACTCGTTTTAAACTTACCATATATAATATATATTAACAACAATTACCAATTAAATTGACTTATTGAAACATTTCGAGGTGGGAAAAACAAAATGAACACACTTCATTTATAATAGGGAAGTCTCATGCATTTTTTTTATTTGCTTACTGGTTACCTCAAGTTAAAATAAACGGGAACTAATTGGTTTCGGCTCGAAAGGTGCATTAACATCGCTTTAACAGCAAGTCAAAGATACTGCTGTCAAAACACGCTCAGAAACGGACCTGCGCCATCTTGCTCGTGATTTCAAGGTTCTGACGTCATATGTCAGTAAACAACAATTTTATATCATACAAATAGTACTGAAATCCCACTCTTTAGTAGATTATTGCTCTCATAAGACTCTAACTGAACCAACGTTTATTTATAGTTAGTAAATGAACACTTCTCAACATTAATTAACAACAATATGTTAAATAATTGCATTATTTTAAACACTTTTTGGTAAATACTGTATCAAAATGTATTTTCTGAAGAAAACAGTGGTATAAAAGACATTGTTGTAAAGTCACTGCATCCTAGATATTGTAAAATGTCCGACTTAATATCGTTGATATTATGAAGAATACTTCAAGGAGGCAGTTGTTTACATGACATATGACGTCAATAGCCGTTTTTCAATCACGGAACAAGAAGTTCCAAATTTCAAACTTAAAATGCTAATAGAATTGGAAATATACGCTTCTCAGATATAAAAATTATACCGCCCGTATTTTTGGATAATGATCTTCCATTTTTAGGTACTTTGAGGAATATTTATTTTTGATGAGACTTCCCTATTAAACACTTGCCCGATGAATTTGCCATCTCAGTTTTATTTTCCAAGTCCTGAAATTAAATTGATTTTAAAGTTCATTAGCTTGATGATGGCCCCTCGAAATAGACTAGACGCATTCTGGTGGCAAGGATGAGTTTATGTCAACACATAGGTTCAGCTACGCATTGCAAGCGTTGAGAGCGAAGCGAGGGCGCGAGGTTCGCGTTGGCCTGTTAACTGCGACGCGAGGTGAGGGAAATAAATAGGCCTCGCCTAGCAGTATGGCAAAACAGCAGCATGAGTACGAAATTCATTGAATCTTCGCCGTAGGAATATAATAACATGGTTTCACCATTGATTAAATAGGTGGTTTCACCTAAATAAAACATTTCTTGACCAATCAGAGTGTTATGCTTATGTACGTCCACTGTATTTGACAAGACGTGCGTTTGATTTAACGAAAATCCAGAAAACTAGACTAGGAAATGAGATTAGGAGTCCACAGCAAATTTGTTACCTACTTTTTACCGTAGACGTATGGTTTTTACATGATGTCGTTTCAAACTTTCGATGTACCTCTGTCTCGTTTTGCGGCGTTATTAAAAATAATAGCATTGTTCAGGGAAGAAGTTATCTCTGAAAACGCATGTTTATAGTCCGGTTCAGAATCGCATTTCCGTTCGATTTGTGAGGAGACCATTTTTTTATGATTGTTTATCGTAGAGGGGCACTAGAAGATAAAAAATTGCGAGTATATGTTTTTTGAAAATTGGATTGTTGGACCCAAATTTGGATTTTGTTATTTTCATACTTTGCGCCATAACTTCTCCGAAATTGGTCTAATCAAAAAACTTTAAATTACAATAATATTTATAAATTTAAGTGCAACAGGATAACAATAATTTGATTTAGTTCATTTTTCAAATGTACAGTCAGTGACACAAGTCTAGAGACCATCTGTGTATGTCACGTTTTACAACCTGTACCGACTAACAACAATTTTTCTGAATTTTTCATTTATGATCAATATTATTCAATTAAAGTAACGTATCGATTAAGTGGTCTGCGATTTTTGTATCTTAAAAACTATGGAAAATAGCTTAAGCTGAGGAACCGCGTCGATTTTGAGGCCGGGGATTTTTTCGTCGCGACTAGACGTGTTCCAGCCTAAACACGAACTCGTCATTGTTGTTTGATAGTTTAGTTTGGCATTATTCAATAAGGCGGTGGAACGAGAGCAATTATGCTGTGATCTAAAAACTACACGTAAATGTTCGATTTTGTGAGAAATATCAATTTGATTTCATTAAACAAAATGTGTGAGGTAAATGAAGAATTCTTGAACATAGCGAACCAACTGTAAAATCGACGAAAATAAATTATTACTGTGTTACTTGTTGTGAGAAAAAAAAACACAACAATAAAGTAGGTATTCGATTTCATTAAAAACGGAGAATGTCTAAGCGCAGCTATTTAAAAGATTCCCTGGAGATTTTTTCAGGATATGAGTACCTGTTTGGCTGATATCGTGCATATCAACACCAGTGGCGAAGCGTCCTAAGATACAAAGATAGGTTGTCTACTCTGTATACAAATTTAATTAATACCATTGATTCACTTGTGCACAAGTTTATGCTTTCTTTCCTACATTTTCTTGTCTTCCGTGGCTCCCGCGAACGTTTGAATTTAGTTGACGGCGAAGGACTCAACATTCGGCAACACTCTCGCACCATCTACCGTTGTCCCTTGAAGTTGAATGATTTAAACGTGTGGAGACAAACAGTCGTTTGGTCTCCTTTGCTCATAATCAGAACGCTATTTTCGTCAGTTTTTCAAGAATATTTGATTTTTATTTACTTTTACTTTATTAGCAGTTTGCTTATAGTTACATTCACATTCACATTACACATTCACATTACATTTAAGGTCTACAGATTATTTCAATCTCTGAAATAAAAACTTCACTACACAAGCCCAAGACAACCGAACGCGCACACTCCCAATCCCGCAACCCAACCAGGAACATCCATGATATATACATATACACATGCACACATCATGGATGCTCCCAGCCGGGTCACAGAACTAGGAATGCACACGTTCTCAGCCATCCTAGGCCCACGCAGTAAAGCTTTCATTTCAGAGATTGACTTAGAGTTTTTTTTATGTACACAGGTAACTTATTATAATCCCTAAAGCCTCTATAGTAGATTGTATTTTGGGCTCTTACCCTCGCTCTCCTGTCTATAAATAAATTACTGCAACCTCTAGTGTTGTGGTCATGCACATCTCTATTATAAAGAATATTATCACTCATGCACACTGGTTGTTAACCTTTGATAATTTTATAAATAAATACCATGCTATTTATCCAAACATGCTCTTCAATGCTTACAAAATTTAAAGTAGGCCTATTCAACATCAGATTTATTCTGGTATACCGTCCTACTCCTATAATTATTCTCATAGCTCTGTTCTGTATTTTCTGCATTTTTTGCAAGTACGTCAGTCTTATTAGCTAAGTACAAAATAGTCGAGCAAAACTCAAGATGTGGAAGAACAATTGTTTTGTATACAAGTAATTTTGTCCATGATGTCAGGGATCCCTTAATCCGACCCATGAAGCCAACTTTTCTTGCCATCTTACCACATATATATTGGAAATGTTCATCAAAATTTAGCTTATTATCAAATATAATACCTAGATATTTGTAACTTCTTACTCCTTCCAAACTACATCCTTCAATTGTTACACCTACTAGATACTAGAGACTTGTCTCACACACCAACTCTGAGCTGTGAACGCGGGCACATGCCAGACACTCGTTTCATAGCACAATGGGACTTGGAAATTTGAGGGAACGGCCGTAACAGCATTCAGTATAAACCTTCACGGTCTGCTTTTGTAAAATGTGATGACCCAACTCAACCCCATGTGCCTTATCCACATTTTTTTTATGTTTGAGGGTAAAACGATGGATACTTCACTCTTCAGTAACGTTCAATGCAATCCTTAGACAATGCGAGGTGCGTGCGTCGTGGATTGCGTACAACACAGTACAGTAGTGCAGTGCGAAAGTGTAGGCCTACAATGTCCAAATAGCGTGTGATTTCTAGCCTTATTTTTAAAAATATTATTGACTTTATTGTGTAAACTGTTAGTGACTATCGATGTGCTCCGCCGAAAGTGATATTGTTGATTCTCGCCTTGGGCGATTCACGAATGTTCGTTTTGCGTCACCCCCCCCCCCCTCTCATTACCAACTGTTTTTTTTTTAAATTGCGAAATATTACTCAAAATTATCTATGTCTACCCTAATTTCAAGTTCACGCTTTGCCACTGATTACATAAAAAGATTTCGCGCAAAAGTTACCCAGGTGCCAGCTGGTTGTACCTTACTCCACGCCATCCCCATATCAATTATTGCATAATATGGGAAAGAGACGTCAAGTTGATCCATTGTGAGAACTGTTTTGAACTTGTATTTAACAGTTTTATGGAATCTTTTGTCGGCTGTAAAAAGTGATAGGCATACATCTGTGATGCGGTAGTTCTTCGGTTCATCAAGAGTAAAGGGGGTATCTTGCCCACAGATTAGAAGCAGAATCACTTCTTTCATTGCGGCTCGGTCAACAGTTGATCGGGAGTCGACTGTTTTCTTGACTTGCACTTTCTTTGAACTGGAAGCAAATGCATTACTCTTTCGTTTCGAGATTGTTTCATATATTGACAAAGTTCCAGTGGTCAGACGATCAAGGAATTTCTCGACCATTTTATCTCCCTCTCGATGTGCAGTGCTCAAGCTCTTGATGGCATCTTCTGGGCACGGCTGTGAAAAGTGATCTTAGTTGTGGATTAGTCAAATCCCAGGGGTCAGCATCCCACTCGTTGAGAGCATCAATCCCTGACTCCACTACTACAATATCCTTTTTGATTCTTGATGGTCCTAATTCCGGATGTTAATGCTTTCACTTTTTAAAGTGGCTGATTTCATGAAGATAACGATTTTCGTCGATTTTACAGTTGTTTCGCTATGTTCAAGAATTCTTCATTTACCTCACACTCACACATTTTGTTTAATGAAATCAAATTGATATTTCTCACAAAATCGAACATTTACGTGTAGTTTTTAGATCACAGCATAATTGCTCACGTTCCACCGCCTTATTGAATAATGCCAAACTATCAAACAACAATGACGAGTTCGTGTTTAGGCTGGAACACGTCTAGTCGCGACGAAAAAATCCCCGGCCTCAAAATCGACGCGATTCCTCAGCTTAGGCTATTTTCCATAGTTTTTAAGTTACAAAAATCGCAAACCACTTAATCGATACGTTACTTTAATTGAATAATATTAATCATAAATGAAAAATTCAGAAAAATTGTTGTTAGTCGGTACAGGTTGTAAAACGTGACATACACAGATGGTCCCTAGACTTGTGTCACTGACTGTACATTTGAAAAATGAACAAAATCAAACTATTGTTATCCTGTTGCACTTAAATTTATAAATATTATTGTAATTTAAAGTTTTTTGATTAGACCAATTTCGGAGAAGTTATGGCCCAAAGTATGAAAATAACAAAAACCAAATTTGGGTCCAACAATCCAATTTTCAAAAAACATATACTCGCAATTTTTTATCTTCTAGTACCCCTCTACAATAAACAATCATAAAAAAATGGTCTCCTCACAAATCGAACGGAAATGCGATTCTGAACCGGACTATTATTACTTACTTTGGGGTACCATAGGCCTACAACTGGCAAGTCCTAGAACCCTAGGCCTAGTGCGGCACTGCCACTTGATACGTGTTCGGCAAATAATCGAGGTGGCCCTGGGGAGGCGCGACGCGAGAAAACTTATTCTCCTCGCGAGCTCGCGTGAAACTCGGCCGCTGATTGGAGCTCGCGCCTTCGCCTCGCTCCCAACGCGTAGCTGTAAACCCACCATTAGGCCTCAACAGGAGTATTTTACGCCAGGAGTAATCCGGAAATACGTCATTGTAACGGATATGGGAGTAGAAATCACAGTTACTCCCACTTGGACAAAAAAAAACAGAGTTGTCACAGTTGAGATCGTTTCAGTTGTTCCTCTACTCCTACTCGAGAAGCAAGTGTAAAAACCTTACTCCCATCACAGTTGTAGTAAGTTACCACTGGACAATTGAACTTGTCGCAGCTACTCCCATCACACTTACTCCAGGACAGAAAAACGGGGTTTTCGTAATACCGTAGTCCTGGAGTAATGATCACAGGACAAACGAACAAAGCTGCTGCTAAGCAACACCCCTATCTGCGCCATTGATGATTTAACAATAAAGCAACAATGAGTAGTTTATTTTCTTGCCACCAGAATGCGTCTAGTCTATTTTGAGGGGCCAATGGGGCTTTGCACGCAAAGCTTGACGTAGAATGCGCCACCACCGTCCAAGCCCAAATCCATGGCCAGCTGGATGGGTAAATCAGCGCGGACAAGGTCTACTTGACCCATCCAGCAGGCTGTGATGGCAGCATTTTGCCAAAGACATTGGAATAGAAGTAGCGCCACCATAGTTCGAGCTCAAGTCCAGAGCCTCCTGGATGGGTAAATCAGCCCTTTTTTCATGGCTTATGCCCGGTTCCCAAGCTCTTACGGCGAACGTTGACGGTGGCTGTTGGCCAATCGTAGCCATTTACGGCAACGCTGGCCCCGCCTCTTTGACGGCCGTTGAGAATAGGGCACTAGCAACACCAAAAGACAACAATGAAACAAATGAATTGAATCGATGGACAAACAACAAGCTATCAAAAAATAATTTCGTCTGATTTTGGAAAACAAAACAAAAACAAACAAATACACATACAAAACTTTCACTTAAACGTTGTCTATCATTAAAAGTTTAAAATGGCGAGCAGTTACTATTGCTACACTTGTTTTTATTTCTATGGTTACAATTTTATTATTTTGACAGCTGATGGTTTGTCCATCAGTTCAATTCATTTGTTCCATTGTTGTCTTTCGGTGTTGCTAGTGCCCTATAGATTCTATTTCTATTTTTTACGGCCAGCGTTCGACGTTACTGACGCTCACAGCCTTCTACATTGCGTATTTACACGAAAACAAGACACGAAAAGTTTGGTTTAGCAAGCTGTGTCACCACACGCTTCCGAGCTTTTGTGAACATGTCGTCTGCCGACTCTTTTTTGGAGATTTTAATTTCAGAAATTGAGAAAAACCCAGCCCTGTACGATGTTAAATCAACAGAATATAAGAACAAGCTGAAGAAGGACCACATTTGGTCCAGATATCGGCCACATTGCACGTTGACAGTAAGTAAATTGCAATAATCAGTGTTCCGGCTCTGGCTACTAGCAACACCAAAAGACAACAATGAAATAAATGAATAGGGAAGGCTCATAAAAAATAAATATTCCTCAAAGTACCTAAAAACAGAAGGCCATTATCAAAAAGTACGGGCTATATAATTTTTATATCTGAGAAGTGTATATTTCCAATTCTATTAGCTTTTAAAGTTTGAAATTTGGAACTTACCGCTCCGTAATTGAAAAACGGCTCGTGACGTCATAACTCTTGTCAACAACTGCCTCCTTGAAGTATTCTTAATAATATCAAAGATATTAAGTTGGACATTTTACAATATCTAGGATGAAGTGACTTTACAACAATGTCTTTTATACCACTGTTTTCTTCAGAAAATACATTTTGATACAGTATTTACCAAAACGTGTTTAAAATAATGCAATTATTTAACATATTGTTGTAAATTAATGTTGAGCAGTGTTCATTTACTAACTAGAAATAAACGTTGATTCAGTTTAAGTCTTATGAGAGCAATAATCTATTAAATTGTGGGATTTCAGTACTATTTGTATGATATAAAATGATTGTTTCCAGAGTTATGACGTCAGAACCTTATAATCACGAGCAAGATGGCGCAGGTCCGTTTCTGAGCGTGTTTTGAAAGCAATATCTTTGACTTGCTGTTAAAGCGATGTTAATGCACCTTTCGAGCCGAAACCAATTAGTTCCCGTTTATTTTAACTTGAGGTAACCAGTAAGCAAATAAAAAAAATGTGTGAGCCTTCCCTATTGAATCGATGGACAAGCAACAAGCTCTCAAAAAATATTTTTTTCTGATTTTGGAAACCTGTTCAGAATGAACCTTCTCGTACTTCTTCTAAGAACCATTTTCATTCAGTCAATCCACAACCAGCTGTCAACTGTCACTATCAGCTGTCACACGGCAACAACATTGTCAACGTAGGCCTACGCTGAACGTTAAAACGTCGAGCATGTGAATGCCCACGCAACGGCCAGCGTCAACGCCGGACGTTGACGCTGGGCGTTGACGGCCGCCGTAACAGCTTGGGAACCCGCCATTAGTTATGCGGAGATCAATTATTAGCAATTTAAACATTTATATATTTGTTTATTTCATTAATTACTACATTTCTATATTGGAAACAAAGTAATTGGCTTGGTCACAATTTTAAATATCACCCCTTTTAATGTTGATCCTCTTTTGAAATTGGCGTATTTTTTACGTGTGCCGTTTTTAGATTTGTAACGGTTGATCTTCTCTGTTTTGGGCTTGGCCTTTTCTTGCAAATTTTTTGCAGTTTTGTTTGTTCTTATAATATTCCTCGTGCTTATACTAAAAAATCTATTAAAAAAGCATTAAATAATTCGTCCTATTTTCCACGACGCCTGGGCTTGGGATAGAATATGCCCTGAGTGACTCTGCCAGTCATACGAGGCGTCAAAGACCCCCCTCTCCTCCATCCGATGTTCCACTTAGAATCCTGCTCCCACTTGGCTGTGCCCTCCTTGCAGGGACGACGGCAGGGGGGCCTGGGGGCGATGCCCCCCCCCCCCCGATTTGACTTAGCCCCTTAGTGGGCCTGTTGGAATTGTAGAATAAATCAATCATTCGATTGATCTCAATGTTGAGAAGGATACAAATAGAGAGAGAGAGAGAGAGAGAGATACGTTATTTTAGCGTTTTACGTTTTAGATGCTAAATCTTCAAACACGTTTTGTTTTTTAAACGCTAAAATGCCAATTTTACAAAAAGTAATGTGTTCCCATTTCTTTTGAGATTCATATTCTTTAAGTAGTCAGACAGTTGTGTTGATTTTAAATTTCTGCATATAATTTGCCATTGAAAGTTTAAAAACCCTCACATTCAAAGTGTTGATGAAAAGAGAAAATACGAAATGCTAAATAGATGATTTTCAAAAGATCTATGAAGAAGTATAGTCACGGACCTCTACATGAATTCTGAAAATCCGTAGGTTAGATTATAAAGGCCCGGTCTTATAACGCCCGGCTAAACGTTTGGCCCTGGGCTAAATAATTTAGGCCAGGGCTAAAGTTGAAAATGGGTCTTATGCTGGGTTCTCATGCCTTGACGATATACGCTGCGTACGACGTTTTTACGTCGCGTTGAATTTGAGGAGTTCACATGCCATGCGTTCACATGCGCGGCGTAAACGCGTTTCGTGTTCTTGCTGCGCACCGTCATATGACAGATGATTTGGCGCGATTTATGCTATCCGAGAAATCATGGTGTTGACAAGACCGAGACGAGCTACGTACCTGATAAGGAATGCTAAAGCCACGTGTAGGTAGCATTGTAGGAAGATTAAATTATTTGAGAATGGTTCTACTGGTTATTAGTATGCGCCTACTAGCTTAGGTCACTATTTCTACGTTTGCCGTGTGTAGGCCTAGGCTTATCCAGATGTAGGCCTAGAACATGTTGAAATAAGGTAGGTTATGGTGTGCCTAGGTTATGTTGAGAAATAGGCCTAGTTCGAAAACATCAGTAATATCACTAATTCGCAACTCCTGCGATTGCTACGCGTATTGTAGCCTAGAGGCAGGGAAATCTTTGAACGGCGGCACAAAGAAGTTCCCGCACGGCGTCTGACATTTTTTTGTAGTGAATGTTTATGTTGGGACGTAGCCTTCTCGAATGGAAATTCGGTAAATTCGATGTATTTGCAAGGCAGTGAAGTTTTACGTCGGCGTTAATAATAGAAATGGAATCTAAAATTTGACGTCGTCAAAAGGGGAGGAGTCGCGTAAGTCGTTACGATGTCTGATTGGTTAACGTCGTTACGCGATACGCTGCGTTGGACCATGAGAACCCAGCATTACAACGCCCGGCTAACATTTAGCGGTGGTCCAAACCATGTCCAAATGCTAGCCTCGGCTTAAATTTCCTGGTCGCTCTCCGATCCCCGGCTAAATTTTAGTCCAGTGCTAAAGTTGGTGTTGTTTTGAAAAAAAATGGCGGCTTGCACATCATTACGCATTTAAATTAATTAGTTGTGCATGTAATAGTGTTTTAAACCGAATGCGACCGACAAAAATAGAATCAGAAACATGGTTTAAATAAGAGAAGTTTAAATATTCCCGCATTCACGGCCTACCTGAGCCGCCGCATTCGGCCGTGCACTCTAGCGGCGAGCGTTCATCAGCTGGGATAATATTTGAGGTTAGGAAGTTGTGGTTGGAACCATTTGGTTCTCTAGAGAGGCTTAGCTCCTCGGCACTACAAGTTTCTGTCATCCGAATGTTTTAAAGTATTCACACGATGCTGTACGAATAAAACTGTTTGCGTGGTTGCAATGATGTGCGCAGTGTGGTGTTGTCATTACAACACAGAAATGGAGTCCTCATATGTGTCATCGCTGTTGGTATCATCATGGGAGTTCCTTTACGTCAAACCCAATGGTATCATCGCTCGAATAAAATCAGGTAAGACAAGTTGACTACTAGGCCTAACTAAGCCAAGTTCGTACCAAACCCAAGCCTAGTTTGTTACCTAGGCCTAGACATTAGCCTAAGACAAGGCCCCTTGGGCAGTTGTCAGTAGGCCTAGGCTACGCTAGGCCTAGGCCTAGGCCTAGGCCTAGTTGTCAACCCTACATATCACTTTCACTTTCATCTTGTTGACAGACTAGGTCTAGCCTTTATCATGTAGGCCTAGGTTAGGCTACACAACCAGGCCTAGGCTACACCATTGGGTCCCTACTTCAAACCCAATAACTAGGCCTAGGGCATGTGCGTCTAGGCATGGTCTAGGCCTACTAGGCCTAGGCTAGCCTAGGTCCTACCTTACCGAGACTAGGTAGGTCTTGGCCTAATCCTTGACCTAGCCCCTAAAGTAGCCATCAAGCCATGTCGAGGATATAATAGTGATTGATTGCACAACTCACACGATCTGTGCCCTGTACGGAAATGATGAGGGAACTGGGGTGGGAATCATTGGAGGAGAGAAGGAGGAAGGAGAGGTTGGAAGGAAATCCAAGGCAGAATGGAGAGGGGTGAGTACTGTGCAAGATGTGAGCACAAGTGGAAATTTCAAAGGGTAGGGAGGAGAACAGATGTGGGGAAGTATTCATTTAATGATAGGACGGTAAGGGAATGGAATGGATTGTTGGGTGAGGTGGTTGCTCAGCGGACATTAAAGGGCTTTAAAGCGACTCTAAGGGTGGGGGGTGGGGGTTAGGGGGGTTGGGCTAGGGCCGGGGCAATGGCTATAGGCAGCCACATTAGAGGTCTGCACGGGCCTAAATATAGAAGCCCGGCCCGGCCCGGGCCCGGTATTTCAGGCCCGGGCCCGGCCCAGGCCCGCCTGAAGTGTAAATTGGCCCAAAAAGCCCGTTCAACTGTTAAAACATGGAGCAAGTTGATTTTTATATATAGTATTTGGCAATGAATACGAGCTACAGGGTGGGAACAAAAAGGAGATTAGATGGAACGAAATAAGTAACTATTGGCAGTGAAAGTAAGTAACAAAAAGATTTACAATCAAATGTTGTGACCGAAAGTTTTATACTATTTCGGGTTTGTTTTAAGTTTCGGAAATGTCAGTAAAATAATAACTTTTTACAAAAAAAAAATTAAAAAGCCCGAAAAATTCCTCCTCATTCAGTGATATGTAGGCCCAGGCCCGGCCCGGGCCCGTCTTAATAAACATATCAAGGCCCGCGGGCCGGGCCGGCCCGTACCCGTGCAGACCTCTAAGCCACATACATAAGTACCTGACAAGTGGGGCTCATCTCCGGTGATACTTTTGTACCTGAGGGGGGGATTTTCCCATGCTTAAGTACCTGACTAGTAATAACACAATTGTACCTGACTTGTAGGCTAGAGTGGCTGGCTGTGGGGGTCACGGCTCTTGGCATTTTAAATATAAAATTGATTTTTACTTTGCTTTTATGGACTCACTAGCTTCAAGGGGTATAATGTAGTAAGGGGAGGGAAGGTCCACTATAATATGTATTTTAATCTTAGTAAGCAATGCTCTTTTATTAAAACTTGACGCACGGCTATGGCCGGAAGTGGGTGGGAGGGGGAATCTCTGCCACTGGCGAGGTGCGCTGCCGCAGAGTAGGAGCATCAAGTATCAAGTACATACATTTCAAAATCTGTTGTTTATCATGTAAAAAGTAGGCCCACCCTGTAATGTACATTGTACTGTACGGAATAAAATGAAGTATAGGTAGGCCACAGCTCGATGAATGCTTCGTTCATTATCGTGGGCTAAGTAAAGGTCGGTGCACAATATAGCTCGGCAACGATAACAGGAACGCGAACGTTAAATCATTTTGGCGAACTTGCTGTTTTTGTTACCGGGATACGGGAACAGGAAGCTCAATATTGTGCATCGTGTTGTAAGTTAACTAAGGATCCAACTTCATTGGCATTCTCATTACCATTGTCGGCAATTATGCATCTGTCTGACTAGACCTACAATTGTCACAACTCACAGTCATTGTTGCTATCGTACTTTACTAAATAGCGGTAGGCCTATTAATATAACTGCATGGCTCTTACAGTTTACTGATCACATAACTAAACCGTAATCGGTTGGCACCTACCTATCGTAATTAGGAAATATCATATTTCCCTTTTGGCATCGGTCTACTAAACCGCTATGAAGTGAACACAAAAATTTGCACATCTAGGGTTCCCATATTATACTCTGACAATTTAATACTAATAGACCTACGCCTTAATGCTGAATTTCATTTATGTGGTTTCAAAGATAATAGTTGAGACTAATTTATTTTAATGTACCTACACCACTGTTTGTTGCTGAATTTTTCTTTGCTGCACCTGCAGTAGGCCTAGGCCTATACCATCATATACACTAAAAATATACTTGTAAACCTAAACCATACAATTAAGTATGCCTATACGCCATGATCTGTAAAATAACAATGAAGTTAATAGGCGCCTGATGTTCCTCGAAATATTTTCTTTTTTCATCAAATTGTGTTTCCAATATTGTTCCTGTAGGTGGAGGCCAATTTAACTAACTATCACATCTACTTGCACTACCACATCACATCTAGATGTCCATAAGTTATATGAAAGAGCCTAAAGAGATGAATGTGGGGAGTATTTCACTTTTGCAGTAAAGCCACTTATCCACACTATAAACCTGTAGACTCTATTCAAGCTGACGGACATTCCCTCCCACCAGGGGTTAATTTGAGCCGGAGCGCAGTTCCGATTCCTTTTCCAAAACCAGAACGCGCGTTCCGGTATTATTTCGTAACGTAGGTTAGGCCTACTCCTTAAAAACTCGTGAATTAATTCGTATATCGGAAAATTTCCAAAATATATATTTTTTGTTGTTGGTATGAATGCAAGTTATTCAGGTTTATGAATTACCCCTAGGTAGCCAGACCCAAAAACATAGGCAATAACCTTCTGACTGACCACTGACACTATAAACAAATAACTAATTAATAATTACATATTATCTGTGTTCACACTTCACAATGTATAAATTGATGGGGTTGGTGCCAAATTATATTTGACGAACAAAATATGCGTTCCGGTTTCTTTTCAATTACAAATTAAGCCCTACCCTACCTCCCACATGTATACCAAATGGTAACTTTTTGCCACAATCAGTTGTAAGGAAGCAATGTAAGGTCCTCCTTTGTAAATCAGTTTTTATAGGCCTAACTGAATAGGATAGACATTAAATAAATAAAATAAATAAATAAAGTAATTGCTTTTAATTAGAGTCGGATTGAAATAGATAGGCTAACGTTTTATTTGTTGACACATTTCGTATTTACTGCATCAAACACTTCACTCCACTTCCCTACACAGTAACTTAATCTTTTTTTTTCCTGTGCAGAGATGGCTTCCTCAGCCAGTATTAGCCAGTATTATCTTCCTCGCTAGACCATGCAGCTTATTCAATTAATTCAGGATGCATCTAGACCAGAACCCACTTCCATTAAGCTAAATGAATTCTAAACTTAATTAATAGGCTAATTTTCAATAAACAGATTTTTTAAACTGTTACTGAACTAATAATCTTAATTATTTGTTTACAGGAGACTGATGGATGGAAATTCATCTAATGACATGGCAAAATGTAGTAAGAAGAGGTTCAATGAACTTTCCTTACCTCCCACCCCCCCACCCCTGTTGCCTTTGCTGGGAGATGCAAAGTTGATATAACCCATGCATTGACGGAAGAAAAGAGGGGGTAAAAAAGGGGGAAGGTGACGTGATACGGTCGAGGTGGATTAAAAGTGGGAAGTCGGGGAGTCTCGGGGGGGACCGGTTTGAGGAGCCATTGAAGATGGACGCATATGTGGGCGCATGAAGATGGAACGGGCCGAGAGCGACCGGCGATGCCATGGAGCACAAAGACTATCCCCGAGGAACGAACCAATGAGTCATGAGGGACGTACGGACGGGGCGAAAGCCAACCAAGGTAGTGTGACTCCTTAGTAGTAGATAAAGGGCCAGATAGATCCTGATCGGTACGCCACATCTTTGCCACGGTAGGATGAATGTCGATTGTCTAAAATAATAAATGTACGGTTCCTCAATGTTTGAACCCAGGACTGTTGATTTAAGTACCTACTACCTAGTCTCCCGGCCTTCCTCAGACATAGCAACGATCCCAAATGTACGAGTTCACGTATGTCAAGAGAGGGGTACGTCCCCAGTGAAACCTTGTGACAGCCGACCTGAACATGGGTTCGAGTCCCGTACCAGGGTGGTAGGGACAAGGGTGGGTCGGCGCGTGAATTCGGTACATAACAGTATTAATGAGGATTCAGGTATCAGGGTTAAGATTCAAAAAAATAACACATGGTAGGTCTATTGTTTTGAAATCCATTTTTTGTATTTTTAAATCACATGCTATGAGACCATGACACATTTAAATGGTTTTTAAACATAATAATTCAATTCAGTGTTTGCCAAGCCACTAAGGTCTACTTGTTGGGCTTTTTCTGATTGCCCTGTAGACCTACCTACCTTTGTTAGTGTTATTGAGTCCTATCCAGTAGACCTACATATTATTATGTTATATTATGTACTGGTTATTTTTGTGTATTATATTGTCATGTAAAAGTTGGTACTTTATAACTTTTACAGGTGTAATCTCCTTCTTGGTGATTTATGGATATCTTGATTGTGTCAGTTTGTCATTTGCCGGTTTCTTTCACAATTAAGGTATGCGCTGTGCTGGCTATTTCGTCAGCCCAGATTGTTGGTTATTTCAATAATAATTATTGCGGTATTGAGGGCAATGATTGCGGCAACTTCGCTGACTACTCGGTTTAGGAGGGCGCTGGTTCGGTGACGACGTCTGTGGAGCCTGGCCCCACTCATTCGTGATTGTTACTGGAGGGGGTCGAACCGAGTAGTCTGATTGGTAATTTATGACTTAGTACAGCCAGCGTAGGGCAGAGAGGGGGTGACTGGGGTATGACGTAGGAAAGTCTAGGTGCGTGGGAACACATGTGTAATTCGGGGCATTCAATCATGGAACGGAAGAGGAGGTAGACCTGTGCCAAGGTGGAACGGTGGAATGAACGACGGAAGACCCAGAGGGAAGGACATGGAGACCGATTGTGGACCTGGACGACGGAGCCAAGCCACAACACGGGGTCGGAGTCAGCCACCGGGAAGCCAAGGTATAGGGGTTACTACAGCTACCCTCTGGATAGGAAAGTTAAGTCCATCAGACCTGGAATGCCCATAGACAGATTCGCCATAACTCAGCCACGTAGGATAAATGTTTAATTTCTAATAAAATTGCGGTTCCTCTATTGTTTGAACCAAAGTCTTGTCAATCTAAGACCTAAAACTGCCTGTATTGGTATGTCCCGATCCCTATGATGTGAGAACCACCCCTAGAGCTACGCCCCATTACTTCTACGGGTCCGTCGACTTTGGAGTCCGTGGGTTTGAGGCCGAGCCGACGGAATTGGATGGATGTCACGGTAGGTTCTCGCTATCTAACAATATGGCTAATTACAAAGGTGTCTAGGTCCTAAGTGCTAGTGCTTTTCATAGTACTGGTAGTAATATCTACTTACAGTAGGTTCACTGACTTCATGTAAAGGTACCTATTATATGCATCATAATATGTATGTAGTTTACCCCTAGGGAGATTGTTTTGTTGTGTTGTGTTGTTGTATTGTGTTTTTTTAAATATGTTTTTATAAACTGGCAAGTGTTCAAATGTTTGTGTACAGTCAAATTATAAATTTTACTCCAGCAAGAGCATTAAGCAAGTAAATAAAGCTGCAAAATAAAATCATTACATTTTTGGTTTGTGAATACAAGTTATGATTAGGTTCCCCTGTATCAAATAAATATTTTCTTTTAAATATTAATAGTACCAGTAGGCCTACCAGGTTTATACCAACGTATATTTGTAATGTATGTTTCTGCATTATTTCACATAACTCTGCATAGTGACAGTATAAAATATCAATTTAACATTATTTTCCAGTAAGCCTATGCCCAAACTTAAATAATGTGAATTGTTTTACTTTTAGTCCTTCAGTCATTTACCTGACAAGACTTGGACAACCTAATTTCCCTACATTATGAGAGTACATTTAGCACAAACATACACATTCATAATGCAAAATGAATTTCTTTTTTATTATAGTATCGGGACCAAGATCATACTGCCTTGCGTATCGGTGCTCCTACCATCACATCGTGCCACATCTCTGATCATTAACTTGTTTCCTGCATATTATAATAACTCAAGAAAATTTAACTTGATTAATGAGGTACCCACTCCTGGATGTGGGTCTGGAATATTTCCTATGTAATGTGTGTTGCCTGGAAATAAAATTGAAAATTACACAATACATGACTGTTTTATGTTGGTACTTAATTTTAAATTCAATAACTCCATTGGAGCTTTTTTTTTTACTGATTGTCACCTTGATGATTCAATGGCATTTCTGTGTTTTGCTATTTAACTGAAGAATATCAGAATGCTTATTTTTATTTATCACTTCAAGTTCATGCAAATCCTCCAGATTCTTTTTTTCAAAATTATATAGGACTACTTCTTCATTATATAATACATATTGTAATTAGTAATACATATTTGTGAGTACGAGCCAAGTCTCTCTTTGCATCTGCTCTAAGTGTGAATTGAGTTGAATTGTTTGAAATTGTTTGCTCCAAATTATGTTAAATGGATAGCCTTGTACTTGCCCAGTCTTTGGACAAGTCCTGTAACACAATTAATTTGCCCAATATTATATATAATCTATGGGCAATGTTGCCTTTTAGAAGCATTGTACTGCAGAAGACGTAAATTTTCAAACTTGATATATATATATAGAAATCATAACAGTTGTTTATTTGGAAAGATAGAGCCAAGGAGGGGTGGTATTTGGTGGGATGGGATGGCAATATAAACAGGGCTCAAACAGATCAAAATTTTGGTTTTATGTTAACATCAGAAAATATACCAAATCCATTCAATAATTGTTCTCTGGGTGTGTGGTTAGTAGATAATTACATTTTATAGAATAAGAATTAATTATTTATTTAAAGAATAAGAAGTGATAGAAAATTAAACAAAATAAAAATATAGTGCATATTATCATCATTTAAGCCCCATTATGTCCTGGATTCATATGTGGTCCCACAATAACCTCAAGTGGTATGGAAAGGGTGGTTCACAATTTTTGTTACTTAACCCCACATCTAATTCAACAAATTTTTTTAATTAAAGAATTTATTTTTATTGTTCTAGGCCTCTAGCACAGTATGTTTTGGCAGCTTCAATGTATTTGGATGTGGTCCAGTCAGCTTGCATGGCTACAACTACCTATACCCATCTGAAACAAAACTTAGATATTTATTTATTGGCCACAATCGGTGGCGTATGCAGGAAGGTATTTCAGGGGTGTGAGCTGCCCATAGTAGGACATTGTAAAAAAGGTGCTCTACAAGCAACACAAGGGGGGGGGGGGGGGGGGGGGGGAGGCCCCCCACAATAGCGCCTGACTCGGCAAATAGAGAAATTAATACATACAATTATTTAAATTTAGATGGTTAAAGCTGGGGTTTTGGGGGCACCCCCCCATACGCCACTGGACACAATAATAACAGCCACATCGTATCACAGTTGACTATAGTATTTATTATTTTACAGTTTTTGCCATGCAGACCATGGTATGAATATGATTAAAAATAAAAGGAGTACCTAACAACGCAAAAACGAGTTTTTGAATTTTGGTAAGGAAAGCTAGTTGGAACTTAAAACCATTCATGTGCCTCATGATGCTTAGTCCTAGATCTACATGCAACTGTGTTAGCCTATCCTATGCTTATAGACTATAGGCCTACAACTGTGTAAGCATTGCCAGGCCTACATTAGTGTGTAAGCATAGGCTAGGCCATCAAGTGTGTAGGCATAGGCTATAGGCCTTCATGTGTGTAGGTTTAGGCTAGGCCTACAAGTGTGTGTAGGGACTGAAAATGGAGGAACAAAAAAAGAGTGCGTGTAACGGGTCTCGAACCCCAGACCTCGACCATGCTAAGCGGAGACATACCCCATACGCCATAGCACACGATGATAATTCCAGCGCTTACACAGGTACAAGACATACTGCTCTCAATGTTGTGCATTGTTCGGGGTATTCAGTTAGCTTATATCATAACCTCCTATAGCCGTCTGAACTCTGGATACACATCCACAGAAAACGCAGTTTTGGGACTTTCAAGACTTGACGTTGGGAACATCACTAAAACCTCCTATAGCCGTCTGAACTCCTGATACACATCCACAGAAAACGTAGTTTTGGGACCTACGTTGGGAACATCACACTGAACAGCCAACATTAAAACATGTTTCCTCGGCTTACCGTTTATGCAAGGCAAACATCAACATGTAAAATGTATAGAGTAAGAATGTCTAATGGAGAAACACTAATCATTATTTTCTTAACCCTTTAACAAGAGACGCTACGCGTCGTCAAAGACGTGCTCAAATACACTCTGTTTTTAAGAATTATATTCTTTACGGCTATATTGTTTATTTGGGCGATCTTAAAATTCATTCCCGAGTTAGATCTGAAAATTGTCTACTTTGTAAAAAATCATCGCTTCGCTATGTTTGTTGTGAACGACGTCAGACGTCGCCGAAATGTTAAAGATTTTCTGGTCAAGTTCCACTTTCGGTACCCATTGTGGATGAACGGTGATACCTAGTTAGTCGTAGCGTCGAACTTAAGTTCAGTAAGAATCCTTGGTGACGTAGTATGAGCGTCGGTAGCGTCGGTTTGCACGTCGTGGTGAGGCGACGCCAAATTCAGGTAATCAAAATAGTAAATTTTTTGAGGTTTTTATTTTTTTACGGGAAAACGGTTTGAGATAGAATTTTTTGGTTGCCAATTCCTTCTTATTCATCTCTCTTTTGATTTGTTTCGTATTTAAAAAAAAAAAATTTCAAAATTCTCCGATTGTGCTCTTCTGAGACAAAATTTGAAATTTTGGGTGCCTGTATCTCTGTTAGTATGACCCCCAGCATATTTTCGTTTTCAGGATGTCTAGAAAATTAACGGAAAAAAAAATAAAAAAAATACAGAAACAAATTTGGGCCACACGGTTTTTTCTACGAGCACTTTTTAAAAAAAAATCCTCCATGTAAACCCTTCTCAGCTTTTCTTGTCTGAATATGGAAGAAAAAAACTGCCGGTTGCGGGTATCGAACCTCGGACCGCGAAAACACTAGTCGGCGTCGCTACTGCCTACGCCACGCCACAGAATGGAAGTTGGTTCGCTTACACTAGTACATAACACACCGCTCTCAATGAATGCATGTATGTATCTCGATTCATTCTTATTGTAATTGTTACACCTAAGAAAGATGGATTTACGAACAAAGGGTCTCATGGGATTCAAAAAATATCCAAGAATACGATCTGAAGATATTTATTTAATTTATTTCATAAATAAATTCATGAAAACTTTTAGTCTGCCGCTTGCTTAGCGGTGGGTCAAATTCAGTTCATAAGACCCGTCCACAGTTTAGCACCGGCCTAAATTTTAGCCCTAGGCTGAATTTAGGCCGGTGCTAACGCTATTTAGCCGGGGCGCGTTATAAGACCGGTCCTTAATCATCAATGACAACAATGTTTAACATTACAACTAGTTTTCAATGTTATATCAAAGCATTTGTCCATTATTGTCATTGACTATTTAGAAGACGTAATTAACTCCGTCGGGGCCCTAGATCAATTTTGAAAATCATCTATTTAAAATAATTAATACAAAATTAAGATAAAATTAAAACCAATAAACCTATCTCTAGATATAGGCAGTGTTGTTAAAGCTACCTACTTTTTAAAAGTAGCACTGTTACAGCTACAGCTACTTGATCTTTGAAAGTAACTAGGAAAACGCTCTGTTTGACGCGTTGATTAGCGGGGTCAATTTTGTCAATATCTACGAACTTTCTGGCGAAAAGATTTCAATGCTAATACAAACAACAATTAACTACAATTCAAGAATGCGCATTGCAAAATTTTTTCTAATTTCCATAGCTATTATACTTCCCGACATTGTTGGATGCAGTGCAATGTGCGTTGCTAAGAATTTTCGCTGTCATGTTTTCGCCGCGGTCCGCCACCGTTACTAACAGTTATTGACAGCAATATAAATGTAATTTCTGCCTCTAATACGTATCCGATCGCGTTGAAATTAGTATATTCGTGACTGGACAAAAATTTACTATAAGATAGTCACCTCACATTTTGCTGTTACTTTGTTTCAGAAAAATATTTTCGAGTAACTTTTGTGTAACTTTGCCAATATTTATCAGATCGCCATTACATTAACATATTCGTGACCGGAAAAATCTGTAAAAAAATCTGGCTATCTCACATTTTGCCGCCATTTTGTTTCAGAAAAATATTTTGCAGATCTATGGTGTAACTTTGTAACTTTTCGAACGATTTTGCCTCAAAACTATACACCTTCAATCCACATCGAGGCTTGTGGATGGTCCAAATTTCAAGTTGATCGGACTTTCCGTTCGACCGCTATCGACGGACATAAAAAAAAAAAAAAAAAAAACAGAACGAAGTGCCATAAGAGTCAAGTGGAAACGCTCGCTTCGCTCGCTTAATTAGCTACTTTGCAGCTACTGTATTTTGATAAGTAGCTCGCTACTTGTACCGCCACTCAAAAAAAGTAGTGACGCTACTTAACAGCTACTTTCATTTTTTATAAAGGACCAAGAGTACGTAGTATTTATTGAAAACGGCGATAAGGTCCGGAAGTGAGTCATACTCATCTCACAGCTCACGGGGTGAAACAGAAAACTCAGTGCTGGGGAGGCGGTTTTGGGACTATAGAGCCAGAAGGCCAATGTCAGTCGTCATTCCGAACCTGTGACGGTGGGAATTGTGGCGGGCGAAACAAACGTGTGTTTGTTTATTGCGAAAATAGAGTAGCGGCTACTTTTCGCTACAAACAGGGCTTTTTTTCGGCCGGTACGAGCCGGTACGCGTACCGGCTAACACAAGAGGCGTACCGGTAAAAGGCAATTAAGTCACACTATAGCCGGTACGCTACGATTAGCCTTGAAGCGCGTGAATAACGTTGAAGTGTGCAGTGTGAAAGGCTTGTGACTGCAAAATATGTTTCATTTTGTAATAGGATGTGGCCACCATCTGGTGACATGGGTGTGACATGTAGTAAATCACTTCTTTTTAGACTTTTGGCGGCCACTCACTACAGTTATCTTTTCTACCATTTGGGTCACTAGTTCTAAGGAAGGATAATTAGGGTTGTTTTGACTAAAATGTCATCTCTTGTCAAGAGTAGCTTCTGGGAACCGCCAAAGAGAATGTACCTATTCTTACTTTCCTGTTTTCCTGGAAAGCGCCTTTTCAATTTACAGACAACGATTGGGTTGTGTTGGGGGAGGAAGGGGTAGATCGGTGGTCAAGGGATTGTAAGTTGTGTGTGGCAGGGTAAGTTTCCTCTCTGGTGACGAGTGGAGATGTCGTCGTGATTAGCGAGTGTGTGTGTGTGTTTAGTGAGAGTGTAAAAAATAAAAATGAACCGAAAAATAACTTCTTGGGTCGTCACCTCACCACCGATACCCAAGAGACCGACGTGTTGCTGACGAGAACATGACTGTGAGTAAAGTTTGGAAATTGCTTTGAATTCGATATCATCGAGTTTGGTGAGTTAAAAGAATGAGTTATATTTTAAAAATAAATATAAACTATTAAATTTGTAGTGAGTAAATACACGTCTCGTATTTGGGTCACGTTAAACAGGGGCGGATTCAAACATGAGGCGCGGGAGGGGGGGGGGGGGGGGGGGGGGGGGGCGAAAAAATAATTTTAGTTTCCGTCTTATTACAATAAACCATCACTATTGGCACGTTATTTTAAAAGAAATTTTATGTTTTCTGCGGACGCTAGTTCACGCGCACGCGCTGCTCGATCGTGTGGCTACAGGATCTAATCCCAGTCATGAGCTGTGCAACATAAGCTTCATATTTCGCCGATATCTACGATACAAATCCGCCTTAAAAATGCGTTTTTGGCCATCAAACTTAATGCAGTAACCCAAAATTTTTTCGCCTATGGCGAATTTGCCTCCGGCGGCTGGGGCTTCGCCCCAGACCCCAGCTATGCCACGCCAATCACATGAAACATTATACCGAACGTACCGGTTAACTTTATTTTAGAAAAAAAGCACTGGCTACAAATACTCGTATATAGTAGCTTGCTACTCGCTACTTTACTGCATTTTCAAATGTAGCGCGCTACCAGTCTCGCTTCCAAAAAAAGTAACATGCTACAAGTAGCACGCTACTTGTAGCGCATTACTTAACAACACTGGATATAGGATCGACACAATTGGCATCAATAAGAACTATCGCAAACATTTTATAATCCGTAGGTGTTTATTGTTAAATACATTTCATTCAATCATAGCACAGCAGCAGCGTACACTCAATGGTGATAGTAGTAATAGGCAGTATATATATTATGCTCTTCACAGTACACAATTGGCATTTAGGTGCCCAACAATGGCACGGCATTCAAAATGAAGTAACACAACTCTCAAGACAAAAAATTAAATGTATGCTCTTAATTTTCAACATTTTATCAACAATTGAAACAATTTTTGTATAATTATACAATGAATTAACTGAGAACATCCTGTTTGGCCATTTTAGACAGTTGTCGATTTATTATTCCAATCTAAGGCACAGTAACGTTGAAAAATATCGGTACCTATCTTAGGGTTTGCAAAATAAATTCGTCATTTCATATTCGTTCAAGTAGATTATCAAATTTGGAATTTTGGCAGATTTGTTTTCCGTATCAGGGTTCAATTTTTAAATGTAATCATATTTTATCAACTCACATGTTCAAAAGATCACAACGTAATAAAATTAAAGTTAAATTCTTCCATAATAACATCCGATAATATGTAGGGTGGGCTTGTTTAAAATATTAGCATTCTGTATGAAAAAATTTGGAAATTCTATAATAATGTAACATGTCAATCAAAAGAAATGCTGTTAGACTTACAACATAATGCTTGTATTTGAAATCAAGGCAAATCCCTATTAATATGCACATATTTGTATTATTGCTGTTGCATCATTTTGTTATGAATTGAGGTAGATTACAATATTAAGGTGAATTTCCAAATATGCTCAATACAATTTATGTTAAGCTTGTGAGACAAGATATCTCGTGTGGGTTGTTGGTTCTAGACCATCTAATGACATTAGCCTTATGCAGAACATTACGGTACATTGCAAACATCTAACTGTCTTGAAAATGTTTAGCAGTTTTTAACTCTACCAAATTCTGAGCAATCTTCTAGATATCTTTTTATTTATTTCATATTAGGCCTATTTATGTTACAATTCATTATTTCATTAATTACTTTCTAATTTTCTAATTAATATTGTGAAACAAAATACACATAGATGTCGAAAAAATGTATTGCTTGAATAATAACTTAAAACCTCGTTATTAAATCTACGAAAAAAAATATATAAAGTACACAATCTTATGAAGAAACAAAACCAAAGTTAATCTACAGCATTTACCTGCTATTCAAATCATTAAGTTGGTGGTTTGGAGTATTTTATTGAAACATTTTAAGATACATTGCATTTTATTCCAATTATATTCATCTAAATGAGCTTACCCATTTCATAACTAGTATTTTCTTTGCTTTTGCTTAAATTGACCTTTTCATGTATCAGTTAATAACTATTTTCAGCAAACTTCATTCCACTTGCTGTTCAAACTAAAAAGGAAAAAGAAAAAAAAGTACAAGACGCTTCTTAAATCACAATACAGCAATTTTAGCAACAATTACTTTCAAAGTCTGCACAATATGGTATTTAAGAGCCTTGGCTTTACAATGCATTTAACATGCTGCCATTGTATTTTTACGACATGTAAACGTAGGTATTTTACCTTATGTTCATTAAGAAAATAATTATTATACTCACAATCAAATACAAAATTAACATCACGTGAAAAGTAACATTTTCACGCCAGTTTTCAAAAGTTTTTAAAGCCATCGGTAGCGACAAATGTTTTTTTTGTTTGTTTCTTTTTTAAACACCCTGTATATAGTTTCGTTCGTAAAACTTTTGAAACACTGGTTGATTAATTTGAACCGACTTTAAGTGAAGAAACAACTCAAGCTTATCATCTCACAACATTCAAGAAAATATTGTATATTTTGCTTCAGACAGAATTGCAAGCATCGCTTTGAACAACTTTAAAAATGATTTTACAACACTGAAAATAACATTATTTTCTTTTCACAAAAGGCAAATATTGTACGATATATCCAAGAATAGTCGCGTACATTGATTTACAGTCACGTGACTCAATACGCATAGATGATGATCACATTTATTAACATTATTATTATTTATTTCATGCATTCATATTGCTTAGCAGTCTTTTGTTTTTATTTAACAACAATATGGTTATTTATTATTTGAAACAAACTTAACAATGGGGGCGTTACAGTGTTGTGGATTCACATTGTTGTTGTGGTTTTTTTGGCTCCTTTCCAAACGTCTTAGTTTGAAAATGGCGCCTTGTTAGTTTTCCTTATATTTGCCGTTTCGGTGTATTCAAAGTGTGGCTCACTGCAAGAACATGTATTGTAAAACATGAAGTAACATGTTTTCATGTCGAACGTACATTGCCGCACGTTCACACTTACGTATTTCAGACGAACACCTTCAAACAACTCGTCTTAGCGTCAATTGTTTTCCCTTCTTCAATAAATAGAAACATTATTCTTAATACAAATGAAAAGTCATAATTAATTTAAGCCTTCTCTAAAGACTAGCTTTCTACCAGCAACTGCATTGGTGACTGGTGAATGCAATCATAACTTCTATTCCAAAGAGACATTTCCATCTGCAGTTATGCAAAATAATATAAATCAGGTTTCAATAAACAGTAAAACCTATTCAATTCTTAATGCAAACGATCCTAAGCATTCCAGTTTGAATCACAAACATTTAAAATTCAACAAAGTTGCCCCTTGATTCAAATAATCTGTAAGTGACTCGATCGCTAGTTTAAATTAAACACAAATTCGAATTAACGGAGTTTGAATTAACGAGGGACAACTGCCACTCCTGCCGTGGCGACATCTTAACGGCGTTTAATCAAAGTGAACGTGTTCGTTACGACTAGAAGAGCCGCGCGAGCGCCAAAAAATGCGCGAACACGTCCATCCACCAGTCAGCAGGTAGTTTCCGGTAGAACAAGGTCGTGGCCCAGCTACTCACATAAACACACCTCTACAAAACCAACAATCATTAAGTTCCTCGCCGTCTACATAAATTGCTTCCTTACTTTAATCAAAACAACACATCATTTTCTTTTTATAAATTTCTAACAACATTCTGAATATGAATTCAAAAAAAAAAGAAAAATTCAACTAAATACGATTTTTATTCTTATCTTCCAACCTTGAGCGTCAACCAATTCCTCTCATGGTTTATTCAACAGAATTCTTAGTTTGTTCGTTTATAGTCAGGACCATTATATAACTAACAACAATTATTGTATCCAAAATTAGCGCCATACATATTAATGTTTTGACTGAGACACGTCTTCCAAAAAGGTTCTGGACCAATCGCGTTCCTTCGTTGCAGGACCTTCATTGCAGGACCATCGTCCCTCATTGCAGGACCATCATCCTTTATTGCAAAACCATCATCCTTCACTGTAGGACCATAATCCTTCATTGCAGGACCATCATTCTTCATTGCAGGACCATAATCCTTCATTGCAGGACCTTCATTGCAGGACCATCATCTTTTATTGCAAGACCATCGTCCCTCATTGCAGGACAATCATCCCTCATTGCAGGACCATAATCCCTCATTGCAGGACCTAAACCTCTCATTGCAGGACCATCATCCCTCATTGCAGGACCATCATCCCTCATTGCAGGACCATCATCCCTCATTGCAGGACCATCATCCCTCATTGTAGGACCATAATCCCTCATTTCAGGACCATCATCCCCTATTGCAAGACAATCATCCCTCATTGCAGGACCATCATCCCTCATTGCAGGACCATAATCCCTTATTGCGGACCATAATCCCCCATTGCAGGACCATCATCCCTCATTGCAGGACCATCATCCCTCATTGCAGGACAATCATCCCTCATTGCAGGACCATCATCCCTCATTGCAGGACCATCATCCCTCATTGGGGGACCATCATCTCTCATTGGGGGACCATCATCCCTCATTGCAGGACCATCATCCTTCATTGCAGGACCATCATCCCTCATTGCAGGACCATCATCCCTCATTGCAGGATGCAGCAAATGCCTCCACACGGAAAAGGCGCCCCCTCCCCCTTGAGCCGCCCGACGAGTTTCCTCTTGAACACACTCATACTCTCCCTCTTCCTGGTGTGCGCGACCTCCTCCCCCGACTCCACCCCCGAGTCTACGGCCTCGCGGCAGTGACACCTGCTCGGCTTGTCGACGCGTATCGGCTCCACGGCCCAGCTCTCGGGCAGCGGCTGCTCCAGCCTGGACAGCTCCTCGGCCAGCGAGACGCCGGGGTCGTCCCCGACGAGGGAGCGACCGTCGTCCGAGTCGCTACACTCGATGTCCTCGACGGGCGACAGAGTCTTGTCGCCGGGTCGCGGCCCCAGGACGTAATACTTGGCCACCGACAGCGCCGGGTCGCACATTTCGCTGCATGACGGCTCCGACGCGTCGCTCAGTAGCGTCGACGCGATCGGCGAGAACGTGTCGTTTGCGAGGGGGTCGTACTTCGTCGCCGGACACTCGAGGACTTGAGGCGTCGTCGGTGAATTTACACAATTATGATGATGATGATTATTATTATTAGCATTAGAATAGCGCGAGGTGATGATTTTATCGGCGGAGATTATGTTTTCTTCGTTGGTATTCTTGGTATTATGATTGTTTTGTTTCTTGCGAGATTTGTTTAACATTTCGTCGTAGTTTTGCGCGAATTGATGCTGGCAATCCCACAGATCCCATTCGCCGCACGATACGGATTCGTTTGATATGGCATCGTCTTCCAAATCGGGTGTGTCGTTTCTCGTCGATTCTTTTACAAGATCCTTCTTTTCCGAAATTATATTTGCAACCCTTCTACCAGCGCCATCATTATCGTCACCAACTAAATCGTTTAGCTGGCTAGAAACGTTCTTCTCAACAGATGGAGCAGGTAAAGGGTTGCTTTTCAAGTTTTTTGACCCGGTATCGGGATTTTCTTCGGCATCCGGTTCGAAATCTTCGGCGGCGGAAAGGTCGCTCTCGGAATCGTCGTTCCTCGGCAGCGACAGCACGTCCGGTGATTGGCTGCGAAGCCACCGCGTCACCGCGTCCGTGATGCCCAGTTTCACCGGATCGACGACGTCCTTTTGGTATTTTAATCGTACCGACTCTCTCGTCGCCTCTTCGATCACGGAATCGACGATCTCTTGAGCCATCTTCTGTACTTTCTTCAAGTGTTCGTCGCTCTTGCATTTGTCTTTCGTTTGCACGGATCTGGGCACCACCTTCGGTGCCGGCGTGGTCGGAATCACCTTCGCCTCGATTGTGACCCTCTTCGAGCTGTTATTTCGCTTCAAAGCCTTACCGTTCAGCGACGTCGAATCTTCTTGAGATTCTGATATCCTTTTGAGTGCTTTGGGATCTCGTTCGTCGAGGTTACCTTGGTAGATGATATCTTCGTCGTCTGAGGAGAACCCAGATGTCGATACCTTGACCTTGGGGCTGTTGAAGCCGGAACTGAGGCACTCTATGACGCTCTCCTCGCTCTCTTGCGAGCTGGACGAAGAGGAGCTCTCGTCCGTGGAATCTGTGACCTTGCCGGGGATCGAAGCCCGGTCTCCGGTGGCCGACGGCCGCTTCCCTGCGGCGCGTCCCTTCTTGCGTCGCGGCGGTGGCACGGGCGCCACGACGTCCACCTCGGACAGACTGATGGGTTTGTCGTGGACGACGCCGGCAGGTTTCTCAGTCTTTGGAATATCGTCTGATCGTCTCTCTTCCTCGAGGAACTCTTTGGAAGTGTCCGTCAAGGACTTGGATGGTATCGCGGTGACCTCGTGCCTCACGACGGAAGCCACCACGACTTCCGCGACTTCGATCGACTTTGTCGCGAGTTCCTGCAACGAACCGACCACCTTAGTTACATCCGGACTCTGTTGTGACTTCCGCTTCTTCTCCGCACCACTATTATTATTATTATTACCGCCTTTTTTGTTCATTTCGGGCGACGTCTTTTTGGTTTCTCTATTAACTGGCAATGATTCTTCTTTTATAACTGGCGGGCTTGCGCTCTTGACAATTTCCTGTGTGACTTTCGAATCGTGTAAATTGACGGTGAGCGCCGCCAATAGGCTGTCCTCTCTGGAAAGATGATCGGGTTTTGGGGTCGAGGCTACGGCGCCTTGTTTGGGGAAGGTTTCGGGTCGTAATGATACGGAGGGCATTTCGAACGGTTTCGCAGTCGCCGTCAGGGTCGACGTTTCTGGCGTTTTAGGCGGTGAGCCGTTCTTCTGTGACTTTCTCTCCTTTCGACTAGGTTTCGTGGGCGCGACCTCTTCCGCGGCGTCTTGAGGTGAGGCCGCCGCCTTTTTTGGAACATCCTTTTGACTTTCTGACGGTTGTTGTTGTTGTTTCTCAACGCTTATCTTCCTCGTTACCTCCTCGACTTCGTTCCCCTCTTTCCCCGAACTGTCTTCCTTCTCGTTGCCGTCCATTCTCGTTCCGTTCACGAGCTTCGCCTTATTGGTACCATTAAATTGTGTCTTTTCTTTGTTCCCAGTTTCACTCTGTTTCGCAGTGACGACTTTCGCGTTGTTGTTGTAAGTACATTTCTCCTCTACCTTACCATTATAATGATTACTCTTATTTAACTTATTATCCGTATTATTACTCTTATTATACTGTGCCTTATCCTTAACACCGTTCAGATTCTTGTAGTCTCTGTTTGTCTTTGCGTGACCGTTTGTCAATTCCGAGGGGAGTCTCTTGTTCTCCTCGTTGTGCCTCACGGAATCCGATCCTCGTTTACCCTGCGATCCTTTGTGGCCCTTCACGGTGATCCACTCGCTTTCCTCGTCCAATTCAACCTTGACATTCCCGTTGATGAACTCTTGCGTGTACAAAAAGCTGTCGTCTTGAAACACGAAATCGTCAACGTCTTCCGATTGCTTCAATTCCTCCACGCAGGGTTTCTCGACAACTATACCATTCGTTAGACCGTTTACTATCTTCTTACCTTTCTTGTCTGTCTTCTTCGGTTTCGCGTCGTGGTGACCGTTCACCAATCTATCACCGTTAACGACTACCACGTTCGAATACTCTTTACGGTTTGAACCGCCGTTCAATTTCGGCTGATCGTCGTCGACAACGTCGACCTTGTTGTCGTCGTCACAACAACCGTTGACGACGGGTGGTTGAGGGGCGACGACAGTGTCGTCCCTGAGATCGGGGAGTGGCTGTTGATTGAACTCAACGACCTCCTCGTTCTCTACGACGGCGGCGGTGATGACGTCAGCGACGGCGACGGAGGTCTGCGTGAAGGCGTCGGCGGGGATTGGTCGCGGCGCCTCGCCGGAGTTGCTGAGCTTCGAGTCTGATTCGAGCGATGACTCCTGACTGGTCACGCTCATCGGCTCCTCCTCGTGATCCTTGTCCTCGGAACTCGACTCCTCGGAACCGTCCTCGGCCTGAGGACAGAACAGAGTGTTACACATTTGAAAGTTGAAAGTTTTATTATCAAATAGGTTATACAATACACTTAAAATATACAGTAAATTGGTTCCTACAGTTCGTTTATTTCGCTGTTGGTAAGCCCGAGGGCGGCTCGGGTAGCGTTTGCACCAACCTCTGACCAAAGTACGAGTATCCCCACTCTCGCCTCGATCCGTAATTACCTTCTGTCCGTGTGATAATTTACGCAGCCAGACCATCATAATTCCTTTGTATGAGTAAGTGTCCACTAATAGTTAGCGACTCATAAGTCCCGTTGTTTTCATCGTAGAAAGATAGATTTTAAACTGATATTTGTATAATTTCAAGCTCTTTTACCGAGTGCAAAAATATGTATATTATTCCGGAAAAAGTGTTGCGCTTATACAATGGAATTTGTTTTGACAGGTCATCACGATTAACAGGTGAGATTATGGACAGCTCGCCCATCAAAGGTATATACGGTCGATGCTTGAGTAGAGGGAAGGAATGTCAGGGTTTGGCCAAACGATCCAACTTTCAGACCTCGAAGGTCTCTGTGTTGTCAACTGGGGGTTGTATGGACTATAGTGAGTGCATGAGGCACTCGCAGGTAAGGAACCTTCTTGTTACATTTGTTTTGCTTATGGCAGGAAGTGGTGATGTACAATATGAAATACAACAATTAGAAACACTATTAAGTAGGTACCATGAATAGCCAGTTGGAAATTAACTGGGCCCTATGTATCGCTTGGTTACTATAGATATTGCCAAGACTGAGGTTCAATGATGATGATTGGGTTTTACGGCCCATAATTTTGCACCTTGGCTAATCGAGACGATGATTCAGTGAAATATGAAGATCAGATCCAGCACATCAAGGGGGTCGTCATAAGGGGAGTCTAGCAAGGGAGGGCAGGACCAAGTAGGAGGAGAAATCATTATTGGGACAATGGGAGGGAAAGGGGCAGGGTCTTTTTCGTCGCCTCTTACGACTGGCAGAGTCACTTTGGGCCAATTCCTTTCCCCTCCTCCCCCCTCCACCGTTACTCACAACAGCCAATCAACTCACCCAATTCCGTCGTCGCCTCCTCCTAAGACACACTTTCGTCTCCTTCCCCCTCCACCGTTACTCAACAGCCAATCAACTCACCCCATTTCGTCGTCGCCTCCTACTAAGACACACTTTCTCCTCCCCCATCCACTGTTACTCTCAACAGCCAATCAACTCACCCCATGTCGTCGTCGCCTCCTCCTAAGACACAACTTTCCCCTCCTCCCCCTCCACCGTTACTCACAACAGCCAATCAACTCACCCCATTCCGTCGTCGCCTCCTACTAAGACACACTTTACCCTCCTCCCCCTCCAGCGTGTTACTCACAACAGCCAATCAACTCACCCCATTCCGTCGTCGCCTCCTCCTCCGCTTCTTCTTGCGTCGTTTGCCTCCTACGTCACTGGAGGGCGCCGCGTTGGGGGTGCTCTGTACGGTAACACCTGCAACAACAACAACAACGACAACAATCAGTTAGACCATAAGACAATACAAATACAATATATATGACTGGTCAAAGTTACACCGCCCTTTCGGATGGGACGTAAAGCCGATGGTCCCCTTGGTACTTATCGACAGGAGTAGGCTACGTGCCGGTACCAGGCATCCCCTCCTCCCTTCCTCATTATCATTTATGTTTCATCACTCATCAGGCTAAAGAGGGCATTGTGCCCTACACTGGCCTTAATTACAATAAAATAAAGTTATAAATAATTTACAGAATTGATCTAGAGGGCCGTGATTACTTCTATCTAAGCGTCCTTGATAGATCAATGACAACAATGGTCAACAATAACAACTGGTTTTCAAATGTTAAGGTGCATTTTTCACTGTTGTGCATTGTTGTCATTGAAGATCTAGAGGGCCGTGATTACTTCTATCTAAGGGTCCTTGATAGATCAATGACAACAATGCTCGGCAATAACAACTGGGCCCTGATTCACAAGAGGTTTTAAGTCTTTTTTTGGTCTTATCTCTAAGACTGGCCTAACTTTCGACCTAATGTAAACCCAGACTCAGGTCACATGAAGAAGTTACTAATTCCTGATGAAAACAAGAACATAATGAACATTCCAATAATATGTTTTAAAATCTGTTCAAAGATATTTGAGTGGTTTTACAAGAGGTTCAAAGTTAGGCCCGTCTTAGAGTTAGGACCAAAAAAAGACTGAGGACCCCTTGTGAATCCGGGCAAAAGGTTTTCAAATATTTCCCTGTTGTGCATTGTTGTCATTGAAGATATTGCGGGCCATGATTACGTCTATCTAAGGGTCCTAGATCAATTCTGAAAAAGGTCTTTAGGACAGCCAACAAGATTCTAAACATAGTTAGGTAAATACCAAGAGGTCTTAACGAAATATCCGCAACAAATTAGCAGCGGAACGAGAGGGAACAGTGTTAAGTGACGAATGACGCAATGTTCCTCGACTCTGCAGTCAGATATCTCAAAGGAAAGGACAAACGGCCCCTAAATAGAGACAGTGTTGGCAGCGGTCCTTGGATCGAGTCCAGTTGCTAACCCTACCAGACAATATCGGTCTCTGGCAGACAGACTCTAGCGCAAGTGATCGTAGACGTTTCAATTCATTCTTGACTCGCTCAATAAGCAACAAAGCAAAACATTCTAGCTCTTTTCCACATCAGTGAGTCATTGATGCTTAAACTTATGTACATACATTGCGATTAGTACCGTTATTAGAACAGTATTAACATGCAGTTTTGTGTATTGTCCTCTTTTCGCAATCAGTTGAAAGCTGAAAAGGTTAAAGAAAGAAAGAAAGAAAGAAAGAAAGAAAGATAGATAGATTGATAAATGGTTAGATGTTTAACGGCACGCCAAAACGACAAAGAAAGAAAGAAATAGTTAAATACAGAAAAAATAAAAATAAAGACAGAAAAGAAAAAAGAAAGAAAGAGTGAAAGAAAGAAAGAAACAAAGAAAGAAAGGAAGAAAGAAAAAAGAAACTAACTTATACATGCATACATTGCAAATCAGTTGAATAACTGAGAAAAAAAAATAGAAAAATTAGAAGAAATGGTTAGAGAAGAGAAAATCGCCAGATTAAAGTTTGGCGAAACTGGCCCTTGGTGAAACAGCAGGCGATTCTGAATTGGCGACGATAAGTCTATCACCAGTTACGGGCATTACAAAAAGGCGTTGAGCCAATCACCGCCTTGCATTCGTTCGCCTTCAGTAACGACCGAACCTGAGATAAAGTCATCGTACAACAACTTCGGTACCTAATGAATTCATCATCAATCAATGACGAGTTTACGGTCTCGGCCAACCCGAGCAGGTATCTGAATTAGCCACGGCCGCTGGCTGGCTGCCGCTCACCCGCCCGTGACGGAAGCATTACCGAAGTTGTTGTATGACGAGTATATTAGTTTTATTACAGCTGTTTGATTACATAGAGATGTCGTAGCGTAGCGAGTACGGATATCGTAATATAAGTGTCCATATGTCACCGCATAGGCCTACTTGAGATTCGACCAGCAAAGCAACGAATCAATCAATCGATACATACGATACGATACCCCCTGCTGATTGGATCACCTTGGCGAAAACTAGACTGGCCCACTTTTATCAGTAGTTGACATTTACAAGTGTATCGACCCGACGGGCGAGTGACTCGTTCTACGCGACGCTCACCCAGTGTTTTAGTGAACGCTTCTAGGTATTGTTAAGTTTTCTTACTTCTATTATGGATTCAATTCCATCACTTGTGATTTTGGAGCCGTCCCAGCAACGAAGCACTCAATAAATTCCAAGTTGTTCTGAATCAGCCTTGTTGATTCTGACATTTGTCCGCAGGTGTTTGCACTGTCCAATCACTGATTCATATGTTTCGTATTTGAAATATAGATCTTTGATTGGTTATCGCTCACTCGCCGATGGTGTTTGGAGCCTACAGGGTTGGTTTAGTCACTTTAAATTAAAGTCCCCCACTGAAAATCAGTCTTGTTACTGAGTGGGTAGACTCTATACATACGAATTTATTTTAATTTTTTTTTTTTATTCATTGAACAACGTGATAAGAACACCCGGAATTTGGTTTTGAATCAATGAATGAATATGGCCAACTATTCAACATTGTCATGTCAACACACACATTGTACATTGTGTCAGCTCTAATTCGGGAGGTCGCCTGTTCGATTCCGGCCACCGACAGTCCTGACTGAAGGTTTTTTCCTAGATTTTCCTCAGTCGTAAAGGCGAATGCTGGTACTGAGTCCTACTAACAGCCCTCGGACATTCCTTTCCCAACTATCCAAACACCCTAATAACCTAGTTAGTCACCTGAAGAGAGGCACATCAGGTAAAGCTGGGGGCACCCTAAAACGGATATTTCTACAAAAAATTATTATTGGAATGATATGCTTACGATTGTTATTTAAGTAATTAAAAAAATGAATTGAATATTATCGAATTAACAATCTTAACAATTACACAAAGTAGTTTTAAATTCATTTTGCTGATACAAACCAAGTCCCGGGTATGAATCAATTTTTCCACTCTTTTCTTCTAGTTACTGTACTTGATTGAGAGAGAAGTTCGTCTACGTCATTGTGGGGGGAGGGGGGGGGGGGGGGGGAAGCCCAGTCCACCATCAGCCACGGTAGTTCTTAGATTGACCTTTAAATTAACTAGTAAAGTGTCTTGATAGGTCAGTGATGACGTACATAACCGCTACAACTGACTGAAACAATTGTAAGGCCGGGTGACACCGATACCCAGTGGCGTAACCGGGAATGTAAGTGATAAATATGGAGGGCGAGGTCCCCCACAACCAAAAAGGTGTCACAAGTAAACATTTTTTTGTTGTTGAAAGGATCGTTTTTCAAGATTTTTTCAAAATATCATGGTCTAATTTGGTTTCATTGCAAGCTGTCTATAAGGAAGCGCCAAATGCGACTGCTGCCTGTGCTAAAACTATTTGTTTGAAAAAAAGAATTTTTATGGACATTATCCCTAAGAATTGCCAACCTTTCATTGGAGCCGGGGTAGGGGTAAAGCAGGGGTAGGGGACGACTATGTGAATTCACAGTCGTCCCTACCCCTAGGGGCGCCCGGTGTTGCTATAAGGATTCGTTTTCTATATGCGAAATAACAATATGCATTGAACTGGTACTTGGCAACAACGGGCGCCCCTAAGGGTAGGGGACGACTATGAATACGGACCAAGTGTGTTGAAGTAACTTTCTGTAACTCTATCTAGTACTGTATCATACTATAGTTTCAGTGAGGATTGCCGGTGGGCGGTATCGAACCGGCGACCTCCCAGCTTACAGTCTCACATATTACCGTTGAGCAGGAATAATAAGTAATAATTTTTCGAAGGAATACCCGTTACAGGGTGCACACCAGCTTAACCTGATGTGCCCCTCTTCAGATGACTAACTAGGCTATTAGGGTGTTTAGATAGTTGGGAAGGAATGTCCGAGGGCTGTTACTGTTAGTAGGACTTAGTCCCAGCATTCGCCTTTACTACTGAGAAAAACCTCGGTAAAAAACCTTCAGTCAGGACTGCCGGTGGCCGGAATCGAACCGGCGACCTCCCGAATTAGAGTCTCACGTGTTACCGCCGAGCAAGGGTCTCCCGCCAAGCGGTCGCTCTACCAACTATCATCCTAGTCACTGTGGGGTAGAGACATAATTTAGTCTAGGAGACTCCCACTGTGCAAGGATGGGCGACAGAAGCGTTCCATTCGACGCAAGCGACATCGTTCTACTCTGCGTGCCAACTTAAGATATGCATTGTTGTCATTGAAGATCTAGAGGACTGTGATTAACTCAGTCTTCTAGATCAATTTTGAAAATGGTCTATTGCAACAATACAATACGAGGAATGAATGAATAAATGAGTGAGTGAGTGAACGAATGAATGAGTGAATGAATGATTTAATGAGTGTGTGAGTGAGTGAATGATTGAGGGAGTGAGTGAGTAAATGAATGAATGAATGAATGAGTAGGTAAATGAGTGAGTGAATGAGTAAGTGAATGATTTATTAATGAATGAGTGAGTAAATGATTGAGTGTGTGAGTGAGTGAATGAGTAAGTAAGTGAATGAGTGATTGAATGAATGAGAGTTAATGAGTGAGTGAGTGGTGAGTGAGTGAATGAGGAGTGAGTGAGTGAGTGAATGAGTGAATGAGGAGTGAGCGAGTGAGTGAGTGAGTGAGTGAGAGAGTGAGTGAATGAGTGAATGAGGAGTGAGTGAGTGAGTGAGTGAGTGAGTGAGTGAATGAATGAATGAATGAGTGAGTGAGTGAGCGAGTGTATGAATACACCAAGGCCGGTCACAGCGCTCGAGTAGACCGGTGAGTCAACATTCTCTCAGCTAATCAAGTCAACTAGATCTGTCGGCCGTGAAAGCGGTCTGAGCAGTGCGGTACTTTCACTCGGCAGCCCCAGGTTCGAGTCCAGCCGGCGCCGCGCGTAGACCTGCTGGGACACGACAGGCGCATCGCGGTGGAAATACTACGAGCTATATTAAAACCACGCAAAGTTTTTAATCGTATCTCAAGTCTCAATAATGCTACACCAATGAAAAAGAGAAAATTGAGCTTACTTCGAGTTGGAAAAACTGAATCCTGTATAATAAAATAAATGGATAAATAAATACATAAATAAATGAATGATTGAATTAATGAATGAATCAATGAATCAATAAATCAATACATAAATAAATAAATACATAAAATAAATAAATACATAAAATAAATAAATACATACATAAATTAAATAAATACATTCATATTTAGAGTCTACCCACTTAGTCACATAACTGATTTTCAGTGGGGGACTTACATTTAAAGCGACTGTGTAAATAAATGAATGATTGAATTAATGAATGAATCAATGAATCAATAAATAAATAAATACATAAAATAAATACATAAAATAAATAAATACATACATAAATTAAATAAATACATTCATATTTAGAGTCTACCCACTTAGTCACATAACTGATTTTCAGTGGGGGACTTACATTTAAAGCGACTGTACCAACCCTGTAGGCTCCGAACACCATCGACGAGTGAGCGATAACCAATCAAAGATCGATATTATGTTAAATACAAAAAAATGAGAACCAGTGATTGAACATTGCGAAAACTCGTGGACAAATGTCAGAATCAACGAGGCTGATAAAGGAAAAAACTTTGAATTTTGCTTCGTTGCTATAGGACGGCCCAAACTCACTGTTCACTTATTGGTGGAATTGAATCCGTATTAGAAGTTAAAAACTTATGCCTGTAGCGGGATTTGAACCCGGGACCTTCTGCATTGGAAGCAGGAATGCTAAATACTGAACCAACGAGCCACTCAAAATAATAAAAAAAAAAGTATAAATTTATAATGTTATGTTATGAGTTGTATGGTTGTTATTTTAAATTTACTTAATTACAAAGTAAATTTGACCATAGTAAAACCGCCATATGTCAACATGGCGAATAAGCGAACGCGCCATTTTGCTGTTGTTTACAAACACCAGAGGTCGTTCAAGGTCATTTCACAATAAAACAGCGAAAGGTCAGTTGTCAAAGATTGCAACTGAACAAGAACTGAACTATGTACTTGATTAAGACTAAGCTTTTACACATGAGTGAGTTTTACACCAACATAGATAACTGGTTCATGTCCCAATAGATGCTTTTCAGTAATTGATCAAGGACGCTTAGAATTAATCACGGCCCTCTAGATCTTCAATGATAACAATTACAAATGCACCTTAACATAAAATTTGAAACTAGTTGTTATTGTTGAGCAAATTGTTGTCATTGATCTATCAAGGACCCTTAGATAGAATTAATCACGGCCCTCTAGATCTTCAATGACAACAATGTACAACAGTGATACATACACCTTAACATAACATTTGAAAACTAGTTGTTATTGTTGAGCATTGTTCTCATTGATAAAGGTGGGCTTATCTAACTAAGATAGTAGGTAGTCGGCAAGCATTTTCAGTATAAACAAGTGTGTTTACGTGCATACCGAAGAAATTCTTACCGATCAACGGGAAACTCTAACCTAAAACTTTCAAACATAAACACGTGCCTCACATGAAAACAGTTGTCATTGGCTATAAGTCTTCTCCCGAATTGTGATTGGCTAGAATCCTGACCGAGTCATGTAAGGAATGAATATTGACCTTCTCTTGCCGACTTCAGGTGACGACTTGCCGACGCTTACATCACTACATAAACGATGGACAAGAAACTCGTAAGATTATTACTTGCCGACTACCGAAACCGACTTAAATAACATTTGAAAACTAGTTGTTGTTGCTGTCATTGATCTATCAAGGAGGCCCTCTAGATCAATACTGAAAATCGTGTATTCAACAAATTGGTCACGGGCTTTACTTGTGGTGTGGCAGCAGAGCGAGAGTATTCTGCGGCAAGTGGTAGGCCTACCTCAAAATGTTAAACCAGGATGTAAACAAATTTAACGGTATTTTATTGATAGGCCTATATCTTGAGAACGCTTTAAGATATTGTAAACAAGTTATACTAAACAACCGAACATTTTGGTTTTAAATCAGCTACACAACACAATGAATTTTAAAACTTATGCACAAATATTGAAATTGTTGTCATCGCTATTTCTGTTGGCTTAATTAAATAATTTGTAAACCTACATTTGTAAACGTCTAATCATGAAAGAAAAACTCTGTTTGTGTATAAAATATATAAATATCATATATTTGGAAATAAAAAATAAAAATCTGTGAAAAATTGGTTGTTATCAGTGTTTATATACAGTTTTGTACAAAGAAAATAAAAAAAAACATTAGTTAGTAGGCCATTAGTTTTCTTTACATTATGAACTGCTCTCTCATATTTATACTAATTATTAATATTGTATTTACTAGTACTCTTGTATTTACTTATTATTATCACAGTGTATAAGTTCCTAGTTAATATGTATCATTTTGTTCTATAAATGGCCACACCTCAGGAGATTGTTTTCCTACTGTGGCCAAAATAAGCAATGTATGTAAACGCATCTTCATTATTCAATAAACATTCTATTTCATTCTATTCTATTCATATAGTTGGTCATGGAGGACACAGTTTGCATAGGCGGCTTATGATATATTCCCCCCCCCCCCCCCCCCCCCGCCCCACCCCCATTAAACAGCACGCGAGCATCACACGTGTTTCCAATTCACACTCGCCACTAAATATACACAGAAACAAGCATAACATTCGTCTGTATGTCTCACTCGCTCTAGCTCTCTCACTGCAGAGTTTGACCCGGACGCAAACTGTAGTGAAGATATTTATAGGCTATAAAGCTATTGACGAATTCTCCATTTCAAATATCAATCAATTTGACCTTTGGAGCTTTAAGCTTTCTGCATTCTTCATTTTATTATACAGTTATATATGGACTAGGCCTAACGATGTGTGTAATTTTTCACTCTAGTTATCAGTGACGAAATCAGCAATATTATAGGGGGTTGGAGGGGGGGGGGGGGATTGAGTAGGAATTAGATATGGTCATTATTACAGGAGGCTAGCACACCCCCCCGACAAATTATTGTAGGACCAACACCAATTTCGGTGTTGGTTCGGCGGGTTCTGGGCGGAGGGGGGGGGGGGGTGAGGGTTGAACCCCCTACTTCGCCCCCTTCTTTTTGCCCCTGATAGCTATGTTATAAGTGTATATTAACGGCTCACTTTTCTTAACGACGACCGCAACATCTGTTACTATGTATATTGTATACACACATATGTTAATTTACAACTTTTTTATGTATGAATGTATCCATTACTAATGTCCTATTTTAGATATTTAAATACGAGAGGTATGTACAAATAAAACATAACTTAACGTGGTACTATTTATTATAGTCTAGAATCCCCACATAGTATGCATAGACCCGTTTCAATTTACAAGATGTAGCTCCCTTTTTATACACGTATTCATTACAAAATGTTCTATTTGAGCTATTTAAATTCGAGAGTTATGCAAAAATAATAAGTCTTGAACGGCCTACGATTCATTATAGGGCCCCCCACATATGCATATGCTAGTTTACAAGATGTTGCTATTTTTTTTTATAAACGTATCCCCTTACTAATGTATTTTGTGCGCTATTTAAATTCTAGAGATATGTTCAAATAAAGAAAAAAGTTGAACGGTTAATTGTACCCCCCCCCCCCCCCTCATACGCATAGGAACATTTCAATTCACCAGATGTTGCTCTTTTTTCTGTTCGTACAAACGTATCCCTTACTAAAGTTCTATTCGAGCTATTTAAATTCGAGAGGTACCTACGATAAAATAAGAACAGAACTTGGGTTTCGCTCTTGGAGGTTAAGTTATATACGAACTTTGAAAACAACTGCGCGCGGCGTATATTTTTACACCACATCGCCAAAGACAACAAATACCAAAAGCAATGAGGCATAGTACGAACGAGTACTTTAGAATAAATACCACACACACACGTACTTACTTGCAAGACAAAGAGAATGCAACGCGGGTTGGTCTAATAAATCACAGATAGAATAGCGTGCAAAGTATGCAAGCACGAACAACTGCACTCGCAGCGCTAAATGGAACACTGGCTGGCTAGGCTAGGCTGGCGCGGGTCGCGGCGTGTACCGTGCTGCTACCTAGCGGCGGAAATAGACTCTATAAAGTGGGGCGAGAGCCAACTTTGCTGCGCCGATGACGCATTCGCTTCGTCAGGTAAACAGACTTTGATATAGTCGCGTCGCGTTAACTTGCAAGGTGTCGTCGTAACGGATTATGTAATAGGGTAGTGACCAATGATATTCAACAGCTATAGTAGGCTAGATGCGCAGTGTAGCAACCACAAGCGTGTCAATTAGAAGCCATCTTGAAATGGGCAAATAACACAGGCGGGAATAGGAGTCTCTAGTGCGACTTTCTGCCGATCGCAGCGCTAGCAGTACTGAAAGTCCAAATTATCATGTAAATTGCCCATTTCAAAATGGCTTCAAATTGCTACGCTCGCTACTGAGTGGAAGGTTGGGGGACTGGTGATCTAGCCTACTATAGCTGTTGAATATCATTGGTAGTGACGCCTCTGACAACTACCAACCTAAATCTAGATTCATCTAGTTTTCATGCCTTAGGTATTGTAAAATAGTGATAATATCGGCCGCATGTTGTCAGACGTTGTGGGGTCGCATTCCATTCACGGTTGGTGCAGTCAATGCAGTGGACAATAACAATGCAGGTATCCCGCGGTGAATACCGTCGAAATAGACCGTGTGGAGTAGGCCCTACGACCGTCTCTTCTCAGAATTTTAGGCGATACCTTGCTTCTTACGGCGTGGCCAGTATATCTGCGATCGGTTGACACGAACTAAAACGAGGAAAACGAACACGTTTTTTTCTGTGTGACGCGTTGATAAGCAAACGAGCGCGTCCGTGTCCACGAACTTTCTGGCGAAAATAACTCAAAGCTGCTTTCGTCATTGTTCAATGTAAGATAAAAGTGTGAAAACAACAGTACAAGAATGCGCATAGCAGAAAATGTTTTCCAATTTCCATAGCTATTATACTTCCCGACATTGTTGAATGCTGTGGTGCAATGTGCGTTGCTAAGATTTTTCGTTGTCATTAATTTCGTATAGTGTTTTCTACGCGGTCCGCCACCGTTACTTACACTTAGGTCCAGTCTTACAATGTCCCAATAACTATTTATTCATCGAATAGCTTGTTGTCTCCATGGCAACCACCAATCAAAACCCATGAAATCCTCCAAATCGCTTAATTGCTACAAACAACTTTCTTGAGATTGTAAGACTGGCCCTTGTTATTACACTTATTCTGCCTCTAATACGAATCACATGCGTTAAGATTAGTACATTCGTTAGTAATATCGGTATTAATTAAATATACTATTTTTCGGCCTCTCGTTTTGTGGTTTACAATGCCACACGTAATCATTTCTGTAGCATTATCGGGTTATATAATGTGTTCAAACTCTCATATTTCCCCGTAGGCCTACGCACAGCTAAAATGTCAACATACGCTCCCAACTTCAAAATGGCTGTTGTGACGTCACGTGAATACTCCCTATAGAGCAACGTACGTGCGTGTGGTCGACATTCGATACAAATTGAGACCTCACTGGTAATTAACTGTCCAAACACAGAAACACTCGTGTTGTGATAACCTTACAACTCGTTATCACCCACGAACTCAGTCAGCCGTAGCGCGGGCCTAGGCCTAGCTCTACTATACTGTACCTGTACGCGATGATTAATGGTACGTTGCAGTTAACTGGCGAGCTAAAAGTGAATAGGATTCACCAAACCACTGATCTAACTCAGTCATGCCGTGCCGGGCCTAGGCCTAGCTCTACTGTACCTGTACGCGATGATTAATGGTACGTTGCAGTTAACTGGCGAGCTAAAAGTGAATAGGATTCACCAAACCACTGATCTAACTCAGTCATGCCGTGCCGGGCCTAGGCCTAGCTCTACTGTACCTGTACGCGATGATTAATGGTACGTTGCAGTTAACTGGCGAGCTAAAAGTGAATAGGATTCACCAAACCACTGATCCAACTCAGTCAGCCGTAGCGTGGGCCTAGGCCTAGCCCTTCTGCATTCACGCGACGATTAATGGCACGTTGCAGTTAACTGGCGCTTTACTGAGAAAGTAAAGTTGATAAGCAAGCATTCACCACGACCAGTGCTGTACGTCTATTTTGGCCACAGTTGCACTTCACATTTAGCCGGCCTTCAAACCCGGCTATTTCCACACATCCCATGACCCACTCAACAAAAAACCTTTATTAGATTGTTCTCCTTGCTAACGTTGGGTAAATAAATAATTGGCGAGTGACTGTCAGAATCAGTCAGAGAGGCTAGTGATTGTCACTCAGACTCAGTTAGACTCAGTCAGAGAGGCGAGTGACTGTCACTCAGACTCAGTCAGAGAGGCGACTGACTGTCATTCAGACTCAGTCAGAGAGGCGACTGACTGTCACTCAGGCTCAGGCAGAAAGGCGAGTGACTGTCACTCAGACTCAGTCAGAGAGGCGACTGACTGTCATTCAGACTCAGTCAGAGAGGCGAGTGGCTGTCACTCAGACTCAGTAAGAGAGGCGAGTGAATGTCACTCAGACTCAGTCAGAGAGGTGAGTGACTGTCACTCAGACTCAGACTCAGTCAGAGAGGCGAGTGGCTGTCACTCAGACTCAGACAGAGAGGCGAGTGGCTGTCACTCAGACTCAGACTCAGTCAGAGAGGCGAGAGACTGTCACTCACACTCAGTCAGAGAGGCGAGTGACTGTCACTCAGACTCAGTCAGGGAGGCGACTGACTGTCACTCAGACTCAGGCAGAGAGGCGAGTGGCTGTCACTCAGACTCAGACTCAGTCGGAGATGTGAGTGACTGTCACTCAGACTCAGTCAGAGGCGAGTGACTGTCACTCAGACTCAGTCAGAGAGGCGAGTGACTGTCACTCAGACTCAGACTCAGTCAGAGATGCGAGTGACTGACACTCAGACTCAGACAGAGGCGAGCGAGTGTCAGTGCACGTGGTTTGTATGTCATCATAGATCTCAACTTACCACTGGCATAATATTTTACATTCCATATTATAGACAACCCAAACAACCTTATACATGCTTTCGTCACAGGGGAGGTACTCGTAGCCAATCAGCGATCGTAATCTGCGCGCGCTTGTCTCGGGTGGTTCGCTGGTTGGCTACGAGTGCCTAGCATATGTAAGGTGGTAGTCTTGGGTTGACTATACTACCAATATATCTGTCCACGCCCCCTCTAAGAACCCCTTTCAACGAACCCAAGTAGGCGAGTAATCCTGCGACAATGGCGTCGAACAAAACCTCTCCACGAATTCAACCCATTTATATAGAATTCAGAAGCTGAATACAATGTCTACTGGTTTCTACGGTACAATTTTCCAATCTCACTTCTTGAAGAACTAAAATCTTATCAAATTCTGTCTCGGTTTCCGTAAAGGTTTCAGCGATCAGTGGAAATGCAATGGAACGAATTCAAACTGATAATGCGACTGTGGCGCGATCTATACAATCTCCACGCATCTCCCGCTCACATCGAGTTCCAACAACCGCCACTAGATGACACTAGCAGTATCGCTTCAACCGCGCCAAGATTAGAACACAATCCCACAAGAAAACGGACGTGCGTATTTTTTTAAAATGTTCTTTATATTGTCGTGACGAAATATCGTTAAGGTTCAGTGTTACATTTAAACTCGAATAAATTACACTGCCTTGTTATACGCGAGTGTAAAAACAAGAGAGCGTCGGTGAGTAGGGTCATAAATTACACCCGAAATAAAGAGTAGTCATAAAAAAGAAAACAGGAGCAAGGCTGATGGGAACAAAAAAAATATTCATGATATTTTTAGCTTGCTAATTTTTACGGGGCGCTGTAAAGAATGAAACATATGTTCATTCACGGAGGCAGGCGGTCGTTTCCACGTTTTGTGACACGCTGACCTTGACACAATAGATTACACATAGTGGGTTAATTAATTAATTTTGATTGATTGTTGTTGTTTAAAGGACAGGTCGAGGTGGACATGTCAGGCGAAAGGTAATCCACGTCTTCCCCTTTCCTTTTTCCTCGTAAAGCACGGTAACTTTAGCTACACACAAAATCCAAGCATCTTTGCAAAAAAAGTAAAAAAAAAAAAAAAAAAAAACGGGAATGACAACACGTTGCAAACACATGAAAGTAAAAAACGAACGGCATTAATCTAGAAGTAAGTCACCGGAAGACGTGTGTGCATGCCTATCATAGACTATAGTTCGTCTCAATTCAAAATACACGCCGGCTACATGAGAACTAAAAGGAACCGTTTCTTATTGTTGGAGACTAATGCTGTCAATCATCCCCTTTATTTGGCAACAAACCACTTACTTTCTAACATAGTAAAGACAGCTCCAAACCACATGGACCTTCGACCATGAATATTCAGGATTAGCCATTCTCATTATGGGTTTGTAAGCAAAGTAGTAAAATAGCAGTTACATTTAGTGATGGTAATTTTTCTTGAGCAAGAGATAATTATGGTCGACCTTTGAAAAAGGACCAAATCCTGAGCCCCCATCTTTGCTATTGTCAAGCGGGTTTGAATAGAAATCATTAGTGGTCACTTTCTTTTAAACTGTGCATCCTTCCTGGTGACGTTTATTACCTTGCAGAGTGCGCGGTAAATAAGCCTCTTTACCGGCGTGTATTTTGGATAGAGACGAACTATACAGTGGGTCTGTGGCTTAGTTGAGAACAAGAAAATCAGTCAATCTTTTATTTTTTCGTCGATCTTGGCATTTCACAAATGATGTACACCCCCACTACCTGACTAGCACAAACATGAGACGAAATCCCCGAATTGATTACCGGAAGCCAAAACAGAAGTTCAACTATGCGCATATTTCTTGGAAACCCAATAATAGGCGCCCACACAACAGACAAACGATAACATTTGATTACTTTTTGACATTTCGGAGCCAACAAATTCAAGTAATCTGCGGTCGCACTCAAGCTGTACTAACAACTTAACTTATTAAAGTTGTCTTACAATAACTTCGGTAATGCTTTCGTCATCAATCAATGACTTGTTTACGGTCTCGGCCAACCCGAGCAGATATTTGAATTAGCCACGGTCGCTGGTTGGCTGGCTGTCGCTCACCCACCCGTGACGGAAGCATTACCGAAGATGTTGTACGACGACTTATATAAATGCAGTGAAACAAATGCCCTGCGGCGTTCTCAGCTTTGCCATGGACAAAGTCTAGACTCAAGCACAGACTCTGCATCTGTCCGCGGGCCGCGTAGTCTCCCGCGCAGACAAAAGAACCTGGTCCGGTGGTGCCATCTGTTGACGAGCGACATCAACACCACCAATAGTAGAAAAACCCTCCACGTGTTGGCTTTACAAAGTGTTGTATTCTTTGCACACGCACACGCACACGCACACGCAGGGCTGCCAACAGAGATGTTCGTTCGTCGTTGTTCCCCCATGAGACTTTTTTTTTTTTTTTTTATCTCGCGGCCTCCTAATCTCCTAATGGGTTATTAAAGAGTTGATAATTACGTTTTCACTAGTCGTTGTTTTTCTGTTCGTTCTGTGACACTCCAGGGGATTGTAAAGTCATTTGCTGAAATAGTAAATTACTCTCTAGCGGTTCTCAAAGTCTGGGTCGCGTCCCAAACTACATGGGATTTTTACTTGGGATCGACCATTTCAATAACTATAGTTGTCCCAAGACAACCTTACACATGCTTCCGTCACAGTCGAGGTATTCGTAGCCAATCAGCGATCGGTATTTGCGCGCTATTGTCTCGGCCAGTTCACTATAGTTGGCTACGAATACGTCGCTTGTGACGAAAGCATGTGTAAGGTTGTCTTGGGACAGCTAAATCTAGGTTCCTTTGTACGAGTCTCATCACCGGACCCTAACAAGAACAACAATACACGACAATTGAAAATTTGTTTTCATCAAGGTTCATTGATGCACACAAGATCATCATCTACTAACTTTGATTTTATGTTTTTAATATTGTTGTTCATTGTTGCTAGTAAAGATTTAGAGGACCGTGATGATAATCATACAAAGGGTCCTAGATAGTTTTTAAAATGATCTATAGGGTACGCATAACACCAAAACACAACAATGAAACAAATGAATTGAACCGATGGACAAACAAGCTGTCAAAAAAAATATGAAGTTCTGAAGTTGGATAAAACAAACGTTCAGAACGTTTACTAACTTTCAGATAGTTGCTTTCCATTACTGAACATAAATTTTAACTGGCGAGCAGTTACTATCGTTGCAACTAATTGTTTATCCTCATTATTTGCAAAAATATTACTTTGACAGCTTGTTGTTTGTCCACCAGTTCAATTAATTTATTCCATTGTTGTAGTTCAGCTGTTACGTCAGTTGTGCGTACCCTATTGGGATCCATAAAACATCAATCTGTTTGAAATAGTATTTCAAACAAACTGTTGAAGAAATCGTATTATTTCCGAAACCCATTTTTACATCAACACATAATATACCGTACATGTACTGAATTTTGTTAATATTGCCAAATCTCATGTTTGTGTGGCCATATAACTGATCTTGATAGGCAACCCTGGCTAAAAACCACTCGACAGAAACTCGTCGGTAAGGCGGAATAGCCATTCTAGAGCTAAAACGTTTAAACCTGCAGGACCGACAATAGATGATTTTCTGAATTGACCTAGAGGGCCGTGATTACTTCTATCTAGGGTCCTTTGGTAGATCAATGACAACAATGCTCGACAATAACAACCATTTTCAAATGTTTTGTCAAGGTGCATTTTTTACTGTTGTGCATTGTTGTCAGTGAAGATCTAGAGGGCCGTGATTACTTCTATCTAAGGCAAGGTCCTCTTGATCTCCGCCTAGCGGAGGCTCGTCGAACTCCCAAGTTAGGTCGTCGCAGTCCGTTCCACAATGTTAAAAATCACATGTTATTCAAATGGGAGAAATGTGAAAGAAACCAAATGAAGTGATCTGTCAAATAGAACCTCCTAAAAAGGAAAAATCATCATATTTTATAATCTCCAATCATTATATTCTATCAAAATTTCTCTTTTAGGTGTTTTAAGTATTGTGTTACATTATCTACAACGGGTATTTAATTATTATTGTAGTGGGATCCAAAATGGCGATTTTGATTCCCTTGCGACGACCTAACTTGGGAGTTCGACGAGCCTCCGCTAGGCGGAGATCAAGAGGACCTTGATCTAAGGGTCCTAGATCAATTCTGAAAAAGGTCTATATAAACGTAACACGGCTATAACTCTAGAGAAGGTGGTGCCCGACCCGACCCGACGTCAGGTGGCGGTGAAGTCAATATACACGTATATTACTCTAGAGAAGGCGGTGGGCGACCGCGGGACAAGACTTGAGAGTGCGGTGAGCACCTGCGTTGAGCAATCTCACAGAGTAGCGACCCAGGTGATCCCCAGGACTCACTAGGGACGGGGGATGACGCCGTGAGACACAGGAAGACCCGCAACAAATCGTCTGGAACTGTTTTTCATTCACTTTTCTTCTTCAATACAATTTAACAGCGAAGGTTACCTCTTCTTCAAATCAGCAGACAATTTTAATTTTTTAATTATACCTCAAGACTGCAACATAAAAATCGAAAATGTAAGTCATCAACAGCGCACTGTGTTTTGGTAAGCCCTACAGACTGAATGCAGTATAATAACCATTTGCGTAGTTATTTTGATTATGAAATCGATAAATGCCAATGAAATCAATTCAAACTTAAACCCGTACTGATTATAATGTAAGACACAATTTACAGCATTCAGTATGTAGAGCCTACCAAATCACAGTGCGCTGTTGATTTAGATTTTCGATTTGGAAGTCCATTTTCTTGAGATATAATTAAAAAATGAAAATTTTGTGCGGTTTTTGACGTAAAGGGGGGGGGGGGGGGGGGGAATTTTGTGTACATATATGTTTTTTTTCGTTTTTTATATGCTCTTTCAACATTAATATCTTGCGTTTTCGTAATGAAAGTCATCAATTTGACACTTTTATACTCGGACGTAAAAGTAGAGATAAATCCTATCATCGGTTTAGGCGTGAGGAGTGTAAGTTAAGACGCATGTCTTAGCGGTAAATGACTACCGTACTTCTAAGCGCTCAAACAGCCCGCAAATTGGAAACCGTGCCATTTTTCGCGTTCGCAGCTCGCAGTGAACCCATAGACTTATGATAGTTACATCGTTACTGGACCTGAATCAATTAACAAATCAATGTGCCAATTAAATAGCCACGGGAGAAGGCGGTGGGCGGCCATTTTAGCCCTTAAGTTTCGGATTTTGCCATTGTTCACATTGTTGTTGTGACTGTTGATGTGTAATTGCTTAGCGATAGGGTCTCAAATGTCCGAGAATGTCAAAAACCGGAAATGAGAATCGCAGACGCGTATTCCAGTCATGTTGCACATCCAGATAGTTGTAAGTCCATGGTGAAACCCACAATATACATTATTTGACACGTCAAGTTGTTGGAGATATTCCCAGTCTCGAACAATGAGCGTTCTCAGCTCTGTACACAAGTGTCTCACAGCAAGTGTTTTCACAGCAAGTGTTTTTACAGACAGGTGTTATAGTATAAGCGACGACTACATCGCAACTGCCACCACAAACAATACGGATGTACGTACGTGTCTTAATGAATGCACGCTATAAGAAATAAAAATAGCTGATGCTTGCTTGCATCAATGAATGAAAAGCAAACAAATGAAAGGTCTTTTGAATATGTTTCTTCTATCTCTTGTTGACTTCTTTCGTCTCGTTCTCTCGTCTTGTTTCATTCATGCGGCGGCCCTTTTTGCGACATGCCCCCCCCCCCCCCCCCCCCCCCCCCCCTAGACTGTGACTGTTGACAGGCGTGGTGAGACTGAGGTCGCATTCCGTATCACGGTCGGTGCAGTCGATGCAGTGGACAATAACAAGCAAGTGTGTGGCCTTTAATATGACTGTCATCCTCGATCTTGGCAAAGAGAATATCCACATTTTTTTTTTTTTTTTTTGGAACAGCGTCTGACTCCCACCTAACCCAAGCTTGTGCTCTACATACAAAAGAAATGCTCCGTTGTTTAACACCCTGCCCTGCCACGTACGCGCACCTCTCAGCCATATTCTGGACGACGGACAAGCCGCTGTCACTATGTCCCTGTCTCCCGTATAATAGCTGGTGACGTCATAGTGCCGTTAACATGTCACGTGTCAGCGACGAAGCACTTTAGCCAGATGGATTGTGGTCGTTACGAGGAGCGGCGGCTCACGGCTACCTAGGCCAGCCTAGGTAGACGAGATAGTAGATGCTCTAAGAGGCACGGCCACTTGAAGATCTAGGGACTCACGACTACCTAGGCTGGATTAGATTGACGATAAAGGTATCTCACAGCAAGAAGTAAGATAGTATCAGGAGAGCCCACAATTAGCGTGAATCGCTAACGTTTTTCCCGATTATCTAGTACAATTTGGTTGCGTTAACTTTTTTGACGGAAACCTGCGTGCACGTTACCGTCAAAAAACTTACCGCAACCAAATTGTACTAGATAATCGGGAAAAACATCAGTGATTCGCGCTTGTTAAGTTGGAAACTAAATGTGGGCGGCCCTGATACTATCTTACTTCTTGCTGTGAGAGACCTATAGTATACTAGTCTCAACGAAAGTATTCGCATATCGATCTCAGGTCATTGTCTACTGCCCCTTTCAAAAATTAACTGATATAGTTTCCCCAACGAAAGTATTCGCATACCAATCTCAGGTCATTGTCTACTGCCCCTTTCAACCGCGCCAATCGAAAGAAAATCAACAGATATAGTTGCTTCAACGAAAGTATTCACACACCGATCTCAGGTCATTGTCTACTGCCCCTTTCAACCGCGCCAATTGAAAGAATATCATCAGATACCTGGAGTTCTTTCACACATTCGTAAATGCACGGTTCAGCTTAGTCGAGTGCACAGGCGGTTTGGCTACACCCACCGTTACAGGTAACCAACGGAAGGTCTTAAATTATCCCCAATGGACCAGTTTAGATTAGATGATATGAATTGGCGAAAGTAGAAAATTAAGTTGTCACCTTGGACTCAGCTGTGTCCAATGATATTCAACAGCTATATTAGGCTAGATGCGCAGCCTAGCAACCACAAGCGTGTCAATTAGAAGCCATCTTGAAATGGGCAAATAACACAGCCGGGAATAGGAGTCCCTAGTGCGACTTTCTTCCGATCGCAGCGCTAGCAGTACTGAAAGGTCCAAATTAGCATGTAAATTGCCCATTTCAAAATGGCTTCAAATCGCTACGCTCGCTACTGAGTGAAAGGTTGGTAGACTGGTGATCTAGCCTACTATAGCTGTTGAATATAATTGGCTGTGTCGTAAGTATCAGAATACTTTCGTTGGGGCAGCTATATGTAACAGGTTGCTGGACGCCATCTTGGCTACCGTGCTGCCACCTAGGAGTGAATGTCAGGACTCACCATTCATGTTGTACATGGGCGCACCGAACATGTACCCGGGGTAGACGTAGGGGGGCGGCGGGGGGTGGTGGGGGTGGTACATGGCCCCCTCCCCCGGGCCCCCATTCAGAGCCACCTCGTCGCTCTCCTGGGGGCTGCCAGGGGGGCCGGTAGACTCGGAAGACTGGGGGCTGCAGTTCTGAAACAGACAGGTCACACCATTAGCACAAAGAATTATTACATATTGAAATGTGACCACATTTGTGATCAAACTTTGACGTTGCCATGGAGAAACAATTGAAGGCTCTTGTGGTAGAACACAAAAATTGTTAGTTCTTAAAAATTCAGTGTTTTTTTTTTTTAATTTTTAAAATAGGTATGTCGTAATTTTTTTTTTTTTTTGTTACTTACGTTTTCGTTTTTAATTCTAAATAAGGCTTTTTATCGAATTTGAATAGTATTTGCCAATGATCTAGGATTGGTCCTCATCAATTGTGTCGCAATCATGGCCGCTGTGACGTCACGTGGGAACTATGAATAGTAAGATTTTCTATATTGTGTGAAATTAGTTTGCAGAGCGTCAAATTACAACATGGCAGCGCCTATAAATTTCTCTAACACAGTCGTATTCTTATTATAGTTGTCCCAAGACTACCTTACACGTGCTTTCGTCACAGGCGAAGGGTTCGTAGCCAATCAGCGATCGGTATTTGCGCGCGCTTGTCTCGGGCGGTTCTCTGGTTGGCTATGAGTGCCTCGCCTGTGACGAAAGCATGTGTAAGGTAGTCTTGGGCCAAGTATACAATGCTTGTAGTCTCGTGTAGGCCGCTACCAGCGCCGGCGGAACTGGAAGCAAATGACCTTGGAACGTCACAATGGTGCAATTAGGTCGGCGTCTAATAGGGAAGTGAGCTAATGACGTCCTTGAACAGAGATGCAAGTGTGATGCACTACGGGCTCTGTCGCTGCTGCACTTCGCGTACAGTCGGGTACAGAGTGTGATGCACTTCGCGTACAGTCGGGTACAGAGTGTGATGCACTTCGCGTACAGTCGGGTACAGAGTGTGATGCACTTCGGGTACAGTCGGGGACAGAGTGTGATACACTTCGGGTACAGTCGGGTACAGAGTGTGATGCACTCGGGTACAGTCGGGGACAGAGTGTGATGCACTTCGGGTACAGTCGGGTACAGAGTGTGATGCACTTCGGGAACAGTCGGGGACAGAGTGTGATGCACTTCGGGTACAGTCGGGTACAGAGTGTGATGCACTCGGGTACAGTCGGGGACAGAGTGTGATGCACTTCGGGTACAGTCGGGTACAGAGTGTGATGCACTTCGGGTACAGAGTGTGATGCACTTCGGGTACAGTCGGGGACAGAGTGTGGTACACTTCGGGTACAGTCGGGGACAGAGTGTGATGCACTAGGGTACAGTCGGGGACAGAGTGTGATGCACTTCGGGTACAGTCCGGGACAGGGTGTGATGCACTTCGGGTACAGAGTGTGATGCACTTCGGGTACAGTCGGGTACAGAGTGTGTTGCACTTCGGGTACAGTCGGGGACAGAGTGTGATGCACTTCGGGTACAGTCGGGGACAGAGTGTGATGCACTTCGGGTACAGTCGGGGACAGAGTGTGATGCACTTCGGGTACAGTCGGGGACAGAGTGTGATGCACTTCGGGTACAGTCGGGGACAGAGTGTGATGCACTTCGGGTACAGTCGGGGACAGAGTGTGCTGCACTTCGGGTACAGTCGGGGACAGAGTGTGTTGCACTTCGGGTACAGTCGGGGACAGAGTGTGATGCACTTCGGGTACAGTCGGGGACAGAGTGTGATGCACTTCGGGTACAGTCGGGGACAGAGTGTGATGCACTTCGGGTACAGTCGGGGACAGAGTGTGATGCACTTCGGGTACAGTCGGGGACAGAGTGTGATGCACTTCGGGTACAGTCGGGGACAGAGTGTGATGCACTTCGGGTACAGTCGGGGACAGAGTGTGATGCACTTCGGGTACAGTCGGGGACAGAGTGTGCTGCACTTCGGGTACAGTCGGGGACAGAGTGTGTTGCACTTCGGGTACAGTCGGGGACAGAGTGTGATGCACTTCGGGTACAGTCGGGGACAGAGTGTGATGAACTTCGGGTACAGTCGGGGACAGAGTGTGCTGCACTTCGGGTACAGTCGGGGACAGAGTGTGTTGCACTTCGGGTACAGTCGGGGACAGAGTGTGATGCACTTCGGGTACAGTCGGGGACAGAGTGTGATGCACTTCGGGTACAGAGTGTGATGCACTTCGGGTACAGTCGGGGACAGAGTGTGCTGCACTTCGGGTACAGTCGGGTACAGAGTGTGTTGCACTTCGGGTACAGTCGGGGACAGAGTGTGATGCACTTCGGGTACAGTCGGGTACAGAGTGTGATGCACTTCGGGTACAGTCGGGGACAGAGTGTGATGCACTTCGGGTACAGTCGGGGACAGAGTGTGATGCACTTCGGGTACAGTCGGGGACAGAGTGTGATGCACTTCGGGTACAGTCGGGGACAGAGTGTGATGCACTTCGGGTACAGTCGGGGACAGAGTGTGATGCACTTCGAGTACAGTCGGGGACAGAGTGTGATGCACTTCGGGTACAGTCGGGTACAGAGTGTGATGCACTTCGGGTACAGTCGGGGACAGAGTGTGATGCACTTCGGGTACAGTCGGGTACAGAGTGTGATGCACTTCGGGTACAGTCTGGGACAGAGAGTGATGCACTTCGGGTACAGTCGGGGACAGAGTGTGATGCACTTCGGGTACAGTCGGGGACAGAGTGTGATGCACTTCGGGTATAGAGTGTGATGCACTTCGGGTACAGTCGGGGACAGAGTGTGATGCACTTCGGGTACAGTCGGGGACAGAGTGTGATGCACTTCGGGTACAGTCGGGGACAGAGTGTGATGCACTTCGGGTACAGTCGGGGACAGAGTGTGATGCACTTCGGGTACAGTCGGGGACAGAGTGTGATGCACTTCGGGTACAGTCGGGGACAGAGTGTGATGCACTTCGCGTACAGTCGGGGACAGAGTGTGATGCACTTCGGGTACAGTCGGGGACAGAGTGTGATGCACTTCGGGTACAGTCGGGGACAGAGTGTGATGCACTTCGGGTACAGTCGGGGACAGATTCAGAAGACGTTCATTGCGATGTTGTCATGACGACAAGGGATTGATTTGATTATTTGGACAGACAGACAGACACAGACAGACAGACAGACAGACAGACAGACAGACAGACAGACAGACAGACAGACAGACAGACAGACACAGACAGACAGACAGACAGACAGACAGACAGACACAGACAGACGACAGACAGACAGACAGACAGACAGACAGACAGACAGACAGACAGACAGACAGACAGACAGACAGACAGACAGACAGACAGACAGACAGACAGACAGACAGACAGACAGACACCGACAGACAGACAGACAGACACAGACAGACACAGACAGACAGACAGAGAGAGAGAGAGAGAGAGAGAGAGAGAGAGAGAGAGACGAAGCAACTCATCCCCTCCCTACTTGTTCTCACCTCGGTACTTTGGGTGAGTTTGGCGCAGTAATTTGTAATTGATGAGTGTTCTTGTTTGGGAATCCCTCCATACGGGGCTCACAGTCTCTAAGAACTTAGTTGTAAAGATACTCCAACACTTATCGGAGAATCGTGAATAGAGAAGCTCTTAGTATCGGTTTCCACTCCAGGTAACGTTCTGAATAAAAAACCATTATCTTTTCACACTTTAGAATCGGTATTTAATTAATAACGTTATAGTTTGAAATTGTTTGGATCGTTATACACTTATATAGGCGCTCTAGATCGTTATAGCCGATATATTATTAGGGCGTGGCAAACTAGCAAGGTCCAAGGTCTGCTTGATCTTCGCCTAGCGGAGGCTCGTCGAACTCCCAAGTTGGGAGTTGACCTTGGCAAACTAGTTCGAAAACGCACCGCATCAAAACGACATATTTACAATGTTTCTGCAGCGAAGCGCTAGCACAAACTTCGAGTCTACCATCTTACGCTGTGCTCCAAACAAATGGAATGTGACCCAAAATATAATCATTACCCAGAGAATTGTATGATGTTTCTTATGGATATCATATTTTTTCGAAACAAAAATCCATGTTTAACGTGCTGTGATTAGATGAGCGATAGCGAATCTCTCCATACAACTCGATCGGCGCTTTGTCTGTTCGTCTGTGCGCCAAATTTTGTTCGTCGCGCACAGGTCAAACGGCTTGACGGATTTGGCTGAAATTTTAAGTCAACACCCGTGACCACTAAACTAGATGCTTTTAACATAATCAGCAATATCTGTCAAGATGCCAACCTACAAAAAATTAATTAGTGATAAGTGAATTATATGATATGCAAAAGATTAGTTTGATTGATTGAAAACAAAATCGCTCATCTGTCAACGCGGTGCGTTTTCCTATTAGTTTAAAGTTTACAATGTGTTTACAAATGGTTACAATGTGTCGGCGTATTTTGGGCCGAACACATCGTAAACTTTAAATCACAGCACGTTAAACATGGATTGGCCCCATTGTAGTCCTTTGCATAACGAGAATGACGGTATAAAATTTGGGTCAAAGGATGACATATATCAAAAGAAAGCTTGAGACGAGTACTTTTCAAAAAAACATGATATACCGCTGGCAAATCCAGCTTTCTATGTCAAAACCAGGGTCAAAGGTCAAATTTGTAATGTTTTAAATAATTTTTAATAAAATAATGAAAAATGTTTGCAAGTTTAATCATACACTTTTAGTAAGGTTAATGTATTATGTTTCTTAAAAAAAAATTAAATTAACCATTTAGCCTTTTTTGACCTTAATTGAGGTCAATTTCCTCAAAATGGGTAATTTTTAAAATTTCCTTCGATTCATTGGCCAATATTCATTATATCAACGTTCTTACTCATAAATACGTTAAAATGAATAGTTCTTATTGTTATCACATTGTTTTCACGGTATTCATTCAAAATGGCGGTCAAAGGTCAATAGGTAAGTATCGTCAAACTAGGTCTAGTAACTAAAATATTACTTGTGGGTACTCTAAAGACGCAGAATTTTAACTGCAATTACAATAACGAATAACAATATCATGTTTTAATCGTAAGAGAATGTAATTATCACAAAACTTATAAACTCCTTAGGATGTTTACTGAATTTCTAATTAATGTCCTCAGACATCAGGGTATTCTTGAATGGGTCTGCAACTGCAACAATATACATTTTTAGAAAAGAACATGACCATGCTCAGATACGTGATATGATAGTATGATATGATTTATGTCCTAGCAGTCACTGTCTAGTCGTCAAATTAATCAGAATTGAAGTCAAAATCACTCAAAATTGAAGTCGTCAGATTAATCACCTTCTGATTCACTGGAATTCTCATGCTGGGTACCGATATTTGGACAGTCCTTCAGCTTACACGCGTGGGTACACTTCAGCTGATTGGCCAAACACTCATAGGTCGGCATCTTGCAAACACGGAAACAGTTACAGGCTAGGAGATCCATAACGGTCAAAGGTACTGGAGTTTCAATCATCCACTCGTTGCTCAGATCTCCTTCTGCCTTGGTTTTCCATCCATAGCCACACAGATCGGGAACATCAGGGTTGGCTTCCAAGCAACGTATCAATAGATCGTGTTTGGTTGATAACTCATAGTCGCAGGATATGAAGCAGTAAGCAATCGTTACAAGGTGGTAGCTGATTAGACTTCATATCATCACACTTACTTCTAAAAAGCTCGTAGCGCAGCAGGTTGACGCATGACAGAGTCGTGGTCAAAGAGCAGAGTTTACAGACAAACTCTTCGAGTTTTTTTGATGACATCGATAGAAACTCTCCAGTCCTGATCCATCTTGCTTAGCTTGACACAGAAATGCGAGTTTTTTTCTCATGATATTCAAAGTTCTCTTTTTCCCTTTACCACTGAATGAGCTCACTCAGGTTGGAACACACAGTCGTCCCCTACACCTATAAATGCGCCCGTTGTTAACAAGGTAACAGTTTCATACATGTCATTTCCCATATAGAAAACATATCCATAGCAACATTGGGTGCCTCTAGGTGAAGTGGCCGACTATGAATTCCAACCTTTGTTACAACCAGTGCATGGAGGTCAGGGAGGGTATTACATACCTCGAATCCCAACGAACTCGCTAGTTTTTGCACATCTTCGAAGTGTGTTTGATTTTTGGTAGTCAAGCGTCAACCAGCTGCCCTACGAGCTTTTTAAAAGTAAATGTGATGATATTAAGTCTAATCAGCTACCACCTTGAAACGATTGCCTACTGCTTCAAATCCTGCGGCTGCGAGCTAACCACCAAACAGCGGTCTGGATACGTTGTTTGGACGCCAACCCTGATGTTCCTGATCCGCGTGGCTATGGATGGGAAACCACGGCAGAAGGAGATCTGAGCAACGAGTGGATGATTGGAACTCCAGTACCTTTGACCGTTATGGATCTCCTAGCCTGAAACTGTTGCCGTGTTTGCAAGATGCCGACATGCGAGTGTTTGGCCAATCAATAAAAGTGTACCCACGCTTGTAAGCTGAAGGATTGTACAAATACCAGTACCAGTACCAGTACCAGTACCAGTACCAGTAGCCAGCATGAGAATTCCCGTGAGTCAGAAGGTGATTAATCTGACAACTTGGACAGTGACTGCTAAGGTAGATATAACATAATACTAGTATCATATCACGTATCTCAGCATGGTCATGCTCTTTTCTAAAAATGTATTTTGTTGCAGTTGCACACCCATTCAAGAATAACCTGATGTCTGAGGACATTAATTAGAGATTCAGTAACAACCTTAAGAAGTTTATAAGTTATATGATAATTACATTCTCTTACGATTAAAACATGATATTGTTATTCGTTATTGTAATTGCAGTTAAAATTCTGCGTCTTCAGAGTACCCACAAGTAATATTTTAGTTACTAGACCTAGTTTGACGATACTTACCTATTGACCTTTGACCGCCATTTTGAATGAATACCGTGAAAACAATGTGATAACAATAAGAACTATTAATTTTTTCACGTATTTATGAGTAAGTACGTTGATATAAGGAATATTGGCCAATAAATCGAAGAAAATTTTAGAAATTACCCATTTTGAGGAAATTGGCCCCAATCAAGGTCAAAAAAGGTAAGTAGGTAATTTAATTTTTTTTTTATAAACTTTATACATTTATCTTACCAGTGGCGCACACCCCACGGGAGCAGGGTAGCGGCCGCTCCAGTAGCCAACGGGGGGGGGGGGGGGTCTGGGGGGGTCTGCATGAGAAAAAAATGTGAAAGAAGAAATGTGAAACAAAAAATAAAATAAAAACACACTAGAAAAGAAGAAAGTCCAAATCCTAAAGGAAAGAATGGATGGGTATAACCACAAATAACTAATTACTGGTATAACCATTGTGTTTAAAATACCCTTAATGGTATAACCAATGGTATAATGTTATCCCGACATGAATGTATTTCCTTAAAGAAGATAGGGTTGCAAACTTTGGAAAATACAATAACGGGATCGCTATTTGGCCGCGGCGAGCGGGGGGGTACAAAAAGTTTCCTCACATTGATTACCTTTAGTTTTGATGTTCGCACTTCTCATAGTATAAACAAAAATGCACTACGAAATCCATACTGTTATATACGGGAGGGGAGATCCCGTAAAATACGGGATGGTTGGCAACCCATATTCAGATTTATAACAAAACAACACTTGGCCTGCAAATTATGTTCATTATGTCAGTGGAGGCGCTCACACCACTACTCGTGTCACCATTAGGGATGGATGGGACGTCGGACGTAATAATTGCATTAAAAACAAACACTTTAACCACGTCAAAAACAAGCATTTTTTTTTAAATCGCCTGCGGCGCTGTTGGTGGGGGCCATCCCCCCACTCCCCCCACTGTTTCATTTGTCCGGTCCCTTTTCCCTTTGGGTATTTGTCCCAGATTTCCCGATTTAAAATATGGTCACTTTAAACAATATACGATTTTCGCAGTCAGGATTACCAACATTTATCAGCACAGGTAACACATTTTATTTTAAAAAGAACATGTAATCTCGTCAACTAGATCACATATTTTCAAACTACTTTTCTTAAACGTGCGTATACCCAGCGTAACCTGCGGACACCATCTACTAGGCCTATATAACAGGATTAAGTTATTGCTTACATTAGCTTGGAAAGTACTCTAAAACTCGTAAAATGCCACCAAATGCAATGAGAGGACCAAAAAATTTTCTGGGGCTATGCGCCCCAGACCCGCATAAGCTCCGGGGGGCGTCCCCATTGTAGTTCCCGGAACTAGGGGGGGGGGGGGGGGTCACGAAGAAAGTCGTCACGAAGAAAGTCGCTCCAGTAGTTCAAAATAGGGTGTGCGCCACTGTATCTTACTAAAAGAGTATTTTTAAACTTGCAAACATTTTTTGTTATTTAATAAAAAATTATTTAAAAAATTACAAATTTGACCTTTGACCCTGGTTTTGACATAGCAAGCTGGATTTGCCAGAGGTATATCATGGTTTTTTGAAAAGTACTCGTCTCAAGCTTTCATTTGATATATGTCATCCTTTGACCCAAATTTTATACCGACCAGGCCTTTTTCGAGCGTTATGCAAAGGACTATTGTGGCATCCAGCTTGATTGTTCATGCCATCACTTTCAGAGAGAGGGAAATGTATAAACAAACATTTGGCAGCCAGCCAACAAACTTTAGAATACCTGCGTGTCATCCTAAAATATCTCCATAGAACACAGAAACACACACCTGTTCCAATTATATTAACTGTCCGTACGACCTTTACACCGACCAAGAATAACTCGCTTCTTGCTTGAATCAATCGACTCACTACACCATAGAACAGAACAAGAGATTTGGCAACTGCGCGTGATATAACAAAGAAGCAGCGCTCGTTTCTTGGCAAGGCGGTGAGTGTTATGTGATATTACAGGAGGGCGGTGGGGCATTCTTCCTCCCAATGATATGGAACACCTATAGTAGGCTAGATGCACAACCTAGCAGCCACAGGCGTGTCAATTAGAAGCCATCTTGAATTGGGCAACTACTACAGGCGGGAATGGGAGTCTCAAACGCGACTTTCTGCCGCTCGCAGCGCTAGCAGTACTGAAAGGTCCAAATTAGCATGTAAACTGCCCAATTCAAAATGGCTTTAAATTGCTACGCTCGCTACTGAGTGTAAGGTTGGGGGACTGGTGATCTAGCCTACTATAGGTGTTACATATCATTGCTTCCACCAAATGATATGTTACACCTATAGGCTACACCATCAGTCACCCAACCGTCCACACAGTCGCGAGCGTAGTAAATTGAAGAGCCTATCCGTCATGTGGAATTGAGCAGGGGATAGGCTAGGTTGGACCTTTCAGTACTGTTAGCGCTGCGAGCGGCAGAAAGTCGCGTTAGAGACTCCTATTCCCGCCTGTGGTAGTTGCCCAATGCAAGATGGCTTCTACTTGCCACGCCTGTGGCTGCTAGGTTGCGCATCTAGCCAAATATAGCAGTTGAATATCATCCCCCTTTATCGACAGCGCAAGGTCCGCTAGGGAAAGGGGAGGACGTGGACTGCATTTCGTCTGGCTTCTCCATCTCGACCGGTCCGGCTAAGGTGGCCCTACCAGAAGCATACGCTTCCGCTGCCGGCATAGCCCACGGGATCACCAAAGCACACAAACCTGTCAAAATTTTTGCTGTCGTAACATCAAATTGTGTAAATTGTCCAGTTGTGAGTGAGTGATGATTATTGAGATCTTGAGAATTTAGAATCCAGTTTCTGTATGTGACCCGAGACGGCTATAGTCACTGCGTGTTATGCTGATCTCATCTGTGTGAACCACACATTACGTCACGTGCATGAAAAGCCTTATTGATCATTGTTATCTATTAGCATGACAGGACATGGCATCTCTCTACGGATGATGTTTCATTAGCCGATGAATGTTTACCACACCCAACTCTTCGCCTGTAGTTATCATATCATTGCCTAATCAACCTGGTGTATACTAGCCCAACATAAACAGTATTCAGATCCTTATCTACCGACATTTCATGCACGCTGTTTCTTTATTTTTATTTTTTTATTGAAGTAAGCCTCGTTTACATTCTTTGATTACATTAAGAAATGTACAGAATTTTTGAGTTGTCAAATATTAAACTTATTAACTACTTAACCTACATTTACAACATACCAATCACGAAATCAATGAACGAAAAAATCAAAACTAAATCGTATTGTAATCGAAAGCTACACTTGCCTAGCCTGCCCAGGGGTACCTTATTGTGGTGGGTAGTTTTGCGTGTAGGGGTGGTGATCCCGAGAGCTATGCCGGCGGAAGCGTATGCTTCTGGTAGGACAGGTCGAGGTGGAGAAGCCAGACGAAAAGCAGTCCACGTCCTCTCCTTAAGTCCCTTTCCTCCAAACACCCCCCGCCACCATATGACATAGTACGTCGTTAAAAAACGAATAATTGTATCAAATACAGTAGCCTAGGTCCACACCTTCACTTAAGTCCGAATTCACCAAACTTTTTAATCGGCCGATTTACTAATCTCGGATTGGTTACCATGATTTTAACAAACATTACATATAAAATGAATGGTGGCTTCTAAAGGTCTCTCCCACCAATAAGTAAGATAGTGTCATGGGAATCAGGACCGCCGAGAATTAGTTCCCAATTTAACAAGCGCGAATCACTAACGTTTCTCCCGATCATCTAGTACAATTTGGTTGCGTTAAGTTTTTGGACGGAAACCTGCTTGCACGTTTTCTTGTACGTTACCGTAAAAAACCTTGCCGCAACCAAATTGTACTAGATAATCGGGAAAAACGTTAGTGATTCGTGCTTGTTAAGCTGAGAACGAAAAAGTTACTATCTGACTTCTTTGGGTGCCGCGACTTTACCAGGCACTGATTTAGATCTTCGATTATTAATAGAAAATCGCCGAATTAAAGTTTGGTGAAACCGGCCCGTAGTCACAATTGCATCGACCCTATACAGTGTTTACCGCGGCAACTTGCCGTATGTACCAATTACTATATTAACTAGGCAGTTAACCTTGAGTTGAGTGGAATGGCCGCCCGTTACATCACTCACAACTAATGATGCATACGTGACTTACATCCGTAGCGTAGGTTACATAACAAGCTGCACTTAAAGCTGCACAGTTCAAGACATAGAATAAATAAATAGAATCACATTTAGAGACTACCTACTCAGTAACAAGACTGATTTTTTCAGTGGGGTACTTTCATTTAAAGTGACTAAACCAACCCTGTAGGCTTCGAACACCATCGACGAGTGAACGATAACCAATCAAAGATCTATATTTCAAATATCAAACACATGAATGAGTGATTGGACAGTGCGAACACCTGCGGACAAATGCCAGAATCAACAAGCCCGATTCAGAACAGCTTCGAATGTACTGAGTGCTTCGTTGCTAGGACGGCTCTAAAGTCACTGTTATACCTAGCACAAGGAGTATTTCTTAATTTATTAATATTGTAAGAAACTATGTTTTACACATAATTATTGTTATTCAGTCTGTATCTACAACAGGACCGAGATCCCACTAGTGCAACTTTAATATACTATATATGATGATTGATGAGTGATTATGAGGAAGAGATGAGGGAAAGCATGGTAGCCTACTCCTGTCGAAAAGTATCAAGACCTTAACGTCCTTTCCGAAAGGACGGTGTAACTTTGACCAGTCATATAGGTTTCTCCACTAACCTGGACTGCCGAGCAGTTGACGAGAAGAACGAAGCTGTTACACAAGCTTTCGAACCCTCCAATCCGCTCTTACCAACGATAACTCGAGTTTCAGAGGAGAGCGGTCAACCACCCTCCTCCTGACCAAGCCCGAGGTTGCTTAACTTCGGTGTTCGTATGGGAACTTGCTAAGCGACCGCGGATAGACCGTTGGTCTTCAACACAGGTTATAAATAAACATTAAGAGAGAGAGCACAATAAAGAATCAGCAATTAATTATCTAGTGGATGACATATTCTAGTTTACTTTTTTCCGGGGAAGAATATGCCCAGAGTGACTCTGCTAGTCAAAAGAGGCGACGACAGGAGACCCTGTGCCTTTCCCCCCACTGTCCCACTGAATATTTCTCCTCCCACTTGGCCTTTCCCTCCCTTGTTGGACTCCTATATGACGACCCACGCGACGTACAAAGGACCTGATTTGGATGTGGCTTTATTCTTCATCATCATCTTTTTCATCTTCATTATCACCCACTCATCGTCTCGATTAGCCATTGTTGCATAAATATGAGACGTTAAGCCCCATTAATCAATCAATCATTAAACAATTTTAAAGCAATTTTAACCGTCAAAAATCGGGTATTCCGCAAGCTAGGTTGAGGTACAGCGCCTTTAGAGCCGGAACACTTTTATTTAAAAACGACGAAGAAACTTATGCCCACGACTTAGTATCTCTTTTTCCTAAAATGCGCTTTAAAGTGTGAGACAATGTAAAACCCACCCCTTCTGGTTAACTCGGCCACTTCCAGCCAGCCAGTGAAACAATAAGGAAAGCATTTGTTCCACTTACTTGGCAAACTGTTGCTCCAAGTCTACTCGGAGTAATTCCGAGCTGGCTGAATGGGGGCTGGGGCGGGGTTAAATGTTGTGGAAGAGTTATAAAATAAACTTTACGGTGTTCAATTTTAGCGCAAGTGCGGTTATATAGAACAAGACCTCATACTCGGGTTAATCATAGCACATATACGGTATATATAGGGACCATAACCTAGGCTTAGGTAAACTAGCTTAGGCCTACTTCTTGAAAGTGTAAATACTCCTTTAAGTGACAATATGGTTCTAGATTTGTGTTTATTTAATTATAGCACAATATACGGTATATATAGGGACCATAACCTAGGCTTAGGTCAACTAGTTAATCTTTTAAACTCTTCTTGAAAGTGTAAATACTCCTTAAAGTGACAATACGGTTCTAGATTGGCTAGGCTAGGTCAACCAAGGCGTGATCCCAAAGCAAGTACGTTGGAAACATTAGGTAAACGGTATCTCACCTACTGCTAGATTGCAATAACGATTTGGGTTATGATAGGCTAGGCTAGGCCACGTTATAAGAGGTAATGTAAGGTAAAGTTAGGTTGCCTATAGGCTAGGCTAGGTTTTATAAGGTTGTGCTAGGTTATATTAAGTTAGGTCAGGTTATTTTCGTTTAGATTAGGATGTTAGATGGCTTGATTCGATTAAATCAGGTTATATACAGTCATTTACATTGTTTAAGATTTGAATAAAGAGTGGATAATAAATTTGAATTTATTGAACAACACTTTCATTCGTTTCTCTTCCAAACACAAAACGCAGATCTCCTAACAGTAATACAACAACAAACCTCTCCTCCAACTTCCCCTCCCTCCCCCACTCGATTTATTCGTACGTGTGAAAATAGCAGCAAGAAGATGCAAGAGAAGAGAGTTAACGTAAACATTTGTAGGCGCGCAATTTGCGATTTGTCGTCGTTTTGGCTCGGTGGTGGCACTCATTTTAAGCGGCTAGTGTCACACAGCTGTAGTACAGTACCGGCCATAGAAAACATGAGATGGCGCCCAGCAAAGTACAGTACTGCGCATAGAAAACATCACATATCGGTGGTAGCACTCATTTTAAGCGACTAGTGTCACACATTCATCTAATTGCTGTGGTACAGTACCGGCCATAGAATACATGAGATGGCGCCACGCAAAGTACAGTACTGCTCATAGAAAACACAACGTATCGGTTTTTATGCACTCATTAAGCGAGATTTAAATAATGTAACAACACATCGACCAAGTAATAGTCGATTTACAGCTACTCGTTGCGAGCGAAGCGAAGGCGCGAACTCCAATCAGTGCCCGAGTTTGCGTGAAACTATTAACTTCTTTGCATGAAACTCGGCCGCTGATTGGAGCTCGCGCCCTCGCTTCGCGCGCAACGCGTAGCTGTAAACGTATAGCATAAGCCTGGCTCAATCCAAGGTTTACTAGATCGCTTGTAGCGCGCGCGCAATCACTCCGCTAGGAGTAAATCCAGTAGACCTTGGGCTCAATCAAAATTGATCTAGGACCCTTGGACGGAGATAATCACGGTCTTCTAAATCGTCATTGACAACAATGTACAAGAATTACAAATGCACCTTGACATAACATTTGAAAACTAGTTGTTATTGTTGTTAATCATTTGTTGTCATTGACGATTTAGAAGACCGTAAATGGATGACCGTCTAAAGGGCCTAGATCAATTCTGAAAATCATCTTTTTGGGCTCAAAAGAAATGAATGCTGTTTAATAGACACTTTAATTACAATGAGGGCCGGTCTTACAATCTCCTTATAAGAAAGTTATTTGTAGCAATTAAGCTATTTGGAGGATTTCAAGGGTTTTGATTGGTGGTTGCCATGGAGACAACAAGCTATTTGACGAATAATTAGTTATTGGGACATTGTAAGACAGGACCTGAGTATAGTTGATACTTTAAATTTTCCTAATAACAACGCTTATCTGAAACACCAACCTAGGTTATTACCATATTATTATTAACAAATATATTTCAAACAGTATATATTAGTTCTTACAAACCCAAATCGAGCTCGTTTTTCAGCTTTTTGTCGACTGGTATTAGCAGATTTTTTCAGAAATGATTAAAAACAGTTAATTTCACGCGGCTTTTAAGTCTTTTCTCTCCTCTCAAAGTGGCTAGTCCTCCCCCCCCCCCCTTATCCCCACTCAACACTGTCCTAGCTGAGTTATTGAATAAGACTGTCGTTCACACACAATGTGTGCGAACTGCAAGGGGTGGGGGAAGGGAGGGGGAGGGGGGGTTGGGGGCGGACTTTCACCGATAGATAAATTGAGTTGACGCAGTAATGGGATTTTTGTGCGCTGCGCGGTGGTAAACTTTTCTGGTCCGACGCCCATTTCTCGGTCTTTGCTTTCTTTGCCCTCTCTCTCTCTCTGCTCTCTTCCATAGGTTGCACGTACGTCACATCTGTGCGCGTGGCGGCTACATTTGTGACTAAACTTTGACATTGCCATGGAGAAACAATTGAAGCCTGTTGTGGTAGAACACAGAAATCCTTAGTTCTTTGTAATTCATCCTGTTTTTTTTTGTGTTTTTATATAAAATTGGTATATGTAGTAATTTGCGATTGTTTTTTTATTACTTATGTTTACTAAATAAATTGTAAATTATGCTTGTTTAGTAAATTGAATGATATTCGCCAATGATCTTGGATAGGCCTACATCAATTGTGTCGCAAGCAAATGAAAGTCATCATCAATTTGACACTTTTATATTAGGACATAAAATTAGAGAGAAATCCTATTATCGGTTTAGGCGTGAGGAGTGTAAGTTAACACGCATGTTTTAGCGGTACAATGACTACTTTTACGAACGCTCTTAAAAAGTGTATGGTCAACTCTCAAGAATAGCCCCCCCCGGATGCAAACATGAACACACAAACACAAACACGGTCGTCACACGAGGCAGAAGTCCCTTGTACAGTCTGTTCACATAAATGTATCAACTCGACGCAAGCGAATGAGACAAGACGGCTGTTTAACTACACATTCAAGTTCCAACATGTCAATTAAACAATTATAAGAGTGAATCTGTTCTCTGGTTGTGTTCGCCAAAACAAAGACAGCCACGCATTCCAAGATAGAAAACAATGACTAACGTCGCCTCAAGGTGATTCTTAAAGAGAAAATAGACTTTCCTATGCAGCTGTTGAATTATACTCATGGCTAAAGATACGTTTGCTAGCGTTAAGACTTTAGATTCTAAATCGGAGAACATGTAACTCGAAAACCCTAATTTTACAAACAGTAATGTGTACCATTCTCATTTACATTTAGTTAAGGTGAATTAGTATTAAAACCGCCCAAAATTAATGTTATTTATTATATCATGAGAACGCTTCCAAATCAAGAAACAGTGATTCTTGTCTTGTTTTTGGTTTTGTATCAGCTACACAATGGGTTTACTTTAAAAACATTCACATGCAGTTTTTTATCGTTACGATTTGTATTTGGTTTAAAATTTAATAATTAATAATACCCAAAAAATAAAATAACGATCGTAAAAATATATATGTACACATTTTTTTTTTACTTCTAAACCCATTGTATAGCTGATACGAAACCGAAGGCAGCTGACCAGTATCACTTTTTTAATATTTAGAATTGTTCTCATGGTATGATACAAAATATTAATTTTACGCCGTTTTATACCCAGTCCCGTTAAGAATTAGGCCTACATTCAAACCCTTTAAGTATACTTGACCAAATCAGAAATAAGTTGTATTATTTAAGCTTGAGAGCTGCACTACCCACGTGTCGCTGAAAATTAGGCCGCTGTCCTGTATTACAACCACCGAGTTCCGCGGGAGTTTACACCATGGCTACACCATTTTCCCCCCGTTTTGGATACGTTGAAAGATAAGCTACTCCGAGATTTCTTGTTTTCCTAGAACGATCGGACCTCATTGCCTTGAATAATGTGATGAGTGTATTAGGTCGTCTGAATTCCTCGTCCTTTGCTCGGGTTTGAATGGAGATAATTGTTCGACTGGACTTTGCTCTAGGGGTGTACCAAGAAAACTACCTAAAAGGTTGGTGTAAACTCCCGCGGAACTTTACTGTACATTAAAGTTTGGATATCAATTATACAATAAACACAGAGAGCCCGTTCTTTGTCTGTGTTCGCCAAGACAAAGAGAGCAAAGACAGTTCAACGACATAATAATCCGAGCCACGCGTTCTTTCTAAGATGGAGGACAATAACTCAGCGCTGGGCGAGGTTATTCCTGGAGAAACGAAACACTTCTTATTGTGTTAACATGCAGCTCTAGAATTACTCACGACGGAAACATCCACACAAATCATTCGGGAGTTCTGGTTTTAACACCGAAGCTGGATAGTCTCACTAGCAAAAAGTAATTAGAGATTCACAACGATAAAATAAAATTATGAGTCTTGACTAGATATACGTTTTTTTTTTTAATTTTAAATAAATTCACATTTAGAGTGTACCCACTCAGTAACGAAACTGATTTGCAGTAGGGGACTTTAATTTAAAGCGACTAAACCAACCCTGTAGGCTCCGAATACCATCGACGAGTGAGCGATAACCAATCAAAGATCGAAATTTCAAATACGAAATATGTAAATCAGTGATTGGACAGTGCGAACACCTGCGGAAAAATGTCAGATTTTAGCATCCTTGCTTAAATTAATGTAGCATTAATCAGGTTAAATTCAGAACTTTATAGGATGTATATTTTTTCATCAAAACCTTGAATATGAGGGGATTTCTTGCACTTCTAATAGAAAATTATGAACATTATTTAAAATTAATATAATTGAAACCACTGGTTAGATGCAATCCTTTACTAAATCACAATTTTCGAGTTAAAAAGTTGCAATGCGCGCACATGCGGCAGAAATGGGAACTAGGGTATCGAGTCAAATTGTTGTTGTTGTTGTGCCAGCGCACTCTCTTGATGAATTTAATGTCTAATTGGAAAGGGAACACCTTTTTTTTGGGAAAATAAGCATTTCGTAGCGTTTTCAAAAGTATAATGTTCACCGATTTAGAATGATGTGTCTACCCGGCGCCTCCACCAAATGTAGCGCGCTTCACTCGGGGATCCCCCTAATGACCTTGGAGTGACTTTCACAGCTAATCTTCACTTTCCCTCACCTAAACAATGGCTAGATGTGACTTATATAATGTTTTGTACATTAAAATTAAAATTGATCTTAATTTTAATAACGCTAGCCACGAAAGTCTAAGGTTGGAATTCATAGTCGGCCCCTACACCTAGGGACACCCATTGTTGCTATGGATTTGTTTTGTTTATGGGAAATAACATGGAAACAACTGTTACCTTGGTAACAATGGGCGCCCCTAGGTGTAGGGGCCGACAATGAATTCCAACCTAAGTGTTTAATATGTTGTACATATAGGTTGGAATTCATAGTCGGCCCCTACACCTAGGGGCGCCCATTGTTACCAAGGTAACAATTGTTTGCATGTTATTTCCCATAAACAAAACAAATCCATAGCAACAATGGGTGCCCCTAGGTGTAGGGGTCGACTATGAATTCCAACCTTAGGCTGCTTGCAAGCTTGCTTTACAACAATGAAACAAGTGAAATGAATCGATGGACAAACAACAAGCTGTCAAACAATACAATATTCTGATTTTGAAAAAAAAAACTTCAAAACAAACAAGAAACATACAAAACTTTCACAACTTGGTTACCCATCATTAAACGTTTTAACTGGTGAGCAGTTACTATCGCCATACCTCGTTTTCTTCATAATGTTGCAATTTTATTATTTTGACAGCTCGTTGTTTGTCCATCAGTTCGATTCATTTTTTACATTGTTGTAGTCCGGCTGTGACGTCAGTTGCAAGTATCCTATACAAGAGTTTCATAATTCTACCACAAAATGGTGTATTACCATAACGCGCGTGACGGCCACACTGTCTGCCAAGTCTGCTTAACTTTCCATTAACATTTCACACTGTTGAAATGGAACAGACGGCGTTTTATTGTGAAGTTCAACTTTACTCCAAAATAGTTAGCTACCACTACTAAACAGCAACAGAAAAAAATCTCTTGTCTAGGCCACTCCTTATATTGGTAATGTTAATGTTAATGTATTGTTATGTTAATGCACACAATAATTTACATAAAAGTTTGTTGGGCGGGGGGGGGGGGAGGGTACAGGGTCTTCTTTTGTCGTCGCCTTTTACAACTGCCTACTCGATCGGCTGAAATCGAACACCAAGTTCCGCATCTCGCCGAGAGATAGCTCCACGATAAACAGTTATAGGGCCTAACAGTTATTGGCAGGTCCCAGTTGCCGCGTTCATAAGACACAATAAGATTTAGTAGCTCGAAACTTTGCCTCCAACTAGAGAGAGTTTTGAAACTAACGAAAAGCCAAAGAACTTAACAACTTTATTTTCTATCGTATCCGGGTGAGCGTTTGAGTATAAAAGAATCTCTTTTGTGTTTTGCACGTGACAAAGACGTTCTGACCAGACAAGTCCTTTTTTTGGAGAATAAAGTGGAGCGTGAAGTAAGCACTAGTTTGGGGAATGGTGTATCTGGTGTGTAACAAGGCAAAGGAGCAATAGGTGTATTCACAATGCGCATGGCGTTCATACCGGATGCCACAATGTCATGTGATTGGTAGTTCATTGTTACAATGTTTCAGTTACCGTTTGGTTGTAATTGAACTGTTCTCTAACTTTGGTTTACTATTATTACTTGAAATCAACATAAACTTGTTTCGTCTTTTAACAGTTTATACAATGGCATAATGAACATTTTCGTAAACTTTATCGGAAGACATAGGTGTTAAAATTCCTATGTTTTGTGGTGAGCTTGTTCGTTGTTCGCCTTATATAGACCTTTTTTCAGAATTCATTGAGGACCTTTCTGAATTCTGAAAATCATTTATTGACAGCTCAAATGTAAACAGTAAACACACATTTTCCACTCCACAATAGATGATTTTCATTGATTACTTCTATCTAAGGGTCCTTGATAGATCAATGACAACAATACTCAACAATAACAATGGTTTTCATATGTTATCTTAAGGTGCATTTTTGTCTGTTGTGCATTGTTGTTATTGCAGATCTAGAGGGCCGTGATTACTTCTATCTAAGTGTTCTTGATAGTTATGTTAAAATGAAATGTTCATTGTTGTGCATTGTTGTCATTGAAGATCTTGAGTGCCGTGATTAATTATTCTGAAAAGGTCTATTTTTCCAACCAGAATCCTCAGAGCCCACTTATTCGTTACTAACGCTATTCAAGGTCTACTTGATCTCCACCTGGCGGAGGCTCGTCGAACTCCCAACTTAGGTCATCGCAGTCCGTTCCACAATGTTAAAAATCACGTTATTCAAATGGAAGAAACGTGAAAGAAAACAAATGAAGTGATCTGTTAAATAGAATTACCTCCTAAAAAGGAAAAATCTTCATATTTTATAATCTTCAATCATTGTATTCTATCAAAATGTCTCTTTTAGGTGTTTTAAGTATTGTGTTAAATGATTTACAACGGATATTTAACTATTATAACAGTTTTTTTAGTGGGATCCAAAATGGCGATTTTGGTTCCCTTGCGACGACCTAACTTGGGAGTTCGACGAGCCTCCGCTAGGCGGAGATCAAGTAGACCTTGATTCTATTTAGCCATGCATCCAGCAGGCTGTGGTACAGGAATAGTCTATTAAATCAGCCCTAGTAGTCCGGTTCAGAATCGCATTTCCGTTCGATTTCTGAGGAGACCATTTTTTTATGATTGTTTATTGTAGAGGGGCACTAGAAGATAAAAAATTGCGAGTATATGTTTTTTGAAAATTGGATTGTTGGACCCAAATTTGGATTTTGTTATTTTCATACTTTGGGCCATAACTTCTCCGAAATTGGTCTAATCAAAAAACTTTAAACTACAATAATATTTATAAATTTAAGTGCAATAGGATAACAATAGTTTGGTTTTGTTCATTTTTCAAATGTACAGTCAGTGACACAAGTCTTGAGACCATCTGTTTATGTCACGTTTTACAACCTGTACCGACTAACAACAATTTTTCTGAATTTGTCGTTTATGATCAATATTATTCAATTAAAGTAACGTATCGATTAAGTGGTCTGCGATTTTTGTATCTTAAAAACTATGGAAAATAGCCTAAGCTGAGGAATCACGTCGATTTTGAGGCCGGGGATTTTTTCGTCGTGACTAGACGTGTTCCAGCCTAAACACGACTCGTCATTGTTGTTTGATAGTTTGGCATTATTCAATAAGGCGGTGGAACGAGCGCAATTATGCTGTGATCTAAAAACTACACGTAAATGTTCGATTTTGTGAGAAATATCAATTTGATTTTACTAAACAAAATGTGTGAGGTAAATGAAGAATTCTTTAACATAGCGAACCAACTGTAAAATCGACGAAAATCGTCATCTTCATGAAATCAGCCAGTGGCTGATATATGAAGATGACGATTTTCGTGACAGCTGGCTGATAGCCACTTTAAAAAGTCAAAGCATAAGCATCCGGAATTAGGACCATCAAGAATCAAAAACGATATTGTAGTAGTGGAGTCAGTGATTGATGCTCTCAACGAGTGGGACGCTGACCCCTGGGGTTTGACTTATCCACAACTAAGATCACTTTCCATAGCTAAGCCGTATCCAGAAGATGCCATCAAGAGCTTGAGCACTGCACATCGAGAGGGACATCGAGAGGGAGATAAAATGGTCGAGAAATTCCTTGATCGTCTGACCACTGGAACTTTAGTCAATATATGCAACAATCTCGAAACGAAAGAGTATAATACATGTGCTTCCAGTTCAAAGAAAGTGCAAGTCAAGAAAACAGTCGACTCCCGATCAACTGTTGACCGAGCCACAATGAAAGAAGTGATTCTGCTTCTAATCTGTGGGCAAGATGCCCCCTTTACTCTTGATGAACTGAAGAACCACCGCATCACAGACGTATGCCTATCACTTTTTACAGCCAAAAAAAGATTCCATAAAACTGTTAAATCCAAGTTCAAAACAGTTCTCACAATGGATCAACTTGACGTCTCTTTCCCACATTATGCAATATTTGATATGGGGATGGCGTGGAATAAGGTACAACCAGCTGGCACCTGGGCCACTTTTGCGCGAAATCTTTTTATGTAATCAGTGGCAAAGCGTGGCCTTGAAATTAGGGTAGACATAGATAATTTTGTGTAATATATCACAATTTATAAAAAAAACAGTTGGTTATGAGAGGGGGGGGGGGTGACACAAAACGAACATTCGTGAATCGCCCAAGGCGAGAATCAACAATATCACTTTCGGCGGAGCACATCGTTAGTCACTAACAGTTTACACAATAAAGTCAATAATATTTAAAAAAAAATAAGGCTAGAAATCACACGCTATTTGGACATTGTACACTTTCGCACTGCACTACTGTACTGTGTTGTACGCAATCCACGACGCACGCACCTCGCATTGTCAAAGGATTGCCTTAATTGAACTGGTTACTGAAGTATCCATCGTTTTACCCTCAAACATAAAAAAATGTGAAGACAAGACACATGGGGTTGAGTTGGGTCATCACATTTTACAAAAGCAGACCGTGAAGGTTTATTACTGAATGCTGTTACGGCCGTTCCCTCAAATTTCCAAGTCCCATTGTGTTATGAAACGAGTGTCTGGAATGTGCCCGCGTTCACAGCTCAGAATTGGTGTGTGAGACAAGTCTAAAATATTCTTGAAAAACTGACGAAAATAGCGTTCTGATCATGAGCGAAAGTGACCAAACAAACGACTGTTTGTCTCTACACGTTTAAATCATTCAACTTCAAGGGACAAAGAGAGATGGTGCGAGAGTGTTGCCGAATGTCGAGGCCTTCGCCGTCAACTAAATTCAAACGTTCGCAGGAGCCACGGAAGACAAGAAAATGTAGGAAAGAAAGCATAAACTTGTGCACAAGTGTATTAATGGTATTAATTAAATTTGTATACAGGGTAGACAACCTATCTTTGTCTCATAGGACGCTTCGCCACTGGTGTTAATATGCCCGATATCAGCCAGACAGGTACTCATATCCTGAAGAAATCTCCAGGGAATCTTTTAAATAGCTGCGCTTAGACATTCTCCGTTTTTAATGGAATCGAATACCTACTTTATTGTTGTTTTTTTTTTGTTTTTTTTACAAAAAGTAACACAGTAACGATTTTCGTCGATTTTACAGTTGGTTCGCTATGTTCAAGAATTCTTCATTTACCTCACACATTTTGTTTAGTAAAATCAAATTGATATTTCTCACAAAATCGAACATTTACGTGTAGTTTTTAGATCACAGCATAATTGCGCTCGTTCCACCGCCTTATTGAATAATGCCAAACTATCAAACAACAATGACGAGTCGTGTTTAGGCTGGAACACGTCTAGTCACGACGAAAAAATCCCCGGCCTCAAAATCGACGTGATTCCTCAGCTTAGGCTATTTTCCATAGTTTTTAAGATTCAAAAATCGCAGACCACTTAATCGATACGTTACTTTAATTGAATAATATTGATCATAAACGACAAATTCAGAAAAATTGTTGTTAGTCGGTACAGGTTGTAAAACGTGACATAAACAGATGGTCTCTAGACTTGTGTCACTGACTGAACATTTGAAAAATGAACAAAACCAAACTATTGTTATCCTATTGCACTTAAATTTATAAATATTATTGTAATTTAAAGTTTTTTGATTAGACAAATTTCGGAGAAGTTATGGCCCAAAGTATGAAAATAACAAAATCCAAATTTGGGTCCAACAATCCAATTTTCAAAAAACATATACTCGCAATTTTTTATCTTCTAGTGCCCCTCTACAATAAACAATCATAAAAAAATGGTCTCCTCACAAATCGAACGGAAATGCGATTCTGAACCGGACTATAGTGCAACGAGGCATCGCCGCGACGCCTCGCGCGCCATTTAAACGACCGCGCGTTGCATTCTTAGCGCGGCGCGCGTAAAATGCACCGCGCGCGAAGTGACAGACAAACGGTTCCACGGAACACGTCAACAAATGAGACTGTCGCGGAAAATGTCAGACAAGACAAAGAAGCGGCGGCCAAAATGCGAAGAACGTTCACAATAACGAGACGTTTGTAGTTGTTTTCTTGAAAGTGATCTATTTACAAGTGATTCGTGTGTGCGCTAATTTACGCTGTGAACTTTTACCTTTGTGGTGGTGGAAAGGTTCAGAATTAAAGATAGCTGCAGTGCTTGGTCAGCTTTGGCTCGGGGCTATTTTAGTAAATTGCAGTCTTGTGCATATTCTGTTATTTCGATCCTATCCTACTCTAGAGATAGTTCTTGTAAACTTTTCGATGTATTTTGTTTGTACTGTCTTCAGTTCCGCAAACAACATAATGGAAGTAGCACTAAAAGTGCTGGATACAAATAAATTTTATTTATTTCTGTTCGTGTGACATTCAGTGGCAAAATTTCTTAATATTGCAGGCCTGGACATAGTAGTAGTAGTAGTAGCAGTAGCAATAATAACTTAACAAAAAATTACAAAGCAACACAAGTTCTACAGATATTCTCGAACATTGATAAAATCAGACAATCTCAACAATATCTAAAATCGAAATGAAAACGAATGGTATGATTTTAAAGTCTAAAACAAAAATATGTTTCTTAAGAATAGGTTATCGCTCAAAAATGAAAGATACAAATCCCGAAGATTGTTCCATAGATACCAAACATCAGGTAACATCCACGCCCCAGTTCGTCTCTTCTGACAACCCAACAATCCATAATGGGCTGGGTTGGTTACAGATACTGTTGTTTCCAGCCATTATAATCATCGGGAAGAAGCCTAATGTATTATTGAGGGTGTGGCAGTATGTGTGTTTACCCTTTCATGTTGCCACGCGATACTGAGACAGACAGACAGACAGACAGACAGACAGACAGACAGACAGACAGACAGACAGACAGACAGACAGACAGACAGACAGACAGACAGACAGACAGACAGACAGACAGACAGACAGACAGACAGACAGACAGACAGACAGATAGACAGACAGACAGACAGACAGACAGACAGACAGACAGAGAGAGAGACAAAGAGTAAGAATTTGATTACTAAAAGTCAAGTACATAATAATAAGCAAAGTGGATGGAAGTGCAACTGTTAGGGTACGTATATTGTATATTCTAGGGTAGAAACCCAAAGCCAACGTACGATTGTTTGTCTTATCTTCGTAGAGTCAACATACGCTAGTCGGTTAGTATAGTAACGCGTAGACGCGTGGACGAAGACAGAACAGCAGCGTAGCTCCACACGTGTATGCGCGCATGTGTCTACGTTCTGCTACTAGCCGACTAGCATATATTGACTGTACGAGGAGGTAGACAAGAAACAGTCGCCTTTCTTTGAGTTTCCACTCCACAATACACACTTTACCTACACTGCTGACAATATTTACGAATCATTGCAGTTTTATTTAAGTGGCTTCCAAAATAACAACCAGAATGATTAAAATATTTGAAACTTTTTTAATCCAGTGCTAACTCGGTGGTAACTTTTTCGTATAAAAAAGTAAAAAACAGTAGTTTGCTAAAAATACATAATTTTTACGAAAGAAATAAGGTGAGACAGAAAATGTAAAAAAAAGTTTGACTTGAAATACTGGTTCGTCTTACCTGTGAGTCCGTGGAATATCGCTTCCTCCTGTCCCGGGCGAGTCCATTGTGACAGGGCGCCGTGACGTAGGGTAGAAACCCCGGCGGATTGAACCACTCTAGGGGCTGAAGGGGGACGGGCTGGCAGGGGACGGCGGCGAGTACGGGGGGGCCCCCGTTAGGCCCGTAGTGGGGGCCCACCAACACCGTCACCTGGCCACTGTACGGGTCGAAGATCTCGTATCCACTGCCTGCGAGAGTACAAATAGAAATTTTGACCGAGAGACAAAAATATTCCTGCATATTTAGTCTAGCTTTCATTCAGACTAGTTTTATAAATATTTAAGAAATTATACCCTGGTCGATGCATCTATTATAAGGACGTGTCCGAATATAATTCTCAAAGATAATTCTTGTTCAGTGGCGGATCCAGAGGAGGGGCGGTAGGGGCGATCGCTTCCCCCCCTTCATTCTTGAAAAGCTAATTTTTTCTATAATGCATATTATATATGTGTATTGTGTGTGAATAAGTGTATTTGAAAAGTATATTATAAACTCCTATATTTTACCTCCTTCCAAGGCCTATTTTAGTGCGCAACTACAAATAAAACATTTCGAAAAATACCATCTCTAAAGGCATTAAAACACGTTTTAAAAAAAATGCCTCACAACATTTTTACCTGCGGGGCTAAGCTGGGCGGCTGCGCCCCCCAGATACCCCAGCGTTGCGCCCCCCAAGTCGCCCCCCCCCCCCTTGCAGAGGTCCGGGATACGCCCCTGTTCTTGTTCAAGTTCCAGGTCTAGGTCTCGATTAGACCATATTCTATTTCCACTTTTTCCCACAAAAACAAAGTTTTAAGATGTTATAAGGACGAGGCGCCAATGCAGGATTGATCTATGGCCGCTATGATCAAGACCAAGAACAAGTTTGCACTAATTCTAGGTCTAGATCTTATTCTAGGCGTCAAGGCCAACTCGCGCGGGACTATTCGGACAGTACTTGATACGTCACCGATGAACGATGACGTAGAAACGAGACCTAGACAAAGAATTAACGCTGTTTCGGTAGAACTCGGGCACGTCGATTTAGGAAATGTTAAGACATTTACAGGTGTATTAAGTCATTATTATTTTCAGTATTTTCCTTTATAGCGGGTTGCATGCTTACTTATTTTTTTTTTATGAAAATAGACGATAGTAGCAGTAGGCTTAGACAATTACCCATAGCAAAGCTTCAGCCTAGGCCTAGGCCAACATCTTGGCCATTAGGTGTAGACTTGCAATCTGATAAGTATCAAGCTAAGAATACCCGAAGTTTAGCTGAGCCAATGGCGATTAAAGACAAAACTCACCATTAATATAGTAGACACCAGATTGGTCCACAAACCCATTTGTGTAAATAAACTGGGGCTGTTCCTCCAACATTTCGTTGGGGTCGTTATCCAGGCCTGCAACACACAAGACAGAGCATTAGATTCAGTAGTTACTCCAAAGTCGAAAGCTAGGCCTAGGCCATATGACGTCGGCCGAATCTGCAGGGCGATTCTGCATGGGCGACGATATGTTTATCCCCAGTTTTCGTCGTAACTGAAGGCGAATGCAAGGCGGTAATTGGCTCATCGCCTTCTTGTAACGACCGAAACAGGTGACAGACTTATCATCGCCCATTCAGAATCAGGGTGCAGGTCCGTTGCGCGTCCCCGTTATAATTACATTCATTATTAATTTAAAAAAACCTTAGGGTTTTAACAATAAAAAAACTTTGGGAATGATGAACATATAATTATTATGAAAAACAGTTTTCACCGTATTTTGCGATCGATAGTTCACAGGAAACTAAGAAATCAAAGATGTGATAGTAGCATCTCAGAAAGCAAAACAAATGTTTGTATTTAACCCCTTGTTTCCTTTTATCTTTCTATCCAAACACGTTTACAATCACGTTTGTAAATATGAACTTAACACCACTGACAAACATCCCTCGGCTTCCATCATCACAGTCCCGAAACTTCACCCTTAACTAGTTCATTAGTGTCTGCTGTGTAACGCGATACTTGAAAGGACTCGCTACCACCACGACGGAAGAAAACATTATCCCAGTACTAACCTCTTAACAATATTATCTCGCCCTATAATGAACTGTAAAATGGTACAAAGCTACGAGGTAAACGGATCAGACAGTTATGAATATCACATCAGCTACCGGGTAACACAGTATAGGGGTTGTTCGAAGAGTTATTACATTATTTTAATGACATAAAGCTTGCGTTACTGTAGAGCGTTGGGGCGACGCGTTAGACGCGTCAGACACGTCGACCAATCAGATTGCGAGTTTGCCGCTTCAGCCGCGTTGCTCGCGAAACGCCCTCATCGACGACAGAATCTAACCTACAAACCAAATTTCTTTCTTCAACATTTCGAGCTGCAATTTGTCTCTGCCATATTTAGTGAAATTGTATTTGTAAACAACTAAATTGTATTCTTCCATCACAGAGATACGTTAAGGTTATGAACATGTTATGACTTGTGTCATGTTTTTGCGTTGCTCGCGTTAGGTCTACCAAAGATCGCGGTACTGCGTAAACACTTGACGCGAGCAACGCACGTAACGCAGCTAACGCGTCGCGAGCAACGTTCTACGTTAACGGCAGTTAAAGCCGTAACGCGCAAATACCTATCCTACACCTCGAGACCTGCCGTATTAATTAAAAGACTGTTCGGCCCTCTTGACTAGGGAGGCTCTGGAGTTTTAGTTAATTAATTAATTTAAGTTATTTATAATGACCAATAAAACTAAATGTTACTGCGAAACCCTGAGCTATGTACGTTAAATCTGCTTTGAAATGCTTTAAGCTTGACAAAAAGCAAAATGAGTCATTCTCTAGACGACGTAACGCACTTTCTTATGAATGTTTCTTTATTCCAATTAATATTTCCGATTGTTTTAAATGTTCTCATTTTCTTGTAAAATGTGATGCAACAACTTAAAAATTAAGAACATTTGAAAAATGGAAATATTCATTAAAACAATGGAACATTTATAAGAAACAGGACTAAATTCTTCGTGGGGATGACATATTTTTATGGTTTACTTTTTGTTTTGTCAATTTTTAAGCATTTTAAAGCTATTTTGCCCGACAGAAATCGGTTCATCATACATTTGTTTGACAATTAATGATGCAAACAAAATAGCAAAAAGGGGTGGCAGTGCTTCTCAGTGAAGTCGCCAGGGGCCTCATTCCAGTACATTTGAAAACTTAACCCCGGTGTTAGCCAATAGCAAATCAGGAGTCAGCAATTGAGACGCCGATCGAAGGAAGACATTGTTGAAAAAACGAGACAAAATCAAAACAATAACAAACAAAAATAGTCCGATAACCTCAAAATGTTGACAAAGTTTTAAATAAAACTACATATTATTGACATATATATATGAGCTATATAATGTACTGTAAATACACACAATTGTTTATAAACTTCAATAAACACATAAAGTAACGTATCCATGAAATAGGATATCCTCAATAAAGAATTGAAATGTGACATTTGTGAAACTATACACACGGGCATTGACAAAATGGCGGCATTTCCAAGTATTGTTGAGATAACTCTTCTTAACCCTACTATCAGCAGGGTCACATTTGCCTCCGAATTATGCAGGGAAGCCTGTGTACGAGTTAACCCCGGGGTCATTTTAACATGGGGTTAGCGGGAGTTAAGAAGAGTTAAAAAAATGTACAGGAATCAGGCCCCAGGAGGTCACAGTCATTATGTAGCCCTCAAGGACAAATATAGGTCAAGGTCAACTAAAGGTCAACTCACTTTTATTGTGTCCGGCCGAGGGGTGGTAGTGACCGATAGTGACGTCACAAGGAGGTCACAGAACTTTCAAGGTCAACTGGAGGTCAAGGTCAACCAAAGGTCAAATTACACTGGACGTCAAGTTTAATAAGAAGTCAATGTCAACTGAAGGTCAACTCACTTGTATTGCGTCCAGCGAGGGGTGATATAATGACCGATAGTTACGTCACTAGAAGGTCACAGAACTCTCAAGGTCAACTACAGGTCAAGGTCAATTAGAGGTCAAGGTCAACTCACCTTCATTGTGTCCGGCCGAGGGATGGTAGTGACCGTTAGTGACGTCAGCGGGGGTGGCCGGGAGGTCACCTAGAGGTCAAGGTCAACTCACCTTCATTGTGTCCGGCCGAGGGGTGGTAGTGACCGTTAGTGACGTCAGCGGGTGTCGCCGTGACGTCACCGGTCTCAGCGGCGACCGCGGTGGGTCTCTTGCGACCGAGGTAGCCCTTCTTAAACAGCACGTCTTGTCGGGGCGTCGTTATCTTTGTGTATTCCTCTGCAACAAGAGACAGAGACACAACCTTATTAACTAGTACAGACTTCATTTAGAGACATTACTACATTACATGCGTCGTTATCTTTATGTACTCCTCTGCAACAAGAGACAAGACACAACATTATTAACTAGTACAGACTTCATTTAGAGACGTTACTACATTACATGCGTCGTTATCTTTGTGTACTCCTCTGCAACAAGAGACAAGACACAACCTTATTAACAAGAACATACTTCATTCAGAGACATTACTACATTACATGCGTCGTTATCTTTGTGTACTCCTCTGCAACAAGAGACAAGACACAACCTTATTAACATGTACAGACTTCATTTAGAGACATTACTACATTACATGCGTCGTTATCTTTGTGTACTCCTCTGCAACAAGAGACAAGACACAACCTTATTAACAAGAACATACTTCATTCAGAGACATTACTACATTACATGCGTCGTTATCTTTGTGTACTCCTCTGCAACAAGAGACAAGACACAACCTTATTGACATGTACAGACTTCATTTAGAGACATTACTACATTACATGCGTCGTTATCTTTGTGTACTCCTCTGCAACAAGAGACAAAGACACAACCTTATTAACAAGAACATACTTCATTCAGAGACATTACTACATTACATGCGTCGTTATCTTTGTGTACTCCTCTGCAACAAGAGACAAGACACAACCTTATTAACAAGTACAGACTTCATTTAGAGACATTACTACATTACATGCGTCGTTATCTTTGTGTACTCCTCTGCAACAAGAGACAAAGAAACAACCTTATTCACCAGTACAGGCTTCATTTAGAGACATTACTACATTACATGCGTCGTTATCTTTGTGTACTCCTCTGCAACAAGAGACAAGACACAACCTTATTGACATGTACAGACTTCATTTAGAGACATTACTACATTACATGCGTCGTTATCTTTGTGTACTCCTCTGCAACAAGAGACAAGACACAACCTTATTGACATGTACAGGCTTCATTTAGAGACATTACTACATTACATGCGTCGTTATCTTTGTGTACTCCTCTGCAACAAGAGACAAAGACACAACCTTATTAACAAGAACATACTTCATTTAGAGACATTACTACATTACATGCGTCGTTATCTTTGTGTACTCCTCTGCAACAAGAGACAAGACACAACCTTATTAATATGTACAGACTTCATTTAGTGACATTACTACATTACATGCGTCGTTATCTTTGTGTACTCCTCTGCAACAAGAGACAAGACACAACCTTATTAACAAGAACAGGCTTCATTTAGAGACATTACTACATCACATGCGTCGTTATCTTTGTGTACTCCTCTGCAACAAGAGACAAGACAACCTTATTAATATGTACAGACTTCATTTAGAGATATTAGCTATGTTTACATGGCGGACCGTACTGAGTACCAGACTGAGAACTGTCATGGCCGCTTGCGTTTATATGAAGGTGTACTCAAACTTGATTTCGGTCTCGCGCCACATTGGTCGTACATAACCCTACTTTTTTCTTCTGCCATATAAAATTAATTTAAGGATGCATCCTAGCGAACAAAAGGTTATAAGCTGCTGTAAATATTTACTTGATTTTTGTTGATGGCAACAACAATCATTTTCCATCTTATTCACCTACAAACAGCGTTCGTTCAAAGTTTCAGTTCTTCAGTCAGTACGTTCTACTCGTTTACATGATAGGACTGACCCGGTCTTTCGGTGCGGTCTAGCTTTTTTGGCGGACCGGACCCATTCGGTTCGGTCCCATTTTCTAGGTGTTTACATGGCCTGGACCGTACTCAGTACCGGACTCAGTCCGCCATGTAAACAGGGTTTATACTACATTTACATGCGGGTTTGAAAAAGTTTTGACTCGAATCAAACCCAATTCGTCGATCGTTTACATGGCATCGATCTGGAAACGTTCTCAAACCATTACACTGCTTTTTAAAGAAAAGTTGGAACAACAAAGGAAGCAACATTAATAATAATTCGTTATCTAACATAAATAATACTTCCTTATCTGTCCAAACATTCCTCTTGGAATGAGACATTTCACAAATTCAACCAAACTAGGCACGAGAGAACGAGCGCGGTTATAAACTGTAAACATAACCTCAATTTGCACCGCCACCGCCGATTTAGTTTGCTAATAAGACCACAAAATCGAAACGTATTAGCGGCAGTGTGGTGTTTAGATGTTTACATGTCAGTTTCCAAAACTATTTTCAAGTCAAACCTAATAACAAACAGGGTTGACTCGAACCGATCCAAACCCACTTTCGAAGTATTTATATGCAGTTTTGAAAACCCAAAACGTTTGGAAACGATTTCAAACCTGCATGTAAAGTAGGCAATTGTCAGAGGGCAGTGAAAATAGGATTTTGATTTTAAATATTTTTGTTTAATAGCAACCATTTTGTAGTTATTTCCACATCTTACTGAGAAAAAATATAACCGATAAAACCCAACAGAGCAGTAATTTCATATACTAGAGGCGGCGCAAGATACTTTGAGTACCGGTTTCATCAACTTTTTAAACTCCGATTAGATCTCTTCGAAAAAACATTGCGCCCACCATTCAATGTCAATGTGAATGTAATATTATGTTTGTTGAAACCACGGTTACCAAACCGGGCTCTAGGCAGTCGAAGGTCCGAATTCACCAAACTTTTTAATCGGCCGATTTACTAATCTCTGCTTGGTTACCATGATTTCAACACACATTACATATAAAATACATAGTGGCTTCTACTGGGCGCCATTTTTGATCTCCGATTAACAGAAAATCGCTGGATTAAGTTCGCTGAAGCTGGCTCGAAGTAAAGTATATAATTTCATTGATTAATGTAATACCCACATTACACGGTTCAATACTTTCGTCAAACTTATCGAATTCAAGGAGAAACAAGCATCAATTAAAAGAAGCTATATTGTTGCAGTTTTTTACCAAACTGTTTTTGATTCGCTTTTGTTCTTGAATTCAATAAGTTCGACGAAAGTATTGAGTCGTGTAATGTTGGCATTACAACATGGAACGCAAAACAAACATGGCAGTTTTAGCTTCCAATATGGCCGACGGGAAACCAATCTCACGGCTGCTACAATCTCGCCACAGCTTACTTGGTTTATAACCACGTTCAGCCATGTTTCAGATAACCTTCTTATCTTAGAGCTGTTCCGTGCAGCCTCGCTATTATCGTCCACCGTACTACAGCTTACTACACTAAACTACTATACTACATGAGGGAAACAGTTCTATGGGGATTATTCTCAGCTCACAGATCACAACCGCCAGATATCAAGCTAAGCTCTCATTGGCTGAGAAAACAAAATGTCGACCCACTCTGCGGAAACCAAACCCGTTTTCTATCTCTTGAAATGCTTTAAAGCTGTCAAAAAGTAAATATGTAATTTTCAACAAAAGTTATTTATTTGCATAATTAGGTTGAGGTTGGGGATAAGGTTGTGTGTGGCCGGCTACCCGGCAATGAAGATGTTAGCCTTAGAAATGGAGAAGCACGCTGCTCCCCTCAACCCGACTGTAAAGTGGGATAGGAGACCATGAGATATATAATTAGAAAATGTGTATTATTTTTTAACAGTTTTGTCTGAAATATAATTGCTTACACCCATACGTGGATACTACATTCTTGAACATGGTGGTAAATATTTATAATAATGCTAGAATTAGTTGAGTAATTTCATAGTGGGCTTCCATTTACATCAAAACTACTGCCCCCGATTTTGGTCTGTAAAATATGCTTTAAAATGCTTCCAAACCAACATATGTAATTTTTTAGAGAATTTAATTCTCTTTCTCGTCATTGTTTCATAGTTCCAAAAAAACACTTCCGTTTTCAAATCAACTCATTTAACTGTTAAAATGTGTTTTTGCAACACACCTTTCGTATCAAATTTCCAATCAAACAAGTTAATTTAAAAAACGCAATTTACTGAAACAGATTCATAAGAAAGAGCATTTAACTTATCTAAAGGGCACTAGCAGCACCAAAAGACAGCAATGAAACAAATTAATTGAATCGATGGACAAATTACATTAAGCTGTCAAAAAATAATTTCTTCTGATTTTGGAAAACAAAACAAAAAACAAACAAATACACATACAAAACTTTCACTTAGTCGTTGTCTTTCATTAAAAGTTTTAAATAGCGAGCAGTTACTATTGCTACAATTGTTTTTATTTCTATGGTTGCAATTTTTTTATTTTGACAGCTGATGGTTTGTCCATCAGTTCAATTCATTTGTTCCATTGTTGTAGTCCTGATGTGACGTCAGTTGCGGGCTCCCTATAGTTTTTGTTTATGCTTTGAAAATTTTAAAGCAATTCTTACACGCGGAAAACATTAGTTGCACAGCTGTGTTATTCGTGGCAAGTATGAAGATAACGGTCTTACACCAACATCGTAGATAAGCCAGCTAGGGTTCTAGAAGTACCGCACGCACGTGGCCGCAATATCGATTATACCAACACAAGAGTTAATGAGCTCAGTTGTTGAAACTTTCCACCCCTAATGGCCGATCTACGTCATCTCATCTTTTAACCTCGAATCACCGAAATATCGTTACTGAAACTCTATCGGTCTCCGGAGAGAAAAGAAACAAAAGTATTAGAAGATAACAAAGGGGAAACTGAAAACTTTTCCTCGTTAAAATTATTGGAAAAGTATAAAACAGATGTTGTATTTATTTATTTTTATTTATTTTATTGTAAATAACGTAGGTGTAGGGCACAACGCCCTCTTTAGCCTGATGAGTGATGATTGATGAATGATAATGAGGAAGGGAGGAGGGGAAGCCTGGTACCGGCACGTAGCCTACTGCTGTCGAAAAGTACCAAGGGGACCATCGGCTTTACGTCATATCCGCGCTTGAGATTTTAGACAAGATATACATTTACAACTGTCAACAAAGGAGGTGACGGCTAAGTCGCCCTTTGTAGTGATTGGCAGGGTTCTTCTTAGGTTGGCACGCAGAGTAGACTAGGGCCGGTATTATGAACTTTGAATACATATCTAGAAGGCTACTAACTGTTTTCACCATGCAAACAACCAATGGGAAGCCCCCTGGCAGTCGTGGTGAAAACAACAACATTTAGTAGCTTACTTAATATTTCTCCGAAGCTCATTATACCGGGCCTAGATGCATAAGAAAATAAACTTTTATGATGAGATGTTTATTTGCTCAGTGTTCATCGTTGTTTTATCAATGTCACAGCTAAGGAGGTTGCTTATTGCTTAGCAGGGATATCTATTTGTTTGTTTGGGTCTCCACACTTCCTAAACGCTGGTTTATATCGGTTAGCATCCCGCTGTTCATATAGTAACTCTTAATTCACACCCTTATTATTCTATTCTATTTATAGGAGGGAATCGGAAAGGAAAAGAAAAAGTATTAAAAAAGGAAATGCGAATAATTATGAGAATTGCAAAAAGTTATAAATTGCAATCAGTGCACAATCATATTTTACTAAAAAGCAACCCAAGAAGCCCTGCGCAAGGTCAACTTGGCACCCCGCTTAGCAGACCTTGGCACTGCGTCTCATCAAATTTTGAAGTCAGACCTTATCCAAATTCTGATCCAAAAAAAGAAGAGTTACAACGATGCTACTAAAAGATTCAATACAATATTTGAATGTGCATACCCGCATTCGCCATGTTACCGAGCAAAATTTCCCAAACAAACTTAAGGCTATACACTGTCCGCCCAGCCTGCGGAACTCCTTATTCTGGTCTGTTAAAATGTGTTTATACATTACCCCAAATGTAAATCAAGATATCTCATCCTGTAGAGAATTTAGTGCTCTTTCTTATGAATGCTTCTTTGTTTCAATCAAGATTTCCGTTTTTCAGATGTTCTTAATTACCTGTTGTAATGTGATGTTGCTGGACACCTTTCACACCTAATTAAGAACATCTGCACAACGGAAATTTTTAATTAATATTTAATAATATTAATATTTATTTTAATATTTAATTTCTAATGTGGATTCAATTCCATTACTTCTTGGCTTAGGAATAAGTAAACGGTGACTTCGGAGCCGTCCTAGCAACGAAGCACTCAATAAATTCAAAGTTGTTCTGAATCGGCCTTGTTGATTCTGGCATTTGTCCGCAGGTGTTCGCACTGTCCAACCACTGATTCATATGTTTCGTATTTGAAATATCGATCTTTGATTGGTTATCGCTCACTCGGCGATGGTGTTCGAAGCCTACAGGGTTGGTTTAGTCACTTTAAATTAAAGTCCCCCACTGCAAAACAGTTTAGTTACTGAGTGGGTAGACTCTAAATGTGAATTTATTTTTATTTATTTATTTATTTATTTATGTATTAATAAGAAAAATCTTTCAATTCTCTTTAGGATGACATAATTTGATTTTATTTTTGGAAAATTTAAACTGATTTCAATGAAAGCAATTTTAACAGAAAGAAATCGGGTGTTCCGCAAGGTAGGTAAACATACAGCCGTAATTAAGGATTGCCAGTGACCGTTATCGAACCGGCTATACCTCCCGAAATAGCCCATCGCGTGTCACCTCTAATCCAGCCCAGTAACCCAGTGTTGCTGAGTAGCGAGGATGATGTATGGTATGGGATGTACCCGTCAACAGCGTTTGGACTCCAGCCAAGAGCAATAGTTATCCTCCGTTACCGTCATTCCATTTCAACGTGAGTCAACTAGACAGACAAGTTCTTGAGTTTCCTGTTGTGATCAAGGAAGCTGCATCTTGCATTATTTGTTGTTTAACGACATACTCGGCAACAGTAACAATTAATAATTTTTCGTAGGAATACCTGTAATAGGGTGCACACCAGCTTTACCTGATGTGCCCCTCTTTTTTTTGTTTATGAATGGGCCACACACAGCATTTCATCATTTTATGCCATTTTAAAGTGATCAGTATAACAAGTGATGATTAACATTTAACAACGATGCATGATGATGATTATGAGAACGGGAGGAGGGGAAATCCGGTACCGGCACGTAGTCTACTCATGTCGAAAAGTACCACGTCCCATCCGAAAGAACGCGGCAGTCAATGGGGTGGACACACAGTTACAAAAAGAGGACCTTCCCCTATATACAGGGAACGATACCCGTCCGTAGTCGAGTCGAGGCGACATTCTTCACGTTCAGCTGTCGGTACCGGCTGAGAAGGTGGGTGCTTTGCTGAATAATGGAGATGATTGACATTTATGATCTCCACCATACCCAATTGAGGTTAGTGATTGGCAGGGTGCTTCTTAGGTTGGCACCAATATAGTATTTTTTGATTGGCCAATAGGCTGCTATAGTTGTCCCAAGACTACCTAACACATGCTTTCGTCACAGGCGACTGGTTCGTAGCCAATCAGCGATCGGTATTGGCCTGGATGTGTCTCGGGTGGTTCGCTGGTTGGCTACGACTGCCCCGGATGTGACGAAAGCAGGTGTAAAGTAATCTTGGGTCCACTTTACACTCCTGTCAGGATAGGTAATATATTCATGTTGTGTCTTCTCTTTTCATGATGTTGTTGTTGATGTTGTTGTTGTGTCATTTACTGAAAAGCACCAAGCCTCCAGCCTCAAGCACTTGCAAAGAATTAATCAAATGCGTCCAACCGGCGACAAGCAAAGAAAACATCTCACAGACAAAACAAGTGCATCTGTGCTAGAAACTGCTGCATTCATGTGGACAGCTGTGTCGCGTTCATCAACCTGTCTGGCGTTGCCACTATAGTTCGTCTCTATCCAAGATGCAAGCCGGTAAAGAGGACTCCTCAGAGGGCGGCTTATTTCCCGCTCACTGTGCAAGGATGTAAACGTCAAGCTTGTCACCAGGAAGGATGTACAGTTTTTAAAAAAAGGGACCACCAATTATATCTATTCAAATAAAAAAAACACCCACTTGACAATAGGAAGACGGGGGCTCAGGATTCTGTCTCTTTTCAAAGGGTTGACCATAATTATCTCTTGCTTCGACGGTCCATGTGGTTTGGAGCTGTCTTTACTATGTTAGAAGCTAAGTGGTTTGCCAAATAAAGGGGATGATTGACAGCATTAGTCTCCAACAATAAGAAACAGTTCCTTTTAGTTCTCATTTTGCCATCGTGTATCTTGAATCGGGACAGACTTTAGACAGTTCTAACGCAGTTCCACACTCATCTCAAGTGCGTCTGTACTGCACAATTCCGATGTCGGTATGTAAAAATTGCTTTCATGGTTATAAATTGTCACAAAAGAAAATCAAAATAACTCTCATGTAGAGAATTTAATGCTTTTTCTTAGGAATGGTTTTTTATTTCAATAAATATTTCCGTTTTGCAGATGTTCTTAATTAGGTGTGAAAGGTGTCCAGAAACATCACATTACAAAAGGTAATTAAGAATATCTCAAAAACGGAAATATTGATTGGAACAAAGAAACATTCATAAGAAAGAGCAGTAAATACTCTACAGGATCACATATTTACATTCAGGACAATTTAAATATCTAATTTTAAAGCGATTTTGAAGGACCGAAATTGGGAGTTCTAAAGTCTAGGTAAAAAGATTAGTGAATACCATCAAATTATTGTTCTGTTTTCCCGCAGGGATGTTTCGTACCGGTTTTGCGGCTAATGTTGTATATTTTTGTTTGTTTTATCAAAATACATTTTGTGGAACTTCCTCTAGGACCCTTAGATAGAGAAAATCACGGCTTTCTAGATCAATTCTGAAAAAATCATCTATATGGCACTAGCAACACCGAAAGACAACAGTAGAACAAATGAATGGGGCTTTGCACGCAAAGCTTGACGTAGAATGCGCCACCACCGTCCAAGCCCAAATCCATGACCTGCTGGATGGGTAAATCAGCGCGGACAAGGTCTACTTGACCCATCCAGCAGGCTGTGATGGCAGCATTTTGCCAAAGACATTGGAATAGAAGTAGCGCCACCATAGTTCGAGCTCAAGTCCAGAGCCTCCTGGATGGGTAAATCAGCCCTTTTTTCATGGCTAAGTTATGCGGAGATCAAGTAGACCTTGTCTGAGGGCTGGCACTACGCTGGCGCTGCGAGTGGGAGAATGTGGCGGTGCAAAGCCCCATTGAACTGATGGACAAACCATCAGCTGTCAAAATAATAAAATTGCAACCATAGAAATAAAAACAAGTGTAGCAATAGTAACTGCTCGCCATTTAAAACTTTTAATGAAAGACAACGACTAAGTGAAAGTTTTGTATGTGTATTTGTTTGTTTTTTGTTTTGTTTTCCAAAATCAGACGAAATTATTTTTTGACAGCTTGTTGTTTGTCCATCGTTTCAATTCATTTGTTTCATTGTTGTCTTTTGGTGTTGCTAGTGCCCTATACTGTTGTGTATGTAATATTAATAAATAATAAATAAATATTTCGCCACCATTCTACTTTACTGAATGAAACCATAGTTACGCAACACACACAATGAGTCAATGACAAGCGGTATTTCCGCCGTGTGTTTAGCAACTAACAGTGTTGCCACTCTGCAACACCGCATTAATCATGTCCGTGTGACAGTTATTAGCTGGTTAAACAGCTATTCGTGGTCGGATTTGTTGACCCAGCGATTCACACTTGGCATTAGTCGGGTATTGAACGAAGCGCGTGACAATGTTATTAGTGGGTTTTGAATAACTTTGAGTAGGGGAGGGCGGGGGGGGGGGGGGGGATACCGGTTGTAAACAGGGGTTTTTGGGGAATATGTCATTTTTAAAGTGACAAGCCGCATTTACATACACTTAACGCTCGTAAATTCGCATACGCAAATTTCAAAACTTCGTCAAATTTACATGGTTGTCTACAACCAATCTATAAAATTAACAAAATTTACTTCAAACAACAAATAAGAATATTTCTGGGGGAGATAATTTGCTCTGCGCATGCGCCACTTAACCAACTTTTTCAAATTAACAAAAAGTTGAATTTGATTGAACTTTCACCTCAGCTTGGCTTGGCGTACGTAGCGTTAATTTGCTTAATTCAAATGTAGACGAAACCATTTGATTTGTGTAGGCTCAACTTGTGGGCGTACGCCACGTAAGTTAATTTACGAGCGTTAAGTGAATGTAAACGCTGCTTCACTCTTTCTGAGGAGTTTTATTGTAGTAATGTTTTGTTTCGCATTGTTGCAATATTGCCAAAACATTAATTCAGAGCCGAAGTATAGAATTTTTGTATGGTTGTTATGCAGTTTTTTTGTATAGGAAAATAGCAATAGCATGTAATAGAACAATTCCATATCAATAAATCTTATATCTAAATTGACATTGACTGTTGTAGCTCATACTATTGTACTAGAATTGAACTAAAACCCTCCTTGTTAACTTTTTAAAAGGAACACAATTCTTTTTCGGGAACTTTCTTTTTGCAAATAAGAAAATTTCCTAAATTCGAGGAATTTCTTACAAAATATTGAAAAATTATTTTCAAATCATGAGGCATGTCGCATGCGTAACAACCCTCATTCGGCCATTCCAGCTACATTTGAAAACAAGTTACTGATCAGGTTTACTAGTTAGTAATCTTCTCAGGCCTTTGTTGTGTTGAAGATACCGCCTCAATACTGGGCCCCCGTCCTCATATGTGATTACTCTCAACAGTGTCACGTCAGTTGTGTCCAAGGAATGTTGCTATATCGTTATGCGCTCGGTTAAGCGACTTAGGTCCAGTCTTACAATGTCCTAATAACTACTTATTCGTCGAATAGCTTGTTGTCTCCATGGCAACGACCAATCAAAACTCTCGAAATCCTCCAAATAGATTAATTGCTACAAATAACTTTTCTATTGGGAGATTGTTAGACCGGCCCTTAATATCCCGGAATCTGTATAAGATTGCTTAATGTTTGTTAATTTTAATAATTTATTAAAAAAAAAAATCACATTTATTTCGACATTACACGACTCAATACTTTCGTCAAACTTATTGAATTCAAGAACAAAAGCGAATCAAAAACAGTTTAGTAAAAACCTGCAACAATATAGCTTCTATTAATTGATGCTTCACTGTCCTTGAATTCAATAAGTTTGACGAAAGTATTGAACCGTGTAATGTGGGTATATTTGAGTCTACCCACTCAGCAATGAAACTGATTTTCAGTGGGGGACTTTAATTTAAAGCGCCTAAACCAACCCTGTAGGCTCCGAACACCATCGAAGAGTGAGCGATAACCAATCAAAGATCGATAATTCAAATACGAAATATATGAATCAGTGATTGGACAGTGCGAACACCTGCGGACAAATGTCAGAATCAACAAGGCCGACTCAGAACAACTTCTAACGTTTGAGATTACCGATCGACAACGCAGTCATTTTTTTTTTTTTTTTAGATAATCGTTAATACTTTTTTACTCCTTGTGCATCTCTGATGAATGTAATTATATGGATGTATAATAATAGTTATAACGATACTAAATAGTTCCATTACATCTTGTCTTAGGAATAAGTAAACGGTGACTTTGGAGCCGTCCTAGCAACGAATCACTCAATAAATTCAAAGTTGTTCTGAATCGGCCTTGTTGATTCTGGCATTTGTCCGCAGGTGTTCGCACTGTCCAATCACTGATTCATATGTTTGTATTTGAAATATCGATCTTTGATTGGTTATCGCTCACTCGTCGATGGTGTTTGGAGCCTACAGGGTTGGTTTAGTCGCTTTAAATTAAAGTCCCCCCACTGATAACCAGTTTCGTTACTGAGTGGGTAGACTCTAAATGTGAATTTATTTATTTGACTGCAGCCGTACAGAGCGACATAGATGGTGAAGATGCAACGGGAGTATAGCGGATGTTACGACACACAGCATCCATTCCGAACACAATAATAAAAATAGACAGCGGCGGTTTTGTCTCCGTTCCAACACAAAAGAAGTAACACATGTTGTGGGGGGAGGGGGGGGGGGGGGGGGAGGGGAGTTTGTGGAGGACAACCTCTTGTAACCCCGTACGAGATGCATTCTACACGGCACACGCACTTCTTTAAACTAGCCACGTGGCCACTGGACAAACGTTTTACATTAAAGCCTGTATTACACGGTCAAACTTTTTCATCCAACTCCTTGAATTCAAGAACAAAGCGCATCAATAAATAATTCCTATTGTTGTATTTGACTACATACTGACTGTTTTTGATGCGCTTTTGTCCTTGAATTCAAGGAGTTGGATGAAAAAGTTTGACCGTGTAATACAGGCTTTTTGAACTACTCTGAGTGCCAACCTAAAAAGCACCCTGCCAATCACTACCAGCGCTGCGAGCGTTCCGGCCACTGATCTCTGCCTGCTAGAAGTCACCGAAAAACCCCCTAGAAGCCAGGGCCCAGATTCACAAAGGTGCCTAAGTGCTAAGACGTCCTAGTTTAGGCAAATCTTAGTGATATAAATCACCAATATGTCGTTCTGCAATGTTATAAAGATAAAATATAGTAAAATATGAACAATTTAAGTAATAATATTTGATTTGTGAATGTGTATTAATACCTAGACATGATTTATCTAGCTAGGATTTGCCTAACTTAGGACAACTTAGAGTTACGCATCTTTGTGAATCCAGGCCCTGTGCACTAATTATTATTTGGGAAAAATTCATCGATTCCAAAGAAGTCAAGCAGTCTTTCCAATAACTTAGAAATTCGTATTGTTGAAAGTTGTGTGTATCCAATATTCAGTTACTTTTGGCCGGATCGCTCGCAACGCTCTCCGTGCACTTGTTTCGCCTCCCCATAAACGCTATTTTTGTAGTGGGCGACAAAACGGTGGTGTTGGTTCCCTTGCGACGAGGCGGAGATCAAGTTAGCCTTGATTACATATCACCAAGAATTTACGTGATTATAACGATTGCCTCAGTTCTGGGCAAGGTAAATGCAGCATTTCGTCTATTGTGTCACCATCCTTCACACTCGCCCGACACTTATTCTTACACATCACATTAAGCCCAATAACCGATAACGACGTTCGTACAAATCACTTTGCACTTGTTGCTTCTCCTACCGAACCATGTTTGTGTATTGGATGATTGATTGAGGTCGATCAAGGATCAACACTCCGTCAGCTGAGCTCTGCTTCTTGCTCGATCCACAGGACGTATTGCGGCTCCAGGACGTGATTAATGTCCTGCAGGACCCTGGGCGGGGGGAGAAGCAGGAGGAATAGATGGGGGGGGGGGGGCGGGGGGACATTTGAATCATTACGAGACAGCTTGGGAGGAAAGTTCCTAATGCAAATCTCTCGTTGCCGTGGGGTTACCATATATATGAGAATTGAATGTAGGACAGGGGAAGGCTGGAATTCACATTCATCCCCTACCCCTACCGGCACCCGTTGTTGCTAAGGATTTGTTTTCTATGTGGGAAATAACATCATACTTAGTAATTGCATGGCTGTCCTAATGATTGCAATATCTGAAATTTAATTCGGAACCACATTCCGGACATTTGTCACTTTTCCATTATTATGTATAATCCTCACTTTTCAATATTGTGTAGCGTTCTCAAAATACAAGTGAAACACTTTAATCGGTGCGTTTTTTTAAGTAAGACTATACTTTTGCCTTAAATCTAAGATAAACAAAGTTTTGGTGAATATATTTAGTTCAAACAGTGATCAAACTGTATGAGAGTTTCAAAAGCTTCACTCGCTCTCTAATACCGATCACACAACATTTCATAAACTTACAAACATGAAGCAAACTTTAACAGATTTCGTGATATTAAGTCGCCTAACCGAGCGCATAACGATATAGCAACATTCCTTGGACACATCTGACGTGACGCTGTTGAGAGTAATCACATATAAGGCCCTAGGCCCAGTATTTCGGCGGTATTTCAACACTACAAGAGCTTGAGAAGAACGAAATAATCCATTTCGAACAGCTTTGTCTACAGAAAACAAACCATTTAGTATGAAAATTAAATTGAAAAAATACAAAATTCGTATTTATAGAGTCTACCCACTCAGTAACAAGACTGATTTTCAGTGGGCGACTTCAATTTAAAGCGACTGAACCAACCCTGTAAGCTCCGAACACCATCGACGAGTGAGCGATAACCAATCAAAGATCTATATTTCAAATATGGAACACATGAACCAGTGACTTTACAGTTTTTATTTCAAAATTTGATTGAATATCGATCGATAATATCGCATATCGAACAATAATATCGAATATCGAACGATAATATCGTATATTGAACGATAACATCGAATATCGAACGATAATATCGTATATCGAACGATAATATCGAATACCGAACGCAAATTTCGAATATAGAACGATAATATCGAATATCTAACGATAATATCGTATATCGTGTACACCCCTACCTAGAACCGTCATTTCATCAAAGTTTCACGCGAAGTAGACGAGTGGTTTACTCAAGTACCCCCCCCCTCCCGCCAGTTAGCCTCGGTAGAATCAATACGAGTTGTTTACTCCGTTGGACAATTTCACTCACGACTTAGTTAAGTATTCAGTAGTGAAATTAAAGGTGACGATTATTGAGACAAACAAAACACAGACGTACGGTAGTGGTATTAAGTGTGACGTAACGACATCTTCGTTGAATATTAATGAAGTACTTCGTCTTGTTGGGAGCTTGCTTGACCTTCGTAAGTGTGTTAGACACAAATAACTCGAAAAGCGCGGGAGACTTTAAGGTATTTGGAACGAATTTTAATTTTAATTATTATTATTTATTTGACGTGGAAGCAAGAGGAGAGGAGTGGCCAGTGGTAGAGGATAGAGAAAGATGGTGGGAGGACAGAAAAAGGTGGAGAGAGTTGGTGGAACGGCAAGAGGAATTCATTCATGAAGAGAATTAAGTTAAAGAAAATGATGTTTCGAGCTTGGCATGCCGATACTGATTCCTGGGATGCCCAAGATCAATGGTGGAAACACCCCTTTACCCATCCAAATGATGTTGGAATAAAGAGTAGCGATATATATATATTATTAATTGAATTATTACCCAACAACTATGGTCATATGAAGTCAGGGGAGTGTTTGGAGAAAAAGAACAAGTTGGACGTAAGGGGGAGGAACGAGAAAGGGGTAGAGGTGCTCTGCTTTCCGTCTGACTGACTGGCTAGGGTGGCCCTACCAGAAGCATACGCTTCCGCCGGTATAGGCCACTCAATATACACTATATGCAATCTGGTGGCAACAAATAAACTTGTCTAGATTACTCATCGTTGATTTGTTAAAACCATTAATGGCGCAGATAAGGAGGTATAGCTTAGCAGCGCTATCTATTGTAAGTTTGACTCTCCATTAGCTCTCGGGATCACCGAAGCACGCAAACCTGCCCACCACGATAAGGTAGCAGACAGGTTGAATCTTTGGTTGTAAGTTTTGTGTCGATTTCCGGTTAGGGCATGTTTTTTTCTTTAACTTTTAACTTTACTTTAGGCTTTCATTTGATACTGGTGTTTTATGTAAACGGAGACTTTGGAGCCGTCCTAATAACTAAGCGCATAATAAATGGTATAAATGTCCCCCACTGAAAGTCAATTCTTCTAACTGGGCGAGTAGTGTATAAATACAAATGTCTTCATTTATTTCTGGTTAACTGCAACTAAACCAGTCTGAGATACAACGAGATTAAATAATAAGAATTAAGAAACTAAACTAAAACCAGTTATCGTCTCGTTTGTTATTTGCCACGAGCCTCACAGTTTAAAAAACACTGACTTGTAGAGATAACCGACGAACGCAACACTACCCCAGCGCACCAAGCGAGAAAAAGTGTCACTTAAACCCAACTACTTGAACTAACTATATATCTCACAACTATTGAGTGTATCCATCCATGGTCCATTGGGCATCGATTCTTGTGTCCGTTCTCCTTCAATATCGGTCGTACGCGCAGGCGTGACGTCAGAGCCCCCCCCCCCCCCGCGTGACAAGACAGACGGACGCGCGAGCCTTTGGTTCGAGGCGTTGAAAACATCGGTTAGAGCAAGAATAACACGGGACTCCCTCAGAGTTTAGAGCGCTGCATCGTACACGCGACATTGTATAGTGACGACAATCAACAAGGTGCAGCGGTTAGAGCAAGAATAACACGGGAATCTCACAGAGTTTAGAGCGCTGCATCGTACACGCGACATTGTATAGTGACGACAATTAACAAGGTGCAGCGGTTAGAGCAAGAATAACACGGGAATCCCTCAGAGTTTAGAGCGCTGCATCGTACACGCGACAATGTATAGTGACGACAATTAACAAGGTGCAGCGGTTAGAGCAAGAATAACACGGGAATCTCTCAGAGTTTAGAGCGCTGCATCGTACACGCGACATTGTATAGTGACGACAATTAACAAGGTGCAGCGGTTAGAGCAAAAATAACACGGGAATCTCTCAAAGTTTAGAGCGCTGCATCGTACACGCGACAATGTATAGTGACGACAATTAACAAGGTGCAGCGGTTAGAGCAAGAATAACACGGGAATCCCTCAGAGTTTAGAGCGCTGCATCGTACACGCGACAATGTATAGTGACGACAATTAACAAGATGCAGCGGTTAGAGCAAGAATAACACGGGAATCTCTCAGAGTTTAGAGCGCTGCATCGTACACGCGACAATGTATAGTGACGACAATTAACAAGGTGCAGCGGTTAGAGCAAGAATAACACGGGAATCCCTCTCAGAGTTTAGAGCGCTGCACCGTACACGCGACATTGTATAGTGAAGACAATTAACAAGGTGCAGCGGTTAGAGCAAGAATAACACGGGAATCCCTCAGAGTTTAGAGCACTGCATCGTACACGCGACAATGTATAGTGACGACAATTAACAAGGTGCAGCGGTTAGAGCGAGAATAACACGGGAATCTCTCAGAGTTTAGAGCGCTGCATCGTACACGTGACAATGTATAGTGACGACAATTAACAAGGTGCAGCGGTTAGAGCAAGAATAACACGGGAATCTCTCAGAGTTAAGAGCGCTGCATCGTACACGCGACATTGTATAGTGACGACAATTAACAAGATGCAGCGGTTAGAGCAAGAATAACACGGGAATCTCTCAGAGTTTAGAGCGCTGCATCGTACACGCGACATTGTATAGTGACGACAATTAACAAGGTGCAGCGGTTAGAGCAAGAATAACACGGGAATCTCTCAGAGTTTAGAGCGCTGCATCGTATACGCGACATTGTATAGTGACGACAATTAACAAACACGATTATTATACCTTGACTTGTTATAATGCATTTTATTATAAGATGTGCCTAGACTTAAAACGTGGTCTGTTCTACAAATGTGTGAAATAGATCCATGTATCCTTGAAAAACAATGCCTACAAATTTTCTGACTCGTAACAATCAATCCCCCCCTCATTTTAATATTTCATCTTCTGGAACCCGATGCTATGTGACCCAGTTAGCGAGCACGTCGTTTAACGCCAATTTTTAATAATACTCCTTCAGTAAAGAGATGAAAAGAACACAGGTATTGGGGTTATACAATCTGAACAGCAGCACAACGCATAGATATTAACCTTGAGTTTACACTGACAGTTCAGAAAGCAAATTAACTGTCGGTTGATAAGTTTACAACCAACCATCACCTAGTTAAAATTTCGGCCACTATAGGAGGTGCTCGTGTGTTCTATTATTGGTACTGCTGAATGTTAAGTGCTGACGGCAAAGCTACAGATAGAGCTGTGTGAGGTGTGAGTGCAGGAAGATAAACTAGGCTACTGCAGTAAATCATAAATCATAGCCAGAGCCATGACCTATCCTATCTTCGTATAGCTTCACTTCTATGACGCGCGCTCTGGTGCAGTTAGAGTAGAGTACTCCCACAAACAGAACAGAACGAGGCTGCCATAAATCATACCCAGAACCATGTCTGCCTATCTTCGTGTGCCTTCACTTGTATGACGCGCGCTCTGGTGCAGTTAGAGTAGAGTACTCCCACAAACAGAACAGAACAAGCCTGCAATAAATCATACCCAGAGCCATGTCTGCCTATCTTCGTATAGCTTCACTTGTATGACGCGCTCTGGTGCAGTTAGAGTATAGAGTACTCCCACAAACAGAACATAACGAGGCTGCCATAAATCATACCCAGAGCCATGTCTGCCTATCTTCGTATAGCTTCACTTGTATGACGCGCTCTGGTGCAGTTAGAGTAGAGTACTCCCACAAACAGAACAGAACGAGCCTGCCATAAATCATACCCAGAGCCATGTCTGCCTATCTTCGTATAGCTTCACTTGTATGACGCGCGCTCTGGTGCAGTTAGAGTAGAGTACTCCCACAAACAGAACAGAAGAACGAGGCTGATGCCATAAATCTTACGCCTTAATTGTTTTTTGGCAGGAGACGACTTGTTTGCAGATTGCTTGAGAGCAAATTCGGATGCATCTTCGAGACTCCAATCTTTAAGATGCATCAAACAGTAACATTTCATGCGCAATCTCCTTCCAAGAGTTACTTGTTTATACTTTTGGAAACAGTGAGTTACTTCAGAGTAAATGTTTATGGGAGTATGACGTGCAAGAACATGATTTAATAATTATGTTATCCACTTCAACACTACGTCATGATGATTGGATACAGTAAAGAAACCGTTTTCAGAATTGATCGAGGATCCTTAGATAGAATTTATCACGGTGCTCTAGATCTTCAATGACAACAATGCACAACAGTGAAAAATGCACTTTAAAATTACATTTGCAAACTAGTTGTTATAGACCATTTTAAAAATGATCCAGGTATCTATTCTTGTTTCTCCCTACAGTCCTCTAAATCTTCAAGAACAACAATACACAACAATTAAAAATGTGAAATCAAGGTTAATAGATGATGATCTTTTGTCCATCAATGAACCTTGGTATAACATTTGACAGCTCATGTATGATTGTTCTACGTTGTTTTTTGTAACGATTTAGGGGGCCGTGCGAGGAACAAGATTAGATACCTGGATCATTTTTAAAATGGTCTTTTGTTGAACATTAGTCATTGATCTATCAAGGACCATTAGATAGAAGTAGGCCTAATCAAGGCTCTCTAGATCAATTCTGAAACTTATCGTCTACACTGAACATGTTTATTTCGATCATGAAACTTCAACTTTTCCGTTAAACACCGATAAGGTGGGTCAGCGGTAAGACGCGAGACTCTAACTCGGGAGGTCGCCGGTTCGATTCCGGCCACCGGCAGTCCTGACAAGGTTTTTTTAAGGTTTTTCTCAGTCGTAAAAGCAAACTCTGGGATTGAATCCTACCTTCAGCCCTCGGATATTACTTTCCAACTATCCAAACAACCTAACAAACTGGTTAGTAACCTGAAGAAGAACACTTCAGGTAAGGCTGGTACCTTATAATGGGTATTACTAAAACAAATTCTTAATTATTCCGTTCAACCGACGGGTTGTGTAAAACGGACTAAAGGGTGTATTCACGTATTGCGCATGGTGGCCATACTGGAGGCCACAATGTCATGTGATTGGTAGTTCATTGTTACTATGTTTCAGATGGCGTTTGATGCAAATTCAACTGTTCTCTAACTTTGGTTTGCTACTATCATTTAAAATCAACATAAACAAACTCTTTTGTCTCGATTACTCTTTGTCGTTTACAAAAGCATGCAATAATCATTTTCGTACACTTTATCGGGGGATATACGTGTTCAAACTTGTCATATTTCCCCGTAAACAATATTATTCGTTTTCTATTGACAGCTATGAAACTTGAAATAGTACTATAGGTGGCCTCCAATATGGCCGATGTGACGTCACGTGAATACTCTCTATACCGTAGAATGTCGTTGTAGCCACGAGTATTTCTGAACGGAAATGGAAGGTGCTTCCGTTGTTGGCTTGAGAGGATGGAAACTCAATACCTCGCCCGCTATCAGACACTCAGACATCAGACGCTCACTATCAGACAGTCAGACAGTCAGCGTCCGCTATCAGACAGAGTGGTGAGCCGATATTGTATAAGAACCAGCTCGTTGCTACATATTATCATTGCGAAGCGGTGGCCGATGGGTAAAAGCTATTGTGTGTCCTTGACAGACATATTCTGAGGGATTCACCAGAAACTTCTTGCGGTCGATATGATGTCATTTGCAACGTAACGGCTGCCACACACACAATAGCCGTGTATACATCACGACCGACTTTAGAACCGGACTGAAAACTGTCATGGATGTCAACGTTTATATGAAGTGTACCCAAATGGATCCGAACTCGATGCATCAACGCACATGATAGGACTGAGTACGGTATTTCGGTACGGTCCAGGATTCACAAAGATGCCTAACTCTAAGTTTTCTTCCTGTTAGGCAAATCTTAGCTAGACAAATAATTTAATAATTTTTTGTTGTAGGAATCCCTGTTATAGGGTGCACACCAGCTTTATCTGATGTGCCCCTCTTCAGGTGACTAACTAGGTATATGAGGGTGTTTGGATAGCTGGGAAGGTATATCCGAGGGCTGTTAGTATGACTCAGTCCCAGCATTTGCCTTTAAGACTGAGGAAAAACTCGGACAAAAATTCAGTCAGGACTGCCGGTGGCCGGAATCGAACCGGCGACCTCCCGAATTAGTCTCGCGTCTTACCGCTGAGCCACCTCTATCGGTCTAGACAAATCAAGATAAATCATCTCTAGGCATTACTACACATTCACAAATAGAATACTATTAGTAGAATTGTTGATATTTTATTAATTTTATCTTTATGACATTGCAGAACGACATATGCGTGATTTATATCACTAAGATTTGTCTAAACTAGAACGATTTAGCACTTAGGCACCTTTGTGAATCTGTAAACATATGTAAACATGGTAAAATATAAAATTTTAAAATTGTTATCCTTTATAGAAACCCATAAATTAATTTTGAAAAAAAAACGTCTTCATATGACCAACTAAAGAGTACGTCGTTAAACACCAAGTAATAAATAATTGGTTATGGTCATCGAGATCATCATCATCATCAAATGAAAAAAAAAACAGTTTTTAATCGTTCTACTGACACAGTTTTCTTGTTTATGGCCAAACAGGTGTGGCCACGGGGTTAATCTTCAACCACGCGACTGTAATTGCTGATGTAGAGATGTGTTTTGCACTGCACGGTAATAACTAATAAGTAATAATAAACTATACGCTGCTGATAAAGTACACGCAACGCGCATTACACACTAGTTATCGGTGCATCAGAACAAAACTGTATAAACCTGTACAGTGATTGAATTATGTTAAGTTGTATATTACGTCAACCTACTTTACGGTACTCACGATTTATTCATGTAAAAGTGTTGTAAAATGTTATCAAAATATTTAGAGCTTGTTCTTTAATAAAGAAAATAAATAAATTCACATTTAGAGTCTACCCACTCAGTAACGAAACTAATTTTCAGCGGGGGACTTCAATTTAAAGCGACTAAACCAACCCTGTAGGCTCCGAACACCATCGACGAGCGAGCGATAACCAAGCAAAGATCGATATTTCAAATACGAAACTGATGAATCAGTGATTGGACAGTGCGAACACCTGCGGACAAATGCCAGAATCAACAAGGTTGATTCAGAACAACTTTGAAATTATTGAGTGCTTCGTTGCTAGGACGAATAATAATAATAATAATAATAATAATAATAATAATAATAATAATTATAATAATAATAGTAATAATAATAATAATGATAATAATAATAATAATAATAATAATAATAATAATAATAATAATAATAATAATAATAATAATAATAATAATAATAATAATAATAATAATAATAACAATAATAATAATAATAATAATAATAATAATAATAATAATAATAATAATAATAATAATAATAATAATAGTAATAATAATAATAATATTACTCAAGCGGTTACTTCATTTCGCACCACCCAGATATCTTGCCATTCTCAGCCCGTCGAGCAGTTAATTAAATATTAATTGTACGTTATTTAAAACTTATTATATATTTGCTTGTTATGCGGGGGTTGTGGGCAGCAGTGACCGGTCGTCGGTCAGTGATCGCATGTTGGGGATAGCTGAACGCGGCGGTCGCGTGCTGGGCCGTGCTGTACCCCTCTATACATGACCCATTAGGTACAACAATCAAGCGTGTTCACTGTGGAGCTGCGTCCTACAAGGGGGGGGGGGGGGGGGGGCTGACATCCACGCACAGGCCGACCACTGACGCACGACGCACAGTTGGGCATACTGCACAATTACACAGTGGGTCCGCGGCTTAGTTGAGAACAAGAAAATCGGTTGACCCTTCGTCGATCTGGGCATTTCACAAATGATGTACACACCCACTACATATGGCTAAATACGTTGTACAACAACTTCAGTAATGCTTCCGTCACGGGTGGGTGAGCGGCAGCCAACCAGCGGCCGTGGCTAATTCAAATACCTGCTCGGGTTGGCCGAGACCGTAAACACGTCATTGACTGGTGACGAAAGCATTACCGAAGTTGTTGTACGACGACTTTACCACAAACATGAGAAGAAATTATTAAAACTTGGCTGTCGGGTGAGAAGAAATTTCCGAATTCAGCCATAACAGAAGTTCAACCATGCGCACATTTCTTGGAAACCCAACATCTAATCAAATAGGCGTTCACACAACAAACAAACAATTACATTTCGTTACTTTTTGACAGTTCGGACCAGCAATTATAAGGAAACTGAGGTCGCACTCGGGCTGTACAACAACTTTTTATAAACGCAGTGAAAAAAATGCCCTGCGGCGTTCTCAGCTTTGCCTCGGGCCATGTTTCGTTCGTCCAAGAGCATAAAATGCCCACTACATGTCTGCCCTCTACTCTAACCCAGTTATGCCCACTACATCACCTCGCCCAACCTTCTGTCCGTATTCAATCCAATTACATCCCGCACAGATTAAAAGCGTTCAGCGAGAACTTTTAATCTGATTTAATACGACGGCCAGTTTACCTCGCCAGCACATTAGCGATATTAGCGCATGGGCGATGTATATATCACACATCACTGATTCCCGTCTAGTGTAAACCGGCCTTCACAAACGGAGAACAACAATGTAACATTAGTGGAATTGAGCCGAATTGGACGATAGACATTTTAACTCTCGGCGAATATTGTTTTTAAAGTATTAATGGGGGTTGAAATTCACTCCAACGTAACATTACCCATCATAAGAGGTAACGTGTTTATATAATTTCAGGTTTTAGATGCTAAATCGATGAAACCATATTTTTGAAAACGTTACAAAATATAAGAAGATCCCATTACTATGGATCTTTTTCACGACCCTCTCGATCTTCAATGACAACAATGCACAACAGTGAAAAATGCACCTTAACATAACATTTGAAAATTACTTTTGTTCAGCACTGTTTTTATTGATCCATAGTATGAAGAACCCTTAGGGCGGAGCATAGAGTTAAGTATGTGATTTGTTTATGGTTACTATAAAGTTTGTTCTTCTTATGGAAACTAGCATGTAATAAAACAATTCCATAGCAGCAAATCCTGTACTTAACTTGATACTTGACTGTGAATATGGCCCTTAGATAGATGTAATCACGGCACTCTAGATCAATTCTGAAATTCGTCTAATGGTTAATATACAAAAATCAAACGCATTCTTACGGTAAATGGAGGAACCAGGATTCCGTAGTCAGTTTGTTTCCGATTGGATCTTTAGAAACGAGATAAGTAGATAATTATGTTGGTACTATTTCACTCAGTGCAGCATGAGTATTGCTACCTAGGGCCAACTATACACCCCTTCGAGCATAATTTAATAGCTCTATTAATTAACATGTCGACATCACCCTTGTACGCAGGCACTGTTTGAAAATGTCCGTGAAATATATTTAAATGTATATTCACAAATTGTTTGATAAGAATCCGAACGGTAGTTGGCGTGCATTGATTGGCCAAGGGGTGGGTTGGATGCTTGGTCAGGGCAGTACAGAACAATCTTCATCAGTCAGACAACACTGATGCTTTAAAGTCACTCCGCAGCAACTTCGGGGCTCGAGACGTCAAAACATAGATATAAATGTTGTTACCAAGATATGTAACTGAATGGAGGCCCGAGGACCTATGCTCGTTCCTCGATGCCCGCCATATTGTACCTATGCCGCCATATTGTACCATATTGCACCTATGTTCCTCGATGCCCGCCATATTGTATGATTGCCTGTTTGTTTACATTTTAACATGTGTGTTTTTCAATGTGTTATACATCACCTGGCGTATGTCATTGATATTGATGGCTATAACAAGAAAGTACGCGAGTATCTGTATACCAATTGGACATAAAGTATAGTCATTTCAGCATCGAAAATATTAATTTCTAAATGTACAATATGGCGACGTTCCGAGAATAATCCATTGTGGAAATCTCAAAAGAGAATCAGTTTTGGTACGTCCAGATAGCAGTGAGTTACGTATCTTGGTAACAATATTTATACCTATGGTCAAAACAACGTCGCTAATGAAGAAAAAACAAACAATCAAAAAACAAGATATTTCACAATAATATCCGGCACTATTTTCAACCGCGGAATGCAATCTTCACCAATGAGTTGCTAAATTTGGCCACATATAGCACTGTATCTACTAAACGATAGAGGTGGCTCAGCGGTAAGACGCGAGACTCTAATTCGGGAGGTTGCCGGTTCGATTCCGGCCACCGGCAGTCCTGACTGAAGGTTTTTCCGAGGTTTTCCTCATTCGTAAAGGCAAAATGCTGGGATTGAGTCCTACTAATAGCCCTCGGACATTCCTTCCCAACTATCCAAACACCCTAATAACCTAGTTAGTCACCTGAAGAGGGGCACATCAGGTAAAGCTGGTGTGCACCTATAACGGGTATTCCTACGAAAAATTATTATTGTAATAACACACGGTGCCTATAAGCCATGTTTAGTGAGCGTGAACCAACCCACGCTATTTGTAAGATAATGCATCTTGTCAGTACCAGAATATAGGATACGCTCTATTTTTCCTCCTCTCTGGCGCGCGGCCAGCCGGCATTGCTGTATCTAACGCCGCTCCATGCAAATAGCGTTTAACTATGATTAATGTTGATCGTGATTAGCGCAGAGATTAACCGACACATTTCAACGGTAATCGCTGTCTGTTGTTATACACGCGTGGACAATCTTGTGCGCAGACATTGTTGACGACAAACTGAGACTTCCGAGGTGAATTGTTTCTATCAATCTTGTGATTCACCCTGTCCAGGGATATCGTCGTAGGCACAAAGAAAGCTGGTTACCAGCGCTGAACTACGTCATGAATGTTATAGGTCTCTCACAGCAAGAAGTAAGATAGTATCAGGACCGCCCACATTTAGTTTCCAACTTAACAAGCGCGAATCCCTGACAGTTTCCCGATTATCTAGTACAATATGGTTGCGGTAAGTTTCTTGACGGTAACGCACAAGAAAACGTGCAAGCAGGTTTCCGTCAAAAAACTTTTGTTAAGTTGGAAACTAATTGTGGGCGGTCCTGACTCCCCTGACACTATCTTACTTCTTGGTGTGAGAGACCTTTACCATGCTAGGTGCAGGTATGCACAATAGAAACAGGTTCCAGCTTGTCGGCGTTCCGTTTTCTTCAATGAAATAAACCAGTTTGCCCGCGCCAGTTACCAGTTGTCTTTGCACCCTTATCGTGGTGGGCAGGTTTGCGTGCTTTGGTGATCCCGAGAGCTATGCCGGCGGAAGCGTATGCTTCTGGTAGGGTCACCCTAGCCGGACTGGTCGGGGTGGAGAAGCCAGACGAAAGGCAGTCCACGTCCTCCAATTTCTCTTTTTCTACCCTTTACTTCCTACTTGTCCCTTTCTTCCAATGCCCCCCCCCCCCCCGACGTCGCTTTAAATTAAAGTCCCCCACTGAAGATCAGTCTTGTTACAGAATGGATAGACCGTAAAATGCTAATGTATTTATAGTGAAGGGCTTATCAAACGTTTTTGCCTGCGACCTCAAATTTCTAGGTAAAGAATCTCGCGACCCCGTCTTATACCGGACCTTATTTGCGTAGTTATACACTGAAATAGACGGTCGCTTGTCAGTCGATACTTGCAGCGATACGCTTCGGTGTTGACATTTTTATAAACGAATACAAGAGTAAGGAAGTTTCCCGCTGAGCTTGTTTTTTTCAACGTTTCTATACATGGACCAGGACTACCTTGCACATGCTTTCGTCACAGGCGAGGCACTCGTAACCAACCAGCGAACCACCCGAGACACACCTGCGCAAATACCGCTCGCTGATTGGCTACGAACCCGTCGCCTGTGACGAAAGCATGTGTAAAGTAGTCTTGGGGACAACTTTATATACATCTGTTAAAATATTTTCTTTAAAAAGTTCGATTCCATATATACCTTAATTTTTATAAGCTCCCGATCCCATTTTGATTCCTCGCAACCCTAGCGGGGTCGCGACCCATAGTTTGAGAATGTAGTGTGTTCGTAAGCGCAAGTGGTAGCTAATGGTTTGTTTTCTTCAATGTATGTATAAATAAGTGAAGAAAATAAAGAACGACGAAAGATCAATCAAAGTTGAAAAGTGTGCACAAGAATTGTAAAAGCTGAGTGAAAGCTGAGTGAAAGCCAACGAACTTTCTCCGTCTTTCTCTTGAGGAAATGCAAACCGAAGAGTTTCTTTCTTTTGTTCGGCGAGAAAGAGAAATTGCGGAAATAAAGCAGCGCACCGTTCTGACAGCGAGAAAACTTTCCAGCTCCAAAGTGACTGTCAAAGAAGTTGAGAGGCAAGAGATTATTTATTTTTCAGTGCTTTGCCAAAACGTGGACTTTCTACGGAGATTACTTTTATAGATTGTATCGAGCGGGCGAGTGAAGTCTTCCATCTACTTCGTTGATGTGAAAACCAGTTCATAATGAAATCACAACTCAGAATGAAGCCTAGCGGACATATGCATAACAAGTTTTATCTATGAAATTTATGCTGGCCATAATAGTGCATTCAAACCAAGGAGGTTATATAAAGCACTGGAGGGGCGGTGGCCTATGTTTACCTGGCTGTTGCAGTGAAGCCAGTTTTGCGGCGCGCGGCCGAGCGGCGGCCATATTGGGACTGGAAGGATTTCAATGCATGCATCTTTCCCCGCCCCCTCGGCGGCCCCCCGCACGTGACTTTTTCCACGATGTGTCGCTACAGTTTTCGGCGCCCGGCCTTTGGCTACTCGTGGGTATTTTTTTCGACTTTCCACCCCCACCCCTTCACCCCCTCACGACGTGTTTTATCTCGTCAAGTGTGCGATTTCGGCGCTCTCGTTTTGCGGCAAAAACTGTAAAAAATTCAAATGTTTTTTGGGGAATTTTTCGGATGCTTTTGATCGCAAGTCAATTGATTGGCGCATCTTTTTGTAAGAATTTTATGAATTTTAATGGTCCCTTTTAAAAGTTACGGGCACTTAAACTCGAAAAATTTGCGAAATTTGGATTTGACGGATCTGGTACGTTTTTAACGCGTCACATTCAAACGGCTCTGCCCGTCGAACCAAACGAGATATAACGTTCGTTTTTGTTTCGTTACCGACGCTTACCATCTGGGTAACTGGAATTTGGAAATTTTTTGGATTCGTCCTAGAACTTTCGTCAATCAAATTGTGTACATTTGGTAAAGTGCGTTTTTAAAAAGCGCGTGTAACACCTTTTTTCCACATTTTTTGTTTGAAAATTTTCTCGACTTTTTCATTTTGATAAATAACCACTAATATTGATTATTAACGAAGCGATTTTTTAATTTCGTCCCGGATGCTTAGTTATGGGCACTTTTCCATTAATTCTACACGGTTTCAGTTTTGATTTTTTTGCGTCAAGTTGGTACTTCCGAAATGGGTTTTTCTTCTTTAGGCCGATGCTGAACCCTTGCCCGTACAGGGGCATGAAAAAACATTCTCGAAAAGTCACCCCTTTACCGAATGACAGATGTTCCCGCAACGCACTTTTCACGGCGTTAAGAAAACACGCATACAAAGGTTTTGTTTTTGTATATTAAAAGGGATTTTAATATGCCATCCAACATACATTTGCAATTAGTATTATTAAATGCACATTTGTCTATCCGAAAACGTTACGTTAAAAAATTAGACTTTACGGGTGTCCGAGTTACGGTGCTTTAACGGATTTCACGCGTAGCCGTTTTTTGTCGGAATTTGTCTTTGGGAATTTTTCAAAGTCTTAAAAGAGCATGTTGGAATTTTTTCTAATTATCGTTTTCCGTTTTACCGTGTCCGAGACTATTTTTGACATATTGAATGTACCCGGACGTACCGGGCACGTACCGTCTTCGTATTTTTGTAATTTTAATTTTTAATTTTCAGTTCTGAACGTCCCCCAAATGTCCCGTTTTGAAATCGGACAACCCGTTTTGGTATCATTAAAAAGAGCGTTCCAATACCTTTCAGTACATGTGCAGTTTGTTGACGTCACACTTACCGGGACGTACCGGAAAGCTTTTGTACGTGCAAAATTCAACTTTTTTGTTTTTGACCACCCAAATTACGAATTTGTTATTCGTGTCGGAATAACTTTTCTCTATTCTTTATTAAATATGTTTAGTTTTTAATTTACATGGTACATGTACTTTTTGTACACTTATTCTTTTTTCTTTTTTCAAAATCACACAATTTTCAAGTTTCTTTCTTCACTCAAGTATCTACGACACCCACAATAAGCCATCAAAGACAAATGTGAGTGTCGAAATTGATTATCTTCAGATTACATCAATGTATACGGTACCTCCCCCCCCCCCCCCGTCGTCGTGTTTTGAGCTTTTTCGATAAATTAAAAACTAAACATATTTAATTAAGAATAGAGAAAAGTTATTCCGACGAAAAATTCCGAAAAAACTCATAACAAATTCGTAATTTGGGTGGTCAAAAACAAAAAAGTTGGATTTTGCACGTACAAAAGCTTTCCGTTACGTCCCGGTAAGTGTGACGTCAACAAACTGCACATGTACTGAAAGGTATTGGAACGCTCTTTTTAATGATACCAAAACGGGTTGTCCGATTTCAAAACGGGACATTTGGGGGACGTTCAAAACTGAAAATTAAAAATTAAAATTACAAAAATACGAAGACGGTACGTGCCCGGTACGTCCGGGTACATTCAATATGTCAAAAATAGTCTCGGACACGGTAAAACGGAATACGATAATTAGAAAAAATTCCAACATGCTTTTTTAAGACTTTGAAAAATTCCCAAAGACAAATTCCGACAAAAAACGGCTACGCGTGAAATCCGTTAAAGCACCGTAACTCGGACACCCGTAAAGTCTAATTTTTTAACGTAACGTTTTCGGATAGACAAAATATGTGGATTTAATAATACTAATCACAAATGTATGTTGGATGGCATATTAAAATCCCTTTTAATATACAAAAACAAAACTTTTGTATGCGTGTTTTCTTAACGCCGTGAAAAGTGCGTTGCGGGAACATCTGTCATTCGGTAAAGGGGTGACTTTTCGAAAATGTTTTTTCATGCCCCTGTACGGGCAAGGGTTCAGCATCGGCCTAAAGAAGAAAAAACCATTTCGGAAGTACCAACTTGACGCAAAGAAATCAAAACTGAAACCGTGTAGAATTAATGGAAAAGTGCCCATAACTAAGCATCCGGTACGAAATTAAAAAATCGCTTCGTTAATAATCAATATTAGTGGTTATTTATCAAAATGAAAAAGTCGAGAAAATTTTCAAACAAAAAATGTGGAAAAAAGGTGTTACACGCGCTTTTTAAAAACGCACTTTACCAAATGTACACAATTTGATTGACGAAAGTTCTGGGACGAATCCAAAAAATTTCCAAATTCCAGTTACCCAGATGGTAAGCGTCGGTAACGAAACAAAAACAAACGTAATATCTCGTATGGTTCGACGGGCAGAGCCGTTTGAATGTGACGCGTTAAAAACGTACCAGATCCGTCAAATCCAAATTTCGCAAATTTTTCGAGTTTAAGTGCCCGTAACTTTTAAAAGGGACCATTAAAATTCATAAAATTCTTACAAAAAGATGCGCCAATCAATTGACTTGCGATCAAAAGCATCCGAAAAATTCCCCAAAAAACATTTGAATTTTTTACAGTTTTTGCCGCAAAACGAGAGCGCCGAAATCGCACACTTGACGAGATAAAACACGTCGTGAGGGGGTGAAGGGGTGGGGGTGGAAAGTCGAAAAAAATACCCACGAGTAGCCAAAGGCCGGGCGCCGAAAACTGTAGCGACACATCGTGGAAAAAGTCACGTGCGGGGGGCCGCCGAGGGGGCGGGGAAAGATGCATGCATTGAAATCCTTCCAGTCCCAATATGGCCGCCGCTCGGCCGCGCGCCGCAAAACTGGCTTCACTGCAACAGAGGCCACCGCCCCTCCAGTGCTTTATATAACCTCCTTGATTCAAACTAAGGGTTTAAAAGTTTGACGAAGAAATTCGGTTCACGCACTTTTCTAAGGTCAAATAAAGTTAGAAGATTCTTTCACAAGACCTAAACTCTTTGGAATAAATTGTTTGCAATCAAAACAGGAGACCATAAGGCCTAGAGTGACTCTGCCAGTCGTAAGAGGCGACGAAAGGAGACCCTGTCGCTTCCCCCCCCCCCACTTTCCCACTTAAGATTTCTCCTCCCCCTTGGCCCTGCCCTCCCTTGCTGGACTCCCTTTATGACGACCCCCGCAGTGTAAAATGGATCTGATTCGGAAGACGTGATATGACCTAATCTGTTGAGTACGTCGTTAAACATTAAACAATCAAATCAACCTAATCATAACAACTTCAACACTAGACTCCCAAGTTGTCCCAACCTTTAACCCATCCACAACTATAGCGATAACTGGCAGCGAGATGTTATTATAAGGAACCGTGTACATTTGGTTATTACTGTCAAAACATGACTGATATCTGTCTGTCCTATTTGATTGATTGGTGCTCAGATTTCTGACAGGCCGGGCTTTTATTTAGCTGTACAGACATACTGTTATCAAAACACTCTGAAATACTACGAATACTATGAGCCAACTCACCTACTCGACTACTACCAGCAGAGATCGGAATATGCTCAGCCGTTGACATACATAAACAAAGGGTATAATAGAATAATTCTTTACCCTGACATGTATTGTACATTTGCGTGTTTACCAACGGTTTAGCCGCGGTCACCTAGCCGGTTCCCATACGAACACCGAAGATAAGCAACCTCGGGGTAGGTCAGGAGGTGGATGGGTGACCACTCGCCTCTGAAACACTAGTTACCGTTGGTTAGAGCAGATTGGAGGGTTCGAAAGCTTGTGTAACAGCTTCGTTCTTCTCGTCAACTGCTCGGCAGTCCAGATTAGTGGAGGAACCTGTATGACTGGTCAAAGTTACACCGTTCTTTCGGATGGGACGTAAAGCCGATGGCCCCTTGGTACTTTTCAACAGGAGAAGGCTACGTGTCGGTACCAGGCTTCCCCTACTCCCTTACTCATTATCATTCATCACTCATCAGGCTAAAGTGGGCATTGTGCCCTACACTGGTCTTAATTACAATTAAATAAATAAATAAAAATAGTCTCTATATATCTAAACTATGGAATACTTTGATTTTTTTTAACTTTTTCGCAACTGCTGTAATTAATATAATTAATACTGTCTAAAATGCAGTGGAGAGTTCGTGGCGGTTTCAGTTACATAATAAATACGTAACATACCGTTATATGTATTAAAAGTCAAACTAAAGCTAAAATGAATTGCACAAGACACTGTTTTACGTGTGGACTAGAGATAGACAAGATGAATGAAGATGAATAAGATCAATGAATTATACTAATTTGTAATGGTGAAAGAAGTGCTTTTGATGGTTTGGTTACAGAGTTTAAAGAATAACCGAGAGTAAATGAAGTACACAAGGAAATGAGTAAGTTAGTAAAATTTAGGTGCTTATACTGCTTACGAAATACTACTGCTTTCGCGCCGCGTTAACTTGCAAGGCGCTGTCGTCACGGATCATGTAATTGTGAAGTGAAGCATGTGACAACTACCAACCTAAATCTAGTTGCATCTTCTCCTGCCTCGGGTATTGTAGTGATACCACCAAAGCAAATTTGGTCATTCAAAACTCAGCCTAGTTTATGTTCTGCAGTTTGGGAGCGAATCGGGATTCCCAGCAATTAATACTTTATTTTAGTTCGACACTGAGTTGACACGAGTATTTCTATTGACGTCACATTACGATCATAGGCAATTAATACTTGGTTTGAGTTCGACACTGAGTTGACACGAAAATTTCTAGTGACGTCACATTACGATCACATTTTGCACGTATACGTCACATCTTTGCGCGTGGCGGCCACATTTGTGATCAAACTTTGACGTTGCCATTGAGAAACAATTGAAGACGTTGTGGTAGAACACAGAAATTCTTATAGTTATTTAAAATTCATTCTGTTTTTGAAATAAAATTAGTGTGTGATAATTTTTCATATTTGTATTACTTATGTTTACTTCTTAAGTTCTAAATTGGACTTATTTATTTAATTTGAATACTTTTCACCAATGATCTAGGATTGGTGCTCCTCAATTGTGTCGCAATCATGGCCGCTGTGACGTCACGTGGGAACTATGAATATGCGTCGACTCATCCCTCATATCCAACCTTGTTAACTACCTCCATATAATATCTTTGCATTGTGCTTTGCTATCTACATTTGCTGAATTCTACCCCGTCCTTTGTCCGCTCTGCTTTCACAAAGCATTCAGTATAGTATAATGTTCCAGGAATTTAATAAGGTTTTTAAACTCGGAGGGCTCATATTACTTCTCATTAAAGTGATAAAGCTGGATGGGGAATGGCATAGCTTGAATGTGTATTGTTATATTAAACTCGTGTGCTCTGGGGTGGTTGGCTCACACATGACCCGAATCTTTGGGGTCATAGGAACGTGCTTCGAATCCCACACAAGCTATAAATAAATAAATAAATAAATAAATAAATAAATTCACATTTAGAGTCTACCCACTCAGTAATTAAACTGATTTTCAGTGGGGGACTTTAATTTAAAGTGACTAAACCAACCCTGCAGGCTTCGAACACCATCGACGAGTGAGCGATAACCAATCAAAGATCGATATTTCAAATACGAAACATATGAATCAGATTGGACAGTGCGAACACCTGCGGACAAATGCCAGAATCAACAAGGCCGATTCAGAACAACTTTGAATTTATTGAGTGCTTCGTTGCTAGGACGGCTCCAAAGTCACCGTTTATATATTCCTAAGCCAAGAAGCTCACACGGTTCCCCTCCGTAAGATCTACGAATCTTCCGCCAGCTAAGTTTTGTTTTGTGTAAATCTTACCTGCCATAATCGTTTCGCCAAAAAGGGAAAACACTCCACGTGGAGTTGAATAGTACCCGTCAAGGCGGCCAATAAGAAGGCTTATATCCAGTCAACCACCAATGGGCTGAGAGAATTTATTTAATGTATTTGAGTAAATTTGAAACATTTCCGTCCCCAGAGAGAATGTGCGAAGAGTCGATTATAAGAACATGACATGAAACGTGAACAACATTCAATGAACAAAGAACATAATTAGGGTCCTACTCTGAATGTTATCTTTCGCTGGGGAACCGTTCGGCTAACCAAACTATACCATGGATTGTTGTTTCTTTCTGTCAAAGCGGGCAGTGGTTAAAGTGGACAGGACTGTTTTATGAGGAAACTCTTTTGTATTATTTTCTATTATATTTTAAATGGCTGTTTTTACCTCCTATATATAAATCTTACAATGTTTTTATGGTCATGAGGATTAGATTTTGTTGACTCTATTTTCCAAGATGAAAAGAAACTGCCACAATATGTTAAGTAGTGGGTTTCAATTCTTGTTTGAGTTGACCCAACGTAACTGTAGTCTCTCACCGACCTTTCGTGCACGCTGTATCAACGAAAATCAACAGATTTCTGACGTTCTCGCATACATTCGTGAAGATGTGGACTTCAATTTTGGTGCAAGATCTAATCTTCAAAGGATACTACTAATTTTACCAAAGAGCAGCACTTACACGCGCGTTAACTCCTCAGAAAACTAATCAACAGTAAATTTTCATAGAGAACGACAGACTTTTCCTGCGTTGCAAAATCTATACAACGATGACTGACCATACGCCGGGAGCCGATCGAGAATGTACGAATGACCGCTACTGCACTGAATGTAGAAACGTGGCAACCCTGTAGCGCGCAGGTGGATAATATGAGGGGTGTCTACCCGCCGGACCCCACTTATTCTGCCTTAGCGGAGAGCGGCATATCCCGCCTTGCACCTTAATTGAAGTCTCCGTCTTTAAAGTAGGTCTTCTTCTTAGTAGAGTGCACAAGTCTCATAAGTCACGCCCCTCTGTGCTAGGAATTTACAGGTAACCGATACACAGTTATAAATTATTCCTATAATGGGACTGTTTCAGTAGAAGGTAAAAACTAAAGAAATAGAAATGTTAAGTTGGTGCTACTGGTAGTACCCCCCCCCCCCCCCTCCCCCCCCCCTAAACGCACCACACACGCTCCACAAGTCATTGACTGAGCAAATAAGCGCGGTTGTGAAAATTGGGCACGTCGTGAACTTCGCACCGTGGCAAAGTTTTATAATCTCGACTGTCGTAAACACGAAAACTAGTAAAACAATATTTAAAAAGGGAAGGGTGTCTATTTATCTCCATATATATATAATATATATATCTACCGAAATTGTTCAGCAAAGGAATGTTTACCTGTTTAATCTCGTGCAAATATGATCCGGCCGGTGCGTGTGTAGCTGTATTGTGGTTATCAGGAATGATAAGCGAACATATAATATGGCGACCCAACAGGTTATCAATGTCTGGTGTGAAACAGGTGCCAAGTGTAACTATATAATATATATAGCATAAAGCAATGAGAGTGCAGTTTTGTACAGTTTAATAGTCGCCGTACAACAACTTCGGTAATGCTTCCGTCACGGGTGGGTGAGCGGCAGCCAACCAGCGGCCGTGGCTAATTCAAATACCTGCTCGGGTTGGCCGAGACCGTAAAAACGTCATTGATTGATGACGAAAGCATTACCGAAGTTGTTGTACGACGACTATATAAGCTAGTTATACTAGTCCCTTCGTGAGTAGAAGTCTCAAGCCGACCTCAGATCATTATCAATCACCCCAAGATTGTCCAGACGTTAATCATAATAATGTAATATGCTTGTAAGTAGAGAATTTCTTATGAATGTTTCTTTGTTAAAATCAATATTTCCGTTTTTCAGATGTTATTTGATGTTGCTGGACATCTTTCACACCTAATCAAGAACATCATCAAAAACCGAATAAGTTATTGGAATAAAAAACCATTCATAAGAAAGAGCATTACATTTTCTATAGATTGACTTATTTTGCTTTTCTTTTGGGACAATTTAAAACCATTTTAAACTCAATTTCAATAGAACGAAATCGGGTTTTCTGCAAGGTAGGTGAAACAATTTTAAGACCGACCGTTTTGACGTTATGTATGAATACATATAGATGGTGATTTTACAGCCGTCATAGCAACAAGGCACATAACAAATGACTCAACGTCCGCCATTCTGAAACTCACTTCTTGTAACCGAGTGAGTAGATTTATCATTACGTCTCACCCTCATCAGGTAACATCACACTGGTTGCGATGAAGATCTTATAGTTAGCCCAACGAAAGTATTCTGATGCTTACGACACAGCCGAGTCCAAGGTGACAACTTAATTTTCTACTTCGCTAAGTCCTACCATCTAATCTAAACATGTACATTGGGGATAATTTAATACCTGCCGTTGGTTACCTGTAACGGTGGGTGTGGCCAAATCGCCTGTGCACTCGACTAATGCCTCTAACTTCAATGCCCAGTTAAAGTGTTAAAGTCGATCGATGAAGTGAACTACCCATTCAATACAACAACTAAACTATTCAAATTAAATGGACATGAAAAAATACTTTTTTTTATTCTAAATTATGAATTTCAAGAATTATTACATGTGAGTAGCATTTAATACTGAACGTCTTGAAATTATATATTTTTTTTTTATTAATAAAGTATAATTATTGTTTCTAATTTGAGTAGATTTGAGGTAAAATTGACACACCAGCGCAAATATCTCGAAAACGGATTGCGTTCGATCATCTTTTTCAAACGTATTCATGTTAGTCATGAAGTTATCTACATTTAGGACGAAAATTTGTTACAATATATTACTTTTTGAAGGAGCTACGCAAAGTTATACGATTAAAAGTGTAGGTTTTTGTTCAGTTACACTGTATAACATAGGGAATTCCAACGCATTTCAACACTCAATAAATAAAAAACTAATAGCGGTAGGTGCATATTTTTTTCTACAATATTCACAAGCTTAATCTCAACTTGCAGTACATACAATTTGAATGATTTATATTACATGTGCAGTTATCATCGATCGACTTTAAGTAAATTTAACTGTCAGGTAAGCCCAGTTTGGTGTATTTCTATTGGCCGTTGTCATAGTGAAAACAATTAAACTGAAAAGTAGATTTTAACTGGACATAAAATACCGGCCCTAAGCCGAACCATGCATTTACGAATGTGCGAAAGAACGAACGCCAGTTATCTGTTGATTTTCTTTCAATTGGCGCGGTTGAAAGGGGCAGTAGACAATGACCTGAGATTGGTATGCGAATACTTGCGTTGGGACTACTATTACCCCCTCGCCCGTCGCCCCTCCGCCCACAAACAGGCTGGGCGCATTGCGTACCAGCCCGCCAGCCCTCGAGGAAAACTTTGTGACTAGCCAGCGGGAAAATTCCTCCCCCCCCCCCCCTCAACTCCACACTAGGTAATTAGATCCCCGTTTCTGTCTCGCATCCGTTTGGTCGTTCGCCACAAACTTTCACTTCTCGTGCAGTTGTCTCGTGCAGCCATGGACGAAGCTCGCGCATATAGTGTGATGTGATTTCTAAAGCTTTAAAATTGCCGAGTTCTGAGTTGAGTTCTGATATGTCAGAACTCAACGGTACGGAGAGCGCTTTGTATCAGTACTGTATTAACATATTAAAACAATCATAACGAGAATACCATTAATGATATGCACTGACACTACTTCATTCCCCCCCTTCAAAGACCAACGTGTTCTTTACCGGCAACGAAAAATTGTTTAACACCAGCATGTACTTGTTGCAAATCCTTGCAAAACCTGAAGCGGATTAAAGCATAGCAAAGTTGACAGCCTATTGAAAAATTAAAACAAATATGTTTTTCGGGTACTTTCAGAAGTCAATGTTTTAATTTCGAAGTTACACGTTCATAATATGTCATGAATATTTTGAGTAAACTGAAACGGTGGACAGACAGTCCAAATTTGGTGGTTTTTGTACAGTCTCACGTATTGCGCATGGCGGTCATACCGGAGGCCACAATGTCTTGTGATTGGTAGTTCATTGTTACTATGTTTCAGATGGCGTTTGGTTGAAATTCAACTCTCCTCTAACTTTGGTTTGATATTATTACTTAAAATCAACGTAAATTAACTCTTTCGTCTTAATTACTCTTTTAATCGTTTACAATTACATGTAATTATTATATTCGTAAACTTTATCGGGGGATAAAATTCTCATGTGTTGTGGCTAAGCATGTTCGTCTTGTATTGACAGCTCAAATGTCAACACACCATCATCTCCATAATGGCCGAACTGTGACGACACGTGAATACTCCCTATAGCGCGGGCTGGGTCTCGGCTAGGCCTAGGCCCGAGGTCGTTAACTCGCCTGCAACACTACATACGATACCACGAGATGCATTCGGTGTCTTTGCGATCTCGCTGTTAATCGCTACGTTGATTAAATCTGTTTGGCGCTCTGACAACTATATTCGGTCGGTACAGTCTGTGGCAGAGAAACAGGAGCCGACTTCTACTATACACGTGTATTCAACGGATCGAACCGTCTTATAGCCACATATAAAATCAATTCATGCAGAAGGTCCCGGGTTCAAATCCCGGTTCAGGCAGAAGTTTTTTAACTTCTAATATGGATTCAGTTCCATTACTTCTTGTCTTAGGAATAAGTAAACGGTGACTTTGGAGCCGTCCTAGCAACGAAGCACTAAATAAATTCAAAGTTGTTCTGAATTGGCCTTGTTGATTCTGACATTTGTCCACAGGTGTTCGCACTGTCCAATCACTGATTCATTTGTTTCGTATTTAAAATATCGATCTTTGATTGGTTATCGCTCACTCGCCGATGGTGTTCGGAGCCTACAGGGTTGGTTTAGTCGCTTTAAATTTAAGTCCCCCACTGCAAATCAGTTTCATTACTGAGTGGGTAGACTCTAAATGTGAATTTATTTTAATTTTAATTTATTTGTTTTAAACCGTACCATATTTTTGTCTTGGATTGCACACAAGGTTGGTTGAGATTTAAAAATACTGACATAAACCGATAAAAGGTCAATATAGGACAGACACCTTTCTATCAACATCCCCTTCGCGTTAGTGCGTAAGATGCTCGTTATGTGAATATAGCAATGACGATACTCAATGTCAAAGAAAACTGGTTACCTGCGCTGGCTACCGACGTCATGAATGTTACAGCTAGGCACAATAGAAGCAGGTTCCAGCTTGCCGGCGTTCCGTTTTCCTCAATGAAATAAACCAGTTTTCCCGCGCCGGTTACCAGTAAGCGGGCGGGTAGCCAGCTTTCTTTGTGCGTGCATCCTAATATTGCCTTCAATAAATGGCTCTAGCTTTAGCACAGGTTTATCTCAAGTATAGGAACTTACAAATTGGGTGTTCTATATGGACGCAAGGCCTATCATAGATAGGTCACAGCTAATGTTAGTGGGCTACGACGATTTTCAGAATTGATCTAGAGGGCCGCGATTACTTCTATCTAAGGGTCCTTGATAGATCAATGACAACAATGCTCAACAATAACAACTAATTTTCAAATGTTACGTTAAGGTGCATTTTTCACTGTTGTGCTTTGTTGTCATTGAAGATCTAGAGGGCCGCGATTACTTCAATATAAGGGTCCTTGATATGGCTACAATACTCAACAATAACAACTAATTTTCAAATGTTACGTTAAGGTGCATTTTTCACTGTTGTGCTTTGTTGTCATTGAAGATCTAGAAGGCCGTGATTAGTTATTGGTGTCCTAGATCAATTCTGAAAAAGGTCCATAGTGTAATCGACAGTGGCCACTACCAGGAACTCTATATAGAGCTGATACCGAAGATATCTTTACTACCAATGATTTATATTTGTTTTCAAGTGTACACAACAAAAACCGTAAACCCACACATCGGTGAAATAATATTGTGCTCGAGGTCTCTTGCTTTGCTTGTTCGTCAAAGAACATGATAAGAAAGAGTTGCCAGCTTGTTGACAGTGCGTCATGTTCCCACCAACTGAGATAGGCGGCCGCGTGGACTTTGCACTGCACACAAGATCAGGCATGTTTTGCATTTGTGCCGCGTCACGATGAGAGAGAGCGAGAGAGAGAGAGAGAGAGAGAGAGAGAGAGAGAGAGAGAGAGAGAGAGAGAGAGAGAGAGAGAGAGAGAGAGAGAGAGAGAGAGAGAGAGAGAGAGAGAGAGAAGTCCGGATGAGCGTGTTATTAAGTAGTGTATTTTTTTAAGAAAATAAGGATATCGATATTTATGCTCGTTTCCACCAACATTTTCTCGAGATAAGCCGTCATTTTTTTTTATTACATTATATTATTTATTATTATCATTGCATTACATTACGTTACATTTTAGATACTACATTTACGTAATTTTTATTTTTATTTCTTTTTACATTTCTCTTAGTTCAAAAATGGCGTCGAGCTGTAAAAAGATGATAAAAATGTTTAAAATAATGTAGTACACTATGTTTAAAGTATATCTCAGCTATAAAGCGAGCAAAGTGATCAGTGATCCAGAGGGCCTTCTGCTGCAACTATCCAACAACAATTCATATGATTTCCATTCACAACCGCAATTTTGATTCCTCGGTACATAATGATCGAGTAGTAGTGAAGCGGGCTAGCCTTCTTCACTACAGTAGAGTTCCGCGGGAGTTTACACCATGGCCACACCATTTCCCCGCCGTTTTGGACACCCATAGATACGGTGAAAGATAAGCTACCCTGGGATTTCTTGTTTTCCTAGAACGATCGGACCTCATTGCCTTGAAGAATGCGATGAGTGTATTCAGTCATCTGAATTCCTCGTCTTTTGCTCGAGTATGAATGGAGATAATTGCTCGACTGGACTTTGCTCTAGGGGTGTACCAAGAAAACTACCTAAAAGGTTGGTGTAAACTCCGGCGGAACTCCGCTGTAGTAAGGCCGTTTAGTGATATAGAGATGGTAGTCCTTACAAATTTATGTATTATTCAAAGTAGCGATGTGTTTCTTGAAGCAAGTTTGGGTTATAAGTGTGCCAAATCCTTTTGATTAAAAGTTAAAACTGTTGCAATTAAAATTGTGTTTTTTAGGCTCCCTATACAATTTGACTGACAGATAGCCATGCGCGTTGCAGCTCCCAGACAGACAAACAAATGCATTGGCAAACAACTAGATAAGGATGCCCTGTTATCGGGTAATGCATAAATAACACGAGCTGTTTGAATCTAAAATTGTAAGATAGGCTCAACTTCCTAGAATATATAGAAAGCTATAGATTGGCAAACCGGAGCCGTATTTGGAAGCCATGACATTAACTAGTGTTTAGCATGTCGGTTCCCTCAGATAATGGAATACATATTGATACCTGTATACAGAAATAGAATATTAAAAAAATGACAAACACACCGGGAGACCTTACGAGCGTTCGGCAGTAGGAGTTTTACAGATGTATTGGCCGTCAACAAATCACTCTTAAACTAATAGTAGGATTATTATAAAAATTTACCTACTTGTAGAGGGATGTCATATCTATGCATGGTATTAAGTACATTTGTCACCAACCTATTCAAAAATAATGTACCCATTTTTAAACAGATACTCCGTATTATTTAGCCGAACATTTTCGACGAAAGTAATTTATTTGCATAACTCAAACATGAGTATATTATTTTTGAGCAGGCTTGTCACAAATGTACTTAATACCTTGCGTAGATATGACATCCCTCTGCAAGTAGCCAAATTTTCATAATAATCCTTTTATTTGTTTAAGAGAAATTATAGTTCACTTAAAACATTAAAACTACTTCCGAACGCTCTTAACGGCAAAGAAACCGCGCCATAAGAACGTTTCTTAGTTATATTTTGAGATGGCTACAAAATATGGAAAAAGTGACTAAAATTTCGGGAACGTAGTTTTGTTAGAACTAACAACAGCTGTTATAACAAAATTTCAAATAGGCCTTTTGCAATAATTACGGTTGTCATTTGGGCAGCGAATTAATTATGAGTTCTTTAATTGGCTGCTCTAATGACAACTGTAATTATTGAATATTTGAACAGTTTCAAAGTTCTTACGGCTTGTTTGGAGTGTTAGAAAGGACGTCTAAGCTAATTACTAAATGTCAGTCGCTCCTGTGTCAAGGTTTACTTGACTTCTCCAGCCCCCACACCTCCAGCCCTATAGGGCTTCACTCTAAGCTGTCGCTATAACCTTAGCACTCCCCTTGTCTAGTCTAGCCCCCCCCCCCCCCTCTACTGCAGGGGAGATGGTAATAAACTTATTAGTGGTATTTGCATATCGATTGCCTCACCTTTATGTGATATAATCATACGAGGAAGGTTCAACATCTCACAATAAAAATTAATTTGATAAATTTAAGCTATTTTAGGAAAAAAATATAGATAAAAATAATTCAAATAAACATTTTTTTATTTCAAATATTACAAAATAGTGTGTTTATTCGTTTGTTCGTTTCTGCATCCGGAACACCATTCTAGACAACTTGTTTCCAAAAATCCGCCACTTTTGTGGCTTTGTCATTTGCTAAAAATGTAGACCCTCTATTGTACGGTAGAATGTAAATCAAATGTAAATGTATTAATTGTGTATCAAATCAAATGCAATAATTATATGTACTATAAAAATTTGTTACAAATACATTTATGAGAAGCAAACCATGGGGTGTTGCGTTTGAATTTCGGTGTCCGGTTCAAATAATCTCACCCTCAAAACCAGCGGCTTCCATGGCTGGACATGACATGTCACTCAATTTGATGCTATAATTACCCGGCAAGACAGTGTACGCTTAAAGATGATACATTCATAGTTCCCACGTGACGTCACAGCGGCCATGATTGCGACACAATTGAGGTAGACCAATCCTAGATCATTGGCGAACAGTATTGAAATATAATAAACAAACGTAATTTAGAATCTTAAAAGTAAACGTAAGTAATAAAAAAATAAAAAATTACCACACATACCAATTTTATTTCAAAAACAGGCTGAATTTTAAAGAACTAATAATGTATGTGTTCTACCACAACAGCCTTCAATTGTCTCTCCATGGCAACGTCAAAGTTTGATCACAAATGTGGCCGCCACGCCCACAGATGTGACGTACGTGCAACCTATGAATATTTAATTGAACAGTATTCACTTTCAATACACTTTCAAACGAGTGAAACAGTTTCATTTCAATTCACTCGAAATTAAAATTATGTTCATGTTCAGTAACTAGCTTTGACTCTAACTAATCTAGTTATTAAATGATATCAAATGCCTGCGGTTAAACATGACAGCGATGAAAGTGGTCAGCGCGAATCCCCCCCCCCCCCCTCCCCCCGCGCTCGTTAATTATTCATCGCACAGAAGTGTTTAACGACCCTGATAGTCGTAACGTTGGCACTTCTGCTGAATTGATTAAAGTGTGGCGGCGGCCTAATCCGTTCAGTTTACCTGACCGAGTTGTATTAGAACGACCCGCGGTTTCGGACTTTTTTTTTGTTTTTTATTAAACATGTGTACATCAAACAAAACAGTGAAATCGTACAAACTTAAAGCAATTCAAGGGAACCTGAGTGTTGTCCCTGATTTAAGCAATATAAAATAGGACTTGGTAGTGGAGAAGCGCCGAAATGTTGTTAGAAACACATGGGATCTATCTATATTTTCAAAGAGGGATGTATTGTTAAGAGCGAAGAGTACCTCTACGTCAAAAACGGCAGAAAATGTGCATGTTTTGATTATATTTCAAGAATACAACTCGAAATCGAAAATCTGAGTAATCAGTGTGCTGTGATTTGGTAAGCCCTACAAACTGAATGATAAATGTGTTTACATTATTATCAGTATAACTGTGATTTTTATTTCATTACATTACTAATTAAATAAGTATCACAGACATACCGATTATAATACTAGATACATTTATCTTTCAGTCAGTAGGGCTTATCAAACCACAGCACTCTGATTAATCAGATTTTCGATTTTGATATGCAATTTTGAGATATAATTAAAATATGAATTTTTTTTGCGATTTTTGACGTAAACCTACTCTTCCCTCTTAGCTTGACACTTGACTATGCATACGGCCCTAAGGGTACAACAGTAACACAAACCTAGAATAAGAAGTAAGTCACGTCATACATAGATTGCTATTGCGAGAGGGCATATGTGCGGACAAACAAACTACGTCACAACTAGAGCTAGGACATCAATAGCATATAGGTTTAGTTGAATAACATTTGTTTGTCCGCAGTCCTGTAGCCTACCGTGGCAGCGCACTAATCTTAAACCTATTTTTAGAATTGATACTTGTGCTACTGATTTTCTGTGTGAATATATTGTTTTACGCGAAGATCTGTGTGATGGTCAGATATTGAGCCAGCGGGAAACATGTTTGTTTTGCATTAACCTACTTTATCATGGTGTGTTATTCAAGCTTCTAAGTTGATGACACATAAAACATTTTTCCAAAACAAAAAGTTTCCTTTAGAAATAATTCCAAAACTCTTCAAACAATTCCATAGACACCGTGTAAGGGCTGCGTTGGTCGGCTTAGAAAACGTTTCATGGCGTATGACCGTTGAGTGAGTAATATAGGATAGAGACCCCACGACATCGGCAGTTTGTCTCCCGCCTTTTACTGCCCAACATACTTTAGTCGGGTAGTAGAAGTTCGCCAAGCGACGCGATGATGGAGCCTGTCCGTCATTGCGTCGCTTTCGCGAACTTCTACTACCCGACTAAAGTATGTTGGGCAGCATAAGGCGGTAGACAAACTGCCGATTGCGTTGCGACTCTACCCCGTATTACTCACTCCACGGTATGGCTAATCAAAGATGAGATTCAAATCACGTGACGCCACCAATACCGGACACATTTTATCCGTGTAGCAGCAAAGAAGTTTATATTTCAAAACATAGCCTATTACTTGTGGTTCGCTTGCTTTAGTAGTGTATTGGATAATTTTCGGAATGGTATATTGTCATAATTCCAAGGAATCGCTTATAACGTTATCTCCCCACACACACAGTAAGCAGCACTTAAGAAAATTGAATTTGAGTTCTTCTCTGAAATGTTTCGAGCGAAAGAAATTGGTTTCTTTCTTGTCAATGTCCATGGACTGGTCTAATGGGCCCCACTGTATCTTCCAAAGAACTTGGAGAGAGAGAGGGGGGAGGGAGGGGGAGGGGGAGAGAGAGAGAGAGAGAGAGAGAGAGAATGGTCTTTATTGAAGGTGGGATTAAGGCCAGCAAGGCCTATCTTCCATCCAACCTTATAAAAAATAATACAATTTAGAGAGATTGATTGATTAATTTCGGTCTTTATAATGAGAGAGAGAGAGAGAGAGAGAATGGTCTTTATTGAAGGCGGGATTAAGGCCAGCAATGCCTTATCTTCCATCCAACCTTATAAAAAAATAATACAATGTGGAGAGAGAGAGAGAGAGAGAGAGAGAGAGAGACCAGACGAACAACAAAGCTATCACATTACCAATGAAAGAGACGGACCCAGCTCGATTACTGACTGTTTTTATTGATATCTTGAAAAACGCTTCGAGCTATTGAAAAAGTTATCCCAATACCAGAAATTTAATTTTGTATCCGCTAAACAATAAATGTATACACTTTACATATATTGTATAGTCATCGTGCAACAACTTCGGTAATGCTTCCGTGACAAACATTCAATATGCACCAATCAAAGAAAGATACAACAATGCAGTTGCCTAGCAACACATTGTTTGTCCGCCTGTGATGTCACAACCACCTCAATTGAGTCTTGTGCAGATCTAGAGAGCCGTGATTAGCTCTATCTCAGGGTCATAGATCAATAAACCTTTTTCAGAATTCATCTAGGACCCTTAGATAGAGCTAATTACGGCCCTCTAGATCGTCAATGACAACAATGCACAACAATGAAAAATGCTCCTCAGCATAACTATCAAGGACCCTTAGATATAGAGCTAATCACGGCTTTCTAGATCAATTCTGAAAATCATCTATTCTGAATAAGGAGACCACCCGTTTCCCCCCTCATAATAGGGGAGATGTTTTTGCACCGCCTTCTCTCTCTCTCTCTCTCTCTCTCTCTCTCTCTCTCTCTCTCTCTCTCTCTCTCTCTCTCTCTCTCTCTCTCTCTCTCTCTCTCTCTCTCTCTCTCTCTCTCTCCCACCCACGTGATGACCTCCACTAGTTGTATTGATCGCCGCTAGGGCGCCAACAGCGCTGAAGGTCAGAGTTCAACTGTCCTGGTATTGTATTCCACTATTTCTGTACCCTGTATATTCGTCCTCTCATTGTTCCGCGAACTGGACAACGATTCACATTCAAATAGCGGCCGTGGAACAGATGAGTTCTCTACACATCTGTCGACAGTGAACTGATAGAGGTTGCTCAGCGGTAAGACGCTAGAATCTGATTCGGGAGGACGCCGGTTCGATTCCGGCCACCGGCAGTCCTGACTGAAGGTTTTTTCCAAGGTTTTTCTCAGTCGTAAAGGCGAATGCTGGGATTGAGTCCAACTTCGGTAATGCTTTCATCATCAATCAATGACGTGTTTACGGTCTCGGCCAACCCGAGCAGGTATTTGAATTAGCCACGGCCGCTGGTTGGCTGCCGCTCACTCACCCGTGACGGAAGCATACCGAAGATGTTGTACGACGACTTTACCAACGTGTCGTGTCAAATCTAAGACACTGTCCTGTATTACAACCGGTAAGTGGTATCTTCAAGCGATTCACATTAAAATAGCGGTCGTGGAACAGATCCGTTCTCTACGCATCTATAGACGGTGAAGTGGCAGGAATATGTTTCAGGGACCAGAGAGTACGTCGGAAAATAACAAGATATAATAAATTTGTTTTTGTAAAGGGAAATTAATCAAATGTCAACACAGATTTGACGTTGTGACGTCACGTGAATACGTCCTTGTGTAAACAAAACCACCGCTAATTAAACTATTTCCCGCTCATAACTCACTTTCAAACAGTTATTCGCAGCCAAACGTTCTCCGACTCGTTTACAGTGGAATCAGCGTTGGGAAACATAGTGGATGAATGGAGCCTCGATCTGTTGTTCCCTCTCGGCCCAGCTCTTTCCACCCCACTCAAACGCATCTAGAAAACATTGGCCCTCACCATTGTAACATTTCAGTTGACCGCACTTCCGCTTCCGTAGGTGAATGTTTTCAAAATGTCTGTAAATCTTCTTTTTATGGCCGCTTCTAGCGGATACAATAGGGCCCGACTTCATTCATCTACTGTCGTTCTCAAGGCTAATTGAACTTTAGTTTATTTTCGTACCAGAGAAATTATGCCACTAGTGCGCGAGATAAAATAATGTCCCGTGACGAACGAAGCTCTTTGTCTTCTCGCTGACCTCTTTGGCTTTTTGCTTTGTCTGACCTCTTTGGCGTAGGTCACGTTAGCCGCACAAAGGAGCCACCTTGCTTGCATGGGGGGCAGATGTTGTGTGGGGACCTTGACTCCTCGTGACGTAATGGAGAGCCTGTGTGTATTATTGGTCATATTCATTCATTCTCGCATGACATCACAGCCGCCATATTGGTATCATATATGATTTAAGCATAAGCTATACTAGCCCCAACGAAAGTATTCGCATACCGATCTCAGGTCATTGTCCACTGCCCCTTCCAACCGCGCCAACTGAAAGAAATTCAACAGATAAACCTGGCGTTCTTTCACACATTCGTAAATGCACGGTTCGGCTTATGGTACGTTTACAGCTACGCGTTGCGAGCGAAGCGAGGGCGCGAGCTCCAATCAGCGGCCGAGTTTCACGCAAAGAAGTTAATAGTTTCACGCAAACTCGGCCACTGATTGGAGCTCGCGCCTTCGCTTCGCTCGCAACGCGTAGCTGTAAATCGACTATAAGTCGAGTGCACAGGCGGTTTGGCCACACCCACCGTTACAGGTAACCAACGGAAGGTCTTAAATTATCCCCAATGGACCTGTTTAGATTAGATGGTAGGAATTAAGCGGGGTAGAAAATTAAGTTGTCACCTTGGACTCGGCTGTGTCGTAACTCGTAAGCATCAGAATACTTTCGTTGGGGCAACTATAGAAGATGAGCTGGTATGATTTTGATATGCATTTAAAGAGGAAGTGTGTTTACACTATTTTTGCCATTCAATAGAAGAAGCATGCTTACCATGGAATATAATACTTTTTACACGTATATCCTCAGACAAAGATTAAGAACACAATTAGGTTTGCCAATGTAAACCACAACAAGAATGGACGAGAAAAGAGACCTTTCTTCCAATGCTTTTCAGTGGTAATAGCGAACACACAAGTTGGAGAACATACTTCAAACAGGTAGAACAGTTTGATTAAACAATAACACTAACCTTTAACTTTTGTATTCTAGACGTGTGTCATACAAACTTTATTACATGACTGCATCAATTAGCTACAAACGGAACAAATGACACTGAACATAAATGAAATTGAAGTGAAAAACCCTCGCATCAATATTGTACAAATTGGGTGAATGTAGCGCAGCATTTCATCCAAGCCCCATTTCTCTTCAATTATTGACCTGAATAATTTGCATACACATTAATTATACAATCGCTTTTCCATCGCGCATCTCCCTTGTTTTAGAAACAATACCACGGCGGTCTACAGATGATAATAATAATTTTTTGTAGAAACACCCGTTATAGGGTGCACACCAGCTTTACCTGTTGTGCCCCTCTTCAGGTGACTAACTAGGTTATTAGGGTGTTTGGATAGTTGGGAAGGAATGTCCGAGGGCTGATAGTATGACTTAATCCCAGCATTCGCCTGTACGACTGAGGAAAACCTCGGAAAAAACCGTCAGTCAGGACTGCCGGTGGCCGGAATCGAACCGGCGACCTCCCGAATTAGAGTCTCGCGTCTTAACGCTGAGCTACCTCTATCGGTAACAAATGATAGAATAACCGCTGATCTGCTTTGATTCATGACGGATTCAATAAGCCAACACGAACTCGTTTGCCAGGCGAAGAAATATAACTATTAGGGTGTATTCACGTATTGCGCATGGTGGCCACATTGGAGGCCACAATGTCATGTGATTGATAGTTCATTGTTGCTATGTTTCAGCTGGCGTTTGATGCAAATTCAACTGTTCTCTACTTTGGTTTGCTATTATCACTTAAAATCAACATAAGCAAACTCTTTTAACCGTTTACAAAAGCATACAATAATCATTTTCGTACACCTTATCGGGGGATACGTGTTCAATTTGTCATATTTCCCCATTGACAATATTATTCGTTTTATTTTGAAAGCTAAATGAAACTTGAAATAGTACTATAGGTGGCCTCCAATATGGCCGATGTGACGTCACGTGAATACTCTTTATACAACATACAAGAGTGTTTCTTCGATAAATATCCATTTGAATTACAGCTACTCGCTGAAAGCTGCCGTAATGTTACAACATTAAACTGTACAACTCAAAGGTAACTGAATAGTTGCAGTGTTCGTGCTCCGCTATACTGGTATATGGGAAGGCGAAACAAGTGCACAGAGAGCGTTGTGAGTGATCCGGCCAACGATCACTGAATATTGGATACACACAACATTCAACAATGAGAATTTCAAAGTCATTGTAACATTATTTGACTTCTTTGGAATCTATGTATATTTTTCCAATAATTAATTAGTGCACTGGCTTCTAAAGAGGTTTTCGGTACATTCAGAGCTCAGTGGCCGGAACGCTCGAAGCGCTGCAGTGTAGTTGTTTGTTGTACGCGACCCCGTGTACATTTATACATTTAAACGGTAACTTCGGAGCCGTCATAGCAACGAAGCACATAATAAATGATATAATAATCTACCCCACTGGAAATCAGTTCCTGTAAGTTGATTGGGTAGACAATAAAGACAGATTTATATATTTACGTAACAGATTTTGTGTGTCTCGCTAAAACAACTCTTAAGCAATCATAATTCTTAAATTTTACGGAGCTAGGTGATAATAAAAAATTAACACCCTACAATACTAAGAGTGTACTGCACATGGATAAAAAATAAAAACGGTAGAATGCCATGTGATTTTATCAATACCTACCCTAGTCGTGCATTCCTCTTTGAAGATAAGATCTTACCTCACGAAATCTCCGAATTTCTTGTTTTAAATGGTGATTTCAAACTAGTTGAACCTAAAACTCGATTTAAAATGTATAACGAGAAAAAATATTAATACTTTATTACGAGAATACCTCTCTGCATTGTATGCCACGTTTTTCAGTTTGTATTTGATGAAATAAACTGCAAAAACTGTTTTTAAATAACATGTTAAGTTATTTCGTTAAACGATTATCTTCATGAGAGCAATTTCTTCATCTTGTGTAATGGTTGCTATGCAGTTGCTAAGGAGAAACAAAATCAACTAACTAAATAGAATCATTGTCCAAGTGCTTTGCAAATACTTGAAGGCAAAGCCACTTGGATTATTCCAAAGCACTTGAAGAGTGATATAGCACACTTTCTCCAACAGTATTATACATCTATTGTCAGCTATAAGTTTCTTCTGCGCCTACTCAATGTATATTATTCTCTCATTTTTACACTCACCACCCTAATAACTCTATTCGCTATATGATTTCATCTGACATCTCCGAGATTGTAAAATTACAATACGGCCACCTACCTCCCTATACATATATGTAAATGCGCATGCAAATGAAATAGCAACAAGGCGAAGGTAATGAAACGCTATCTATTCCACGTGATATATGAATATACACGTGTCAACGTCCGGAGTTACACGATGAGAAACGAGCGTCCGTGATCTGTGATAAGGGGGTTTGGCAGTCCAACGAACCTGACATGACAGCTGTGAGACTGCTGGGCTCATCTAACATATATAACTTGTTGTATGTTAACGTGTGATTAAGGGTAAAGGGGTACTACTAACACACAAACTTAAGAGCAAAGGGCACCTATACGTCAAAAACCGCAGAAAATTTTCATTTAATTATATCTCAAGATTGCAAGACAACATCGAAAATCTGAGTCAACAGCGCACTGTGTTTTGGTAAGCCCTACAGACTGAACGAAATATTATAACCATAAGCGTTGTTATTTTCATTAATAAATCGATAAGTAATAACATTAATTAGAAATACAAAACATACTGATTCTTATGTAAGACACAATTTAGAGCATTCAGTCTGTATAGGAATTACCAAAACACAGTGCGCTGTTGACTCAGATTTTCGATTTTGTGTTGCAATCTTGAGATATGATTAAAAAATGAAAATTTTCTTCGGTTTTTGACGTAGAGGTACCCTTTGCTCTTAACGGTTTATCATAAGAACGTGGTATTTTGTTTTTCGCCAACCAAACGAACAATTTAAAAGCTTGTATACATTGCTAAAATCACAATTGTTATTTCCGTAATTAATTTTATAAATATATTTATATATTACAGAAATAACAATCGATACAATTATAATATTTAAAAGCTTTCATTTCATTCATTGCTTAGCGGATACAAACCTAATCCTGGTCATGAATAACCCTTCAACATCTCAAAATATCAGTAAGAAACCCTTAATTTTGGGTGGTTTAACAAACAATGAGCGGTAGGCTCCCATCTCATACATTTTACTCATGTTTTCAATTTTGAAGCCTATTCTCAATTTTAAATACACAACACTTATTCATAATTCATATTTAGATTTAATTGCTGAAGTACTGTGTCTATAATAACAATTAAGCTACTATAAATAATTCAACAATACATCATTGTATAATAGAGAGGAAAGATTTGGAGCACTCAACCGAAGTTGAGTTATAGCTATTCTATGTAAATTGGGTATGATACCTTACAGCACTCTCTTCCTGTCTGTCATACGGTCTCAATATATGAAAAATGTATCATCCTGTAGAAATAATGAATTAACAGTAGGAAAAACAGTGTAAAACAAATGGCTTGAAATCAATATCTTCCTCAAGGGGAGATTGTCGTGATACTTCGAAACTCTAATGGGTGCAATTTACTTTTTGGGCTGACTGTACTTAACACGCAGAGATCGATCTAAACCCCCGAAAGTTTGGCCAGTGTGGGCGTAGGTGGAACCGCAGCGCTACGCCAAACTGATAATGTGGTTTCGGACACGGCTGGTTTTGAGTGCACACTATCCAAGGCGCGTTGACAACTCGGAGATGTATCAGGGGTGTAGAAATACGCAAGACGTGACATGAAATCAATACAAAAAATAAGAGAAACATCGTCAATGTTTGGTATGGACACGGCTGGTTTGAGTGCACATAACGGAGATGTATAAGGGGTGTAGGAATACGCAAGACGTGACTTATGAAATCAAGATCGAAAAAAGAAAACATCCTCAATATGTTAGTGCGAACACGGCAGGTTTGAGTGCGCGTTGACATTCCGGAGAAGTATCAGGGGTGTAAGAATTCGCAAGACGAGACTTATAAAATCAATATAAAAAAATCGTCAATGTTTAGTTCGGACGTGGCTGTTTTGAGTGCACATAATACAAATCTAGATGTATCAGGGGTGTAGGAACTCGCAAGACGTGACTCATGAATTTAATATAAAATAGAAAACACCTTACTTCATTTTAATTTCTTTAAAAATTATCCTATTCAGTTATAAAATTATGTTAAACGGGTGGACAATAAATAGAACTATACAATTAAATGAAACAATAGGAAACACAATGAAAAACATAAGATAACGAAGATAAGAAAAACACTAAACCAACTACGATATATAAAAAAGGCAAAAGAGAACAAGACAAATTCTTATATAATAATATCATCATGTTTGGTGTGTACTGAATCTCGGGAGAAATAAGTATCAGGGGTGTAGGAATACACAAGATGAGTTATGAATTATGAATGATATAAATGGGTGAGAGTGATGCAGTCACGCACGTTGTGATTTATAGTCATTATTTGCTTCCCGGCAACATCCAAACTAATGATGAAAACGGACTCGCGGTGACCTCACTAGCGGAGGATCAGGGTTGAAGAAGTAAACTAGACGTGACGCAAATAGCCTGCATTATTCATGGTCGACTTGCCTGGAAATTCAAGGTTATTCACCGATTGTTTGCTTTAATGCATGTGTTATGTCAGGGATGTTGACATAAGTAATGTTTCAATTCAAGATGGGAGAATAAATAAAAATCAATTCAACACACGGAAATATATATAATGAATACAAAGTACACCAACTAGACAATATAACTGTAGATATTAATCAGTACTACTGAGTGAATAGGTAAGCTTCTACAGAGCACAAACGACTGTTTAGTAACGAGTCCACAACGCAAGTCCGAGTCCCGCTAATCTCCAACTGTCACTCGCCGGCTAGGCGGCCAGGCACAAGGCGCATGCGTCGAAGTTTCAATAGCTCGCCGCGGAGCAGCACGGAACGTAGGGCGCGCGCAGGAGGCGCGCACAATACAAAATAATATAAATGCACAAAAGAGTAAACATACCGCCCACCTTGAAAGGCTGGGCTTTCAATAACAAACACAAACACAGCGATACACAAAAATCACAGTGATCAGTCTGTAGGTAACGGGCACAGATTGTTGGTAGCCCGCTTGAAGAGTCCTCGTGAAGTCTTGACTGTGGCGACTCGCACGATGCCATCAGCACCAGGGTGTAGAGTCACGACTCGACCGATATCCCAGGTAAGGGGAGGACGAAAGTCTTCCTTGAGAAGCACCAAGGAGTTGAGTTGAATGTCCCGGCCCTTGGCGCTCCATTTATGACGCTGTTGCAGAGATGTCAGGTACTCGGATGAGTAGCGACGCCAGAAAGCTTGGAGTAGCTGTTGGCCTCTCTGCCACCTACTCAGACGGTTAGTACTAAGTGAGGTGAGGTCGGGTTCAACAGGCGTGGAATGAGTATCAGAGATGAGAAAATGAGCTGGGGTAAGTGGAAGTAAGTCATCAGGGTTGGAAGATAGTGGAGTGATAGGTCTCGAGTTAACGCAGGATTCGATTTGACATAGCAGGGTTATTAGTTCATCGAACTGCAATTGAGCATTGCCTATCAAACGCTTGAGATGACCTTTCACAGTTTTAACACCAGCTTCCCACAAACCGCCAAAGTGAGGTGATCTAGCAGGGATGAACTTCCACGTTATCTCATCTTCAGCTAGAAGCCTAGCTACGTCATGTTGATACGCGTTAGATAGAAACAACTTGCGTAGATCGGCGAGTTCATTTTTTGCTCCAACAAACGTGGTAGCGTTATCGCAATAGATGTGAGTAGGTTTGCCTCTTCTTGAAATGAATCGTTTGAAGGCAGCAAGAAAGGCTTCTGTGGTGAGATCCATCACCAATTCTAAGTGGATGGCCTTGGTGGCCATGCAAATGAATAAGGCAATATAGGTTTTTACAGCAGTTGAACGTCGTTGGAACATTCGTTTAGCGTATATAGGGCCACAGTAATCTACACCGCAATTTAGGAATGGACGACTTGGTTGAACACGGTAGTGTGGCAAATCACCCATTAATTGCTTGTTGTTTGTTGGATTTACCTTGAAGCACTTGATACACTTTCGAACTGTCCTTCGAGTGAGAATTTTTCCATTGATGGGCCAAAATTTTGTTCTGATTCTTGCTAGAAGGGCTTGAGGTCCGGCATGAAGGGATTTGATATGTTCCCTTTGAATAATTAGTTTAGTTATGACATGATCTTCGGGCAAGATGATAGGATGTTTATGGTTGTAGTCAAGTTCGGAATGTTTTAAACGACCGCCCACCCTGAGCAAACCATTAGTGTCAACGAAGGGGTTTAAGGTGCGAAGTTTGCTGCTAGGCTTGACTTGACCTTTCTTTTTCAGGCTCTTAATTTCATCTGCAAAATGCAGTTGTTGAGCAGAATTAATCCAAAAGACTTCAGCTACTTGAAGCTCAGGCACCGTCAGGGGGCCAAACTGCCTCTGGTTGCGATGTAGTCTTGTGTTGTTGACGAATCGCTTGCACAATGCGGTGATTCTTGTAAGCTTGTACCAGCAGGAAAACTTCGAGTCCAAGTTGAGATTTTCTGCTGACTCAAGATTAACTGGACAAGAGATGATCAGGTTTTTCTTTTCTTCAAGTATGTCCGGTGAAGGAATTTCTTGTTGTATAGACGCGGTAGGCCATTGCCTGGAATCATGCTTGAGCCAGGAAGGACCAAACCACCAAAGTTCAGAGTTTATGAGTTGTTTTGGGGTAGTACCTCGAGACAAAATGTCAGCGGAATTGTCCCCTGAGTTGACGTGCCTCCAGGTGCATTGATTTGTGAGGCCTTGAATTTCCGACACTCGATTGGCAACAAAGGTTTTCCACTTGTTGGAAGGAGAAGCGAGCCAGTGCAGTACTATTGTGGAATCAGTCCACAAGTGAGTAGCTTTGATGCGGTGCCGGCTTAACTCGTCAGCGACCTTGGAGACCAGTTGGGCAAGCATGAGTGCGCCGCACAGTTCGAGTCTGGGAAGAGATATTTTCTTCAAGGGTGCGACACGAGACTTGGCGCACAGTAGATTAACGGAAGCTACATCGTTGGAGTGTCCACTTCGGATGTAGATGCAGGCGCCGTAGCTTGTTTCGGAGGCATCAGAGAACCCGTGGAGTTCAACGGAGGTTTCGTCAGTGCCATGAGTAACTCTTCGCTTGATTGACGCATCATTTAGGTCGAACAGCCTGGATCTATAGTGCATCCACGTAGTGTGGATGTGGAATGGCACCGATTCGTCCCAGCTGATGTTTAGCTGCCATAATTGTTGCATGATGATTTTGGCTACAATGATTACTGGGGCAACGAGTCCCAGAGGATCAAATAACCGACTAGTTTCAGAGAGAATGGTTCTTTTGGTTACATTCGGAGGCTTGTCTGGGAGGGTAACCTTGAACTGGAAAGTGTCTGATGTAGGTTGCCAATGGATTCCTAAGGCCTTGATACTAGCCTTGCTATCTTCGGTATCAATGGAATAATATTGGTCCCTATGTTCAGGAGGAATGTTCTTCAACAGTTCAGGGTGATTGGCACACCATTTCCGTAACTCGAATCCACCTGAGTCAAGCATGTGAATCATTTCGGATTGTATTTGGAGAGCTGTTTCGAGAGAGTTAGAACCAGTAACTAGATCATCAACATAAAAGTCATTAACTGCAGTCTGAGCAGCAAGTGGGTAATTATGTTTCTCATCTCCAGCGAGCTGCTGTAATGTTCTAATTGCAAGGAATGGTGCAGCAGCGGTACCATAGGTTACTGTAGTCAACCGATAAGTTTGTAGTTCTTCGTCAGGATTGTTCCGCCACACGATGCGTTGGTATTCTGTTTGAGTAGGCTCAACAAGAATTTGCCTATACATTTGCTTGATATCTGTGGTGAAAACATAGACATGCATACGGAAAGACAGCATAATTGAAAACAAGTCACGTTGAATAGTTGGTCCAACCATTAATCTATCGTTTAATGACTGGCCACTGGATGATTTCGCTGAAGCGTCGAAGACAACTCGTAGTTTCGTGGTTGTACTGGAAGATTTGAGCGCAGGATGGTGAGGAAGATAGTAGCAGTTTTCAGGTTCATTTTGTTCCTCAACCAACTCCATATGATTAAGTTCCATGTATTCATTGAGAAAATCACAGTATTGTGTTTTCAGTATGTTATCTGAAGATAAGCGTCGTTCTAGGCCTTTAAATCGTTTAACAGCTTGGTCTCTTGACTTTCCTAAACCTTGTGGATCTTGATTGAATGGCAATTGTACCGTGTAACGGCCGCTTGATGTGCGCTGGAAGTGTGAACTGAAGTGAGCTTCGCATGCTTCCTCTTGCTTGGATGGTTTAGGAGATGAAATTTCAGAACAATCTTCGATCTTCCAAAACGCAGTGAGAAGATTATCGAGTTTAGTTTGAATGCTCAAATGGCAGAATAGAGGGTTCGATTGGATTGACTGCATTGAATTGCCTCGTCGAGACACCCTTCCAGTCACAACCCAGCCTAGGGAGGTTTTTTGAACTATGGGAAGATTTTTACCCATTTTGATTTGGCCTATGCATAAAAGTTCAAAGAATATTTCTGCCCCTAGGAGGGCATCTATGCCCCGCGGCATATTGAATTGAGGATCTGCAAGTTTAACTCTTTGCGGAAGATGCCAATCTCTGATGTCTACCTCGTATAAAGGCAATTCACCTGTAATCTTATTTATGACCAGAAATTCTAGGTCTGCTTGAAAAGAATTGAATTGTGACTTGATTTTAGTTTGCACAGTGTGCGATGCTTTGGCTGACTGCTTGTTTATTCCGAATATGGGTGTGCATGTCTTGTTCCGCTTCAATCCTAAAGATTGAGCCATAGCTTCAGTCATGAAATGAGACTGGGAGCCCGAGTCAAGCAGTACACGGCAAGGGAAAAGAGCGCCAGTAGAATTAGATATGAGAATTATAGCTGTCGCGAGAACTACCTCCCCGTTGCCTTGCGAGCTTGTAGTAACTGTGGGTTGAACGGTTTCTGACTGTGGTCTAGTGGTTTCGCCCAAGTGTAGTATTGTATGATGTCGCTTATGGCACTTCCTGCAGGTTCCAGGATTTTTGCATTTAATTGTTTGATGTCCGAACTTCAAACAATTGAGACAAATGTGCAGGTCTCTAGCCTTTTGTATTCTATCTTGAATAGATAGGGCAGTGAATTTATCGCACTGCATTAGTGAGTGTGATTGCTCGCATAGTAGACATTTGAGCTGTGGGCTTGAAGTCACAAATGACGTAGATGGATTGCGAACCGGGGTTTTTCTCGAGTTAGGCTTATCCGAATTGCATGCTTCTAAAATGACGCACCGTTCATTTAGAAATTGAATTAAGTTCTTGTACTTCACATCAGTAACCGTGGCCGAATGAGTTTCCCAAAGGAGCCGGGTAGCAGAGTCGAATTTGTTAGTTATCATATACAAAATCAATGCGTCCCAATGGTGGGTAGGTTCGCCCAAGGTGGCAAGTGCTCGCATGTGTTTTTGAAGGTTGTCGACTAGGGGTCTGAGATTGGCGATGGATTCGCATTGTAGCTTCGGTAGCTCGAAGAGCGCTTGAATGTGTTTTGTAATTATAATCCTTTTGTTAGCGAATCTAGATTTTAGTAACTCCCATGCAGTGTCATAATTAACACTAGACACCTCAAGAGAATGAATAACGTTTAATGCATCGCCTCGTAGGGAAGCTTTGAGGTAATGGAATTTTTGGATTTTATTGAGTGACTGATTAGAATCAATTAGGGAAGAAAATGTGTCTTGATATTGTTGCCAATCTTCATAGGAACCATTGAAAGTAGGCAATTCGATGGTTGGAAGTTTAATTGCATTAGTTGTCAGAGTGGCAGCTGAGTGAGCAGAATCAGAATGAGGGCTTTGAGGAGTCGCATGAGGAGTCAAATAGTCCTGGATGCGTGCTTTAAGGTCAAAGTATTCTTCTTCAAATGCAATTCTTTCTTCTATTAATTCATGAGATGACTCAGTATCAGCAAATAATTCTTCTAACTGTGTTTGAATACGATCGAATTCCAGCCAACATTCATCAATACTATTGATTCGTACGGACAAGAGGGAAAGAGGTTTTGACGTGTCAAAGTCATCAACGAAGGTTTTATGACGAGTGAGTCGTGCTTTCACATGACCGCGCTGCTTGATGAGTAGCTTGACCTTGGCCGCGTCAGCCTTGGCAATGTCAGCTGGGGTAGCCATAAAGACAATGCGAAAGACAGACAATGCTCGATTACAGTCCAAATAAACAGGTAAAAAATACGACGATAAATAAGATTGGCATGGAAAATGGCGTGAATAATAAGGGAGGAAGAAAGGAAACCGACAGGAACCTCACATAGTACTAACCTTGGCGAGCTATGACAAACTCGGACGTAGCCTGTCACTGGGTCGGACAGGTGATGTCTGGCTTGACGTCCAAGGTCATGGCAGCTGGCTGGCGGCTGTAGAATCTCGGAGAATTTTCGAGACTAGGGATGCAACAGGCCTTGCTTTGAAAGATCGAGAAAGAAGTAGGCCTCGCTTGATGCTTGAGAAGTGGACGAATTGCTTGAGTATAGGCCTAGTGGGCGTGGTGGCTTGAAAACGATGCTTGTGTATTGCTTGAGTAGGCCTAAGCCGATAAATGTTCGTAGTCTGGCTTACCGTTTCACTCGAAATAAGTTGAAAAACACTTTGAATTACGTAGTTATTACGTCGCATGGCATGTCGATATCACGTCGGGGTCACCAAAAAATGTTATGTCAGGGATGTTGACATAAGTAATGTTTCAATTCAAGATGGGAGAATAAATAAAAATCAATTCAACACACGGAAATATATATAATGAATACAAAGTACACCAACTAGACAATATAACTGTAGATATTAATCAGTACTACTGAGTGAATAGGTAAGCTTCTACAGAGCACAAACGACTGTTTAGTAACGAGTCCACAACGCAAGTCCGAGTCCCGCTAATCTCCAACTGTCACTCGCCGGCTAGGCGGCCAGGCACAAGGCGCATGCGTCGAAGTTTCAATAGCTCGCCGCGGAGCAGCACGGAACGTAGGGCGCGCGCAGGAGGCGCGCACAATACAAAATAATATAAATGCACAAAAGAGTAAACAGCATGTTATGTGTCCATATACAAGATCGCACATAAACAATGTGAGTTGGAATATAGTGTCGTCTATGAACACAGTGTCGGGGGTGGGTGGGGGGGGGGGGGGGGGGAGGAGGACGAGTAACTTCATTAGTAGGCCTACTTTGATCCCACAAGCTGAGTATCAGGAAACCAGAACCCTGGAAGACACAAGAGTCTTTGAGAGTGTAACGTTGTTGGTAACACTTTGTTTGTAAAGCTTGTAACACTTACCAAACGCTGCACCACACGTCGAGTAAGTATCAGGGGTGTAGAAACACGATACACGTGAAAATTGGAGAATTGAGTGGTTTCAAACTTCGAGTGAAGTATCAGGGTTATAGGAATACAGTAGAGGTTGACTCAATTTACAAATTCTCTTCGACGAATCCGACCCGGCACCTCCACCAAAGGTACACTTTTTACACCACAGTCGCTCCGCCTACACCAATATTACTCCATTTACACCAGAACCACTCCTTCTACACCAAAAATATTTATTTTCTTAGAAATTATTACGAGAAAATGCCAAAACTTGCAGGTAGTGATATTTGACAGGGGTTAGATATCAATGTAATTTCATTTCTGTATCTTAAGTTTTACCGCATCTCTTACCAATGAAAATATACTAACATGGTCTTATTCGGCAGTTAAAATTGCTCGACACAAAACAGCTGAAAAGCGTAACAAGTAATAATTTAAGGTTTTAAGTTCGTACCTTCAAAATGACACTCAGTTTGAAAATCATTGAATGACGCGACCATCAAAATATACCGATTTTTAAAAAAGATGCAGCTTATAATGTTATATATAAAATTGGAAAATTTTAGTGATACATCAAAATGTATAATTTTATACAAATTCAATACTTTTTCTTTTCCTTTTTTTTTAGAATACTTGTAGATCTTGATAACATTAAGGCGCACACTATTACATTTACAAAAATGTTGAATGCTATTTTCTAGATACGAACGCAACACTGTACTTCTTCACGGTTTTCGAGGCATGTAAAGTGAGTTTTTCAGAGCCAAGGTAGATTCAACGCGTGTTCTAGGATAACATGTAAAGCTGTACTTTGCATATTCACTTAACAAGCTAACGGGTAATAAATAACACGGGGCAATTAACTGTACATGTTGCGTATTAGGCAGCAACACATTCATACGCCCACACTATTGTTAACAGGGAAGGATACCTCTACGTCAAAAACCGCACAAAATTTTCATTCTTAAATTATATCTCAAGAATTTACTACGAAATCGAAAATATGAATCAACAGCGCACTGTGGTTTGGTAAGCCCTACATACTGATTGCTCTAATTGTGTCTTACAATATAATTAGTATGGTTTTTATATCTAATTAATTTAATTACTAATTATCGATTTAGTAATCAAAATAACTAGTAACTACGCTAAAGGTAATAATATTTCATTCAGTTTGTAGGGCTCACCAAAACACGGTGCGCTGTTGATTAAGATTTTCGATTTTTTGTTGCAATCTTGAGAGATAATTAAAAAATGGAAATTTTCTGTGGTTTTTGACGCACAGGTAACCTTGGCTTTTAACAAGGGTTAGGTAGAAAAACAGGCCCATATCAGAGTTGTTGCGCTACTCCCGATTTCGTTCTGTTAATGCTTTAAAATGTGTTTAAATCGTTCCAAATGTAAATCATCATGTAGAGAATTTAGTGTTCTTTCTTATGATTGTTTCTTAGTACCAATCAATATTTCCATTTTACAGATTTTCTTATTAAATACCTTTGTAATGTGATGTTGCTGGACACCTTTCACACCTAATTAAGAACATCTGCAAAACGGAAAGATTGATTGGAACAAAGTAACATTCATAAGAAAGAGCACTAAATTCTCTATACAGAATGACATAGTATAAACACATTTTAAAGCAATCTTAACAAACCAAAATCGGTTGTTCCGCAAGGTATAGCTATTAACATACAGCTTTAAACACACTCTTAGAGTCTAGAAAACAGTTCTAATTTGGGAACAACGCATCTACAAAATAGAAGAATGGTTTTGTTCTAGAAGCAAGTTCTACGGTCAAGGCCGTCAGTAACCTTTTTGTGTATGACGTCACGACCAAACACAACTTGGCACCGCCTTCTATAGCCGTAAATAACATCCCGCGACGTGTGATGGATATTTAACAAGACACTAATGTGTTTCATTGGATTTATTTACCTTATGGTCAAAACAATCATTACCTAACCGTAGCTAAAACAATGGAGGGATTCTATAAACAAACGTTAATCCGCGTAGTGTCGGCCCGTCTTGCTTAGCAGCACTCTATTTAATTAGATATAACCGTAACGACGTGAAGTTGGCAACGACTCGAGTATTATGGTATGGAGTTCGACGAGAACCTGCCAGGGGAAAGGGTGGGTCTTGATCAGTGTGGCTGCTCTAGGTCGGCAGTGTGTGAAAGTGTCGACTCTCCCATATCCAGGCGGCGGTGATGACAGTTAAGTCCTTGAAGAGTTTCTGCCTGACGATGCGAGGAAGACGATCATGAATTATTTGACGACGCTTCGTCGGCCGCACGACTCAAACGATTTGTGACGAGCGCAAAGGTCGAACCCCCCCCCCCCCCTCCCCTCTCACTTCCCCTCCTCGCGGTCTTATCTATCAAGACAAATCTGCCCCCATGAATATGCCCCGACCTCGCTGCCTGGGGACCAGAGGGACTGCTACCGTTCAATAGCGTGGGGTATCGAAGCAGGTGGATCAGGGTCACAGGAAACATACTGCATACAAACAACTTAGGCCCGGTTTTTAAAATCAGAGGCTTCAATTTAGGTGCAAGGCGGGCGGGATATGCCGCTTTTCACTGAGGTAGAATAAGTGGGGTCCGACGGGTAGACTCAAGTATAACGAAGGCCTCGGTAGACACCCCTCATATTATCCACCTGCGCGCTACAGGGTTGCCACGTTTCATACATTCAGTGCAGTAGCGGTCATTCGTACATTCTCGATCAGCTCCCGGCGTACGGTCAGTCATCGTTGTATAGATCTTGCAATGCAGGAAATGTCTGTGGTTCTCTATTGAAATGAATGGTTGATTAGTTTTCTGAGGAGTTAACGCGCGTGTAAGTGCTGCTCTTTGGTAAAATTAGTATCCTTTGAAGATTAGATCTTGCACCAAAATTGAAGTATCCGATTTTACAATCGGTCATGTCATTAACGGGGCCGTTAGTTGACGGCCCGTTATCTGCATAGGGTTTGTTGGGTTACAGATAACGGACCGTCAGCTAACGGCCACGTTAACGACCCGTTGACCAATTGAAAAACTGGTCCTTAGAAGATTTTAAACTGTATCTAGAATATTTAAAGTGTGGTTCACAAAAATGAGTCAAGGATAATGAAATTGTGACTGAGAACTAAAGAGCAAACGACTCCAGCCGTCTCGGTTCTCATATAGTAACTAGAAAAATACGTTACGTTTAACGGTTTCGTGGGTCGGTACAAAACATCCATTGGTACCGCCACAAGAAGAAAAATAAAATTCTTAAAATGAGTCAACCTTGTAAAAATTAAAAAAAATGAAAATAATTGAAAATAAAAAAATAAAAAATAATTAATAATAATTAATAATAGAAAAATATAATTCTTAAAATGAGTCAACCTTGAAAACGTCCTCCAAATTTCCATCTCTATGCACCGTCAATCTGACGAAGATTTCACTGCCTTCTATAAGAGTTTTCCACTTACCCGCGAGTATGTTTGCAACAAATGAACGAAATCTTTACAAGGCGATGGTTGTTGGTATATACAAAAGCGTAGCGAGTGAGCAAAACTGGCAACAATGTTCACAAAGCGGAATGTAAAGAAAGAAAGAAAATAAAGTAAATGAAGTAGCAACGTGAGCGAATATACTTACAGAGAAAGGAAAAAATAGAGAATGTAAAGTAGAGAAAGAGAAAATTGAGATAAATTAGTTCCAATTTGCGTCATAGGCTATGTATAGAAAGAGAAAAGCGTATAGTAGGTGTAGTAAAAACCAGAATCAAAAAAGCATTCAGAAGTAGATATTATATAAATCATAGAGCAAGTGTTTTTGTTACCATCGTCAAATCACGCCAAGCCAGGTTCTCTCAGACAACACTGAAACGAGAAAAAGGATTTTAGGATTCATGGACGGCCGGAGCATCCATGAACATGGTTTCCGCGAACCTTAAAACTATGCGCGTGGCGGCCATCTTGGTAATATGTTCAACGGAGAAACAATTGAAATCGTAGTATGGTAGTCCCAACGAAAGTATTCTGATGCTTACGACACAGCCGAGTCCAAGGTGACAACTTAATTTTCTTCTTCGCTAATTCCTACCATCTAATCTAAACACGTCCATTGGGAATAATTTAGAACCTTCCGTTGGTTACCTGTAACGGTGGGTGTGGCCAAACCGCCTGTGCACTCGACTAAGCCGAACCGTGCATTGACGAATGTGTGAAAGAACGCCAGGTATCTGTTGATTTTCTTTCAAATGGCGCGGTGGAAAGGGGCAGTAGACAATGACCTGAGATCGGTATGCGAATACTTTCTATGGAACTATATTAAAGTAGTATCGGATTTGTTTATGGTTGCTATGGAGTTTCTTTTATAACAAAACAAATCCATTGCAACAAATCCTATACAGTTAGCTTGACGGTTAAGACTATGCATCTATATCCATAAGTCGCAGAGTTTTGCGTTTAACTGGATATAGTCATCGTACAACATCTTCGGTAATGCTTCCGTCACGGATGGGTGAGCGGCAGCCAACCAGCGGCCGTGGCTAAAACAAATACCTGCTCGGGTTGTCCGAGACCGTAAACACGTCATTGATTGATGACGAAAGCAATACCGAAGTTATTGTAAGAGTATTATATGATGTTGTGCTGCGGTTAAAACGATTTTTCAAGTTTTCATCATCTTCGTAGGCCAAACTTCCCCGTTGTAGCGATGAGGCATGGATGCTACTCTAGCGCTGCGGAGGCGGCATTTACTACACCTACGAGGCTGTTTTGTACGTTGGGCGCGTTCGCCAAGTAAACGACGACCATTACAAGAACGTGACTCATTTGCATCTAACCACTTCACTTTGACGCACTAGCTCAGTCGGCTCAGTGTAAAGGTAAAGCTGTCCCATCGTGCTGACGTAATAGCCCAGTCCAGTACTACCATTGAGTTTATTAGGGTAGGGTATACTAGTCCCAACGAAAGTATTCGCATTTCAATTTATGATGAAGAAAATGGTTCAACAACGAAACAGATGAATGTTGACAGACAGACAGACAGACAGACAGACAGACAGACAGACAGACAGACAGACAGACAGACAGACAGACAGACAGACAGACAGACAGACAGACAGACAGACAGACAGACAGACAGACAGACAGACAGACAGACAGACAGACAGACAGATAGACAGACAGACGGTCCGATGTTCTAGCCGAAAGAGGAATAACAAGTATATATTATACTTTTGTGGTTTCTACGCGGATTCCGGTTTGTTGATAAAAATTCTATTCTAAAGCCCAATTTAGACGGCTCAATGTTCCTTGAATTCAAGGACAATAAAGCATCAACATATAAAATAATAAAACACAACAATACCAAAGATTACTGACTAGAGAAGATGTTTCATTCATATGGGAATTCATCTGCGCGTGTCTGAGCGAAATTTTCTAAGTCCGACGTGTAGTTCGAATTCTCACCGCAAGAGTCGCTCTTCCAAAAGTTTAAAACTCAAGGTCCACTAAATCCCCTGCCACGTACTAGCGATCTAGTAGACCTTGTTTAACGGTAACGAAGTCAAACGCAAGGTCTACTAGATCGCTAGTAGCCGCCAGGGGATTTAGTGGACCTTGGTCAAACGTGCAGAACTAGCGCTCCTTGCGTTGAGAATTCGTACTAGTGGTGAGACTTAGAAAATTTCGAAAAATTTCGCGCAGATATTTGAACACGGCGATGAAACATCTTCTCTAGTCAGTAATCTTTGACAATACTCTACTTTATGTGATGCTTTTTTGTCCTTGGAACATTGAGCGGAACATTGAACCGTCTAAATTGGGTATAAGTAAATATATATATATACAATTTTTGTAAATTATTCCGAGCTGGGAGCTCGCCAGAAAATGAAAAGCATAATTATAAAACTAATCCGGAGAGACAAAAGTGTCAGCTGACACATTGGACAGTTCGTTTGTTCGTTTTACTTCATTTGGAAGTCCAGAACAATTAGTCATATTTCACATTCGTTTCCATCTGCTGACGCTGGCAATGTTGGCGGGCCTGATTAAAAGTTGAGTCGAAACTCTAAAATATGCAGTTGGTACTCAGCAGTAATGTTGTAGACAGTTCTTACTGCATCATCGGAGTAAGGATCACATCATGAGATGGATTTACTCAACAACAACAGAAGTTAAGCAACCTCGGTCTAGGTCAGGAGATGGATGGGTGACCACTCTCCTCTGAAACACTAGTTACCGTTGGTTAGAGCAGATTGGAGGGTTCGAAAGCTTGTGTAACAGCTTCGTTCTTCTCGCCAACTGCTCGGCAGTCCAGGTTAGTGGAGGAACCTATATGACTGGTCAAAGTTACACTGTCCTTTCGGATGGGACGTAAAACCGATGGTCCCCTTGGAGCTTTTCGACAGGAGTAGGCTACGTGCCGGTACCAGGCTTCCCCTCCTCCCTTCCTCATTATCATTCATCAATCATCACTCATCAGGCTAAAGAGGGCATTGTGCCCTACACTGGCCTTAATTACAATAAAATAAATACAACAAGGTATATTGTTAGATGAACGTAACTCAGAGGCGAGCTGTGATTGGCTAACCTGTGTAATTTCAATGTCCAGTTAAACTGTCAAGTAAATTTAACTGTCAAGTAAGCCAATTTTGGTGTATTTCTATTGGCCGTTGTCATGGTTAAAACAGTTTAACTGAAAAGTAGATTTTAAGTGGACATTGAAATACCGGCCCTTAATTAAGAGATACTTACGTGGCGTACGGTAAAGTTCAAACTCGGTCCACTTTTTCGTGCGTTACGTAGACGTTAAGTGGATGAGAACTGTCTCATTGCTTCACTCAGTGTTTTAATTTGTTTAGTTAAGAGCGTTCGGCAGTAGGAGTTTTACAGATGTATTGGCCGTCAACCAATTACTCTTAAACTAATAGAAGGATTATTATAAATATTTACCTACTTGTAGAGGGATGTTATATCTATGCATGGTATTAAGTACATTTGTCACCAACCTATTCAAAATGATGTACCAATTTTTAAACAGATTATCCGTATTATTTCGCCGAACATTTTCGACGAAAGTAATTTATTTGCATATTTCAATCGTGAGTATATTATTTTTGAGCAGGCTTGTCACAAATGTACTTAATACCATGCGTAGATATGACACCACTCTGCAAGTAGGTAAATTTTCATAATAATCCTATTATTTGTTTAAAAGAAATTAGTTGACTAAAAACGTCCAAACTACTTCCGAACGCTCTTAAGGGCGAAGGATAGTCTCTACGTCACAAACCGCAGAAAATGTTCATTTTTAAATTAAATCTCAAGATTGCAACAAGAAATCGAAAATCTAAATCAGCAGCGAACTTTGCTTTGGTAAGCCCTACAGATTGAATAACATATTATAAGCATAAGCATAGTATTTTGATTATAATTCGATAATTAGTAATTAAATTGATTATTTATAAAAAAACATACTGATTATAATTTAAGTCATGACTTAGCGCATTCAATGTGTAGGGTTTACTAAACCACAGTGCGCTGTTGATTCAGATTTTCGATTTCGAAGCCCATTCTTGTGATATAATTTAAAAATTAAAATTTTGTGCGGTTTTTGACGTAGAGGTATCCTTCCCTGTTAATTCTAAAACGTGTTTGTGAACGACGGGTTTGTCTCCAATATAACCGTTGTGACGTCACGTGAAAAAGACTGCGTCAAGTCTGCTTTACTAAAAGTGCAGCGTGATGCAAAGGCGGCTGGTTATATCATGCAACCACTTGGAGCGGATCAATAGCAGCGACGGGGTTTGAACTGAAGACCGTCTGTCTGAGACGTACCGCGCTCCAAGGTAGCGATATTAGGGGCGTGTCTGAATAGAGCAATACAAATAAAAAACTTCACATTTAGAGTCTACCCACTCAGTTATTAAACTGATTTGCAGTGGGGGACTTTAATTTAAAGTGACTAAACCAACCCTGTAGGCTCCGAACACCATCGACGAGTGAGCAATAACCAATCAAAGATCGATATTTCAAATACGAAACATATGAATCAGTGATTGGACAGTGCGAACACCTGCGGACAAAAGCCAGAATCAACAAGGCTGATTCAGATTAACTTTGAATTTATTGAGTGCTTCGTTGCTAGGACGGCTCCAAGTCACCGTTTACTTATTCCAAAGCCAAGAAGTAAAGGAATTGAATCCACATTAGAAGTTAAAAAACTTCTGCCTGAAGCGGGATTTGAACCCGGGACCTTCTGCATTGGAAGCAGGGATGCTAACCACTGGACCAACGAGCCTTCTTGCTAAAGTCGTGGTACCCAAAGAAGTCAGATAGTTACTATTTCGTTCTCAACTAAACAAGCACGAATCAATAACGTTTTCCTTGATTATCTAGTACAATTTGGTTGCGGTAAGTTTTTTGACGGTACCGTACAAGAATACGTGCAAGCAGGTTTCCGTCAAAAAACTTAACGTATCCAAATTGTACTAGATAATCGGGAAAAACGTTAGTGATTCTCACTTGTTAAGTTGGAAACTAATTCTGGGCGGTCCTGACTCCTTAGACACAATCTTACTTCTTGGTGTGCGAGACCTAAAGTTCCAATGTCGTAAGTACAGAAGTGACGTCATTGTTGATGTCCGAATGGAAAAGTTAGCATTACTTCTTGTCTTTGGAATAAAGGCGCGTTCAGACAGAATGACTATGGACTAAGACTAACAATAGAGTGATTAAGCCTTGGGAAAACAACGTACTCGGAAACATCCATCCCCAAATGTATTTCAACAATGCCAACAATCGAAAATCAACTTTCTTAATCACTCGTTCTTAAACACTAATCACTATAAAAGTTTGTTAACGCTTAGACATAAATCGTATACTTCAACCTTGTTAAATCTTAAATCGTTAGTCTTAAACACTAATCGTTAGTCTTAGTCATTTTGTGTGAACCCGCCTTAAGTTAACGATGACTTTGGAGCCGTCCTAGCAACGAAGCACTCACAAAATTCATAGTTGTTATGAACGGCCTTGTTGATTCTGACATTTGTCCGCAGGTGTTCGCACTATCCAATCACTGATTCATATGTTTCATATTTGAAATATTGATCTTTGATTGGTTATCGCTCACTCGTCGATGGTGTTCGGAGCCTACAGGGTTGGTTTAGTCGCTTTAAATTAAAGTCCTCCACTGCAAATCAGTCTTGTTACTGAGTGGGTAGACTCTAATTTTTTTTATTTTTTTTTTATTTAAGCAATTAGCAGCACGTAAAGTGAAGTTATGTGTTGAGTTTTACCAATGTTATACATGGATATCACTTCAAGTGCGTTCTGCAACGTTAATCGGATTCATGTTCGTGACAGCGATCAGCTTCCGTCGGATCAGTGATCACTGTTCACGTTATTAACGTTATCAATAATCACTTAAGTGATAACTATAATAAAGTGATAACAGCTAATGATTGAATAATTCCATAATTATTGTAATTATCTCTAAGCCAGATGTTAATAACATGTCGTAGGTCAAGGATTAGCTTGAAGAGCAATGTTAACATTATCTCGAGTTGCATTCCTATTGAACGAGTGATCAAGACCAAGGCACAAACGCTTGATTGATTGATTGACTAATGGGGCTTTACGTCTCATATTTGTGAAACAATGGCTAATCGAGACGATGAGCGGGTGATAATGAAGATGAAAAAAGCCACGTCCGAATCAGATCCATTATACGTCGCGTGGGTCGTCATACGGGAGTCCAGCAAGGGAGGGCAGGGCCAAGTGGGAGGACGAATCTTCAGGGGAACAGAGGAGGGGGGATGGGATATAATCTCCTATCGTTGCCTCTTACGACTAGCAGAGTCACTCTGGGCCGAAAATCATAAATTAACTCTTTCAATATAATGAAGGGTTCTTTAGTCATCCATAAAATACCATTAAATTTGCGAGTGGCCACTTTAACATTGCAAGCTACTACGTATTACCGTTCAACCCTCGGCTTAATGTTTGTGCGGTACTGAAGAAGCTCCTGTCTAGGGAGTCCCCCCCCCCTTCCCCTCTCCACCCCCCCCCCCCCCCCCCCACCCAGAGTCCCCAGGCTGTTAGTCAAGCCTTGGTAATAATTTATCAGCCAACACCCGAGAGCGGTCAATTCAAGTTACGTTCCTTCTTCTCTTCCCCGCATTGTGGCCTCCAAACTGCTCTCACACACTTCGCTACTTTACCCGTCTATCCGAGGACTATAAACTGTAAAGCTAACTAGACCTCATACATATTCTACCTCTTTACGCTTCATTTCGCCTCCTTTACGACGTTGTTTGTTCTTTCTCCGTTCTTTTGATATCAAAGTCGAGGAAGTGAAGCTAGCTTCGCTTCATTCAAACTCTCTATAGATGTTTTTTGAAAGAAATCCTTTTGTTTCGGTTCTCTATTTCTATGGGTAAAAGAAACTTAGTATCGTGTTCTCTTGCTAGGTTATGAAGTTGAAGTACAAAAAAACATGGCGCGGATCATCAGAAAGGGTAAATTTTAATTGTTATTATTATTATTATTATTATTATTATTTTTATTATTAATTGTCTATTCTTGTCAGAACAAAAAAAAATTAAAAGTTATTCTTATTTATTTGCACGGTACTACCATTTTCTTTAGAAATCTTTTTTCAAAATTAACGTTTATTTGAATCTTGTCATATTTTATTTTAATCTTACTTCCTATGCAAATACTAACGTTGGGGCTAGTATATAAAGTCCAGTTTTACAATGTTCCAATAATTATACATTCGTCGAATAGCTTGTTTTCTCCAAGGCAACCACCAATCAAACAACATTGAATAAGCACCAATCAAAGAAAGATATAAGAATGGAGTTCCCTATAGCAACACATTGTTTGTCCACCTGTGAGGTCACAGCCCCCTCAATGGAGTCTTGTGCTATTGGGAGATTGTAAGACCGGCCCAAATTCTTTTGTTTACTATAAAGTGAACTATCCCTACTACGTTTTCATAAAGATTCCCCCATAGCCTTCTTTCTACATTCGCTATTTCACCATTCAGCGGAAAGTTCATCTCTACTCTCTCTATGTTACTCGATCTTCGCACCACCGTCGTTGTATTCAAACGGGTAGATTAGTAGTTCCGATAACGGTCGCCTCGCGCGCTGCATCTCCGCGCGCTGCCACCGAACTCTCCGACCAATCAGATCGAGCGATATTTACCCGGCAACCGTCGTCCCGCGGGATAGTTTATCGTTGTGACGTCATGGGAGCAGCAAGTCGGGCGAAAACTCAGGAGGGGGGAGGGGGGGGGGGGGGGGGGGAGGGGAGGCCTAGGTGTCTCATCAGTTGGATGGGTCGTATCCTGGTCGGTATCAGAGTGGATGATGATGATGATGATGGTGACGGACTTGCAGGGTTAGTTCTCAGCTCGGATCCCCGGCAAGAAGCTTGCTAGACTCACTTTCTCAGTGGCGTATCCAAGGGGGGAGGAGGGGCGGGGGAGACCTTGGTGTTTCATCAGCTGGATGGGTCGTATTCTGGTCGGTATCAGAGGAGATGATGATGATGATGATGGTGACGGACTTGCAGGGTTAGTTCTCAGCTCGGATCCCCGGCAAGAAGCTTGCTAGACTCACTTTCTCAGTGGCGTATCCAAGGGGGAGGGAGGAGAGGGGGTGGGGGGGGGAGACCTCGGTGTCTCATAAGTTGGATGGGTATTTTGGTTGGGATCAGAGGAGATAATGATGATGATGATGACGGTGACAGGGTTAGTTCTCAGCTGGGATCTTTGACAAGAAGCTTGCTATAGTTGTCCTAATAAAAGTATTCTGATGCTTACGACACAGCCGAGTCCAGTGTGACAACTTAATGTTCTACTTTGCTAATTCCTACCATCTAATCTATTCATTGGGGATAATTTAAAACCTTCCGTTGGTTACCTGTAACGGTGGGTGTGGCCAAACCGCCTGTGCACTCGACTAAGCCGAATCGTGCCTTTACGAATGTGTGAAAGAACGCCAGGTATCTGTTGATTTTCTTTTAATTGGCGCGGTTGAAAGGGGCAGTAGACAATGACCTGAGATCGGTATGCGAATACTTTCGTTGGGACTAGTATAGGCTCTCTTTCTCAGTGGCGTATCCAGGGGGGGGGGGGGTTGTGGGGTTAAACCCCACCATGCTAAATAAAATGCACAGAAAGAAGGAGGGAGTATGAAACTTTATAGATTTTTGTATTTAATTGATAATATTAACTATAAACAAATAATATTAACTGTAATAATTGTATTTGTTATCATTCTTACATTCTCTAAAGCCTACTTTATGACACTGTCTGATTCTAAAACGTGCTTACAGGCGTTTAAAACGCCATATATAAAAAAGAATCGATTGGCCTAGGCGGCTGTTGCTTTAGCCCCAGACCCCTATCTGCTTGGAATGTTCGACATACCCTTTGTAAATTCCTGAATACGCTAGGCTACTGCTCTTTCTTATATTGTATGTCGCATGCAGTCATAATATGCATGTTGTGTACGTGATCGCGTGGTGGTAAATAGAGAAACTATATTTAAAATTCATGAGTGCATGTATTCCCAACCGTTTGATCTTTGCGCGCATAATTATTACAGTAATATTATAGTCCCTATACAGTCTCTAAAGAAGGTTAACTGAAAATAGATTGAAGACAATATCCTACGTCAATGCAATTACATAGCTTAGACTGACGTAGCATTTAGCATGAACACATTTGACGTACTAGGAAACGTTATGAGCGTTTGGAAGTATTCATTTTTTCATGCTAAAACATGCGTCTAAACTCCTCACGCCTAAACCGATAATAGGATTTCTCTCTAATTATATGTCCGAATGTAAAAGTGACAAATTGATGACTTTCATTACGAAAACACAAGATATTAATATTGAAAGAGTATATATAAAATGATTAAATATATAAATTTGCACACATTGAAACTACATTGTGTACAAATTATATACAGCAAAATATAAAAAAAAAATAATATATATATCTATAAACTTGCACACATTGAAACTACATTGGGTACATTCCGTAACCTGTACATAATGCCCAAGGTTGGGCGTCTGCGGGCTTGTCTGGGCACGACAGGTTTCGGTACGCCTTGTGCGGACAGCGACATTCAACATGGCGAAAAGGGGCGTTTTGGTTAATGTAATCATGTCAGATTCTGACAGTTCTGAGGAAGAAATGGAAGACTTGATGATATTGTCAGGTTTTCGTACAGATTCGTCCAATGTAAGGTTGCCTCGTGTCCAAAATTATGTGGAACAAGTAGTGCCCTTGTACAGCCCATCTGGCTTCAAGGAGCACTTTAGGTTAAGGCCGTCCACCTTCGAATTGGTTTTGGCCAGGATTGCGCCAGTGATAATCACCGAATAATAATGGGCGATCTACAATAGAACCACAAAAACAGTTCCTTTTGGCACTATGGTACACATGACAGCACATTCACTTTTGAATTGCCGCCATGACCGGCCGTGCCCGGAGAAAAAGCTTGGGCGTTGCGGGCGTGCCCAAGACGCTACCCAAGCAGGTTACGGAATGGTGCATGGGCGCGTGGAGAATGGTTACGGAATGGACTGGGCATCTTTGGGCGCGCCCAAAGAGGTTACGGAACGTACCCATTGTGCACAAATTGTATCTATTTATTATATATTTTATCATTTTTTATAAACCCTTTCAAGATTTATATCTTATATCTTTATATCAATTTGATACTTTTATACTAGGAGGTAGAATTAGAGATAAATCCTATTATCGGTCTAGGCGTGAGGAGTGTAAGCTTAGACGCATGTTTTAGCGGTAAAATGCCTACTTCCGAACGCTCCTAACATTCCAAATTAAAAAAGCATGCAGTTGCATGGTTAATACGAAGTGAATACATTATGTATGAGGTGAGATAGTCGCACGCTATTCAAACACATCACGCAAATATCAGTACTTGTTTTGTTGATAACAAGACCGGCACGCTGTTGCATTAATCATGCACAGTGTTGCACTTTTCTGTCCTGAAAACCTTGCCCTTGAAATAAGTAAACGGTGACTTTGGAGCCGCCCTAGCAACGAAGCACTCAATAAATTCAAAATTGTTCTGGATCGGCCTTGTTGATTCTGGCATTTGTCCACAGGTGTTCGCACTGTCCAATCACTGATTCATATGTATCGTATTTGAAATATCGATCTTTGATTGGTTATCGCTCACTCGTCGATGGTGTTCGGAGCCTACAGGGTTGGTTCAGTCGCTTTAAATTAAAGTCCCCCCCTGAAAATCAGTTTAGTTACTGATTGGGTAGACTCTAAATGAAAATGTATTTATTTTATTTAAATACAGGCAGGCAGCTCTACCATAGGGTGAGTGGCAGCCATATTGTTTGCCAATAACGCACGTTTGTTTACTTTTAACTATTGAAATGTGTCCAGATAGCGTTTGGTTGAAGTTCTACTGTTCTCGCTCATAATTAATTTTTTAATTATTTATTTTATTGTAATTAAGGCCAGTGTGGGGCACAATGCCCTCTTTAGCCTGATGAGTGATGATTGATGAATGATAATGAGGAAGGGAGGAGGGGAAACCTGGTACCGGCACGTAGCCTACTCCTGTCGAAAAGTACCAAGGGGACCATCGGCTTTACGTCCCATCCGAAAGGACGGTGTAACTTTCACCAGTCATATAGGTTCCTCCACTAACCTGGACTGCCGAGCAGTTGACGAGAAGTACGAAGCTGTTACACAAACTTTCGAACCCTCCAATCTGCTCTAACCAACGTTAATTAGTGTTTCGGAGGAGAGTGGTTACCCATCCACCTCTTGACCAAGCCTGAGGTTGCTTCACTTCGGTGTTCGTATGGCGACCGGCTTAGCAACCGCGGCTAAACCGTTGGCATTCTCTTACATTAGTTCACTGTTACCAAGAACGTTATATCTCAAATCTCTATTGTGACGCTAGTCCACTAGCCTCGGTGATTAATACAACAATATTCACAATAATGTTGTAATTAATTGTTAGACACACTTCCAGGAAAGAACATGATGGGGTTGAATGACCCCGTGACATACTGAAAGATCATTGACCTCGTCACAAGTAAAATTCACCCCTATACTACCCCGCTGGTAACAAAGCGTTCAGTAAACATTCCAATACAACAGTACTGAGATAGCCAAATACCACCCTTAACAAGAATTTGAATAACCCAGTGACCCGCTGTGGGTCAATGACCTTTCCATAAGATACAATCACCCCAAACATACCCCGCTTTAGTATCAGACCGTACAGTGCACACGACAACGGTATCAAGATGATAAATTTCCACCCCCACGATGGGGTTGAATGACCCCGTGGCCTACTGAAAGGTCATTGACCTCGTCAGATGTTACATTCACCCCAACCCTACCCCCGCTAGAGCCAAAGCGTCCAATGTACAAGATAATTGTACCAACATGGCCAAATACAACCCCCATGATGGGGTTGAATGACCCCGTGGCCTACTGAAAGGTCATTGACCTCGTCAGATGTTACATTCACCCCAACGCTACCCCTGCTAGTGCAAAGCGTTCAATGTACAAGACAATTGCACCGATATGGCCAAATACCACCCCCATGGGGTTGAATGACCCCGTGGCCTACTGAAAGGTCATTGACCTCGTCAGATCTTAGATTCACCCCAACCCTACCCCTGCTAGTGCAAAGCGTCCAATGTACGAGACAATTGTACCGATATGGCCAAATACCACCCCCTTGATGGGGTTCAATGACCCCGTGGCCTACTGAAAGGTCATTGACCTCGTCAGATGTTACATTCACCCCGTTCCTACCCCTGCTAGTGCAAAGCGTCCAATGTATACGAGACAATTGTCTAACCCAACCACCATTACCATATTGAACTAAATCGTGGACAATCATCAAACAACATCACCGTCCGAATACGCGGCGGCCTAGTTTATATCCAGGGGTGGAGCCGCTTGCTTCAATCCTCTTGGCCGCGAGCCAGAACGAGCCCCACTTCCTCATCCCTTCCCCTCGTACCCCTCCACCCCCGCCCACACTGTCGGCAGGTCGGTCGAACCTTCTACTTTAAGGTGCTAGGAAGACACTGCTAGGTGTAAACCCTGCGTGTTATAGGGACGTGGCGGGGATATACGATACACTTACAGGGATCTACTCGTGAAGCATTTGATGGGTACACTAGGTGACATGAGTGAATCAAGGGTTGGTGGTGGGGGGTGGGGAAGGGGGGGGGGGGGGAGACACGTGACGCGTTTAGCTTTGAGTTCTCAACACACACAACCGATAGAGGTGGCTCAGCGGTAAGACGCGAGACTCTAATTCGGGAGGTCACCGGTTCGATTCCGGCCACCGGCAATCCTGACTGAAGGCTTTTTTCGAGGTTTTCCTCAGTCACAAGGCCTTAAAGCCCTCGAACATTCCTTCCCAGCTATCCAAACACTCTTATAACCTAGTTAGTCACCTGAAGAGAGGCACATCAGGTAAAGCTGGTGTGCACCCTAGAACGGATATTCCTACGAAAAGTTAAATTAAATTAACACACACATCCGGTTTTCCTTAGTATAAATGAGGTTTACACCTCCAATAGTCGCCGGAATACACGATTTCAGTCGGTTATAACTGTTTAAAAATGCTTCCAATTAAAATATATAATTCCAAAGAGAGTTTAACGTTGTTTCTTTTGAATATATTTTTCTGTTCCAAAAAATATTTTCCGTTTTTAAATTAACTCATTTCACTGTTGTAGCGTGTTTTTGCAACACACCTTAAGCGATCAGATAAGTTTATTTGAAAAAAACGCAAATATTTATTGAAACGGAGTATGAGCATTAAATTCTTTATGGAATTACATACATTTATTTACTTTTTGAAAAATTTTTAACAAAGAATTTTTTGCCACGTTTTATATTTAAATAATCCTAAATACATAAACTAAATTTGAAATATGTACAATTAATATCAAAATAGATTTAAAAAAATAATAAAGCCACTTGCCACGTTTTAAATACAATACAAGTATTTATTTAAATAATCCTAAATACATAAACTCAATTTTAAATATGTACAATTAGTATCAAAATAGATAAAAAAAAAAAATACTATAGCGGCTCACGAGGCTTCTTTCCAAAACTTTTTAAGATGAGCGAAAAGCAATTATATCTTATACTATCGAGCAAGACTCTACGCCCGTCTTGAATGTAGGAATAGAGGAATGTAGGAATGCCGCCGCGCGATGCAAGTGCAGCGGCAAGTAACAGCTTTAGTAGGGCGTAAACTACCGCCCCCAGACAAAATCAATAGAGGCGGAGAGGCGGCCGCCCCCGCTCCCCCCCCCCCTTGCTTCTATGACGTAGGCGGGTGGGCGCTGGCCCCTCCCGAAACTGCAGAGCCGGAGACATTATGTTACTCTTTCAGCCCTCAATGTATTCACAAGATAGAACCCTTCCATGGACACATTGAGGTGATGGGTATTAAAACCGCCCAAAATTATGTTTTTTTATTATATCATGAGAACGCTTCCAAATATTGAAAAAGTGATTCTGATCCTGTCTTTGGTTTAGTATCAGCTACACAACGGATTTAGAAACATTCAGAGTTTGTTATCGTAACGATTGTTATTTTATTTATAATTTAATAATTAATAATTTCTAAATAAATAAAATGCCGATCGTAAAAATATTTTTTTTTAACTTTTTGAACCATTGTGTAGCTGATACAAAACCAAAGGCTGAAACAGAATCACTTTTTCAATATTTGAAAGATTTCTTATGATATAATAAAAACAAACATTAATTTGGCGCGGTTTTAATACCCATTCCCGTTAAGATTCCAACCAGATAACAGGGTGGAACTGAAAAAGGGTCTTATCAAATGTTCAAAACAAAATATAACATTTTTTGAGTGGCATATTAGGTACTTTCGATATTACATTGAGTTGTGAAGTCAAATCGTGTTGTAACATCTTCTGGAGCCAAAACCAAGTAGTGGCAGCTAAAATTGATTATATAGTGTAAATTCACCTTTCTATATACTAGGAAGTTAAAGTTACGAAAAATGTCTATGCGTTATAGTTATTGTAGTGAGAATTGTTTCTTCCGCCGGTACAAACCACATGTTTGTGCCGGTGGATGAAAAAGTTCGCACTATACATTTTGTTTTGACCTCCTAGTATAAACAATGTGACTTTACACTATACAACAAGATTCAGCTTTCACATTTTGTTTTTGGCTCCAGAAGATGTTACAACACAATTTCACTTTGCAACACCAAATCGAGAGTAATACGCCACCGAAATAAATTAAATTTGTTTTCAACACTTTGTATGACCTTATTTCAGTTTACCTTCCATAAGTGTATCGCAGCTTCTTTGTCAATACGGGGAGGGGGGCGATGCACCGTAACGCACGCTTCTCTTCAAGGAAGGTGGATCGGGCAACACTGAGGACAGTTTTCAAGTCGAGCGCGTTGAATTGATGCTCCGTCTTCAGCGTCCGGTTTGGTTCCGACTAAAAGCAAGGTCTACTTGATCTCCGCCTAGCGGAGGCTCGTCGAGTTCGACGAGCCTCCGCCAGGCGGAGATCAAGTAGACCTTGACTAAAAGTGGCGGCTACTATAGAAGGCCGCGTTTAGACAGTCTAACTATTTGTTAAATAAATAAATAAAATAAATTCACATTTAGAGTCTACCCACTCAGTAACGAAACTGATTTGCAGCGGGGGACTTTAATTTAAAGCGTCTAAACCAACCCTGTAGGCTCCAAACACCATCGACGAGTGAGCGATAACCAATCAAAGATCGATATTTCAAATACGAATCAGTGATTGGACAGAGGGAACACCTACGGATAAATGTCAGAATCAACAAGGCCGATTCAGAACAATTTAAAATTTATTGAGTGCTTCGTTGCTAGGACGGCTCCAAAGTCACCGTTTACTTATTCCTAAGACAAGAAATAATGGAACTGAATCCATATTTGAAGTGAAAAAACTTCTGCCTTCTGCAGTCTGACTCAAGCCAGTAGGGGAGGGGGGGAGAAGGGGGGGGGGGTAGCCCGCGGAGGATCGGGTGTCGTCTAGCCGCAACGTTCGGCTGGGGCTGCATTCCTCCGATATGGGGGAGAGCCAAAGACAACCAACAGCCGTTCATATTCAACGGTCATTATTTGCATTACAGTATTACACGATCACTCTATGTGGTCTAGTCTGCAGGGCTACGATCAAGGTCCGTAAATCCCCTAAAGGGGACTCGTCGAACTCTCGAGGTCGTTCCATCCATTTCCACGATGTTAAAATCACAATTCAAATGGGAGAATCATCCAGCAAAAGTAATGAATTGATCAGTCAAACATATTACATTACAAATTGTTCCAAAAGTAAAGCCAAATATGACCGAAGTTCTTATGAATGTTTCTTTGTTGCAATAAAAATATCCGTTCTTTAAAGTTTATATTAATTTTTGTCACCTGATGTTGCTGCACACCTTTCACATCTAATTAATACATTACGAAAAAGGCAATTATAATATGACGGAAGAAAGAGCATTAAGTTCTCTAGAGTATGACATACTTTGAATTTCTTTTGGGGCAATTTAAAAATATTTCAAAGCGATTTCAACAGACCGAAATAGTATCGGGTGTTCCGCAAGGTAGGTGGATTTCAAACCACCCTGTGGAAGCCCCGGATATCTATTGGTTAAAATTGTCAAACAGCTCTTTCTTAAAAACGTTTTTCTTTTTCGATCAATATTACCGTTTTATCAAATAACCTAATAATACATATTTTTAATGTTTTATTGGGTCGTGCCTTATATTATAACCGATATGTTCAACTCCAAACGCCTTTCGAAAAGCTAGACAAAATTATGTAATTCCCACATAACACGGTTCAATACTTTCGTCAAACCAAAGATTACTGAGTAAGGAAGATAGTTCATCCATATGGGAATTCGTCTGCGCGTATCTGAGCGTAATTTTCGAAGTCCAACGTGTAGTTCGAGTTCTCACCGCAAGAGTCACTCTTCCAAAAGTTTAAAGCTCAAGGTCCACTGAATCCCCTGGCACGTACTAGCGATCTAGTAGACCTTGTTTAACGGTAACGAAGTCAAACGCAAGGTCTACTAGATCGCTAGTAGCCGCCAGGGGATTTAGTGGACCTTGGTCAAACGTGCAGGGCTAGCGCTCCTTGCGGTCAGAATTCAAACTAGTGGTGAAACTTAAAAATTTTGGCTAAAACTCGCGCAGATATATTAACACGGCGATGAAACATCTTCCCCACTCAGTTATCTTTGGTCAAACTTATTGAATTCAAGGACAAAAAAGCATCAATTAATAGAAGCTATATTGTTACAGTTTTTTACCAACTGTTATTGATTCGCTTTTGTTCTTGAATTCAATAAGTTTGACGAAAGTATTGAGTCGTGTAATGTCGGCACAAGTCAATTGCTTGCTTCTCTTCAACTTACTATCTCCTATTTTAAAATAAATGAACAATCCAGAAATCCAGCATCTCAGTCGACAGAAAATAAATCCCGCTCAATAAAAATCGCTTACAAAATCGTTCATAAAATAATCTTTCTCTCGCTTTGCCAGAGTCTTCGCGAAGCTACTCATAAAGGAGTGACTAAGTAAAACAAAGAGAGATTTTGATGAATTATTCAAAGCTATAATAAATTATCCTTCTTCTGATAAGGCATTCATTCTTTCTTTCTCTCGCTCAAAGTTTATAAGTTATGGTGCGCTCAAGCAGAGAAAAAGTACGCCCGACTGAGCTTTAGACTAGAAGGAGTGAAAATCTAATCTATTTAGACTCTTTTTTTCTCGTTACGATCAAGTTGGAATTTGTTCTAGACTCGTGATGGTTCGTTCTCGACCTCATCTCAAATATGAGCTATAGCTCGATTGCCAGAAATAGATATAATATCTCTAACGTTTGTTTGTCTGTTTATTTATTTTTTTCAAAAGTCATACATAACATAAAACATACTCAATATTTGTATGCCACTATTTGATGATGAAACACAATTTATTAAATTATAAGCAATCAAAAAAATTACAGACATTCTGTATAAAATTCCCTTAATTGATGACTCTCAACACTTTTAATATAAAAATAATACGGAAACATAATGAGTGGACAGTCGATATATAACAATAGATAATATAGTATGAGGAAAAAAGAAAAAAAAAACCTCTTCGGAATATGCCCCCATAAGAATAATCTTGAGGCGGGGCAGTTACGTTCTTATTACATTGAAATTTTGGATTGAAAATGTAAAGAAAAAATTACAATTAAGGTTCACTAACTTACATGCATTTTACAATTTTACAAACTTTGAAGCTACGACAAGGCTAATTATGTAGGCTAAATGTGTAATAGGGAAGTCTCATCAAAAATAAATATTCCTCAAAGTACCTAAAAATGGAAGATCATTATCTAAAAATACGGGCGGTATAATTTTTATATCTGAGAAGCGTATATTTCCAATTCTATTAGCATTTTAAGTTTGAAATTTGGAACTTCTCGTTCCGTAATTGAAAAACGGCCCTTGACGTCATAACTCTTGTCAACAACTGCCTCCTTGAAGTATTCTTAATAATATCAACGATATTAAGTTGGAAATTTTACAATATCTAGTATGCAGTGACTTTACAACAATACCTTTTATACCACTGTTTTCTTCAGAAAATACATTTTGATACAGTATTTACCAAAACGTGTTTAAAATAATGCAATTATTTAACATATTGTTGTTAATTTATGTTGCGAAGTGTTCATTTACTAACTAGAAATAAACGTTGGTTCAGTTAAAGTCTTATGAGAGCAATAATCTACTAAAGGGTGGGATTTCAGTACAATTTGTAGGATATAAAATTATTGTTTACTGACATATGACGTCACAACCTTTTAATCACGAGAAAGATGGCGCAGGTTCGTTTCTGAGCGTGTTTTGACAGCAATATCTTTGACTTGCTGTTAAAGCGATGTTAATGCACCTTTTGAGCCGAAACCAATTAGTTCCCGTTTATTTTAACTTGAGGTAACCAGTAAGCAAATAAAAAAAATGCGTGAGACTTCCCTATTGTAGTAGTGTATGGGCGTGTAGCGTGTATATACTCATCTCTTCATATCTCTCAGTAAGGAAGGCCGTGCCAATACGGTGACGCAATCAATACCGGACGTCTGGCAGTGAAGTCTGCGATAGATAAGATCTTTGCTGCTCTGAATAAAACATCCTCGAAAATAACCTCTTTGATTTCAGTAGTGTCCTCTCTCTCTCTCTCTCTCTCTCGGTACCAGTGGCGGCTCGTCACACGGTCACGTGAGCCCTCCCCCCTCCCCCCTCCACCCTCCTCCTGCAATCACATTCGTCATACAGCTGTCCCAACGTAAGTATTCTCATGCTTACGACACAGCCGAGTCCAATGGTAAAGTTGTCCGTTTATAGTAGAAACGAAACGTTTAGAGCTAATGGCCATGTTTGTGTATTGAACCATTATAATCGGCTTGTAAACCAAGATTTACTATAAAAACACGGTTGCCAATTTTATAATAACGGAGGTCTAAAGAATGTCACCCTTTGATAGAAAAAGAATTGCAATGAAATGACAACAGCGCGCTACCTGTTGGCCCTTTAAACCCTATTTCACTGTCCATTAGACAAACGTTGGTCACTAGCTCCAAACGTTTCGTTTCTATTATGAGCGGACAGACAATAAACTTAATTTTCTACTTTTCTAGTTCAAACAGGTCTATGAGAGATAATTTACATCTTCCGTTGCTTAGCTGGAACTGTGTGCGTGGCTTATAAAGCTTAAGCAGCGGAAGATTGAATTACGAATGTGTGGAAGAACGGAGAGGAATGTTTTGGTTTTCATGAAATTAGCGCGGTTGAAGGGGGCCGTAGATAAGGATCTGAGTTCGGTATGCGAATACTTACGTTGGGGCTAGTATATAGTTGTCCAAAGTTTACCTTCGGTATTTCGGTATCGGTATTTGCGTGGGTTTGTCTCGGGCGGTTCACTGGTTGGTTACGAGTGTCTCGCTTGTGACGAAAGCATAATATGAAGGTATTATGAGTTTCACTCCGAGCTGCGAGCGCGAAAAATGGCACGGTTTCCAATTTGCCGAGTGTTTGTGAACCCCCTAAAGTCTTCTTTATATTCACTTATAGATTTACAAGTCCTTGTGCCATTATCTTGCCATTCAATTTTCCTCCTCTCAACGGTTGCAAAAACGACCTTTCCCAACATAAGGGGTAACTGGCAGGGGGTTGCTACTTGTTTTCCTGGTATCCACTCGGACTTCAATAACAAAAAAGCAAACAGTTTTTGGAAACCGAAATTCTAACGGTTCTGTTGGAAATAATAATTGAACAACCTTCCCATTTCCAATCAACAGCACTAATCGGACATGACAGTTGCTCCACGCATTCTTATCTTACCATCAGCAGTTCCAAGACATGCTAGCGACTCAAGACGAGTTTTCTTAACCAGAGGTGATCGCAGCTCGCAGTGAAACCCATAATAGTCTTGGGTTGTCTATACCCATTTTTAACCCCACGAGCCGCCACTGCTCAGTAGTCGGCGAGACATTTTAGGGGATGAGAACTCGACTCTTCTCTCGTAAATATTGAATGGCGTCATTACCCGTGAAAGGGCCTTGCTAGCTAGATTGCCATCTAATATCTACTATATAGGCAATATACTCTCTTTGCTATTTCGTTGGGCGGTGACTTTGCTTTGCATTTGCATGGAAACTTGGCAGCTTTCTACAATTTGTCTCGTGACATAATAAAAATAATAATGAAGATAGTAATAACATATCAACTTGTAAGTACAGTTTTATTCATTCATTTATTTAATGTCGATAGTATTCAGAGAAGAAAAAAACATAATATATAAAGGAGGTTTTTCTATTTTTGCAGACATTATTAACTTTAAGAAAAATAGTTTCGTTCTTCTGGAACTTTCTGAATATGAATTTATTTAAAATGTATTGATGTTTTTTTTAACTATTTCTCACAATTTCGTTTTTAAAAGTTTGTTTTTAAGATACGAACAGAAAACTTTAAGTTCTCAAGCTCTGCTTCCACAGACTATAATGTATATAATATGATACATACATTATTAATATTATATATTGAATATTATTATATAACAGATCTTGTGAAATTTGTCCAATAAACAGATATAACGAGTTCACAATACTACATCACATAAATACATTAGGGGAGGCGTAGCAAGTGCACATAGAGCGTTGTGAGCTATCCGGCCAACACTCACTGAATATTGGATACACACAACAACTTTCAACAATAAGAATTTTTAAGTCATTGCAAGACTGTTAATTTTGACTTCTTTGGAATCTTTGGATAATTTTCCAATGGGCGAGGCGTACAACAAACGACTACACTGCAGCGCTTCGAGCGTTCCGGCCACTGATCTCTGCCTGCTAGAAGTAACCGAAACCCCATCGAGGAGGCAGTGCACTTCTAATTATTGTAAAATCATCTAAAGATTTCAAAGAAGTCAAATAATTTTGCAATGACTTAAGAATTCTTATGGGGAGGCGTAGCAAGTGCACAGAGAGAGTTGCGAGCGATCCGACCAACAGTCACTGAATATTGGATACACACAACTTTAAACAATAAGAATTCTTAAGTCATTGCAAAACTGTTAATTTTGACTTCTTTGGAATCTTTGGATAATGGGCGTCTCAGGCGCGACTTTCTGCCGCTCACAGCGCTAGCAGTACTGAAAGGTACAACTCAATCTTTTCATCTCGTTTTCTCAATTCAACTTTTCAGTCGTTTATATTTAGAAATTTATAAATTTAAGTCATCCATTATTGGCCATTGTAGTAATGTTTTACAAGGTTTGTGATTGACGATAGTTTTGCCATTAGATACAAAATAAACACATTGTCTTTTGACAGCATAGACAGTTCGGATATGTGCTGCTACCTACTTCAGCTTCCCATTTTACAATAATAAGTAGTGCACTGCCTCCTCAATGAGGTTTCGGTTAATTCTAGCAGGCGGAGATCAGTTTTGCCGGAACGCTCGCAGCGTGTAGTCGTTTGTTGTACGCCTCTCCATAGGGACCTCCCCACTGATCTCCGCCTGCTAGAAGTCACCGAAAACCCCTCTAGAAGCCAGTGCAAAAATCTCTATCGGTTCCAAAGAAGTCAAGTAATTTTTCCAAAGACTTAGAAATTCTTATTGTTGAAAGTTGTGTGTATCCAATATTCAGTGACCGATGGCCGGATCCAATGATATTCAACAGCTATAGTAGGCTAGCTAGATCACCAGTCCCCCAACCTTCCACTCAGTAGCGAGCGTAGCAATTTGAAGCCATTTTGAATTGGGCAGTTTACATGCTAATTTGGACCTTTCAGTACTGCAAGCGCTGCGAGCGGCAGAAAGTCGCGTTAGAAACTCCTATTCCCGCCTGTGTTATTTACCCAATTCAAATTCTTCTATAATTGACATGCTTGTGGCTGCTAGGTTGCGCATCTAGCCTACTATAGGTGTTAAATATCATTGGCCGGATCGCTCGCAACGCTCTCTGTGCACTTGTTACGCCTCCACATACTTGGTTTCATTTCACTTTTAACGTTTCACACTCTCGATAAAATTGTTACAAGGGATCTTTAAGTTTAAAATTTAAAAATCGTTTACTCTCGCGAAATCTTAGAACTATGTAAACGAGCTTCTTTTCTCGTAAATATTGGATGGGCTTGCCTCATGTGTAACGACATAATCCATGAAGCATCTTGCTTTAGCTATTGTTACATAGTATAACAACATGTAACAATATAGACTCTATAGGCAGTTCCAAGATTTTCTTCGCAATTTTACCCCTAGGGTGGTGCTTTGCTTTCATTATATTCGAAACTTGGCAGCTTTATTCAAAATCTCATATTTACGACCGTAATAATAACGCATAAAGTAACGACCTCAACTTAGACGTGGTTGTAAAACGACTAGGGCCTGAATTATGAAATATTAAGTTAGCTACTAACTTGTTTTATCCATGACATCCAGGTTTCCCATTGGTTGTTTCAATGGTGATAACAACCCACTAAGGGCCGGTCTTACAATTTCCTAATGGGAAAGTTATTACTAGCAATTAAGCTATTTGGAGGATTTCAAGGGTTTTGATTGGTGGTTGCCATGGAGACAACAAGCTATTCGACGAATAAGTAGTTATTTGGACATTATCAGACTGGACCTAAATATTTTATTTTTCTGGGTCTAACTTTGCCGGTTTCTAATCTTCGCAGAGATAAATAAAACTACAAATTTAAAATTTAAAAAATCCGAACGCTCTGTTATTTAAAATGTATATGATTAAAAAAAATTATTCAATTGCTTCCGATTTTTTAATATTTCAGCGATGCAAATTAACAACCTATTGAATTTAATAACCGTCATATGTAGAACGTAAAATATTTAAGTTCATCCATCGTTAGAATATTTTATGAATTATTTTATGAATTATTTTATGAGTTAACCAAAAACTGTGCGTGAATAAGTGATTTTATTATTATTATTTATATTTCAGAAATGCTTTTGTTTATTGAAAAACTATGGTTGGTTTATAGGGAAGAAAATTATAACAACTAAATCAATTTACTATAAAAAGTATGCGCTGGCATTACAATCTACAAATAGGAAAGTTTTTTGTAGCAAATAATTCATTTGGATGATTCAAAAGGTTTTCATTGGTCGTCGCCATGGAGACAACAAGCTATTCGACGAATAAGTAGTTATTGGGACATTATAATACTGGGCGTCAGTAAATAATTATACATATCTACATATGAATTATATTTTTTTATTGTTTAATATCTATATAATGTTTAATGTTCCTTGCTGCGGCTGACACGTTAATCAATCAATCAACCCCTTTAGAATAGTTGTTTTCATTTTAGTCGGTGTATTTATGATAAGTTTTCCTGTATAGGCTAGTTGTAACTATTGTTCACCTTGAGAAATCACTTCATAACTAAACACTCTTTCATGAAATATCTTCATGAATGCACACATTTCCTGATTATAAAATAAATAAATTCACATTTAGAGTCTACCCACTCAGTAACTAAACTGATTTGCAGTGGGGGACTTAATTTAAAGTGACTAAACCAACCCTGTAGGCTCCGAACACCATCGACGAGTGAGCGATAACCAATCAAAGATCGATATTTCAAATACGAAACATATGAATTAGTGATTGGACAGTGCGAACACCTGCGGACAAATGCCAGAATCAACAAGGCCGATTCAGAACAACTTTGAATTTATTGAGTGGTTCGTTGCTAGGACGGCTCCAAAGTCTCCAAATGATGTCAACACATTTATTATTTTCATTACTGGATCGATAACGCTTTCACAACAACCGTAAACCAACACATTACAACTTAATGCCCGTAACAGTGTTTATCGTCCGTACTTCACAGCTAATGCACTCACAGCATCCCGGTTACAGTGCATGGCTATTACTAGCAAGTGAAGCATATCCAGAGGCGGACTGGGGGGTTAAGGGCCCCGTACGGAAAAGGATGTTAGGGGCACCGGGACTTGGCGAAGCTTTAAGGGGTCTGGGGCGAAGGGAGGCGAAAATTTTTCAGCCTACTATTTTGTTAGAACGCAAATAAACACGTTTAAAAATCGATAAATGATGATGTTATGTGGAACAACGTGTTGAACTGTGAACACCACTTTCAAAAACGAAATTGATGAAGAAACTTTCCTAACACTGGCAGTTGTATATTTCAAACTTTATTGTTTCCCAACCCTCTACAAATATCGACTACTAGTTGTCCACTCGCATCGTTTAATTTGTACTCGTAACAAGTGTTGTAGCTGGGTATGCAGCTGGGTCGGGGGCGAAGCCCCTGCCGCCGGAGGCAACGTCGCCGAAGGCGAAACAATTTGCGGCCCTGCATGATGCTTAGTGGACTAAAACGCGTTTTGAGGCGAAATCCTATCATGAAAAACAATTAAAGTAAAGTCAATATTACACTGATAATTCCTAACGTCATAGGTCTAGGATAGGAACTCGATCCTGTCATTTGAGAAGTAATCTTACGGCTAGTGCTGCGCTGGATCGGATTTCAGTAGGCGCCGACAGATATTGCCACAAAGTTCGCCTTTTTAAATTTTGAACGCTTATAGGCACGTGATCAGCCCGATTTTCAGTCAGCTATTTTACGGAAAGTGGCTTTGTAATGACACATGACTTGAAAACTCCTTTATGTCATTTTTACATGAGCCTATTCTATTATAAATGGGCAAAATGGTACTTTCAGATATAACAAAGTTTACTCGCAAACTATCAAAAGTCACTCTCAAGTATAGCGAGCTAGCGAGCAGAAATCTTGAGGGTTCTTCTTTCCTATTAATTTGTCTAGAACGCATATAAACAAGTGTACAAATCGATAAATGATGATAGGTGTGTCGAACAACATGTTGAACTTGTGACACCACTTGAAAAATTAAATTAAAGAAATTTCCAGCACTCGCATGTTTTATATTTCAAACTAAACTATAAAAAAGTAAGCTCTGAGGAAGAAAGCGGAAATCTTTGTAGCACTTCTAGATGGTCTATATAACTCTATATGTCCCTTTTCACTGACATCAGATACATATTATGCTCTTCTTACTATTGTTTCATAATCTATATAGCGTAAGATATTTTCAGGGGGTTGGGTGGTGGCCCTCAAGGGGGCCCCCACCCGGGGGGGGCCCCGTACGGGTTTCCGTATTTCCGTACCTGCCAGTCCGCCCCTGAGCATATCTATCTGGTTGAGCTGTTTGTTTTTCGCACTCGACGCGTCCGCGCCAGAGCAGTTACAAAGGTAGTCAAGCAATAAGCATTACTGCTAAGTCTTAACACGCATCGGTGCTTTATTTGGAAATCCTTAATTAGTTAGGTACTGCTAAACATTTTAGAAAAGTATATTCACAGACGACAAACCAAGGCACCAAATGCTACAACTAAACATGACAGTCCTGTGAAAACGAAACAGGAAAGGATATCTCTACGTCAAAAACCACACAAAATTTTAATTTTTAAATTATAAATGGACTTCGAAATAGAAAATCTGAATCAACAGCGCACTGTGGTTTGGTAAGCCCTACATACTGAATGTTTTAAGTTGTGTTTTTATCTTAAATTAATTTTATTACTAATTATTGATGTAATCATCAAAATAACTACGATAATGGTTTAGTTTGTAGGGCTTACCAAAACACAGTGCGCTGTTGACTAATATTTTCTGTTTTGTGTAGCAATCTTGAGATATAATTAAAAAATGAAAATGTTCTGCGGTTTTTGACGCAAAGGTACCCTTCGCTCTTAACGTTACGTTACTTAACGAATTGCCAAGCAGTTATTTGCGGAACAATTCAACTTTGTGCTTTAACAAATATGTCCGCAGGCGATCGACGAAGTAGTAACAGAATTGAAAAACAATATGGGCGAGATATCGGATACAATGTCAATAAAGTGATATTGAACGGAGGTGCCCCCCCCCCCCACCCCCCACCCCCAGCGGGGGCGGCATTAACCTCACCCCCAGCCGGCAGTCGGCTAGGCGCGTAAACTGGTGCAACGTTGCCAAATATGTTAGGCTACAGCTAACCGAACAGCAAGTACGACTTTATATATGTATATGTATACATGTATATGTAAATAAAAAACATGTCGGGTTATTACGCCACGTCGGTCACACTAACCTAAAACCATGTTTAGGCGTTTCGAGACCGCTCTCAGTCGTTCTGACGAGGGGACCCAGAGCGGCCCCGAAACGCGTCAACATGGTTTTAGGTAAGTGTGACCAACGTGGCGTAATAACCCGACGTGTTTTTATTTTACAAACATTAACCCGGGCCACGAAAGCCTCCGTATTTGTATATATATACATATGATTTCTTAGATTTTGTTGGATGCAAAACGTTGTCATTTTTTGTGATGATAAACGTTGGATTGGGTTTACCGTTAAAAATGTGTTCGTATTATATATATATATATATATATGTATATATAAAATTGTGAAGGCAATTTCAAGGAGAAACGTTATGTTAATATTAGCCATTCTTAGGTTCAATCCGCGTACAATGAAAATGCTAAATGAATTCAAATAATATATATATACATATATATAATCATTTCTTAGATTTTGTTGGTTGCAAAATGTATAGTATGAAAACATTTTTACGGTGAAACCAATCCAACGTTTATTTATATAAAATAATAGTCAACGTTTCGACGACTGTAGAATCGTCCTTTTTTATTTATGTTATTATTTTATATAAATAAACGTTGGATTGGTTTCACCGTCAACATTTTTTCATAAATATGTATATATATATATATGTATATATAAAATTGTGAAGGCAATTTCAAGGAGAAACGTTATGTTAATATTAGCCATTCTTAGGTTCAATCCGCGTACAATGAAAATGCTAAATGAATTCAAATAATATATATATACATATATATAATCATTTCTTAGATTTTGTTGGTTGCAAAATGTATAGTATGAAAACATTTTTACGGTGAAACCAATCCAACGTTTATTTATATAAAATAATAGTCAACGTTTCGACGACTGTAGAATCGTCCTTTTTTATTTATGTTATTATTTTATATAAATAAACGTTGGATTGGTTTCACCGTCAACATTTTTTCATAAATATGTATATATATATATATATATATATATATATATATATATATATATGTATATATATATATATATATAAAACAATTGTGAAGACACCGAAACAGGTATCTCAAAAACGGGCCACCCTAACCGCGCAACAAGTGTGTACTCACCCTCGTTGAAGATCTGTTTCTCGGTGGTGACGAGCGGCTGGTGGGCATCGCTATGGTTGTACGACCTCGCGTTGTGGTGGTACTGCTGCTTGTTGTAATAGCCGCCACCTGATTGGCCGGCGCGGTTGTTGGGGCGTCGCATCGCGGCGCGTTGCTGCTGGGTGGCGCGCGCGTAGGTGCCCGCCGAGCCGCCCACGCCCTCGGGCTCGCCCTCTTCCTCGTTACCCGAACCGGACCCGCCATCTTCTGTGGGGGAGAACAGAGACCCGTTAATGACCTCCTTGTAACCGCCATCTTGTCCAAGGTAAAACAGAGACCCGTTAATAACTTCCTTGTAACCGCCATCTTGTCCAAGGTAAAACAAAAATCTGTGAATAACCTCGATGTTACCGTCATTTTGTGCAAGGCAAATAGATACCCGCCATTTACTACAAACCCTAGCCGCCATATTCTGTAAGGGAAACAGAAAGCCGTCAATAATTTCCTTGTAACTGCCATCTTGTCCAAAGTAAAACAGAGACCCGTTAGTGACTTCCTTGTAACCGCCATCTTGTCCAAGGTAAAACAGAGACCAGTTAATGACTTTCTTGTCACCGCCATCTTGTCCAAGGTAAAACAGAGACCAGTTAATGACTTTCTTGTCACCGCCATCTTGTCCAAGGTAAAACAGAGACCAGTTAATGACTTTCTTGTAACCGCCATCTTGTCCAAGGTAAAACAGAGACCAGTTAATGACTTTCTTGTCACCGCCATCTTGTCCAAGGTAAAACAGAGACCAGTTAATGACTTTCTTGTAACCGCCATCTTGTCCAAGGTAAAACAGAGACCAGTTAATGACTTTCTTGTCACCGCCATCTTGTCCAAGGTAAAACAGAGACCAGTTAATGACTTTCTTGTCACCGCCATCTTGTCCAAGGTAAAACAGAGACCCGTTAATGACTTTCTTGTAACCGCCATCTTGTCCAAGGTAAAACAGAGACACGTTAATGACTTTCTTGTAACCGCCATCTTGTCCAAAGTAAAGCAGAGACCCGTCAATGACTTCCTTGTAACCGCCATCTTTTCCAAGGTAGAACAGAGACCCGTTAATGACTTTCTTGTAACCACCATCTTGTCCAAAGTAAAACAGGAAACTCCATTTTGTACAAGGCAAATAGAGACCCGCCAATTACTACAAACCCGAGTCGCCATCTTCTGTAAGGGATAACGGCCCTACCTGTTAATAATTTCCTAGTAGCCGCCATCTTGTACAAGACAAAAGAGAGACCCGGTAATTACTACTAAAATGCAAAACAGAAACCTGTCAGTTACTTCAAATCAGAGTTGCTATTTTGTGCCAGGCAAAATAGACACCCGTCAATAACTTCCTTGTAACCGCCATTTTGTGCAAGGGTAAACAGAGATCCCTTAGCTACTTCCTCTTAGCCGCCATTTTGTGTAAGGCAAAACAGAGGCCCGTCAGTTACTTCCAATCATAGCCGCCATTTTGTGTCCACCAATTCTGATTTCCAAAATGTTTTACAATGTCCATTCTACTTGTTGAATGGGTTATCCTTGCAGTTCTTCTCACAAGAACCGATTAACATAAAACCTCGTAAACCCGTACGCACATCCAATTAGAATACGCGAATTAGCGTAAGTAAATAACTTAAATTAACCACTTCATTCACATAAAAACTTACGTTAATTACTAACTAAGTAAGCCGATGAAAATAATTAACACATTCCCCTTGTACGCACGCAGTGTAACTTAAGAAATTAGCGACAGGTTCAAGTGCAGGTGTAACTTTTCTCTTCAACCGTATACGTTAATTAGTTTTGTATATACTTATACCAATGTAGACAGCCATTCTTAATATTTTTCTTCTCAACTTTGAGACCACGCTAATTTGCTTGCGATAATTGCGTGTCAACTTGGTTTCATGTTACCATTACTGTAGTTGGTGCAACGAAAAAGTTGCCGTTAGGTAGCAGCACCAACCAAGCCCTATGACTCTATAGCAGTAGGCGGTGAAAATTTATTTCAAATAGAACGCCGCCATTGTTATGGCTTTCACGCTATTTTATTTGAAATTATCTATTTAAAAAAAAGAAAACTTATTAAGCTTAACACAAACTAAACACTCTAGTTTTTTAACAGCATCTGGTTTAAATATACTATTTTATTGAAGCCGTTTCAATTATTTTAAAACACAAATTATGAAAATTTGAATGTTGATCCACGTAGTCTCTGGATTACAAAAACCATGTTAATTCCATATTAATGGCAGCCTTCAATATGCAATAACGACCGCAGCGCCAGTGCGTCATCTAGACCTACTAAAGTACTATTCCAACATCTTTGGTACCAACAGTAAAATTATTCAAAAAATGCAATACTAAGTTCTTTGGCAAGATTTTGTATCACATTTCATGTTGAAAACTACAGGGCGGGTTTCATAATTTTTTTAAACTCCGTTTAACCGGTAGTCGGAGATTCTCCACAAACAAACATGGCGACTGCCATGGATTTTTAATGTAATAAATCGGAGCTTAAGAGCGTTCGGCAGTAGGAGTTTTACAGATGTATTGGCCGTCAACTGCAATTACTCTTAAACTAATAGTAGGATTAATATAAATATTTACCTACTTGTAGAGGGATGTCATATCTATGCATGGTGTTAGGTACATTTGTCACCAACCTATTCAAAAATAATGTACCCATTTTTAAATAGACTCACTGTATTATTTCGCCGAACATTTTCGACGAAAGTAATTTATTTGCATAATTCAATCGTGAGTATATTATTTTTGAGCAGGCTTGTCACAAATGTACTTAATACCATGCGTAGATATGACATCCCTCTGCAAGAAGGTAAATTTTTATAAAAATCCTATTATTTGTTTAAGAGAAATTAGTTGACTAAAATTGTCAAAACTACTTCCGAACGACCTTAACAAAATAAGTGAATTATTAGCATAATGATGTAATATATGGTTTAAATAGGGAGGACAATATTTGTAACAAAATTTGTAACCAATGAAGAGGTTACTAAAGATTTCTTTTTCGCCTCATTGTTGTAGGGGTGTACTCAGTATTCACACAGTGCGCGTGGTAGACATGTTGTGCGCCAAACCGGTATGTTTGTTTACTTTCGATCGACTACCAATTCGCTGTAGCTCTATTGTATCAGATGGCGTTTGGTTGAAGTTCTACTGTTCTCCAACCAATATGGCCGGTTCAAGTCTTTTGTCTTGCGGCCAATTTTTTGTGGTTTTCTGTCAAACAATAATTTTCGTAAACTTTGTTGGGGGATATAAAACATTCATATTTAGTAGTAAACATATTCTTAGGGCCTGAATTACGAAATATTTAGACCCAATATTATGAAATATTAATAATTAGACTACTTATTTGTTTTCACCATGGCCATAACCAATGGGAATCCTGGATGCCATAGATAAAACAAGTTAGCAGCTTACTAAATATTTCATAATTAATTGGTTCTTAGTAAGATTAAGATTTTAACTTGCTTCCTAAATGTGTGCCAGATTTCTCAATTAGACCATTTCAAAAACTATCTAGGACCCTTTGTACGATTATCATCACGGTCCTCTAAATCTTTATTAGCAACAATGAACAACAATTAAAAACATAACATCAAGGTTAGTAGATGATGATCTTGTGTGCATCAATGAACCATGATATAACATTTGAAAATTGATTTTTAATTGTTGTGTATTGTTGTTCTTGAAGATTTGGCGACCGTGATGATACTCATACAAAACCCCTAGATAGTTTTTGAAATGGTCTATTTACTAGCCAATGATAAATGTTTCATAATACTGGGCCTTAGTAAGCTTACATGACAGTAACAACCCAACGATTGATATGAAATGTGTTCGGGTCTACCCGCACGTCCGTCCTACAACCAGCGAGCGAGGAATACAAATGTCGAGCTATCAGGGATTCAGGAAAGCGCAGAGCTTATGAAATATGTATATTACACGTGGCGGTTTTAAATTCAATGATGCAATTCGGGGCCGACCGGGGATGTTTTCTGTATGAGTCAAATCTCCCAGTGTTGACGGAAAATTACTATTTCAAACAGTTAATTCAGGTATTAAATCCTCGTTTACTGTTCGTGCCAACATAATATAACCAATCAGAGCAGGATTAAATGTGCGTGTTGAATTGTGTAGCATTGGTTGTTCTAAATGTTGTGCTTCATATTCGAATGAAGTTACATGGAATCATCATTTTCATTTGATACGTACAGACACCGTGTGTCAGTACATACAGCGCTATATGTGGCCAAATGTAGCAACTCATTGGTGAAGATTGCATTCTGCGGTTGAAAATAGTGCCGGATATTATTGTGAAATATCTTGTTTTTTGTTTGTTTTTCTTGTTGATGTGTTTTTATTTTGTTTTGTTGTTTCGTTTTGTGTTTGTTTTTTATTTTTATATTGTCTTGTTTTGTTTGTGTTAGTTGATTGTTGTTTGCAAGTCTAAAACGTGTTCTGATATAAATGGTGCCTTGCCTTTTAAGATGTAGGCCTACTGATGGAATTCATAATATGTACAACATTTTTAAAAGCCGTATTTAATTAAACAATTTTCACAATTTTGCCATGATTGACGTAGGAAGAACGACGATACTTCATCGGAAAGTTGCGTGACATTGCCACTTGAGCGCTTCATTTGTTTTCACTAGCGCCCTCAGTGGCCAAATTCTGTACCTATAAGGTTTTATATACCACCCTTTAGATCAAATTTAGTTTATAAACGGACCATTTACAATAGTCATGAGAACAATCGAGTTTTACAAATGTGAAACTACGGCTATTTATTTAGAATTAGATGTTGACATCAAAGCAACTCATCTTTTCGATCTTGTTCTTGAGAAAAATAACAACGAGAACAGTATTCAGAAGTAAGGAAAATGGTCAAAAGAAAATGTTCAATTAGATTATTAAAGTAAAGTCTTTAATCGTAATAATACGTAAAAATAGAAAAATATAATTTTAGTACGTAGATTGATTAAAGAAAAAACAAAAATTCGTATTTACAGAGTCTACCCACTCAGTAACAAGACTGATTTTCAGTGGGGTACTTTAATTAAAAGCGACTAAACCAACCTTGTAGGCTCGGAACACCATCGCCGAGTGAGCGATAACCAATCAAAAATTTCAAATATGAAACACGCGAATCTGTGATTGGACAGTGCGAACACCTGCGGACAAATGTCAGAATCAACAAGGCCGATTCAGAACAACTTTGAATTTATTGAGTTCTTCGTTGCAATCTACATTTACAATTTAATTTACAATTCAATTCCATCCTTAAAAAATGAAACCTTATATTATACTTAAATTAAAAGGTAAAGATGTTTCACCTAATGTTGAACATGTTTTGGATCTCTCAAGTCGTAAACATTACAGGTGTAGACAGCTACTTCCGGAATAATTTATTTATTCACGTAGATAGTGGTGCCGAGTAAACGCAGGTTAAACATTGGAGCCACAAATTATGTTCCAAGATAAAATAAGTTGAAGAGAGATATCTGGTATAGGGTTAGCTACGCGTCCCGGAGTCACTGGTTTGCAAGCGTGCGCGAAGAAGGGGGAAAATGAATCAGATGATGATGATGATAATGAAAACCACGAGAAACATGCCTCATGCAGGATTCGTATACCCACAACTACAAACCTAAGTGGAATGAGGAAACGTGTCGGTCTCAAGTCTCACTATAAAAGTCGCACAAAATGAAAGTTTTTTTTTATTAATAACTTGACAACGCTTCACAATATTACAAAAGTCATAACTGTGCGAATTGTGTTTCGTAAAAACTAAACTGGAATCTGGATGCTAAAAGTTTCAAATATTGTTATCGTTGCCGGGTAACTAATAATTAACTGTAACGTAAATTAGACTACAAAAAAATGTAACGATTAATATAGGAGTTGTTTTTTTAATTTTTGATCTTAATCCTCACGAACTTAGAATGCCATTCTTGAAAGTTTTAACAAACCTTTATACTTGTCAGGTAGTCCTCATGTTGTGATAATAACGATCTGATTGGGAAGCCGGAAATAGACGATGCTGTTGACAAAGCAGGTGTTCCTACTTCCTACTAGCTACAATGAACACATCAGTCCATGTTTATCGATCCAATTTGTGTTCAGTGTGCTTTGAAGAGTAATTGTGAATGTGTTTGATGTTGCTTTCTGTCTGTAGTGGGAGAGACTGGCTATTATGGCTTTCAACGAATTTAGTTCGGCGTATCATTCAATTCGTCCAATGGGCGATTTGGTAGTTGTTTTACGGAGAGGGGGGGGGGGGGGGGAATCTAAATTTTTAACGAGTTGGAAATAATCCAATTTGAGTGCTGCTTGTCTATTAGAGCGAAAAATGGAATCGGAGGTAAAATGACTGTGTGATACGAAAATTCACAAATCTCCTTTCCCCAACAATGTGTGTTTTGGAGCTCAACGCATTACACGATTACTTCAGTGGTAACACAGAAGCTCTTAATGTTTATTTGAAACAAACTTTACATGGCCACTGATAAAGAAGGAAGGGAAATGATATTGGTAGATTTAAATGTTGTAAGGGGTGTAAGGGTTGGTTTAACCACCCCGGTTACAGCATATTTTGTTTTTGGGCGATGGTAAAACTACAATATCTCCTTTGAAGGAATACACCACCCACCCGCATCGGTAGGGGGGGGGGAGGGGGGTGGCCAACAATGAAGGCGAAGAAATCGTTGTTCCAAAATTGGCAACAATATATAGTTTTTCCAAGACTACCTTACACATGCTTTCGTCACAGGCGACGGGTTCGTAGCCAATCAGCGATCGGTGTTTGCGCGGGTGTACCTCGGGCGGATCGCTGGTTGGCTACGAGTGCCTCGCCTGTGACGAAAGCATCTGTAAAGTAGTCTTGGGCCAAGTATAATAAGAAGCATGTTATAGCCGCATGCCGACACTTGTTCACACAATTGAGCACCAGCCTAGAAACGTTTAAACAATGTTTCTTCTTCCGTTCATAAACCGGATGAAAAACGTTACCGTCAGCGGCTCAGCGCGTTGACCTCTGAGTGACCGGAGGCTCGATGGCCTAGATCAGTATTGGAACGCTCCGATGAGTGATCGGCCACCCACGAGGGCGATCGACCACAACACAAGATCGGTGGACCAGCGGTGGTGACAAGGTTCGCTACGTCTCCGCTAGGAGGCTTTAGGCAAACTTACTAATTAGTAATTACTTACATTACTACATTCTACTGTATTACTTTATTGTTATTAAGGCCAGTGTAGGGCACAATGCCCTCTTTAGCCTGTAAGTGATGATTGATGAATGATTATGAGGAAGGGAGGAGGGGAAGGCGTACCGGCACGTAGCCTACTCCTTCATCAATGGATGGAACATGTAAGGAGTAATCCATTACTGTTAGCTGAGTGAGATAAGTAATCCGATGAATCTATCGAACAATATATAAAAATAATAATAATAATAATAATAATAATAATAATAATAATAATAATAATAATAATAAGAATAATAAGAATAATAATAACAATAATAATAATAATAATAATAATAAAAATAATAATAATAATAATATATTTTTTTGTATTCATTTATTTATTTGCCCATTAAATATAAATTCCCACTAAGCTAAAACCTAAGCTATAATAATAAATGCTATAATAAAACCTAAGCAAAAATTATAATAATAATATTTAATTAATAATAATAATAATAATAATTATAGTAAAAATAATAATAATAATAATATTAATAATAATAAAATAATAATATAATAATAATTATTATAATAATAATAATAATAATAATAATAATAATAATAATAATAATAATAATAATAATAATAATAATAATAATACGCGGTGTCATGAATTCAACTATATTTGATTTATGTGTAATATAATAATCTTTGTGATATGTAAAATCTTTTTAAAATGTAATTATTTTTGTAATGTGTAAAATCTTTGTAATGTCATTTTTTATACTGTGTGGTTGCAGCACCTAAGAGGTGAGGATCACCTTTGGTGCTGTAGACTAATAATGTACCTGCCATCTGGTGATGTGATAAATAAAGATAATAATAATAATAATAATAATAATATAATAATATGAATAACCCGACCACTATCTATGACGGGTCGCCGGTTGGCCGGCCCTGCTACGTCATAACGCTGCCCGCCGGCTTAGAATGAATGAATGAATGTATGAATGTCGGTATCAGACGGAACACCAAGGTCAGCTGATGTGTTGACCTAGGTCAGTAGCAGAGATATCCATCCACTCTACACTAGGCGGGCGGACCTCCCGAAATAGACTTGGCTACTCGCGCGACGAGGAAAGCTTTCTATCCGACTCTCCGTGTTGCAATAGGGTGATTTATTGATCGCTACTTCACATTTATTGTAATTAAGGTCAGTGTAGGGCACAATGCCCTCTTTAGCCTGATGAGTGACGATTGATGAATGATAATGAGCTAGGGAGGAGGGGAAGCCTGGTACCGGCACGTAGCCTACTCCTGTCGGAAAGTACCAAGGGGACCATCGGCTTTGCGTCCCATCCGAAAGGACGGTGTAACCTTGACCAGTCATATAGGTTCCTCCACTAACCTGGACTGTTGACGAGAAGAACGAAGCTGTTACACAAGCTTTCGAACCCTTTAATCTGCTCTAACCAACGGTAACTAGTGTTTCAGAGGAGAGTGGTCACCCATCCACCTCCTGACCTAGCCCGAGGTTGCTTAACAGCAGTGTTCGTATGGGAACCGGCTAAACCGTTGGCTAATTGATTGTTGCTTTACGTCTCTAAATTATTGCATTTGGAACGATGAGGGGTGATGGATGAAAATGATGGACAGTTACGAAAAACCCATTCAATATGCGGGATATAAAATAGAATATTATACATTTTAAAAAGAATTTCGTCAATTTTACTTCCTTGCGACGATTCTATAGCCATTTTAAGAGTTAAAGATCATGCTTTTCGTGAAGCTGTACGATACACACAGCCAATTCTAACTGGATACCTATTTGCTGAGCTCTAAGGATGCGAGCACAGCGCGTTTTTTTAGAGCAGATATGCAGCAGCGCATCTCGTGATTTCCATAGGGAGAAACGCGTAAATACGGCGCAGAAATATAGCGAACCCTCCGTAACTTTTTTGCTGTGATAAAGTTGCCCCAACGTAAGTATTCTTATATTTACGACATGGCCACGTCCGATGGTTCCAGAGTAATTTCCTATTTCTCTAGTTCCTATCATATCATTGAAATATATCCATTATGGATAATTTACGACCTACCGTTAGTTACCTGTAACGGTGGGCGTGGCCAAACAGGTGTGAGCACTCTACACAACAGAAGACTGCATTTACGAATGTATCCATAATAACTATGCATACGCTTTTGTAGGCGTTTTAGGTTTTATATGCTAAATCGGTGAGCAAGTATTTTTTAAACGCTACAAAATGTAAATATCACAAAAAAGTGTTTCCATTCTCATTGAGATGTAGATAAGAATTGTATTCTAAGCCTTTAAGGTCCCAACTCACCAACTTCGTTAATCTCAGATTTAGTAAGCTCTGTTTGGTAACCATGGTTTCAACAAACATTAGGGTAGATTCAAAATGCACGGCAGTCGCCATGTTTATTAGTACAGAATCTCCGGTTCCGACCAAGTACAAAAACTTGTTAAAACCGACCATAAATTGCTACAATTGGATTGATTTTAAATATCTGCAAATAATTTTCCATTAGATGAGCTAGAAGCCCCCTATATTCAAGATTTTTATGAAAGAAAAAATATATGCCAAAAAATTACTAAATTTAGAGAATACAATGCTAAAAAACCTCTCTAGTCGTTACCGGGCTAAACAACATCCACATTAACAATCACATTCATGTTTTTCTTATTCAGCAGTTGGCAACGAAACTTAAAACAATCTAGACCCTTCCATTGATGTGTGCGGCGATCGAACTTGTTGTTTTTCTAGGCTATTATGTAAGGTCCTCTTTTAGTTACAAGGCATATAACTGATAAGTGGTGTTTGAGTTTCACAAAAACACATTCGCTCAAGATTTATTAGGAACCTTCGTTCAAAGAAGACGGCGGTGGATTAATGTGGGGACACTTAGTGGCGGTGATTTGTCACACTAACAACTGTTGTCTCGATAGACTCAGCTCGGCGATTGTTCCAGAGACTCACACGTGTGGACTTTCTGGACCCAAATAGCGCAGGGAGAAACAAACAAACAAACGAACGAACGAAAATTTTCGTCGTCGAACATTCTAGAAGGTATATATCAAGGTCCACTAGATCGCTAGTAGCGCGCGCGAAGTAAGGTCATCTAACATATTTCTATAGGGCATTAGCAACACCAAAATACAACAATGAAACAAATGAATTGAATCGATGGACAAACCATCAGCTGTCAAAATAATAAAATTGCAATCATAGAAATAAAAACAAGTGTAGCAATAGTAACTGCTCGCCAATTAAAACTTTTAATGATTGACAACGACTAAGTGAAAGTTTTGTATGTGTATTTGTTTGTTTCTTGTTTTGTTTTCCAAAATCAGAAGAAATTATTTTTTGACAGCTTGTTGTTTGTCCATCGGTTCAATTCATTTGTTCCATTGTTGTCTTTTGGTGTTGCTAGTGCCCTATAGACTCAGCTCGGCGATTGTTCCAGAGACTCACACGTGTGGACTTTCTGGACCCAAATAGCGCAGGGAGAAAACAACAAACGAACGAACATATTCGTCGTCGAATATTCTAGAAGGTGTATATGGGTGGGGACATAAATAAGAACGGTGATCTGAACTGAATTAACTTTTTCAATTATATACTGGCCGGATTTTCCAGCTGTCCGGGATAGGTTTGAACAGGCGAAGTAGTAAGAAAAAAAATCATGATATAAATTAGAAACTCGTTATGTTCCAATAGAATCTTCTGGGCGATTGTTAGAAGGCACGTGTGGGACACTTCCGACACAATTAGAACAGATAGAATGACAAACAAAAGGAAGAAATTCGGCGTCGAATATTCTAGAAGGTGTATATAAATATATGTCAGTCGACGTTAGGCTCTTGAATGAGAAGGACGTGATAGGGACTCGTGATCATGCCAGATGCAATTCTGGCGAAACGTCGAGCATGGGTGACAGACTTCGGTCTGCACCAGTATACTCGGACAAGCGGCGGCATATCCCGAAAGACAACCAATCCATATATATATATACATATATATAGGCTACGACATCCTTTACCCATTTAAATGTAAGTTCTCCCCCCCCACCCCCCCAAATAAAACCCCGATGTTATATGAACTTGCCGTTTAGTGTACGTCGTAGACACAATATAATCTAAAAACTTGTCCCGACAATACCTTACAGATGCTTTTGTCAGTGATTGGTGGTCACCCGGATACTGATTGCTGATTGGCCACTAAACACTCGTCAATGATAGCACTCACTCAGTCACTCACTCATACAGTCACTCACTCACTCACTCACTCACTCACTCACTGCGTCACTGACTCACTCACTCACTCATAACTCACTTACTCACTCACTCACTGCGTCACTGACTCACTCACTCACTCACTGCGTTACTGACTCACTCACTCACTCACTCACTCCCTGACTCTCTCACTCACTCACTCACTTAGCTATTAGTCTGGTAGATACTGTGACCGAGTGTTGTCACGTGTGTTGTCACGAGTCTGGCTCGAGTCAGCTCCGGAAGCTAAATGTGACAATACCAGACGAGTTATGAGAATAGCATCATTGACGGATCACTAAACTGTACCACGCTTCAAGTATTCTGCAGCTGACAAAACAGCTGAGCCCAAGAATACAACTTCTGTTAGAATAAGCGGTAAAAGTTTTATAAAATTATTGGACCATTGGTCCATTGGACTCCGCAATGCCGTAAGCATGAGAAGGGAAAACCGTATCACAGGTAGAGTGCGCTGTGAGCGATGACGTTCAGTTGTCCTAGCTCAACTTCAATTAATTGCTACAAATCTTATGCCAAATACATTATTTATAGTAATTTTGATTATAGACATACTAAAACGCTTAAAACTGAATTATTAATAAGTGTTTTGGTATTAAAAAAAATAACAATCCGCTGAAGAATCCAAAAAACAAGTGAAACCTAGTACAATGGTTGATGGAATAACACAGGCTACCACACTCTTCGCACGCGGGTAAGGTTAAGCCGTCCCACAGACATCTTTATTTACACGACATCACAATTGCATGCGTCAAATGAGGGGCATACTGACATTTGTGTGGGTAGGAATGCTCACAGCGCTGCTGTCATACGTCACCCATGCTGTCATACCCCCTAAGTATATGAAACAGGTAAATTGGTAGAGTCCCTCTACTTACGGTATTGTTTGATCAGCAAAGCGTGATGGGCTGAACCAATCACAACCATAAACTTCTTCTTCCTTCGCCACTGCATTATTCAAAGTTAATGGTACGGTTTTTCAAATACGACTGTTTGGTTGTTCAAACTCAACTGTTCAGTTGTTCAAACTCGACTGTTCGGTTGTTCAAACTCAACTGTTCAATTGTTCAAACTCAACTGGTAGTTTGTTCAAATTCAACTCTTCAATTGTTCAAACTCCACTAGTTTGTTGTTCAAACTCAATTGTTAGATTATATAAAACTCGTGTTTTTATTGTTAAAACTGCGTTGTTCGAATATTTAAACTTGTGTTCGATTGTTCAAAATTTATTTATTTTATTATTCAACGTTGATTGTTCAAAAGTTCAAACTTTCTTGTTCAAGTATATTCTTCGGTAGTGTTCTTGTTTGATCGTTTAATCTTGTAGGATCTCCACCAATAATCTTAGGCCTCTGGGATATGTTTTCGTTTAATGAATTCAACTTTTTCTTCTTGTTGTTGAATCTTCTTCAATTAGAGGAGAAAAGTTGTGTCAAGTGAAAATCGGACGCACTTTAAAAACCTTTTTAATAATCATCAATAATGTAGTAATTAAAAAGGGTCTCTTTACTTTTAAATTTACATTAAAACCGTGAAAAATTAAACTTTGATAAAAAAAAAAAAACAACCATTGCAATAAGAATTAGATCAATAACTATGGCTATAACCTTAGATGCCGCCTTTACTGATTAATGCACCTTCAGTAATAAAAATAAACATTATTAACATATAGTTTTAAAAAAGTAAACAAATATTTTAATAAAATATTTTTCTAAACATAAATTACAGTGACCCATTTCAAATTTAACCATCAATGTTTAATTAAACTTTAACACATTTCTAATCTTGTCCAAATTATAATTTATATGACATCTAATTTAGCAACTTACAATAATAAAAAAAATCCTAAAAAAAATCTCTACAATGTCTGCTAAACAATATATCTAACCATTTTTGTTTAACGACACCTAAAATATTGAGATACTGTTCTGACGGAACATAAATTATGTCATCCTGATTTAATGTAACGTTTCATGTTTACTGAAACTCAAATGTATCTAAAAATAAACGTGTTTAATGATAAAGGAAGCAATTTAGTATGAATAATAGGTTGCCGGCTAAAGGATTGTGTGCCCACGCGTATACTTAGCACTGATTGTCTACATTATTCATCATTTGTGTCGCTGTTATAAGCCTAATGAATCAGCGTTCACATTAAGAGGAAGGACTACGGCCAATATTAAAAACCTGCGAAATTAACGTATTTTGATCGTAGGCTACCTCAATAACACAACAAAATATAGAAAAAGTGACAAACACTTATTTTGGATTAGTGAGAGCTCAATACCGTATGAAAAATATTTGCTAGTTTGTAGTAATTATACTTGTAATTGTTAATTAACAGGGAAGGATACCTCTACGTCAACAACAACACAAAATTTTCATTTTTAAATTATATCTCAAGAATGGGCTTTGAAATCGAAAATCTGAATCAACAGCGCACTGTGGTTTGGTAAGCCCTACATACTGAATGCTCTAAATTGTGTTTTACATTATAATCAGAATGCTTTTTATATATAATTATTTTTATTACTAATTATCGAATTAATATCAAAATAACTACGCTAATGGTTGCCAAAACACAGTGCACTGATTTAAATTTTCAATTGCTTGTTGCAATCTTGAGATATAATTAAATAATGAAACTTTTCTGCGGTTTTTGACGTAGAGACTACCCTTCGCTCATAACAATAACAATTATAATTACTGCAAACTAAAAAGTCTTTTTGATAAGTTATTGAGCTCTCACGAATCCAAAATAAGAGTATTTGTCACTTTTTCGATATTATGATGACCAAAAATACGTTAATTTCGCGGGTTTTAATATTGGCTGTAGTCCTTCCTCTTAATAATGGCCTACGAGGGTGACCTACTTATAAACAAGTCTGAACTTGTTGTTCGGCAGCCAAAAGATTGCCATGTGGATACAAGAAATGCGCAATGTATAAATAGAAATATGATTAGTTCGAAAATATTTATCAGTTCTTAAAGTCTCGGAAAACATATGGAAGATATTATAATGTTCTATTTTTTTTTTTTTAATTTGTCAACTCATGATATAAACATATTTGACAATACATAAAATAAATTGGAAACTAAACGATCAAGAACTCGAACAATTTTGTACACACTTTATGAAATTTTGTTATGTTTATGAACTTAAATTAAGTGGTATCAATTGTTTAAAATAGTCTAACCATGACGTCTAAAATATATCGACAAATAAGTGTACATTATATGGGTTAGGTTAGTGTTCAAAACATTGATTTCAATATATAATCTAAGCGCATAGCTGCTTCACTGAAGTATTTTTAAATATATATTTCTTACATACATTAAATATTTGTATTCAAAGCTCTCGCCAACATATACTACATTCATTATTATTTCTTTAGCTACATAAGCCAGTTTGATATACAGCATTAATATTATCAAACAAGAAATAACATCTAAAATGTTCACATTTTTTTATGTGAAATTGTTGAAAATACAAAATGTTTTTCTCCTCTTTTTGCAGTGAGCCAGGAGTGACTCGACTCGACTCGACTTGACTTGACTTGACTCGACTCGCCTCGACTTGATTTGACTTGACTCGACTTGACAATTGACTTGAATTGACTCGACTCGACTTGATTTGACTTCACTCGACTTGACAATTGACTCGACTCGACTCGACTCGACTCGACTCGACTCGACTTGACGATTGACTTGACTCGACTCGACTCGACTCGACTCGACTCGACTTGACGATTGACTTGACTCGACTCGACTCGACTCGACTCGACTCGACTCGACTCGACTCGACTCGACTCGACTCGACTCGACTCGACTCGACTCGACTCGACTCGACTCGACTTGACGATTGACTTGACTCGACTCGACTCGACTCGACTCGACTCGACTCGACTCGACTCGACTCGACTCGACTCGACTCGACTCGACTCGACTTGACAATTGACTTGACTCGACTCGACTCGACTCGACTCGACTCGACTCGACTCGACTTGACGATTGACTTGACTCGACTCGACTTGACTTGAGTCGACTACCCTTGACAATTGACTTGACTCGACTCGACTTGACTTGAGTCGACTACCCTTGACAATTGACTTGACTCGACTCGACTCGACTTGGCTTGACAATTGACTTGACTTAACTCAGACAGTAACTTTAGCTCCAGGCTTCGCTCATAAATCCTAAAAATATCCCCGCTGACAAGTGGCATAACTTCAATATCTCACTGCAGTTCACAGCTGTTAACAGTCATGCTATTTGCAGCTATTGTGGGTGGGTGGCACGTTTTACTTGCCTGGCAGAAACCACGGAAGAAAACATGTAGTAAATACATGTAATGTAACATAACACACCGCAACCTTGCGGTTTTAAGACCACTTATCTAATAAATCACAGACATGAAATCTATTTTCAACACTAGAAGAATATAGTTTCCGTATATACCACTAAAGAGTATTTTTGACACATAAAACGTTTTATGAATTTACTTGTAACAAAATTAGTACCTATCATTTTTAATATTCCCTTTTTTCAATATTCAATTTTGTATAAATTCGTAAACAAAATTTTCTCAATGATTTACAGCATTTAATTGGCACCCATCAATAATTATTGAACAAGCCGCTATGAAGATATTGTATTTTATCGTTGTGTTCAATACAATACAATACAATACATATAAATTACTGAGTGGGTAGACTCTAAATGTGAATTTATTTTATTTATTTTTTATTTAAAACCTTTCAGTTTATTTAATCTCAATGAAAAAGAAGAAAAATGTACTTAGATTCACACACAAAACACACTACGTATAGTAACGTAATAATACGTGTGTCACGCACGCACGCAAAGTGTGCTCTCTGCGTGTCTTGTGATCTAAGAGTTCTCTCTCGCTCTCTCTCTGTCTTGTGATCTAAGAGCGCGCGAGAGATTGTTGGCCGTGCGCGCGCACTTATTAATAGCGCAGAGACCTTCTGTCTGTTATTTTTACACCGCACAGTGAATCCACTCTGCCAAATATCTTGCAGGAAACAATTCAAAGTGACGGGGAATTCTGTTTTACTGTTTTACCTCTAACTAGATGAAAAGAGGTGGTATTAGAGAATAAAAAATAAAAATAAAATTTATGTCGATTGAATATCTATACTATAGGCATGCAGACGATAATGGATATTCAATAAAATTTCGATAATCGATAAAATAAAATCTGACGATTGTCATGCAAACGATAATCGATATTCAATAAAATTTCGATAATCGATAAAATAAAACCTATGTCGATTTTCATGCACACGATAATCGATATTCAATAAAATTTCGATAATCGATAAAATAAAACCTATGTCGATTTTCATGCATACGATAATCGATATTCAATAAAATTTCGATAATCGATGATTGAAGTACTAAGCCTATCGAATTGTTTTGTTTTTTTAAGTATGTTTTCCGTTTAGAAAATCACGTGTTTGTAATGCATTGTTTTGTTCTTTTCGGTCTTTGTATACTCAAAGATTGCCGCCAAAAAACTGAGCCTCGGGCCTCATGTGTGATTACTCTCAACAGTGTCACGTCAGATGTGTCCAAGGAATGTTGCTATATCGTTATGCGCTCTGTTATCCAACGTTATATCACGGAATCTATACAAGATTTATTCATGTTTGTAAAATTTTTATCGATCGTTTATCGATTAACGATGCTGTCATTTTTTTCGACAATCGACAATAAAAAATTGATTTCCGTTAGGGGATTGTATACGGCTGAATCGGGAGTCAAACCCTATCCCATCTTTATAGGAAGCGGGAATAAACCCACAACACTATACGCATACATAATACACTATTTTATTATCATTCATTTTTAAGTACAAACTCGTTCAAAACCGATGTTAAAATCTAAAACATACATCAATTTGTGCACTGCTACCATGTATCTATACTCTATAGCCAACATTATTTAATTATACTCTTAAAACAATTCTTATACTGGCGACGCCGTAAGAAGCGAGGTGTCCCCTAAAATTCTGAGAAGAGACGGTCGCTCCACACGGTCTATTTCAACGGTATTCATCGCGAGATTTCCCGATACCTGCATTGTTATTGTCCACTGCATTGACTGCACCAACCGTAGAATAGCATGCGACCCCACCATGTCTGACAACAGGCGGGCGATATTATCACTACAATACCTGAGGCAAGAGAACGGGTTGCAACTAGATTTAGGTTGGTAGTTGTGACACGCATCACTACCCCATTATATAATCCGTGACGACAACAACTTGCAAGTTAACGCGACGCGACTATACCCACTTAGCATTTTAATTAAATCTACGGGACTAACGATTGTTCGAGGGATAAATGGATATTCGGCTGAGAGTTCATGAACGTAGAACAATGATCCGTGTTCGTACTGCTCAGTACCAGGTACTGAGACTAAGTACCGCAAATAAACTATCTGCAGATAATAAATAGCGTAGTTTCAGTACATTTACCTGGTGGTTGGCATGTTAAGAGGATAGACCACCGCCAATATTCGTATTTGTGAGTTGTTGCTCCAATGATAACTTTGAAACAGCTGTCAAGTAAATATTTAGCTCATAATCACACCCCTGTGGTACGCTGCTTACTAGTTACTACTCTGCTTAGGAGTTATTTTGCTTAGTAGTCACTACTCTGCTTAGTAGTTAGTCTGCTTAGTGGTTACTCTGCTTGATAGTTACTCTGCTTATATAGTTACGCAGCTAACTAGCTACGCTGCTTACTAGTTACGCTGCTTACTAGTTACTACTCTGCTTAGTAGTTAGTTTGCTTAGTGGTTACTCTGCTTACTAGTTACTCTGCTTATTAGTTACTACTCTGCTTAGTGGTTACTACTCTGCTTAGTAGTTACGCAGCTTACTAGTTACGCTGCTTACTAGTTACGCTGCTTACGAGTTACTCTGCTTAATAGTTATGCAGTTTACTAGTTACGCTGCTTACAAGTTACTTTGCTTACTAGTTACTCTGCTTACTAGTAGGTAACGATGCTTACTACTTACAGCGGAGTGCAAAAGTCGTTGTAGTTAAATATGGCTATTTAAAGAGATCTTAAATACATTCAAGTGTATAGAACAGATATATTAGTACCAGACCCCCCCCCCGCCCCACGAACCGCGAGAGCGCGAGCTCGTGACCGTTCAGTCAGCAGGTTGGCAGCGCTACCTTTCTGTCAGCAGGTTGGCACAGCTACCACTCAGCCATGCCAGCCAGCCGGCCGGACGGCGACGCTTTCTGTACGAAGTTCCTTCACTAATAAACTGAATGGAGTCAACAACGCGCGCAGTTTTTACGATCCATGTTACATGTTGTTGTTGTTGTTGTTGTTGTTGTTGTTGTTGTTGTTGTGTAACACACAAACACATTGGAATAAATAAATAAAAATAAATCAGAGATCTTGGTATAGTAGGCTTAGTATTCATAGTTCCCACGTGACGTCACAGCGGCCATGATTGCGACACAATAGACCTATCATCATCATCATCTTTTGCCAACTCTGCGTCGGGTCGGCATTGAAGATAAGCCTCTCCATTTTCTTCTATCCTTCCACCACTCTTCCCCCTCAACTACATTCCTATAGGCCTATCCTAGATTATTATTATAATTTAGGCTACTTATGCGATTTAGAAGGCTACTAAATTGTTTTCACCGTCGCAACAATAAAATAATTGGCGTGGCCACAATTTTAGATATCACCCCTTTAAATGTCGAGCATCTTTTGAAATTGGCGTTTTTTTTTACGTGTGCCCTCTTTGGTTTGTACCGGTATGTCTGTCTAGTGTCCTAAAGTTAGGCCAGGCCTAAGTTGTAAGACTGCTTGTGAATCCGGCCCCTGCGGTGAAGATTGCCGGTGGCCGGTATTGAACCGGCGGCCTCCCGTAGTGTCACGTGTTACCGGCAGCTGTGCTGACTGACCTCCCGTCCTGTTGGCCTAGCCCGTGTGAGTGTGAGAGCCCTCATAGCCTTGACAGAGTCGACTCATCTCAGTGATCAAGACTTAATTAATAGTTTTCTAGAATATATCAGTAGTATATCTTTTCTGTCTTTTTCTTACAAAACATTTTATACATTTCCTTTCTTTGTTGAGCGAAGTGTACCCCTTTACGTCAAAAACCGCAGAAAAGTTTAATTTTTTAATTATATCTCAAGAATGCAACACAAAATCGAAAATCTGAGTCAACAGCGCATTGTGTTTTAGTAGGCCCTACAGACAGAATGAAATAATAATATAAAAATTCTGATTATTTAAACGATAATTAGTAATACAATTAATTAGAAAAGAAACCATACTGATCAAAATGTGAGACACAATGTAGAGCATTCAGTATGTAGGGCTTACCAAACAACAATTCGCTGTTGATTCAGATTTTCGATTTCGTAGTCCATTCTTAAGATATAATTAAAAAAAAAAAAAAAAAAAAAAAATCACGGTTTTTGACGCAAGTATCCTTCGCTTCGCAGTCCACCATTATTCGTCAAAATCATCCTTATAAGTAATACATAACCACATTCAATTTTGAATTCCTTCCTCTCCACGTATAAAAGTGAATGAGAGTGTATATACGTACATGTGAAAATTAAAGACAACTAGAAACAATCTTAGTATTGTGTGCACTATAAACAAAAAAATTTCAGACGGTAAAAAAATGTTACAAAAAATGTTTTAAAAAAAATCTAAGTTTAATATTTTAATACAAATTACAAAGTTTTACCGACAGACTCATCAAAAGCTAACCCCAACCACGTGGCACAGTCATCCACAATTTCGTGACGTAGTATGCACGCGATATAAATACCCCCCCCCCCCCCTCTTCTCCCCTCCCCCTCCTCCCATGAGGCAAGCATAGCGGCATCTGTCATCACAATGGAAGAAACCAGAACGATAACTTATGTTTCTTTCAATGTGGTAATGTCATCGGATGATAGAAGTGCAGCGAAGTACATAATTATAATTACACGCTTGCGTTTCTGCAATCCGATGCAATCGACTGTTGTTACATAACAAGATAACTTTCTATCATGCATCTGTAGGCTACCAGAAACACAGAAAAACAACAATGAAAGAAATTAATTGAACTAAAGATGTAAAAAAATAAAATATCAACATATTTAATTAACAAACGTACAAAACGTTTACCCCAACTTGAACACCGTTGTTGCCTAGTTAGTTAAAAATTACTGATGTACAGTTCCTATCTTTTAGTCTTTCTTCATTGTTTGCGATTTTATTAGTTTTACAGATAATTGTTTAATTGTGTATCAGTTCAATTAATTTGTTCTTTTATTGTGTTTGGATGTGATGTCAGACTTAATTCTATATTGTTTGACATAGCTGTTGTAAATAAATACACAAAACCGTTATCTTTACCACAAAGTGAATAATTACCAACCAACGAAGACACAATTCTTACCACACAACACAACGAAAAACGTTGAAATAATAATAAAAAACAAACTTCACTGTTTTAAAATCACATTGGATTATTTCTATTTACGAAAGAAAAAAAAAATCGTAGCACATTTTTCCCCTCCCCATACAACGACCGATTTTCACTTGACACAACTATATCGCAGATTTTAAAATCGACCTATCTGCACAAGATCGTAACTCGTAGATCGATACAATCGAATTCGCATCGTCGTCATTGGTGTTCACTTTAAAACAAAACAAAAAACCGCACTTTCAAAATGACACAATCACATTTCCGAAAACTAAATAAACACTTTTTAGATGATCGATTTTTAGAAAAACACGGTTAAAAACGACGTTTAGTTGATGAGTGATAAACAAAGATGGCGTCCGTGTAAAAATGGCGGCCGCGATCGATATATATCGTCGAAAGTATCTGCCAACTCGCAAGACAGGCAGGCGGTGTGTTAGTGTAGTAGCAGCTAGGCCGGGAGTCAGTCAGTAGCGATCCGTCTGGCGTCGGAGTGCGTTCGAGAATAACGAAGAGCCGGGCCGAGTGGAGGGAGCGAGCGCTACGCCGGCACGGAGCGGCATGCGCAATGGAACGCACCTGTCTAGTCTCGTCTCGCCGGCAGCGACGCTGCGATGCGATGCGATACGTTGCATTGGGTTGCATCAACAAGACTAACAATGCACTCAATGCAATGACGTGGAACTACAACCTAAAGGTGGTTAAGCCCGATTCACAATAGGGCACTAGCAACACCGAAAGACAACAATGGAACAAATGAATTGAACTGATGGACAAACCATAGCTGTCAAAATAATAAAATTGCAACCATAGAAATAAAAACAAGTGTAGCAATAGTAACTGCTCGCCATTTAAAACTTTTAATGATAGACAACGACTAAGTGAAGTTTTGTGTGTGTATTTGTTTGCTTTTTGTTTTGTTTTCCAAAATCAGACGCAATTATTTTTTGACAGCTTGTTGTTTGTCCATCAGTTCAATTCATGTGTTTCATTGTTGTCTTTTGGTGTTGCTAGTGCCCTATTGAAATAAGAGTTGCAATAGTGAAATAGCAATAAGGTTTAAGCGAATTGGAACATGCAATAACAATGCTGTGGTTCACAACCGTCACAGTGGATTGAAATAGTCATAATAATAAATGAATCAATTCCATTTCTTATTTCAACTTCCCATGATGCACCTTATGACGAACCAATAACGCAGAAGAGCCAGAAAAGAAGAGAAGGCCTATTACGGAAATCAAAACAAAAACAGTGGTACCGGATATTTTGCTGCTGTTGTAGACAATGATAGTAGGTACCGCTTTGACTACTGAAATAAGCAACTAGTCGTCGGTTGCGAACCAGTTGCGTGTTATTTCACTATTTCACTGTTTCTTATTGAGAGTCTCATTTCAATTGTGAATCGGGCTTTAGCTTGGAACCGAGTATAGTCTCGTCTCGGTGGCAGCGACACTACGATATGTTGCATCAACAAGACCGAGTGTAGTAAACAATGCACTCAATGCAATGACGTGGAACTATGCTTACTATCCTAGACCTCCAGTGTCGCCTACCATTTAGTTTTAGGAGCTATTATGAATGAATTTCTTAAGAAAAAATAATAATAACTCCAGAGGCCAGAGTGTTTTGTTTCCGAGGAACGTTGATTAATGTACGCGAATCAAAGAGACACAGAAAAGAAACTAACTAGCGACCGATTGTTTGTTGATTCTTTTGATTATTTGTTGTTTTAACTATGTATTCGAAAACTATGATCATATGACGTCAAGGGGCGGAGGGTGTGATTGGAGGAAAGAGTAAGACGTAAATGGAAAGAAAAGGGAAAGGGGAGAATGTGGACTGCATTTTGTCTTATTTCTCCCCCTCGATCTGTCCGGCTAGGGTGGCCCTACCAGAAGCATACGCTTTCGCCGACATAGCTCTCGGAATCAATCACTAAACCACGCAGACCTGCGTCTGCACATCATCATTCATAAAAATGAATAGATGAAACACTAAAATAGACCGTTTACTCTCAATAATTAATCGAAATTTGTAAATTAAATCAAGCCATTATCTCGGACCGGAGTACTTACTGCGTGTAGTAGTGACGTAATTCGTACGATCGCTGAGTGAGTAATATCGGGTAGAGTCGCAACGCAACCGTCAGTTTGTCTACCGCCTTATGCTGCCCAAAATACTTTAGTCGGGTAGTAGAAGTTTGCCAAGCGACGCGATGACGGAGTTTTCGACTGTGTAGAGGTCTGCACGGGTACGGGCTTGGCCCGTGGGCCCGGGTACGGACCTTGATATGTTTATTTAGACGGGCCCGGGCCGGGCCTGGGCCTACATATCACTTAACGAGGAGGGATTTTCGGGCTTTTCTAATTTTTTTTAATTGCAACGAAAGAAAAGTAATGTTATTTTACCGACATTTTCAAAACTTAAATCAAATCCGAAAAAGTATAAACTTCCGGTCACAGCATTTGTGTTGTAATTCTTTACGTTACATACTGTCACAGGCAATAGTTACTAGAATTTGGTTTCATCTAATTTCCTTTTTGTTCCCACCCTGTTGTTGTATTCCTTGCCAAGTACTATAGAAATCAACTTGCTGCTTTAACAGTTGAACGGGCTTTTACGGGCCAATTTACACTTCAGGCGGGCCTGGGCCGGGCCCGGGCTTTGATTAGCTTACTCAGTACGGGCCGGTACGGGCCCGGGCTTGAAATACTGGGCCCGGGCCGGGCCGGGCTTTTATATTTGGGCCCGTGCAGACCTCTATGTCTTCGTATATCTTTGGTGAAGTAGCCGACCAATCAGGCTCCGTCATCGCGTCGCTTGGCGCGAACTTCTACTACCCGACTAAAGTATATTGGGCAGTAAAGGGCTGTAGACAAACTGCCGATGCCGTGGGGCCCCTACCCTATATTAATCACTCAACGGTACGATACAACACGCAATACACATCAGCACACAACCATACAGAACATGTTAGTTACCTGAATACCCACGCGGCTCTGTCTATATCTGCAAATAGCGTGACCTACCACCGAGGACGAAACTTTTATTATTTCCCAGTTACCTTTATTAACTTCAGCCAGGAAGTTTTTTTTTTTTTAGATTTTATTTTTAGCAGAACGAAGCCTGGGTAATAGTGTTGCACACGAACTACACTATTAACCCCCGATGTAGGGATCATGATTTATACCTGATATAATCACCGCGCAGGCTACATGATAAGGAAGTGATAAGGAATAGATTATAGGCGAGGGTTGAAGGGAGGCCTATTATTAGCATATACGCACAAATAGTCGGGGTTATAGGGGAGTGTGAGACAGGAAGGGTGCGCTGTGAGCGATCATACAACCCTATGTTTTAGGTCTCTCATGGTCATGGTTGATACTCTATCTCTCTCTCTCTCTCTTCTGTCTCTTTCCCTATAGTTTCAATGTTTTTAAATCCTACACATTAGTGGTGAAATACATACAAAGCTGTATTGTATGTACGTTAAATAAATACATCCGTATTTATAGAGTCTACCCACTCAGTAACAAGACTGATTTTCAGTGGGGGACTTTAATTTAACCCTGTAGGCTCCGAACACCATCGACGAGTGAGCGATAACCAATCAAAGATCGATATTTCAAATGTAAGCACATGCACTATTTTTCTCCATGTAATAATATGTTAGGAGAATGATGTTTAGGGTAATTAAATCCTCCCTCTCTCTCTCTCTCTCTCTCTACTTATCTGCCCCCTCCCCCCCCCCTCCCTCTCCGAGATTACTTCCCCAGCTTGTTCTGAGGTGAACATGCTTCACATTTCCCTGCGGGCCCGGCCCCAGGTATTTCTAATTATCATGCGTTGTTCCCCCACCCCTTCCTACGCCTTTGTCAGCCGGCTGTGACTGTGCGTTCCTTTCACGTTACTGATAAGGAACACATTTAAAATATGTTTTCACAACACAGATCCTTTCAAACCCCATGTTTAAAAATACGATGTATGATTTACCTACTGATTATATAAATTTAAAAAAAAATGTAACTGAAATTTGTTGATAAATTTTGTATTCAAAAAAATTAATTATATTACTAAAGTTATTTATACTAGAAAGCGGACAGTTTATTTTATACAAATAAAATATTCTGGTTAACATTATGTACATTGTAATATTAAGGCCCAATCATAATTGACATCGGGATTGCAATTGTAAAAATACGATTGTCTATTACGATTTTGTTGTAAACAGCGCCATAAGAACCAAAAGTAATTGTTAAATCTTTCACGATTTCCGGATTACGATTACAATCACGATGCCGTCAGTTGTGGTTGAGCCTTAGTACTCGTGTGTATTTGGACATTTGGATACAAGTGTGTTAGTACACTTGAGGATTGTAACATTCGCGTTATGGCTCTTACCCCCCCCCCCCCCCCCCCCCAGTAGTAACGACTTACGTTCCTAAAACAATAGAGAATATGCTACAGTTCAATTCACAACTCACATATTATGTTTACCCCCAATTGTTTATTATCTTTGGGTAGTTCTATTGCCGCAACAAATAAAGGGTGGGGGGGGGGGGGGGGGGGGGGTTGAGATCACACTGCCCACTGGCTACATTTCTAAACTTGTCTACACAGCAGCTCGGCGGCGCTCTCAGCTCGTAAGCCAGTCCGGTCTCTCGACTACTAAGTCTCGGTGATTGAACTAAATCTTGTTAGGAGGATAATTGAATCTGCCTCGGCCGACCTAGAACAACATCCCGGCCTCTCTGTTGAGCCGAGGTTCACTCGATGGCCGCTAGTAGCGTGGAGCGCTGTTCGTTTCAAAGCACTCCGTTCCAAAGCACTCCATCCCAGACTGTCTGTTTAGCTGAGGTTCACTCAATGGCCGCTTGGAGCGCGGAGCAACGTTCGTTTCAAAGCACTCCGTTCCAAAGCACTCCATCCCAGACTGTCTGTTTAGCTGAGGTTCACTCGATGGCCGCTTGGAGCGCGGAGCAACGTTCGTTTCAAAGCACTCCGTTCCAAAGCACTCCATCCCAGACTGTTTGTTTGGCCGAGGTTCACTCGATGGCCGCTAGTAGCGTGGAGCGCTGTTCGTTTCAAAGCACTCCGTTCCAAAGAGCTTATTCCGTGTGCAAGTCTGTATTCACGAGACGTTACAACTTCCATTACGGAGAGGATAATGCGTGTTTACATTATTTGAATTGTCAAGCCCATTATAAAAATGATCTAGGCCTGCGTTCTTGTTTCTCCCCAGGGTCCTCTAAAACTCCAAGAAAAATGTAAAATCAAGGTTCAACGTTCAATGAACCTTGTAATAAAATTTGACGGCTCGTGTTTAATTGTTTTACGTTGGTTTTTGTGACGATTTAGGGGGCCGTGTGAGGAACAAGAATAGTTATATGTATCATTTTTAAAATGGTCAATAGACCTTTTTCAGAATTGATCTAGGATCCTTAGATAGAGCAAATCACGGCCCTCTACATCTTCAATGACAACAATGCAAAACAGTGAAAAAGGCACCTTATAACATAACTATCAAGGACCCTTAGATAGAGCAAATCACGGCTTTCTAGATCAATTCTGAAAATCATCTATAGTTGAGAAACTGTAAGAATGACGGCCCCCTCGTTATCCCACCACTGCTACCCGACCCCCCTCAACTCCGTGACAACCTAACAAAATTAAATGCGTAACTGAAAATCAGTTTGTTTCAGTTGTTCAGTTTGTTGTTTCATGGAGTTAAGGGGTGGTCGGGTAGCAGTGGTGGGGATAAGGCGGGGACCGTCATTCTTACAGTTTCTCAACTATATAAATGTTTTCTCCCAAAGCGCTCTCGAGTCTAGAGATGACTGAACGTTCACCTGTTCAAAGCGCTTCATCAGAAAGAGATAAACGCGGCCAACACACAAAGTATCACGCGCGCTAAACTTGTCATATCTCTCTTGTCAAAGACTCTGGTAATAATAACACGACGATGTAGTTCAAGCGTAAAAACTTGGCGATAAATCAATTTGCGAGGACGGACGAAGAAGAAGAACTGGCAGCGAGAGGGTTTAGGTCGTCGAAAATAATATAGGGCCCGCACACACTCTTGCGTCGTACAATTGATGGGTTTTTAGTAGTGTAGGCAGTGGCGTATCCAGGAGGAAAGGGGGGGGGGTTTAACTCATATTATAGAGAGTGGAACCAAAAATAAACAGGGGGTCCGGGGGGATTTCCCCCCGTACAAATTTTCTCGTCAAGGTAATTTTGGTGCAAATTTGTGCGTTTTACAGCAGTCAACTGAACTAAAATTTATACATTTCTGGCAACGATTTTCTCCTTAAGAAACGAAAAAAAGCTTCAAAGAACAACAATTGAATTGAAGTGTTAATAGAAAAAAATAGAATTATAGAGCGATGTGTGAATTTTAAACAAAAACACTTGTCTTTGGTATTTCAAACAAAAATACTGTACATTTATATTTTAATTTTTTTCAACCCAATGCAATTTCCACTTTTCCTTTGCGAAAGGGGGGAGGGGGTTTGTCCCCCCCTCTACCCCCTTGGATACGCCACTGAGTGTAGGCACCGATAGAGGCGGCTCAGCGGTAAGACGCGAGATTCTAATTCGGGAGGTCGCCGGTTCGATTACGGCCACCGGCAGTCCTGACTGAAGGTTTCTTCCGAGGTTTTCCTCAGTCGTAAGGGCGAATGCTGGGATTGAGTCCTACTATCAGCCCTCGGACATTCCTTCCCAGCTATCCAAACGCCTTAATAACCTAGTTAGTCACCTGAAGAGGGGCGTATCAGGTAAAACTGGTGTGGACCCTATAACGGGTATTCCTACGAAAAATTATTATTATAAGTAGTGTAGACACCGTGTGTTAGTACATACAGCGCTATATGTGGTAAAATGTAGCAACTTACTGGTGAAAACTGCATTCCGCGGTTGAAAATAGTGTCGGATATTATTGTGAAATGTCTTGTTTTTTTGTTTTGTTTTTGTTTTTTTTTTTCTTGTTTTTTGTTGTTTTGTGTTTGTTTTTGTTCTTTATTGTCATGTTTTGTTTGTGTTTGTTGTGCGTTGTTAGTTGTTTTCATAATCTGCCAAAAAAATTTGAAAGCCGTATTTAATTAAACAATGTTCACAATTTTGCCATTATCGACGTAGGAAGAACGACGCTGCTTCATCGCAATGTTGCGTGACATTGCCACTTGAGCGCTTCATTCGTCTTCACTAGCGCCCCCAGCGGCCAAACTCGGTACAAGGTCCGTCAATCCCCTGGCGGAGGTTCGGTAAACCTCAAAGTTACATCTTCTCGCGGGCAGGCAAGAAAATCAACATTCTCGTGCCCACTACAAAAACTGGTTTACTATTTAAACCTTCTAATATTGGCGCCACACTGGCCTGTGATGTGATTGGTAGTTCATTGTTACTATGTTTCAGATGGCGTTTGGTGTATATTCAACTATTCACTAACTTTGCTTTGCTATTATTACCTGAAACTGGAAAACAACATGAATAAACGCCTTTGTCTCAATTACTCTTTTAATTCAAACAATTTAAACTTCTTTAATCAAATGTCCAATCCTTCAAAATCTCACCTAGTTTACTTTGCACTTGTTCAAACTTGTGCTTCGCACTTCATTTAAGATTGTCTCATTAATTCTGCGCTATAATTAAACATACAGCACCACTTGAGTTTCGCGTTTCTACCCCTCGGTTTCCGGAAATCAACGAATTCACCCGAAGCGGCGGCCAGACCACTTCTCAAATCCCTCCGAGCCAAAACATTGATTGGAGCTGTTTTCCATTAGGAATATTACGAACCCAGAATTTATGGGACACGAATTAGTTATTTATCGATAAACATCCGTGACTTCTTTACTTCCTGAGTTCCTGATCCCTACGGGGAAGCGTTCGTTAGGGACTAATACCCAACCTCAGCGGCAGAGCAGCTACAACTATAGCTATAGCTACAGCTAAAGCTATACTAAAGCTATACTATACTAAAGCTATATCTACAGCTAAAGCTACAAACTACAGCTACGACAATACAGCTACAGGGAATAACAATTCCTCGGTCAACGACTAGCACAGACGGATAGGGTACAAAATCGGCCGTGCCTATTAAAAATAAAACTGCCCCGTTGCAACCCCCATCCCCCCCCCCCCCCCCACGCCCCTCAGTAAGAACTTCCCTCCTTTACTGGATATTATTCCCTTTACCAGAATATGAACGTTGAGTGAGTAATATAAGGTAAACTTTAACTTTTTAACTTTTATTTATGTTGGACGGTAATACGGGGTAGACAAACTGCCGATAGCGTTGGGGTTTACGGTAAAGGCCCAACGCTATCGGCAGTTTGTCTACCCCGTCTTACCGTCCAACATACTTTAGTTGGGTAGTAGTTTGCCAAGCGTACATAACGACAGAACTTTCGGCTGTCTTCGCATATCTTCGGCGAAGTAGTCGGCCAATCAGGCGTCGCTTGGCGAGCCCCTACTACCCGACTAAAGTATGTTGGGCTGTAAAAGGCGGTAGACAAAAAGCTAATGGCGCTGAGAACGAAATGACTATCTAAGTGAAATAGTTAGTGATGCGTCTCAATGAGCCAGTACAGTTTCCATCGAAATGCACATTTGTCAAATGTAGGGATTGTGCGAGGGGGTGGGAGGGGGGGGAAGGATCTTCCCCTTGTATACACGTCCGTGGCGAGGGTTGTACCTCCTCAGTCATAGTTCTGACTGAGTGTTACCGCTGCAAGGCCGCAGTAGTTCTTGCATGCGTCCCCATACAGACAGCAATCTACCAAGACTTATAGCTAGGGCTAGGATGTTCAGGACATCTCCTTTTTTTCTATTGGTAAATACTCGCCAGGAAAATAGTTTTAAGTGTGTTTCAAGTGTTAGGGATGCCAAAAATATGCATTTTATTTTGCCTTAAAATGCCTATTTACATCATTTCATGAGAAAAGGTCCTTTTTGGGCATTTTTAAGGGACTGTTTGCCTATTTAGATATAATTTGCTAAAACGGATGCAAAACGTGCGAGTGCAGTGTCGAGCTTGCCACATCATCGGGCCAAGCATACGCAATGATTTGCTTGTTGTCGAATACTGTAACGATGAGTCAGAGATGAGATGAGCCAGCCGATATCTGCAGCGACACTAAAATATGTGAAATAAAATTAGAAAAATAAAATTATGTTTTTAATTTTTCTTCTTGTGTTGATACATCGACAAAACTATTCCCCCCCCCCCCCCCCACTCCACGAAAATATATTGGTGTAACTGAATTAATTGAATAAAACAATACCAAAAGTAATGAGACCAATAGAATTCGATTAAATTCAATAGGTCCTATTTAGGTCCTTTTTTGCTGTTTTAAAGGTACTATTTGCCTGCCTTTTTCTCACTTTGAAAGGTCCTGAACATCCCAGCCCTACTTATAACTATAGATTGAGACTGTGTTCGCGTGGGAGTGTGGGCAGGGGGGGGGGGGGGGAGATCAATGGTTACTGTCTGGCCTCGTTGCACGCACGCATCACGCACGCAAACACGCACGCATCACGCACGACGTCGTCGTCAAGGAACAAACAGAGCCGAGTAGCTGTAATTACAGTGGGAGGAGGGAGGATTCATTGATTTCGCCTCGTGGTTATTTTCAACAAAAATTTGAACTCTGTAACTTTTTACAATACATACCTATCTTACATTGTACGTTTCCTTGATGGTAATTTCAGTTTTCTTCAAATAAAACACTATCTTGTATCAAACGTTATAAAAATCTTGTAACTAAAATTTTGTTTTCACTTCACTATTTTGTATTTCAATCGATGGTTTTGTTTTTATTGCAGGTGGTAGTGCCCCCAACAACTCCATTTCAGTGTTTGCCACGGTCCAATTCAGTTACAAAACTTCATGCAATTTTATTTTGCTTGACTTTATTTTTTGACCTTTTTTAACCATCGGCTTTTATTACTTCATATTTTTATTATTATTTTATTAATTTTTGAATATATATAAATAACAACAACAACACACACATATATATATATATACATCAGTTTAGGTACTGAGTGGGTAGACTCTTAATGTGAATTTATTTATTTAACATATATATATATATATATATAGTACGAAAACATTTTAACGGTAAACGGTAAATCCAACGTTTATTTTCACAAAATAAATGTCAACGTTTCGATTTTGTTGGATGTCTTTTGTTGGATTGGCTTTACCGTTAAAATGTTTTGCTACTATACATTTTTCAACCAACAAAATCTAAGAAATTATATATAAATATATCTCTGCCTGCCTGTCCTTCTTTCTAGCCACCAATTTGTCTGTCTGCCTGCTGCCGGCTAGTCTAGCGGGTCGCCCTAACCCTGGCCACGAACCAACGTCCCCCCCCCCCCCCCCCCCCCCAAGGAGCGCCATTGATTTAGCCTCTCGTGTTTCAAGCGGCGAAGAATAACAAGACGGACCTCCAAAAGCGAAGACACAAGACACAAGTCACAAGACACATCCCCCGCCCGCGCACTATCGGCTGTGAAGGAGAATACTGAGGGTGCGTCCCAATGTGATTTAGCCTGCTACCTACTAGCCACTAGCCACTAGCCTGCTAGGTGGCCTGCTACCCACTAGCCATACACGAGCTTTGGCACTACCTATCCAAGTGAACTATTCACTGCCTAGACAATCACCCAGGTGTGAGGTTATGTTGTACACATCAAAGCTGTTTATTCCAGATTAATGTAATTTCAGAAGAACATATCAAAATTGATGGTGTATTATCAATTAATAAACATGTTTTTTGTTATCTACTATCAAATTCTGATTTATAAAATGGTAATAACTCGAGTGGCACTTCGTCTGCCATTGTTAGTCGGTATTCTAGTGTACATTTTCACCAACTAGCCACTACTGACTAACTTAACCACTAGCCACTAGCCTACTACTAGCTTTGGTCACCTGCTTGTGACGACACTTCCGTCAAATTAGTCAGCGATGCTAGTCGACTAGCGTGGTAAAGGAGCATTGGGACGCACCCTGATGACGTGGCGAGCAACGTTCGCTCGTCGGGACAAACTTCGTGAGGCACATTGCGCGACGACCATTCAATGAAATAAACGAATACATTCGTATTTCTTGTCTCTGCAAGAACGGTTCACATTGAATAGGTGATTTTCAGAATTGATCTAGAAAGCCTTGAGTTGCTCTATCTACGGGTCCTTGATATAGTCGTCGTACAACAACTTCGGTAATGCTTCCGTCACGGGTGGGTGAGCGGCAGCCAACCAGCGGCCGTGGCTAATTCAAATACCTGCTCGGGTTGGCCGAGACCGTAAACACGTCGTTGAGTGATGACGAAAGCATTACCGAAGTTGTTGTACGACGACTTTACGGTCTATAACAAAGCTGTATTTTCACTTTAAATGGCCTCCCTACAAGTATTGGCTCATACTATTTATTTTCTCTATGATAAATAAAAAAAGAAACATTAAATGCATGTATTGCCTACCTATAGTCAGTTGCAAGAACATTGTTGAGTGGGGGACGTTCTAAAACCTTAAGTTTTCCCTATAGAGTGCAAGGTCCACTAGATCGCTTGTAGCGCGCGCGCTTCGCAATTACTCGCTAGGAGTAAATCCAGTAGCCCTTGCTACAGTGTATGAACACAGGAGTAGGCTACGTGCCGGTACCAGGCTTCCCCTCCTCTCTTCTTTATTATCATTCTTACATCATCATATATAGTATATTAAATCTGCACTATTGAGACCTCCTGTTGCAGATATAGACTGGATAATAAATACAGACTTCTTCTACACTTTTCCTTGTTACGGACAGCAAAACTTCTACACTTCAATATTTCAAACGGAGAGGAAAACTTTGTTTGAATTATTCCTTCAGTAAGATGTTACCGACCACTAAAACGTTGTCAGTAAATCGTAAAAAGTGTTTTAACTCGAGCTTGTCCGTCGTTAACGTCTCGGTTATAATTATAACGGGCAACATTCCCTAGGCCTAGGCCCATTACCATGCGAGCTAACATGTGTTTGTTGTTGTTTTAACGGATAGGCACTTCACTTTTGACAACGACTGTACGCCTCATAGTTTGGCAGCGGACGAGACGTTGAGTGGGTGACGGAAATATGTCACATTTATTTATTTGAGTCTCGTTTTCGTACACGCGAACGAATATTTTACTAAAACTGTAGGCCTAAGTAGGATTATTATCATAAATATTTATCTCCTGCAGGCGATTCTGTATATGGGCGACGATACATTTAAGACGGATTCACACACTTGGATAAGGATAACAGATAGTGATTAATAACTAAGGATAAGCATCCCCAATTCACACAAATGAGCCAGTTATAGTAATGTCAACGAACTTCTAAGGAAATATGTACCAACTTTTGTTTCTAACTTCACTGGCCAGGCCTAGGCCTTGACTCGGCAAGTACAAATAAAAAGAACCAGTAGCTAGTATGACTACAGTAGCTGCAATCTGACTGGTTCTTGTATTGGGTAAAACTAACGACTACGGCTAGAGTTGAAACTTGGTCATCTTTGTCAGTAGTCGTTATCCTTATCCTTATCCGATGATATATGTGAACGCCAACACACATTTCTTATAGTTCAACTTTTAGCTACTATCCTTAACCAAGTGTGTGAGTCCGTCTTTATCAGCGGTTTTGGTCGTTACTGAAGGCGAATGCAAGGCGGTGATTGGCTCATCGCCTTCTAACAACTGAAACCGGTGATAAACTTATCGTCACCCATTCAGAATCAGGGCGCTGGAATATCATATAATCTACGTATGCGTATAAATACATTTTGTGTGATCAACTGTTGGCAAAAATAATATACACATTTTTTGTTTCAACAGGGGCGAAAATTTTCGATGAAAGTAATTTATTTACATATTCAAAAATGTGTATATTATTTTTTAACAGATTTGTCGGCCATTTACGTACGCCCAAACAAAGATATTTTTAAGATCATTTATTGCTATGGAATTGTTTTATTACATGCTATTTTCCATAAGATGAAAAACTCCATAGCAACAGTAAATAAATCACATACTTAACTCGACTGTGCATTCCGCCTTAAGTCCACGTAGGCCTATGTATATATAATGACAGCCAGGCACGCCTGTACTAACAAGCTACGCACGAGATGCCCGTTAATGTTAGTCTCTTAACTAAGGCGGTGTGAATGAGGCGCGTCAACAAGGAAGCACGATCAATTAGCAAGTGTGTACACGGCTGGAGTTCAGTTCAGTGATGAAGACTGCCTGCATAGCCTATCTATAGCTAGCTGACCCGTCTGGGCTCGGGGTGCAATTTGGTGCACGGCCTAAGGAAGTATTTTCACATTATTGATGAGGTAGCCTACATTTATATTAAGGATTATAAAAAATCAT
>OX246747.1:26236003-26401003 GCA_945910005.1 Isoperla grammatica
GGAACAAGGCCCACATGGAATAACGCCCACATGGAACAAGGCCCACATTTTACGAACCCGAAGCTTCCCGAGCGATGCTGCGTTGCCAAATGTTTAATATTGGTTTTGATAGTCGTTACTCACACCTAATTTGCATACCTGATTTGCATAATCAAGGTCAACGGCAATGCAACCTTCGGGATCGTAAAATGTGGGCCTTGTTCCATGTGGGCGTTATTCCATGTGGGCCTTGTTCCATGTGGGCGTTATTCCATGTGGGCCTTGTTCCATGTGGGCCTTGTTCCATGTGGGCGTTATTCCGGTAGCTTGCATGGCCGCCTGGCTCGCGCTCGTAGACAGTTTCCTAAGTCTGCGATAGAGTGCGTTACTCGCGCCAACACGGGCGAATCTGGCGGCCGTTAAATTACTTACCCGTTTGAAGCCAATGGCGGTACGCGCGAAGAGAATGGCTATCTTAACGGCTTACCTACGAATAATAGTAATAATAATAATAACAACAATTATTATTATTATGAAGAATGAATATACTTCAAGGAATTCTCCATCCTGCCGGTGGTGTTGGTGGTTGTCCAGCCATACGAAGAGCGAATGCTAAGATGGGTTCAACAAAGTGGCCACGACATCTTAAGTTTGTTCAGATGTTTGTTGAATAATGTATTCATTTCATATAATAGATAGGCGCTAATTGTGCGTTGTTTTAAGGTTTCAAGTGGATAAAGTAAGGTAAGCGCATAGAAATACTCGACATTTATGTCCGTACTACATGATCGCACCAGGTATGACCGAGTTTGTATGTGTTACAACAAAAAATGTATAATAATAACTAGGAAAACGCCACATGAGAACCGCGTTATCAGATGAGCGAATAATATTTTGACAGGATTGCGGCGTGAGTTAAAAACTTACAACTTATGTGAAGTGTGTTCGGATATGTTGTAAATATTTTCATGACATATTATTTAAATCCGTCAAGAAGATATTATAAAAAAAAAAAAACTTAATATAAAACCATTAATGGTTTTTCGTGAAACAGTCGTCTACTAATTAGGGCTGTACATCATAAACTCTTTTACATATCTGTGTATACAATATTGAGTTAGATAATGGTTATATGTAGAGAGTATTTTATTATTTTATAGAGAAACGCATGTTAACCATAATAAAAGAGTTTTAAATGTTGTAAATAAGTAGTTTCTTGCAATGTACACGAAAAACATCAAACATATCACACAATTAATGCCATTCTATGAAAGTTCAATCCAAAGGCACCATTAACAGAGGCAGTGGCGTAACTACCGCCCGGCACACCCGGGCAAAGCCCGGAAACCCCCACTTCGAGGGGGGCCCTCAGGGGCCTCGGAGATTTTCCCTGAGTTATAAATCTAACTCAAAATTTTATATTTCCTCTAATTTCGCAAAATAGTTGTGACACAATATTTAGATGGAAACTGTTCAATATTCATTTATTTATTCTTTATTGACAACAGGTCACAAGACCCACAAGTGCAATATAATAAAGTTGTATACAAGGACAAGTACAATTACAAACAAATACAAAGACAAGTACTGGCAATTAAGGAAATAAAATACAGACGTACACTTCATAATATTCCCACAGGCGTACATGTGTATGTCGATAACAGGTAAAAATAAGTTTTAGTGAAGGATAAAAGAGAAAGAATTACAAAGGAACAGTACTTTTAGCGGTGTTTAGATATGGCCGATTTGAATGCGTCCAGTTTCACTGGCATTAGCAAAAGGGTGTGGAGAGGGGGGGGGGGGGTGTAATGTGCTTATTTATTTATTTTACAGCAATCCTTTTCAGTTGTGAAACTGATTTACAAAAATAACAATGTTCTTTACTGACTGCCTACTTAGCCGGTACGCTCTTAGGTGACGCCGTGGTGGTTTCTTTTGTTACTTCCGTCTCGATTAGCCCTATCGAAAAATATGAGACGTTAAGGCCAATTTATCAATCAATCTATTGTTACTGCACTTATTCGAACTTTACACGAACGACCACACACTCAATTCTGATATAAAAATTGGCTCATTCTGTCACTTTTCCCAATATGCGTACTACCCCGATACTTTATGCTGTTGCCTATGGGTGGACAGGGTAGGGATGCCGGGGGTAGATAAGACACAAGGTAGTATAAGAATAGCGAAGAATTGTTTGAAATATTATTACTCAATGCTTAAGGGAGTAATAATACTGAATGAAAGCTGTGAAATAAAATTAATCTACCTGCTAACAAGGAAATTACAAACCAACAATTTCAACAAGGTACATCTTGATGATGTCAGACTAGTTATACATTCTACATTTAAATACTCATTGCTAAGGGAGTATAATAATATTGAATAATTGACCTGAGATACTATTACTCTATCTGCTAACGAGGAAGTAATATACGATGACATTTGCAACTATAGGTTCATCGTAGTGATGTAACTTAGTTACTTAAATCATTTAAAAGCTGGATGTTAAGGGAGTAATAATATTGATATTGATTGAATGAGGGACCTGAAACACTATTACTGTATCTGCTATCAAGGAAATGATATACCGTTTAAAAATATCAACAACAATGTTTGACGTGATTATGTTAGCGTTACTTTCTACATTTAATACTCATTGCTAAGGGCGTAAGTATATTTAATTAATAAGTGATCTGAAATACTATTACTTTACCTGCTAATGAGAAATCACATATCATGAAATTTCCACTTTAGCTGGTAGAGTAATAGTATATCAGGTACATCCTTCAATATTATTACTCCCTTAACAATGTGTTTTTAATGTTGTAAGTAAATAAATCACATCATTGCGATGAACCTAGTTAGTAAGTAAGTAAGTAAGTAAGTTTATTTCCAACACAAAATGCATACAGAATATACACATACATAGTAATAGTACCTATAGTACACATACACATACATAGTAAATACACATTTTGCCTTGACCCTTAAGGTAGTTAAAAAACAAACCTTGTTATTTAGGCATCGTATATAATTTCCTTGATAGCAGGTAGAGTAATAGTATATTACTCTACCTTCTTTATTCAATATAATTACTCCGAGTTTGTAGATGTTTTAAGTAACTAACTTACATCATTACGATGAACCTAGTTGCTATGTCATCGTATCTTCCTCGTTAGCAGGTAAAGTAATAGTATTTCAGGCTTTTCATTCTATATTATTGCTCCCTTAACAATGGGGTTTAATGTAGAAATTAACTAGTCTTACATCATCCCGATAGACCCTTTTGAAAAGACATGGTACACGATTTCCTCGTTAGCACATAGAGTAATAGTATTTCAGGTCAATTATTCAATATTATTATACTCCCTTAGCAATGAGTATTTAAATGTAGAATGTATAACTAGTCTGACATCATCAAGATGTACCTTGTTGAAATTGTTGGTTTGTAATTTCCTTGTTAGCAGGTAGATTAATTTTATTTCACAGCTTTCATTCAGTATTATTACTCCCTTAAGCATTGAGTAATAATATTTCAAACAATTCTTCGCTATTCTTATACTACCTTGTGTCTTATCTACCCCCGGCATCCCTACCCTGTCCACCCATAGGCAACAGCATAAAGTATCGGGGTAGTACGCATATTGGGAAAAGTGACAGAATGAGCCAATTTTTATATCAGAATTGAGTGTGTGGTCGTTCGTGTAAAGTTCGAATAAGTGCAGTAACAATAGATTGATTGATAAATTGGCCTTAACGTCTCATATTTTTCGATAGGGCTAATCGAGACGGAAGTAACAAAAGAAACCACCACGGCGTCACCTAAGAGCGTACCGGCTAAGTAGGCAGTCAGTAAAGAACATTGTAATTTTTGTAAATCAGTTTCACAACTGAAAAGGATTGCTGTAAAATAAATAAATAAGCACATTACACCCCCCCCCCCCCCTCTCCACACCCTTTTGCTAATGCCAGTGAAACTGGACGCATTCAAATCGGCCATATCTAAACACCGCTAAAAGTACTGTTCCTTTGTAATTCTTTCTCTTTTATCCTTCACTAAAACTTATTTTTACCTGTTATCGACATACACATGTACGCCTGTGGGAATATTATGAAGTGTACGTCTGTATTTTATTTCCTTAATTGCCAGTACTTGTCTTTGTATTTGTTTGTAATTGTACTTGTCCTTGTATACAACTTTATTATATTGCACTTGTGGGTCTTGTGACCTGTTGTCAATAAAGAATAAATAAATGAATATTGAACAGTTTCCATCTAAATATTGTGTCACAACTATTTTGCGAAATTAGAGGAAATATAAAATTTTGAGTTAGATTTATAACTCAGGGAAAATCTCCGAGGCCCCTGAGGGCCCCCCTCGAAGTGGGGGTTTCCGGGCTTTGCCCGGGTGTGCCGGGCGGTAGTTACGCCACTGCCTCTGTTAATGGTGCCTTTGGATTGAACTTTCATAGAATGGCATTAATTGTGTGATATATTTGATGTTTTTCGTGTACATTGCAAGAAACTACTTATTTACAACATTTAAAACTCTTTTATTATGGTTAACATGCGTTTCTCTATAAAATAATAAAATACTCTCTACATATAACCATTATCTAACTCAATATTGTATACACAGATATGTAAAAGAGTTTATGATGTACAGCCTAATTAGTAGACGACTGTTTCACGAAAAACCATTAATGGTTTTATATTAAGTTTTTTTTTTTTATAATATCTTCTTGACGGATTTAAATAATATGTCATGAAAATATTTACAACATATCCGAACACACTTCACATAAGTTGTAAGTTTTTAACTCACGCCGCAATCCTGTCAAAAATATTATTCGCTCATCTGATAACGCGCTTCTCATGTGGCGTTTTCCTAGTTATTATTATACATTTTTTGTTGTAACACATACAAACTCGGTCATACCTGGTGCGATCATGTAGTACGGACATAAATGTCGAGTATTTCTATGCGCTTACCTTACTTTATCCACTTGAAACCTTAAAACAACGCACAATTAGCGCCTATCTATTATATGAAATGAATACATTATTCAACAAACATCTAAACAAACTTAAGATGTCGTGGCCACTTTGTTGAACCCATCTTAGCATTCGCTCTTCGTATGGCTGGACAACCACCAACACCACCGGCAGGATGGAGAATTCCTTGAAGTATATTCATTCTTCATAATAATAATAATTGTTGTTATTATTATTATTACTATTATTCGTAGGTAAGCCGTTAAGATAGCCATTCTCTTCGCGCGTACCGCCATTGGCTTCAAACGGGTAAGTAATTTAACGGCCGCCAGATTCGCCCGTGTTGGCGCGAGTAACGCACTCTATCGCAGACTTAGGAAACTGTCTACGAGCGCGAGCCAGGCGGCCATGCAAGCTACCGGAATAACGCCCACATGGAACAAGGCCCACATGGAATAACGCCCACATGGAACAAGGCCCACATTTTACGATCCCGAAGGTTGCATTGCCGTTGACCTTGATTATGCAAATCAGGTATGCAAATTAGGTGTGAGTAACGACTATCAAAACCAATATTAAACATTTGGCAACGCAGCATCGCTCGGGAAGCTTCGGGTTCGTAAAATGTGGGCCTTGTTCCATGTGGGCGTTATTCCATGTGGGCCTTGTTCCATGTGGGCCTTATTCCTTGTGGGCGTTATTCCGTGTACCCGATTTGATGACGCTCATATTTTGTGTCCATATTCACAACGATACAACCGTTGAGTGAGTAATATAGGGTAGAATCACAACGCAATCGGCAATTTGTCTACCGCCTTATGCTGCCCAACATACTTAAGTTGGGTAGTAGAAGTTCGCCAAGCGACGCGATGACGGAGCCTGATTGGTCGCGGCTACTTCACCGAAGATATACGAAGACAGCCGAAAACTCCATCGCGTCGCTTGGCGAACTTCTACTACCCGACTTAAGTATGTTGGGCAGCATAAGGCGGTAGACAAACTGCCGATTGCGTCGCAACTCTACCCTATATTATTCACTCAACGATACAACGTTGAGTATACGTACGTTGAGTTTTTGTTCTAATTCAATATAGTTTGGACACTAAAAAGTTTTAAACGGGGACTAAAAATTACTAATAATGAAAGATTTTGGGGAAATTTAGAACCCTTCAAAAAATAATCTGTGAATTAATGTAACAAAAGTTCAAAATACCTAAAACAATAGTTTAGTTATCTATTCTATGTTTTGGTCCAAATAGAACGGAAATATGTGGATGTTTGTGCACGTAGTTTGAGTAGTACGAAAGTACTGCACGCCGGACGCTCAGAGTGGTTTTCTATCCACCGTCGTCTCTCAAGTGACGTCACGCAGGCTTTACACGTCACACGGAATATGATGGATAGCGAGATTAGTACACCTGCCACGGCTGAACATACACAAGACATGCTTTTAATATAAACTTACATCAAACATAGTGAAATAAAGACCGATAGAGGTGCCTCAGCGGTAAAACATTTTAATATAAACTAACATGAAACTCAAATGGATATTTATTGGAGACACTCTCATGTGTGGATTTTTTTGCGAAATTCAGAAATAATAACCACGGATGTTATAATGCGCAATATCCTTACATTAAATTGCCACTCCCGGTAGTCTAGTACAGGGGTCGAGACGCCTGCACCCAGCAAGTGATAGACCTGCGTTCGATTCCCAGTCGAGGTAGTGTTGTTTCTTAATTTCTGGATTACGATTTCTCTTCTGGATTCTGGATTACCCAAAATATAAAAAAATATAGGAAAAAAAAAGATATAGGTAAAGTTACCCCGACGAATCTTGTCTCATGGCGACGAAATTGGCAAATTAAATAGTACCAACTTAATTTTCTACTTCTCTAAATGTTACCATCGACGTGAAACAAGTCAATTAGCGATAATTTATGTTCTGCAACGGGGGTTTCCCCGTATTCAATACACGATCGTAAATGTCCATAATGGACATGTGTCAAGTAGACGGTAAAAACTAGATAAGAAAAAATTTATGTTGGTACTGTTAGACTCCGGTATTTCGTTAGCATGTGACAGTTGAGACTCCCGTAGGGGCAACTTTAACCCAGGTCGCATCGACACAAAAACCGCCTCATGTCATCTCATCGCAGCAATGATATCGAGTAGCAACACATAACCGCCTCATGTCATCCCGTCGCAGCAATGATATCGAGTAACAACACATCTGTTATGGTGTTTTTCTGATGTCGCGCGCACAAGGTCGCTTCAAATGGCGGCTCGACGCAATCTTGGGGAGCGCGTCAACTTTTTGCCCAACGCGGGGACAATATGTGAATAACTCTCTCGCCATCATCTCAATATCATTAGAAAAATAGTTGATGAAGACTGTATAGTATAGCCCCAACCAAAGTATTCGCATACCAATCTCAGATCATTGTCTACTGCCCCTTTCAACCGCGCCAATTAAAAGTAAATCAACAGATATAGTGGACCCAAGATTACTTTACATCTGCTTTCGTCAAATCCGGGGCAGTCGTAGCCAACCGGCGAACCGCCCGAGACACACGAGCGCCAATACCGATCGCTGATTGGCTACGAACCAGTCGCCTGTGACGAAAGCATGTGTAAGGTAGTCTTGGGACAACTATACCTGGCGTTCTTTCACACATCCGTAAAAGCACGGTTCGGCATAGTCGAGTGCACAGGCGGTTTGGCCACACCCACCGTTACAGGTAACCAACGGAATGTTTTAAATTATCCCAATGAACCTGTTTAGATAAGATGGCAGGAATTAGCGATCAAGAAAATTAAGTTGTCACCTTGGACTCGGCTGTGTCGTAAGCATCAGAATACTTTCGTTCGGGCAACTATAAAGTGTTATTGTAAGAGTAGACAGTTTCGGCAGCGATCGCTTAGCTGATCGCCATACGAACATCCAACTCGACACAAACGGCTCGAACCCCGTCTCGGCCAGGGGAAAAGTAGGCCCAGAGTGACTCTGCTAGTCGTAAGAGGCGTAGAAAAGAGACCGTTTCCCTTTCCCCCCCACTGTCCCACTGGGGAGTTCTCCTCCCCCTTGGCCCAGCCCTCCCTTGCTGGACTCCCCTTATGACGACCCCCGCCATGTGCAATGGATCTGATTCGGACATGTAGCGTTTTTTCATCTTCACATATCACCCACTCGTCGTCTCGATTAGCAAAAGTTGCAAAAATATGGGACGCAAAACCCAAATAATCATCATCATCATCATCAACAGCTCGAAAAGTCTGGCAATTTCTATCATTATTTTGGAATGATGAGAGCCTAGAACTATCAACATCTTCAGATATTCTCAAAAAAGGGATCAACAAACATTACGATTGTTACGATTACAATTACGAAAAACACTTCAACGTGACAGTAATATGTACATGTATACATATTATATTGGTACATTATCAAAATAAATTATTACAAATACAAAAAAGTTGCAATAGTGACCCGAAACAACCTAACCGATGCGATCGTCGTAGATGAGCGGTTCGTGGCCAATCAACGAATATACTTGAAATTGGGGCTCGCTGGTCGACCATGAATCATCATTTATGATTCAAACATCGTGTAAGGATGTTTCAGGGCAAGTTTATTTATAAATAGTTGCTTTTCCAGTAGGTAGGTACCCAATTTCTTTGAGTTAGTTGCCAAACGGTGGCTTTTCAAAAGTTGCTTTATAATTGAAAGAAGTTGCCAGTGGCAGCTCTCCTCTTCACAAGATCAGACATCAACAGATCCTAGACTCTTTGCTTTGTCAACGCAGGACATCAAGATTAATGCAGAGTGACTTCGCTGCGTAGCCAGCCAGACTCTAAAAGTGCACAACAATAATTATAGAAACGCTTTGAACCATCAAGGACGTTTTTATGCAGCTTTGGCACCAATTTCAAGGTGTACGTTACATTCTTGACCAAAATAGGAGATTCTTTCTGCAGTTTTGGCACAAATTTCAAAATGTACGTCATATTCTTGACCAAAATTGGACATTTTCTGCAGCTCTGGCATCAATTTCGTGTGTGTTACAAACTTGACTGAAATGGGACGTTTTCTGCAGCTCTGGCATCAATTTCAAGTGTATGTTGCATACTTGACCAAAATGGGAAATTTTCTGCAAATTAAAATGGAAACACAGTAGAACAGGTAAAACGTTATAAGAACCTAGTAATTGGACTGTACACTGTTCCTTGTCACAACATAAAAAAATTAAAACGCAATTTACGAACCCTGATCACATCTCTTCAACAGGCGAAACCACACTAGGTATGGTTTCGCCTGTTGAAGAGCTCTGATCAGGGTTCGAAATATTGCGTTTTAATTTTTTTTATGTTGTGACAAGGAACAGTGTACAGTCCAATTACTAGGTTCTTATAACATTTTCTGCAGCTCTGGAATCAATTTCAAGTGTATATTACAATCTTCACCAAAAAGAGATATTATTTCTCTAGCTTTGGTATCAATTTCGTGTATGTCACATTCTGAACGAAAACGGGAAATTCCTTCTGCAAGTCTGGCACCAATTTCAAGTGTCTGCTTTGTCCCGTGTTGGCGTCAGGTATTGTTGTTTGTCCATGCAAACTATGACACGTGCGAGTGCCAGACACGATATTATTTACCCACACCTGTTTGGCTACGCATCGCATCTTTGTTTTGCTTAATATTAATTATTATTAATATAACACATTTCTATTCGTACACATAATGAGTCTGGGTTGGCAAAAAGGAGCAGAGCTACAAACACAAGGAGTGACTGCCAAATTGTATACAAAGTAACTAAACCCAATTATAATAAGAAATGAAATATGATATATTATTACTAATTAATTAGAGAAAAGATGATACAAATAATCAAAACCTATAACAAAAACATCATGAATAAATAGAACGGTAAAAAAGTATTTTGGGAGGAGAAAACATAGAAATTTATAAAAACAATGTTTGAAAAATGTAACGTTAGGGAAGCTTTAAAAACATCATTAAGTATCTCATCAGAAGCTCAAGCGGAAGAGCTTTCCCAACTGTAGTGAAAGTTGCCTCAACGTAAGTATTCTCATGATAACGACACAGCCGATTCCAATTGTACCAACTTATATTGTCTACTACTCTAGTTCCCACCATCTAATTTAAACAGGTCGATTAGAGATAATTTACGACCTTCCGTTGGTTACCTGGAACGGTGGGCGTGGCCAAACAGCAAAGTGCACCAACTCGGTGAAAGACTGCAATTAATAATATGTGAGAGAACGCCAGGATTGTCGTTGAATGAGCGCGCACGAAGGAGACCGTACAATGGAGTTCTGTGGGAGCTTACACCAACCTTTTTGGTAGTTTCTTGGTACACCCCTAGAGCAAAGTCCAGTCGAGCAATTATCTCCATTCAAACTCGAGCAAAGGACGAAGAATTCAGATGACTGAATACACTCATCACATTCTTCAAGACATTGAGGTCCGATCGTTCTAAGAAAACAAGAAATCCCGGGGTAGCTTATCTTTCAACGTATCTATGGGTGTACAAAACGGGGGTAAATGGTGTGGCCATGGTGTAAACTCCCGCGGGACTCTACTGTAGATATACGGACGGATCTGAGGTCGGTATGCGAATACTTGGTTGGGGCTATTGTTGTCTAGAACCCTTTCCTTTCTAGTACGTTAAGGTTCTTGCACTACGGTATATATTAATAGAAGCAAGTCATACATCGCAATGCTTTGATATATAATATTTCAAAAGAATATAGCCCGGTCAACAGGTTATTTAGTTTCAAACATTATTTGATTGGCGTTTCTATTATTATGAGAGAGAGTTATGTTTGGTGCATGCTTGGCCGTTGTACTGTGAAACTGATGCTACTCAGTGTTCGTGTAACGAAGACTAATGTGAACTGCAAGTGAATTGACTATGTACTCTTGGTGAAGCACACGGGGGAAAAACGCAGTCTTATTATGTCATGTGTCACATATATTCTATGTTGGCACAACGCAACAATTCGAGGCTATAGTGGTCCCAACGAAAGTATTCTGATGCACACGACAACAGCCGAGTCCAAGGTGACAACTTAATATTCTACTTTGCTAATTCCTACCGTCTAATCTGAACAGGTCCATTGGGGATAATTTAAAACCTTCCGTTGGTTACCTGTAACGGTGGGTGTGGCCAAACCGCCTGTGCACTCGACTAAGCTGAACCGAATACGTGAAAGAACGCCAGGTATCTGTTGATTTTCTTTCAATTGGCGCGGTTGAAAGGGGCAATAGACAATGACCTGAGATCGGTATGCGAATACTTTCGTTGGGACTACTATATTTTGCAAGACACCGCATGGTTGCCTGGCTGGCTGGCTTACTATAGTTCGTCCCTATCCAAGATGCACGCCGGTAAAGAGGACTCCTCAAAGGGAGGCTTATTTCCCGCTCACTGCAAGGATGTAAACGTCAAGCTTGTCACCAGGAAGGATGCAGTTTTTAAAAAAAGTGACCACCAATAATTATATCTATTCAAATAAGAAAAACACTCACTTGAAAATAGAAAGACGGGGGCTCAAGATTATGTCCTTTTTCAACGGCTTCGACGGTCAATGTGGTTTGGAGCTGTCTTTACTATGTTAGAAGCTAAGTGGTTTGCCAAATAAAGGGGATGATTGACAGCATAAGGTTGGAATTACCTTAGTCTCCAACAATAAGAAACAGTTCCTTTTAGTTCTCATTTTGCCTGCGTGTATCTTGAATCGGGACAGACTTTAGAAATATTATTATTGTGAATTATTGCAAGTGAAGTTGGCTATGTAGTCGATGATGCACACACACATCAACCTGCACAGTCTGTGTTTCTTATTATGTCATGTGGCAGAGATGTTCTGTGTTGGCAGAACGCAACAATTCGAGGCTATTTGCGGCACCGCAACGTGGAAGATTATTTACCGAGGTCACGTCATGAACGATTGTGACTAATATTCCTGGTGGAAACAAATAGAGACAGACAATGCAATTTCTATTCTGATGTTAGTGATGATATTTGGGTTTTACGCCCCATATGTTTGCAGCTTGACTAATCGAGACGATGAGTGGATGAAATATGTAGATGAAAAACCGCCACAAGTCCGATCATTGTATCAATGTCATAATTGTATCTGAAAGTAAAAAATGGCAGCCAACAAACAAATAAACATACATCAGATCTATTACATATCGCGTGGGTCGTCATAAAGGGAGTCCAACCAGCAAGGGAGGGCAGGGCCAAGTGGGAGGAGAAATCTTCAGTCGGACAGTGTCTGGAAAGGGACAGGGTCTGCTTTCGTCGCCTGCTACGACTAGCAGAGTCACTCTGGGCCAAATTCTAGCCCGGGTCCAGTTGTGTCAGTTATGAGTAGTTTTGGTATCACGGGTCCAAAGTTGGGATGGTATTACCGCTAAGACCAAGACAAATTATGTTGACCTTCGTGAATCCAGATACTTAGGCCAGTTATTATTGGCACAATCAAGAAATCATGTTCAATATAACTAATGATTTGTATTGACCATTATTAATGTAGGCCTATATATAATGTTAGTTATGGAATGTGCTCTGTACTAAACATGTCTATAATTAAATGGAAGTAAGAAATAAAGTTGCAAAATGTATTAGACGATGCTTTTTGAATAAACGGTGACTTTGCATGGAGCCGTGATTCACAGCAACAAAAGACAACTACTGAGGGCGTCTCTCAATGCTTCGTAGTCATCTAAATAGTTGCCCAAACAACGATGATCAAGAAGAAAGGTGACGTCTAAAGAAGGCTGCAGTGAAGCTGTGATTGGCTGGCAGCAGTGACTTAGCAGACTGATGTTCAGTCCATGCTTGGAGTTTTGAAATATGCCCTAAATGGTAAATAGTATCATATTCCGCACAGAAAATCAGTTATTTGAAGTAAACGAGTGGGTAGGTAAAGAATAAAAATAATATATTTCACTAGCTAACCATGGACTAATACCCACAATTCACGGTTCAATACTTTCGTCAAACTTATTGAATTTAAGGACAAAAAAGCATCAATTAATAGAAGCTATATTGTTGCAGTTTTTACCAAACTGTCTTTGATTCGCTTTTGTTCTTGAATTCAATAAGTTTGACGAAAGTATTGAGCCGTGTAATGTCGGCATTACAACCATCTGAATGTGCAACATGGTTGGAAAACGCGTCTGCGATTCTCATTTCCGGTTTTTGATATTGTCGGGCATTTTAGCCCTTATCGCTAAGCAATTACACATCAACAGCCACAACAACAATGTGAACAATGTCTAAATTCGAAACTTAAGGGCTAAAATGGCTGCCCACCGCCTTCTTCCGTGGCTATTTAATTAGTACGTTGATTTGTTAGCTGATTCTGGTCCAGTAACGAAGTTACTATTATAAGTCCATGATCTAACCACATTACATCCTTAGTCCATACTCTTCTCCCCCCAACCCGCTCATCAGCGAAACCACCTTCACGACATTCAACAGAACCGAAGTCCGTTGACTTCCACCTCCCGAAACAAAACTGCATCCGATGCCAACTTCATTCCACTCGCTCGACAACCAGACATAACTCACGTCACAACGCTGCAGCGATTACATCGAAAGTGATCACAGTTTAAACCTTGGGTCATAACGAATAAATGCACATATTTCTCGTAGACAGTTTTGGCAGAAGTGCGAACGTCTTGCCAACTCAGAGTTTTGACTTTCAAGAGTGCCTTCCTCTACACACAACTACTCTGCGTGCCAACCTAAGAAGCACCCTGCCAATCACTTACTCTGCGTACCAACCTAAGAAGCACCCTGCCAATCACTACTCTGCGTACCAACCTAAGAAGCACCCTGCCAATCACTTACTCTGCGTACCAACCTAAGAAGCACCCTGCCAATCACTTACTCTGCGTACCAACCTAAGAAGCACCCTGCCAATCACTACTCTGCGTACCAACCTAAGAAGCACCCTGCCAATCACTACTCTGCGTGCCAACCTAAGAAGCACCCTGCCAATCACTACTCTGCGTGCCAACCTAAGAAGCACCCTACCTATCACTACTCTGCGTACCAACCTAAGAAGCACCCTGCCAATCACTACTCTGCGTACCAACCTAAGAAGCACCCTGCCAATAACTACTCTGCGTTCCAAGCTAAGAAGCACCCTGCCAATCACTACTCTGCGTGCCAACCTAAGAAGCACCCTGCCAATCACTACTCTGCGTTCCGAGCTAAGAAGCACCCTGCCAATCACTACTCTGCGTGCCAACCTAAGAAGCACCCTGCCAATCACTACTCTGCGTGCCAACCTAAGAAGCACCCTGTCAATCACTACTCTGCGTGCCAACCTAAGAAGCACCCGGCCTATCACTTACTCTGCGTGCCAACATAAGAAGCACCCGGCCTATCACTACTCTGCGTGCCAACCTAATTAATAATCACTAACCTCAAAGGGAGGCGATGGTATTGTGGAGATCATAAATGTCAATCATTACCATTATTCAGCAAAGCATTCACCTTCTCAGCCGGTACCGACAGCTGAATGTGAAGAATGTCGCCTTGACTCGACTACGGACGTGTATCGCTCCCTGTATATAGGGGAAGGTCCCCGTTTGTAACTGTGTGTCCACCCCGTTGACTGCCGCTGAAGATTTTAGACATTTACAACCGTCAACAAAGGAGGCGACGGCTAAGTCACTCTTTGTGTGTAGTGATTGGTAGGGTGCTTCTTAGGTTGGCACGCAGAGTAGTAATTGGCAGGGTGCTTCTTAAGTTGGCCCGCAGAGTAGGCATAATTCATGTGACAACGCAACACCCATTACATCGAAAGTGATCACAGCTTAAACCTGGGGTCATAACGAATAAAATGCACACATACAATTTTTTTTGTCTCCGTCGTCGACAGTTTTGGCAGAAGCGCCGCGAGCGACCGTCTTGCCACTTCAGTGCTTTGACTTTCAAGTGCCAAATGCAATTGAAAGAAATACAAGTAAACACTATTATTCTTTCCGTACGTTTCGTCCGACACGTCTGTTACGATATAGTGGACGTACAGAGCACCTTTCACCCAGATAACTAAAAGATTCTTTTATTTCTTGTGGTTGGCAAAACACTTGATGAAGTATGCGAACATTTGTCTGTGACATCGTAGAATCGCGATGCACCGAGGATTTAGTCACGCTCAACATCAACACAGCTGAGTCACGTTATTATTTAAACGAGCGAATGTTTTCATTCTACTTTTATGTAACTCGGTAATTTTGGCTTGCGAATGGTGACAAGTTGAAATTTGGAACATCAATAGGGTGCATTCACGTATGGCGCATGGTGGCCACATTGGAGGCCACAATGGCATGTGATTGGTAGTTCATTGTTACTATGTTTCAGCTGGCGTTTGATGCAAATTCAACTGTTCTCTAACTTTGGTTTGCTATTATTACTTAAAATCGACATAAATGAACTCTTTTGTCTCGATTACTCTTCTAATCGTTTACAAAAGCATACAATAAACATTTTCGTACACTTTATCGGGGGATATACGTGTTCAAACTTGTCATATTTCCCCGTAAACAATATTATTCGTTTTTTATTGACAGCTTAATGAAACTTGAAATATTACTATAGGTGGCCTCCAATATGGCCGATGTGACGTCACGTGAATACTCCCTATAAGCTTTGATGTGGATTGATCGCCATTTGTTTGGTGAAAAAATCGGCCAAAAAGTTAATTAGCTACAATAGAGTTACTCGAAATGTTTTTTCCGAAATAAAATTACTGTAAAATGTGAGATAGCCATATTTTAATAAATTTCCGTCCCATCACGAGCATGTTTATTGGATGTATAAGTTACATTTCTATTGCTGTCTGTGCGGGAAGTTACTATGACAACCAAAAATCTGAGCTTTTATTATTGCATATTCTTGTTTTACATTGTTTAAAAAAAAATGCACATTCTAATATTCAAACAATAACGGTAACTTTGATAACTTTTAGTCAGAATATGCGCTTTTTAAAGCGATCCAATAAGTATTGTACAGGTAAAAGATACATTTCTATTGCCGTCTGTAGGTGAGGTTACTACAACAACAAGAAATCTAAGCTATGCATAATCGTGTGTTATTGTCATTTATTATTTGGTGTTACTCCCATGGTTACACTCCGCACTCGACAACTACGTCATACGACGTCGCGGGGAGGGGGGGGGGGGGGGGGGTGATAGGGGCCTGAAATGCAGTCCACGTCATCCCGCCTCGCCTTTCTTCCCCGTTACGCCTTCCTTGTCCTTTTCTGGTTTTACTTTGTTTTTAAATCAAATATGCACATTTTATATCGAACTTTTTCCAGATATTCGTGGACATGCTCGCTTATCAACGCGTCACACTAAACGTTGAAAGTACAAAGCGCATCTTTTGGCATTAGTCATTTTACCGCTAAAACATGCGTCTAAACTTACACTCCTCACGCCTAAACCGATAATAGGATTGATCTCTAATTTTACGTCCGAGTATAAATGTGTCAAATTGATGATGACTTTTATTACGAAAACACAAGATATTAATCTTGAAAGACTACATAAAAATGATAAAAAAAACATACATTTGCACACATTGAAACTACATTAGGTACAAATGTATATACTTTATTATTTTGTATGCACTTCTTTAAGAATTATATCTTGTGTTTTCGTCATGAAAGTCATCAATTTGACACTTTTATACTCGGACGTAAAATTAGAGATAAATCCTGTTATCGGTCTAGGCGTGAGGAGTGTAAGCTTAGACGCATGTTGTAGGGCGGTAAAATGACTACTGCCGAGCGCTCTTGAAGGAGAACTACTTCACTCTTTGCGTTGGCATCGTTTCTAACACTTGTTAAAGTCTACAAACTTTTGTCTGCGACACCGCGATGCTATTTCTGACGAACGAAACATATGAATCAGTGATTGGACAGTGCGAACACCTGCGGACAAATGTCAGAATCAACAAGGCCGATTCAGAACAACTTTGAATTTATTGAGGGCTTCGTTGCGTACAATTTTAAAGAGTCATCTTTGCTCTTACAACAACATCAACACAGCTGATCCATGAACAAGTCACACTAAGATTATTTCTTTTAGTTGCGAAACTGTCCGCTTAAACCTTCACGGCGTTCTACACGCACAGGAACATATATTACATAAATAACATATATATCTCGTGCGGTTTATTGGCCGTTGCAATTCTTTGAGCGTGAACACTGCAATGTTTATGCGTTAAGTGCATCATTTAACTAACGGCTGTATAGGTCTAGGCCAACTCGACGCGTCTGTTTAATAAATTTAGCGAAGTTTTCTGGAACGAGATCTTGTATGTATAAAAAGATGCAAGGTTGTTTTTAGAGCCCATTTTTTCATGTTATAAGCGCTTGGATTGGTTAGTTCTAGGTCGAACTTATAGTGTTGGACAGGTTTGCGTGTGATCCTGAGAGCTATGCGTGTCGACGGAAGCGTATGCTTCTGGTAGGGCCACCCTAGCCGGACAGGTCGAGGGGGAGAAGCCAGACGAAAGGCAGTCCACGTCCTCACATTTCCCTTTTCCTCCTCTTTACGCCCTACTTGTCCCTTTCCTCCAACACAAATAATCAATCAATAATCTAAATGCGAGAAAATCGGAATATTAATTAAGAATTAAATTTGACGAACTGCTGATCGCTTTTGTACAAATTTTATATACATACACAATTTTTTGCGCGTTTTTCTTTCTTAAATTCAGTCAATTTTCGTTCATTCACCATCGTAGTTCGAACTACAATTACTTTTGTATAGACAACATTTTAAAATTAAATGTACACATTTTTATGCAAATGAATGGGCATGTAATTTGCACTATGCTAAAAATTGTAGCCCAAAATAATCATCAAAATAAACGTTTTTACCACTATTGTCTTTAAATCCTACAACTAAAAGATAATTTTTGGGAAATTAATGCTATAAAATTTTAAGACACTGTGACGTGGATCTAAATCAGTGAAACCTTAAATTTTACCGATACCGAAACAAATTTTCAGCATTTCATCACTACTTTATTTTGGATCTGGCAACGGTTTAAATTCACTCACCCAGTATCTCTGACCTTGACAGCGAGTGACTCTGACTCGGCAAGTATTCCGAACAAATCTGCATTTCGACCCTTGAACCCGACCAAAGTGCATTTCACATATATAGAACACGACAGTATTATTCCCTAGCCTTGTAAATATAACCGTGTCCTGGGCATTACATGAGCCATACGGCACTAAACAGGAATAGCATGACTCTGCGCGCAGCACACAAGTAAGACCTCCTGTACTGAGACATGTTAGTGCCAAATAGTTGGATGTTAATGAAACAAATCATCGAATGTGCTATAAAGTATAAATGTTATTAAGTTAACTGCAAGGGGGGTACCTCACAGTACTAAACCACGCGAATTTAACGACATATTTCTTGAGAACGCTTCTAGATAATGAAACAGTGGTTCTTAAACTTATAAATAATATCATTGTCATGATTGTTGTATATGTAATTTATTAATTATAAATTATTTAAAATAACAATAGCAATAATTGAAGTATTTTGAATGTTTTAAAATTCATTCCGTATAACTGATACAAACCCAAATCTTTGTGCAGTATCACTTTTTCAATATCTTTAAGTGTTTACAACAAAGTATCAATACAATACAAGTAGCCTACAGGGTTGGTTTAGTCGCTTTAAATTAAAGTCCCCCACTGCAAATCAGTTTCTTTACTGAGTGGGTAGACTCGAAATATTAATTTATTTCTATTTATTTATTTATTTATAAAATAAGTTAAAAGAGAAAAATTACCGAGTCGGAAATCGAATCTTGAACCTTGAACGAACATTGGAAGTATTTAGAAACTGAAAACAGTAAGTGGCGGCGCATCTGCTACCTCACGCGCCATACAGTCCAGTAGAGGGGCTATAATTATAATACTACCAGAGGTCACCGCTGACCTGAGTATAGAAGACACACCTGCCGGTCACTCATGCAAGAGGTAAAGGTCAGACAGCCCGCTTGGTCTCCTACTCTGATGACACAACATACACCCATGGTCGCACTGGTGATTTATTAGTAACTTATTACACATCACACCGGTGTCTTATGGAAGTTATTGCCAACGGTTTAGCCGCGGTTGGTTCCCATAAGGGCATAAAGGTTTAAAAGCATCAATATGTGGACATTTTCAACTCTTCTTTTCTTCAATTTCGGACTCATGTGTTGAATGCTCTGTATTAGTTCATTCTATCTGCTCTGTTTATGAATAATATGTGATGTATAATTGTATATACTTATGTTAGTGGTGTGTTTTGTCGACTTTATTATATTAAGTGGCTTGTTTTTTTTTTAACCGTTGCTAAATAAATAAATAATACTAATACTAATACTAATACTAATACTAATACTAATACTAATACACCGATAGAGGTGGCTCAGCGGTAAGACGCGAGACTCTAATTCGGGAGGTCGCCGGTTCGATTTCGGCCACCGGTAGTCCTGACTGAAGGTTTTTTTCGAGGTTTCCTCAGTCGTAAAGGCGAATGCTGCGAATGTGTCATACTAACAGTCCTCGGACAGTCCTTCTCAACTGTTCAAACACCCTAATAACCTAGTTAGTCACCTGAAGAGGGACACATCAGGTAAAGCTGGTGTGCGCTCTATAACAGGGATTCCTACAGAAATAAATAACTGAAGTTAAGCAACCTTGGGCTAAGTCAGGAGGTGGATGGGTGACCACTCCTCTCTGAAACACTAGTTTTGCCGTTAGTTAGAGCGGATTGGAGGGTTCGAAAGCTTGTGTAACAGCTTCGTTCTCCTCGTCAACTGCTCGGCAGTCCAGGGTAGTGGAGCAATAAGTAAACACATAAAATGCGCTATGAAACTTTTACGACAAAAAAAATACCTTTTTTACGCGCAAGTAATTCTTAATCAATAGGAGTTTCAATCCTCGGATAATTATTAACAGTGTATTAATTAATGTTGAATTAAAACTTGCCATCAGCTGCTCACATGACGAACTCAATCAGGGTAGCCAACGTCTTAGTTGTAAACACTCACCTGTAACAAGAAGAAAAACATTCATTAGTTGGGTACATGTATTATTACACAGTTGGGCAGCCTTATATATTGGCAACACTGTTGTTAATAATACATACACGGGCATGAAATAGAGCAAAATAGATGGTTCTCAGAATTGACCCTTAGATTGACTTAATTTTGTACGTAGCAGCCTAGCAATCCAATAGGGTGTATTCACGTATTGCGCATGGTGGCCATACTGGAGGCCACAATGTCATGTGATTGGTAGTGCATTGTTACTATGTTTCAGCTGGCGTTTGATGCAAATTCAACTGTTCTCTAACTTTAGTTTGATATAATTAGTTGCAAGCAACATAAATAAACAGTGGCGTAGCTAGAAATCCACGGGCCCCCGGGCTACAGCGAGCTAGGGCCCCGTGGCGTAGGGGCAAGGTAAAGATAACTCGCATACAGATCTTCATGATTTGTATGCAACTTATACTTCAACAATTGTTTTAAACAATTACTTGTTTTGTATTTTTACTCAGTATCTAGGGCCCGGTTACGGACCGTCCTGATACTCAGGTCTTTTGAATCAAGCTTGTCCCAAAGCCGGGCCCCTCTAGACCCCGAGCCCCCGGGCTTCGCCCGGGCTGCCCCCCCCCCCCCCTATTCCTACGCCACTGTAAATAAACTCTCTTCTTTCGATTACTAATCGTTTAAAGCGACATTATAATAATCATTTTCGTTGACTTTACCGAGGGTTATAGATGCTAAAATTTTCATGTTTTATGGTCAATCATGTTCGTCTTCTATTGACAGCTCAAATGTCAACACACCATAATCTCCATAATGGCCGCATTGTGACGTCACGTGAATACTCACTACATAGGGCTAATTAAAATGGCCGTCAACCATAGCAAATATCGGAAATGAGAATCGCTTTCCGAACAATTGTAGCTCCATTATAATGTATTAAAAATACTATATATAAGTACTTTGTGAAATAACCACATTGACGGTTGCGAATTGAAACCATAGGTAATCATCCGTACATCCTATAGCAAACCCCCCTTCCCCCTACCCCAAATACAATTAATTAACCACAAAATAACGACAACAATTCTCAGAACCCCCGCATATACCGTGCAAGCCAGCCAGAAGCCAACAACAGACAACCAAGGCCCCATTAAAACTAGATATCATTATAACCGACGGAGCGAGAGGGTTGACTGCGGTTAAACCGTTGAGTGAGGTTAAACAGTTAAACAACAGCTGATGTCACTAATGAAATTCTAGGTATATTAGACCTACACACTCAGGGAACAAGACGGAGTGATGCGGGAGGGGGGGCGGGGGGGGGGGGGGGGGGGCGGGACGTCAAATACTTTGTTTCAAGAATAGCTCCGCCGAGACAAGACTCACGTGCAACCCCCCCCCCCCCCCTCCCCCCCCCGCGCCATTCTATTAGCGTATATATAGAGCTCTTTTTTAAACGCGAGTAGAGTTTCAAAGAGACAGAGATGTTCTATAATAGTGGATTCTGACGTTTGTCCGCAGGTGTTTGCACACGCGCTGTCCAACCACTGATTCACATTTATTATTATTTCATATTTAAAATAATATATAGATCTTCGATTGGTTATCGCTCACTCGTCGATGGTGTTCGGAGCCTAGACAGGGTTGGCTTAGTCGCTTTGAATTAAAGTCCTCCACTGAAAATCAGGCATGTTACTGAGTGGGTATAGACTCTAAAAATTAATTTATTATTTGTATTTGTATTTGCATTTGTATTTGTATTTGTATTTGTATTTGTATTTGTATTTGTATTTGTATAATTTTTTTTTTATTTTTATTTTTATTTTTATTTTTATTTTTATTTTTATTTTTATTTTTATTTTTATTTTATTTTTATTTTCATTTTTATTTTTATTTTATTTTTATTTTTATTTGTATTTTCATTTTTATTTGTATTTTAGTTTAAATTTGTATTCTTATTTTTATTTTATATATCAGATAGAGATAGTACAGTACACAGTACAGTAAATACACTTCCTGCTATTGTAGTGCGAGAACGTGGCAATTTTGGACGTGAAAAAGCAACCGGAATGTATTCGCCGGGTGGGTGCATATTGGGTGCGTTAAGTGTGCCGTATTCCCGACTAAGAACCGCTGCTATCGAGGATCTAATTTTAGCAATTAATGACAAAGCCACAAAAGTGGCAAATTTTTGGAAACTACGATGGTCTATTTTAATCTTTAGACACCATTTGTATTCTTAATTTTGTTTTGTTTATATATAAATTGTACTAAGTGTAATTTGTTTCAATTTTCGTTTTGATATAAATTGTATGTTATTCTGTGTCTTACGGCAACAGCTATGGCTGCAGAGACCAATAAAGGTTGTTATTATTATGTAGAATGGTGTTAGGAAACGAGTCATCGAACGATTCGATATCGATTCGATATAGATCTAACAGAGCTCGATAGATTTGTCGGAAACCATCAATCGTTTAATAGCACGCGCTACGGTTACATAAGGCCGGCAACTTACAAAGCAGTTCGTTTATAATAATGAGGATCGTTTAATATAACTAGAAAACAATTTCTGTTATAGGAAGCTTATGCAGCTGTTGTAGTGACTGCTTGTTAGTAAACATACAACAGTCTAGGTTCAACATTCGATGACAGATGACCTTTGGCCTTTGGTATAACGGCTTCATTATTCATGTGCACTATTAATCTATTTATTTTATTGTAATTAAGGTCAGTGTGGGACACAATGCCCTCTTTAGTCTGATGAGTGATGATTGGTGAATGATAATGAAGAAGTTAGGAGGGGAAGCCTGGTACCGGCACGTAGCCTACTCTTGTCGAAAAGTACCAATGGGACCATCGGCTTTACGTCCCATCCAAAAGGACGGTGTAACTTTGACTTTATTGTAATTAAGGCCAGTGTAGGGCACAATGCCCTCTTTAGCCTGATGAGTGATGATTGATGAATGATATCGAGGAAGGGAGGAGGGGAAGCCTGGTACCGGCACGTAGCCTACTCCTGTCGAAGAGTACCAGGGGGACCATCGGCTTTACGTCCCATCCGAAGGGACGGTGTTACTTTGACCAGTCATATAGGTTCCTCCACTAACCAGGATTGCCGAGCAGTTGACGAGAAGAACGAAGCTGTTACACACAAGCTTTCGAACCCCACAATCTGCTCTATGATAATAATTTTATAAAGGGAAACGCTCTGTGTGACGGGTTGATAAATCGGATCGGCGTTAAGTTTAACATATTCGTGCCGGGACAAACATTTATTATTTTACCATAATTTTGTTTTTGAAAAAATATTTCGAGTAACTATGTTGAATTGAAAACTTCAATGGAGAGTGCGAATTGACGGAAGGCTTGGCAGAGGGGAGAGGGGGGGGAAAGGTTGTCTAATATAGTACCTGCGTGGGCAGTAAGGGCTCTGGGGCAAAGCCCCAGCCGCCGCAGGCAAAAAAATTGTGGCGTATTATTGCCCTCGAGATGGGCTTAGAAGCGAAATGAGGTAATACTTTGAAGAAGAACTAGTTATTAAGATATTTTATCCTCGTTTTTTAGCCTTTCACCAACTGTGTTTACTTTTTTGTAGTTTTGCCTTAAAATTAGTAAAACGTAAAATTTACCGGCAACACATTGCCTACATAGACAAGTAGTTCTAAGAACACATGTGTAAATTGACGCATTTTTTATTAACGTTACGAGAAAAAGTCACGATATGATATATGATATGAGATGAGATGGGTATCGAAATTACCAGAGGGGGGAAATACCCCCCCCCCCCCGTCAATTCACACCCTGCTTCAATGTAATGCTAGCTTAGTGTCTAGGGGTTGCTGGACACAGAACAGGTATAGAGATACGCCAGGAATAACCTGGAGTCACGCGCCTCACGTGCCCGTCAAGTCACGCGGGGCTCTAACTCAGTCATGTGCCGACGACTGGGACGCCGGCCAAGTCAGCAGACTCGACGGACGCTCAACAATCCATTGAAGAGGGAAAAAACAACGAAAAGAAAGAAAGGAGAAAAAATAGCCGAGCGCGCGCGCGGAAATTTTTAAGACGGGTGATCTATGTTGGTCGGCCAAATAATTTCCAAAAAGCATGGCGTTTGATAGGTTTGGTGGGTTTGCCAATAATTTCTTATAGAATATCCATTTAAAACCCACCGACTTTGTGGACAACCTGATTTGTTTTACGTTAAAGGGGTATTCAGGTCGGAAACTAAAAAAATCATATGTATTCCCAACCATGAGAAAAAGAATGATTCATCAGTGTGAAAAAATTCCAACCCCAAAGAGAAAGAAGTAAAAAGTTAACGAAATCGTTTAATTTGCGCTTGTTGCCCAGCAATACAATTTTCTTACGGGGAATTTTATTTATTAATTATTTGTATTCATTACAAAAGTGAATTGAATAGGGGTTGGCAGAAAAGAGCACAGCTCCAAACACACAGAGTGACTGCCAACCCATACTAAAATTAATTAAAATCTAAATATATAAATGAACATAATACAAAATACAAAACAAAAAAACATGAAAACATAATATGAATGAAAATATAATTATAAGACAGAACTGTTAAATATGAAGTAAAAAAGTATAAAAAAAGAAAATTTACAAAACAATGTTTAAAAAATGCTCCGTTAAAGACGCTTTGAAGACATCTAATGAGCGTGCCATCCTGATCTTCAGTGGAAGAGAATTCCACGATTGACAAGCCCTATAATAGAACCCTTTCTGGTAGGCTGCTGTTCTGGCAAAAGGTGGCCTGAACAATAGACCCCTACCAAATTGGGCACTACGATTACAGGCTTGCAGTCTTACATCGCCGGGTTGCAGTAATAACCGAATTAAAACATACAAGTTGAGAAAAATTATTCAACTCAAAAAGTTACATATTTATCAAGCAAGAGAACTCCTGCGTTCATATCGAAGACGCAATAATTTGTATCTGCTTTACTTTGTCTTGTTGCCCTAGGGTGAAATACACGTACTTGCTAATTTCCATAAGAAAAATAACTGTCGATCAACTAGCCAAAATTATACGATAAAAAAAAATATCGTATTTATAAATTTTACCCACTCAGTAACAAGACTGATTTGCAGTGGGGGACTTTAATTGAAAGTGACTAAACCAACCCTGTAGGCTTCGAACACCATTGACGAGTGAGCGATAACCAATCAAAGATCGATATTTCAAATACGAAACATATGAATCAGTGAATGGACAGTGCGAACACCTGCGGACAAATTCCAGAATCAACAAGGCCGATCCAGAACAACTTTGAATGTATTAAGAGTCTGCGGAACTGAAATACGCCTATGTTATTTGTAGCGTTCGTAGTATTGCGACATCTTCTTTTGTAGATAAGATAGAAGGTTGAAATTTTTTGTAAATACACTTTGGGGCCATGATATTCCGGGAATCACTCAGTTTTAAATTAGCTTGTCCGATGTCCCCATAAAAAATGCTAAAACTCGACTTTTCGCCGTTAAGAGTAAAACAAATTCGGTTTGGATTCCCAAATGTAGTTTTTTAAGGGCTCTTCAAACATATCTTTAGTTTTAAAATCGTTTGAGAGACCGATCGGTAAGAAGGATAATACGAATGGGAATATTGTTGCCAATGCTCTCCCGCTCCCTTGAAATTTGCGGTAGAAGGCGGAACTTCGTACCTGTCGCGCAGTGTCCCGCCTGCCTGCCTGCCAGTCAGCCACCTCTCTCCCCCCTCCCACACTGGCCACAACAATCGCTACAACCGTCTCCCTTGCTTGGACTCTCGACTCTCCTCAATACAATGCCGAATCTTCCTACCGAGAGTACTATGATAAATCCATGGCAAGACTGCGTTTTTCAAATATGAATCGTCTGCGATCAAAACCATCAAGCATTGCATTCTAAATATACGCTCTAAATTACGAACCTTGGAAAGGCTCGAACAGAAAGATGTACTCATCATTCTGCAGCGGCGTGTTATCTTATTGAACACATTATACAACGTGAAAGGAAAGGTACACACTACACAGCTGATATGGCAATACTCAAGCATTAGGAATAACCTAAACAACAATAAGAATAACAATTACACATTAATTATAATAATAATAATAATAATAATAATAATAAAAATAATAATAATAATAATAATAATAATAATAATAATAATAATAATAATAATAATAATAATAATAATAATAATAATAATAATAATTATAATAATAATAATAAGAGCCCTTTACCGATCAAGGGCCCTTGACGTCGATGATTCAATTATTATTAATTTATTATTATTATTATTTTTATTTTTATTTTTTTATTTTTATTTTTCATAATTTATTTATTTTTAATTTAATTAAATTTAAATTAAATTATTTGTTCTTCATCGCCATGCAAAACATGTAAAATAACGAAGATTTTTGTTGGACTGTTGTTTGCTGGCCGAGCTCGTAGAGATCCAAGGGGAACGCAATATTTGTATAAATGAGAGATCCGCCATACATCAATGAAACCATCGAAAAACAATTACTATACGTCATGTAAAGTGAAAACCCGAAACAAAAACCTTCCCTAAATGGAAAAGGTGAAAATAGACCATAATGTAAATGTGTAATCTCGAATGTGGCAAAAAAAAAACAATGACTCTGAACACTATTATTTTACGATCGCGTATAAAATGTGAAGTGTGTGTCTAAGATGGATGATCCTGCGCCAGATAGTAAAGACAGGAACAGGATGTTATGGAGGGGGATAACATGGTGTGTTATACTCAAATCTGATGATCTGAAATATTTGTATTTATAGGCTTACAATGAATTACACAAGGGTTGAATGTAAATTCAAAATCATTTATTTATGGTGGTGGTACATGAATTTAGTTCGTTTCATTTGCTTCAGTCGACTGAGGCGACCAGTAAAACACTGTTATTCTTGCACAGTCAAATCTGCTGTGCTACGAATGACTAATACAATTTGTGATCTCTCGCCACCATTGAGTGTGAGGTTGACGCTAAAGTTGAAATTAATGAAGTAATTAGTATAATTGATTTTATTACTTGTGGTCCTAGGAGGTATATAATGTAAATAAGTAAAATGGGCCTCTGTGTAAGTTACTTAATTAATCCCCCAACAATAGTCACATTTCAGAAAGTGTTGGCACCAGAAAAAAGATACGTTCATCAGGCACACATCATTGTTTTTACTTGTCTCCAAAAAATGGTAAACAATGAAGATGCCAAAAAACGTAATTATTGCATAAATATTGTTCTGTATTCATCAATTACTTTCCTAGAGGCTAGAGATTGAACACAATATACAAGATAGAAGACGGGCATGTAAACTGCTGTTTTGTCTTAGATAATTTATATGCATTGACTTACCTAAGTCCAAATTGCCATTTGCTAATTTCTATCATTAGTAGGCCTATGTAACATGTTTGAAATTTACGATAGAAGAAGAAATTTTGTATTTGTTGCGTTTTGTCTCGCCTGCTGTGAGTCAACAGCCCTCCCCCCCCCCCCCCCCCACCCACTTCGCCATCACCCTACCGTTGAGTGGGTAATATATTACTCACTCAACGCCTTATGCTTGGTATTTTGAGGCTTCCACGAAGGCCGACAATACAAGATCTTCCTTGAAATGGTCAGGGAGATCACATATAACTTATCGAGATGCTTCTTTCAAATATGAGTAATGTCACCTCACTCAGTAGCGTCTCAACCTTCAACCACGAACCATGGAAGAGTCTTTGTTGTTGTTGTTGTTGTTGTTTTGTTTTTTGCAGACGGTAAAACGATTATTTTTGTGATGTATATTTCTTATGTTGCAACGTAATGCATACCCCCTATAATTTGTTGATTTTGTGATGCGGCCGCGTGTTGTTGCTAAAATTGAAATTTTGAAGTAGTTTTTTTGTTGAATTATCATTGTGAAATTTAGGGCTATTTTTAATGTTACAAAAACAGTCAGTCGAGTGTGCATATATGTAGTGTATAACTTATCAAGATATTATACAACCCCCCCCCCCCCCTCCAATCACTCTATGGCAATAGTGACAATTAATAAAATGTTCGCTCAGTGGAAGAGCGATCAAACCATAGATCAAACTAGCATCTCGTTGTATTTGTTTACTTGCAAGGTATTCCTTTCCTGGCTTACTCACACATGCTTGTGGAAGGGTGGGCGGGGCTTGCAACCTACCTGACCAGTTTACTCGTTCGTAGTCCGGTCTCTGTCTTTCTATGGGCCAACCCCTAATACCTCGTCCCTTCCTCAGCCCCCTCATGAAGTCGAGCAGCCACGCTGCTGCCGATGACTCTTAAGTGTATCATTGTTATTATTATTTATTGTGTGTATCATTATTTATCATAAATGAGAACAAATATTTTTTTTTAATTTTCTTAGGCGAATAATCCTGTAACGAAGAGCGAAGGTACCGCGTGTGTGTCCAAGCGCGCACGCGCGCTTGGACTGAACAGTTTGGCATGACCGCCAACCTAAATATGTGTCCACGTCAGATAACGAGTTGTGAATAGAAAAATTATTTGATGCTTCGAAATAACCATCGTGGACATATTTCGTTTCTCGTTCTGTCATTCTTTCTTTCTTTCTTTCTTTGTGGCTGGAGAATGGAGGATCGCCTTCTTGCCAATAACAGAAATACACACACCTACCTACCCATGTAACTAACCGTTGTTTATTTTCTAGGAATTCTTTTCTGAGGTGTCTATGAAAAGATGTCAAAAATAAAATATGATTTTTTTTATCCGTTCGTGAATGCCAGTTTGGCCAGGAAATACTGGTCTACAACGAAAGCATCGGTTAAGTAAGTAATAAAACTAATAGTTATACTAGACACTGTTCACTGTCACAATTAACATTTATTTCGAGTACTGAGCACCAATCTTTCACAGGCTATACGGCTATTTTAGAGGAATATGGGCGCTGACATCTTGAAATTTGACGCCATTGAAGTGCTGCTGCAAATTAGTTACACATAATATAGAAGGCATCTACCATTGTTACCAGTATTGTTTAACATTGTTGGTAGAAATAACACGGCCAACTATATGACACGAAAAATCCTAGCAAGGCCTTCCTGATCTCCTTGAGCAGCACAGGCTTGGTTTTACACTGTGGAAGAGTGCTTATCAGTACTCGAAATATTGCATTTTGATTTTAATTCTGACAAGGAACCGTGTATGTAGGTCTAACAACATGTTTTATAACATTTCACTTGTTCTATACTAACTTTATATTTAATATCGGTTAAGTTGTTTAGGGACGACTATAGAATCCTTCCAGCTGTTTTACACAAACGCGTTCGGAAGGTAACCGAGCTTGGCCGTGTGTACAGAAGCCATTATAACGCGCCATTAAATAATATCTACTATAACTGCTTTAAACATCTGAGGAAACCTCCTAGTAAAATACAGATGCCATTCTTCTGAGCTCAAGGACATTGTCTGAAATCGTTATAGGATTCAATAAAGATCATATTTATAGTAGAACCCCAGCCTGTTGGAAATTCAAGGTTGCTACCCAAATGTTGTATAGGCAAGTTATTTCCCAGAAAGGTACCAAATTGGAATGTATGCATCAAATAATCAGGATATGCTATGTAATGGATGTTGCACATAATCAGGATATGTTTTGTAATGGATACGTTGAAATAAGGAGACTCTCAAAAGAGATAATCAGGATATGCTATGTAATGGATGTTGCACATAATCAGGATATGTTTTGAAATGGATATGTTGAAGTTTGAACTAAGGAGACTCTCAAAAGAGATAATCAGGATATGCTATGTAATGGATACGTTGCACCAGATAATCAGGATATGTTTTTTAATGGATACGATGAACTAAGGAGACTCTCAAAAGAGATAATCAGGATATGCTATGTAATGGATACGTTGCACCAGATAATCAGGATATGTTTTGTAATGGATACATTGAAATAAGGAGACTTGCAAAAGAGATAATCAGAATATGATATGTAATGGATGTGTTGCACCAGATTATCAGGATATCTTTTGTAATAAAAACGTTGAAATAAGGAGACTCTCCAAAGAGATTATCAGGATATGCTATGTAATGGATGTTGCACATAATCAGGATATGTTTTGTAATGGATACATTTAAATAAGGAGACTCTCCAAAGTGATTATCAGGATATGCTATGTAATGGATGTTGCACATAATCAGGATATGTTTTGAAATGGATACGTTGAAATAAGGAGACTCTCCAAAGAGATTATCAGGATATGCTATGTAATGGATGTTGCACATAATCAGGATATGTTTTGTAATGGATAGATTGAAATAAGGAGACTCTCCAAAGAGATTATCAGGATATGCTATGTAATGGATGTTGCACATAATCAGGATATGTTTTGAAATGGATACGTTGAAATAAGGAGACTCTCCAAAGAGATTATCAGGATATGCTATGTAATGGATGTTGCACATAATCAGGATATGTTTTGTAATGGATTCATTGAAATAAGGAGACTCTCCAAAGAGATTATCAGGATATGCTATGTAATGGATGTTGCACATAATCAGGATATGTTTTGTAATGGATACGTTGAAATAAGGAGACTCTCAAAAGAGAGTACGAAATAACACAAAATGAACAACAAAACAGTCACTTTACAACAACCCCAAAAATCTAACGAGGTCATCTTAAGTACCCACCAAAATTTTCAAATCCTGCTTTTGCCGACAAACATCTAAATCCCCTGTAATACAAAGGTACGTATAACGACCTGCCTGCGCCTGCAGATTCTATCTATACGAAAAAGAATTTGCCCTTTCCTTCCCGTCCTAAAACGCCAGCACACACATTAAAGATCTCTTCGCTTGTTGTCTGGTGTTGGCAGCCGATCAAATAGCCGTGCAAGTGTCTCGTCTCGTCTAGGCTGGTTTGCCAAGAACTAAGTCACTAAAGCAGAGCCCGTTAGTTCGGCTTCAAGAAGTCGAACAGAATCAATCATAGCTGTTCTATTCTGTGAACAACGCGTCGTTGTTTCAGCGACAACACTCGGAAGTCGCAGTTGATAATGGGAGATGGACAATTATGAACATGGTGAGACAGAGAGAGAGAGGACGATGTTGAGAAATTTATAGGTTATGTTCTGAACAAGGCATCGTTGTTAAAGAGAGATGGACAATTATGAACGTGATGAGAAGGAAAGAGAGAGGAAGAAGCTGAGCAATATAGGTTGTGTCCAGAACAAGACATCGTTGTTCAACGACACACTAGGAAGTCGAAGCTGATAATGAGATGGACAATTATGAACGTGATGAGAAGGAAAGAGAGAGGAAGATGTTGAGCAATTTATAGGTTATGTTCTGAACAAGGCATCGTTGTTAATGAGAGATGGACAATTATGAACATGATAGACAGAAAGAAAGAGGAAGAAGCTGAGCAATTTATAGGTTCTGTCCTGAACAAAGCTTCGTTGTTTCAACAACAACACTAGGAAGTCGAAGCTGATAATGAGATGGACAATGATGAACATGATGAAAAGGAAAGAGAGAGAGAGAGAGAGAGAGCAAAGCTAGTTAGTCATGCATGGTCCAGAAGGTAGAAGCAACATCATTATGAGGTATCTTGCTTGGAAGCCGTTTGGTTAGGTTAGTTATAGTTGTGCAAGAGCAGAGTGGTCATTCAGTATGTTTGTTTATTTATTTGGGTACATCTCAAACGCTCAACCAGTAGACTATACGCTTGTCTCTGTACTAGGCCCGAGTGAACAGGTACAAATGCGGTCGTGTGGGACTGAATACAATTGAATGAAGTTAAGTCATAGGCCAGTGTAGCTTCTTCATGCAAAGCTTGAGAAAGGTTTCCTCGCCTAACCAATATTTCAAGACGAGTCCACATTTTGTAGCGGGTAAGAAACGACGAAAAGGAGAAAATGTGGGCTAGTTCCATAACTGCGGGAAATATATCTAATAAATATATTCTTTCAACATTGATATTGAATTTTATTGATTTTGCAATCTTTGTAACTGCATAATTTTGAGACCATTACGCTTCTCAATTTGACCATCCTGACATCATCCTTCTATTTCTAAACTCGACGGAAAATTGCATTTTGTTTCAATGCAGATACATACGTCTATATGAATTCCGTTGCTTTCTTGCTAGAGTAAATTGTTCACCACCTTTTGATGAAGTGTCCTATAAAGTATTTGCATTGTTACGGTATTTGATAATGATATCAATACTCTTAAAGCAAAGGTGTATAGCTGTGAATTGTGTCAATTATTAGGCGTTTAGTGGCATCTGAATGTTTTAAAGTGCCTACATGAGTTACAACCGGTTTGGCTCGAGCTTATAAAGATGTCAAGCTCCGAAATTGGGTACAAATATACACTCGTTTAAACACTTCAAGAAAGAGAATGGATTTAGGTGGCTCGTTGGTCCAGTAGTTAGCATCCCTGCTACCAATGAAGAAGGTACCGGGCTCAAATCCCGCTCAAGCAGAGGTTTTTAACATCTAATATGGATTCAATTCCATCACTTCTTGGCTTAGGAATAAGTAAACGGTGACTTTGGAGCCGTCCTAGCAATGAGGCATTCAATAAAGTCAAAGTTGTTCTGAATCGGCCTTGTTGATTCTGGCATCTGTCCACAGGTGTTCGCACTGTCCAATCACTGATTCATGTGTTTCATATTTGAAATATAGATCTTTGATTGGTTATCACTCACTCGTCGATGGTGTTCGGAGCCTACAGGGTTGGTTCAGTCGCTTTAAATTAAAGTCTCCCACTGGAAATCAGTCTTGTTACTGACTGGCTAGACCCTATAAATACGATTTTTTTTCTATTTTTTTTATTTACTAAGATGACACAAAAATCGTTCCAGATCATTCGACACTAGCTTTGTTTAAAATTGCACTTAAACAGCCCTGACAGTTTTCTTTTATTTCTCTTTTTACACTGTGTCCAAGTAGACAATACCTTTCAACGTGAAATTAAATAAGACATGACAACAGATAACAAATTCTTGACGTGTCGGTGTAGCTTCAACTGCTTGGTTGGTCTCCGGCCGTCAACTAATATAAAAGTTGACGGTGAAAACAAGCAACAAAAGACTGACTTATGGGAATGACCGCGACGATGGGTGACAGACAGCAGAGGTCCACAAATATCGTCGCCATTGACAATTACTGTTGATCTCCTCTGAGCGACCAAGGTAAGGGTTTTGTTTTCAAATAATCAAGAACAAAAGAATATTAATATAGTTGAGAAACAGTAAGAATGACGGCCCCCTTCTTATCCCCACCATTGCTACCCGACCCCCCTCAACTCCGTGACAACCTAACAAAATGAAATGTGTAACTGAAAATCAGTTTGTTTCAGTTGTTCAGTTTGTTGTTCAAGAAGTTAAGGGGGGGTCGTGTAGCAGTGGTGGGGATAAGGCGGGGGCCGTCATTCTTACAGTTTCTCAACTATATACTACATAGCTTTTAATCTATTTGTGTGTCTCTCAATATGAAAATTCATGTCTATAATCTCAAGCCTTATAACTGTTCTATGGAAAATAGCACAGTGACAATTAGATTATTTGACGATAAAAAATACGTGAAATACAAAAAAAACATTTTAACTTCAGTAACTAGAGCCTGGGGTAGACTCACGGTTCGTAGTTGATGCAGATTTACCGAACCTTCGCCAGGGGATTGACGCACCTTGAGGTCGTCACCTCTTACAACTAGCAGAGTCACTCTGGGCCTATTCTATCCAGAGCCGCCACAGAATAGGAACTACATCTGGCTACTGGGATCTAAATCTAACAACATTGTGGCCCCCTTGCTGACAGTGACAGAAAGATGGTCGAGACTTCATTCAAATATCCTCGCAGTGACAAGTGAGAGGCTGACTTCTGTTAACACTCACACACCTCACGATTCAGTGTCGCCACCCTTTGAACTCGTTACGGTTTAGGTTGCGAGCGAGACAAATCACCAGACAGTGGGGCCAACCCACAACCGTCCCGTTCACATTTCACAGACACTCGTGAAACTTGGCTGGACGAAATATTGACTAATTGAAAACAGCCCAAATATGTATTTTTAAAATTAAGTTGTGACGTTCTAGACATTTCAGGACGTAAATGCATCTGATGGCCAGATGTATGCATTTGTTTTGTAACAATTTGTTTAGTTTGCTGTATTTGTGTTACTTAATAAATAAATACAAAATAAAAAATAAAAATGAAACGAAACGAAACGAAACGAAACGAAACGAAACGAAACGAAACGAAACGAAAAAAAAAAATAAAAAAAAAATAAATAAAAAAAAAATAAATAAATAAAACAAAATAAAATAAAATAAAATAAAATAAAATAAAATAAAATAAAATAAAATAAAATAAAATAAAATAAAATAAAATAAAATAAAATAAAATAAAATAAAATAAAATAAAATAAAATAAAATAAAATAAAATAAAATAAAATAAAATAAAATAAAATAAAATAAAATAAAATAAAATAAAATAAAATAAAATAAAATAAAATAAAATAAAATAAAATAAAATAAAATAAAATAAAATAAAATAAAATAAAATAAAATAAAATAAAATAAAATAAAATAAAATAAAATAAAATAAAATAAAATAAAATAAAATAAAAATAAATATGGAGTTTAGAACTTCTACGCTACAGCTACTGCTACAGCTACTGCTACATCTAGCCACTTATGCCTGGTTTATATTACCAGCATATAACGAGCGTAAGCAAAGTTGCTACGCAAACACGCGAGTAATAAAACGAAATTTTACTCCAGTAGAAATTCCACGTGTTGAGCAGCACGTGATCCATAGCTATTAGTATTACTCAAAGTTACTACCGGTTAAAATTTCATAAACTGGCCTAGTATTTCCCTAAACTTTGTCCGAGGCAAAGCTGAGAACGCCGCAGGGCATGTTTTCGCTGCATTTATTATAAGTTGTTTATACAGCCCGAGTGCGACCGCAGATTCCTTGAATTTGTTGGGTCCGAATCGCCAAAACCTAATCATATATAATGTTTGATTGTTGTGTGGACGCCTATTATTTGACTAGATGTTGGGTTTACAAGAAATGTGCGCATGGTTGAACTTCTGTTATGACTTCCGGTAAAGAATTCGGAGATTTTGTCTCATGTTTGTGCTAGCCAGGTAGTGGAGGTGTATATCATTTATGAAATGCCTAGATCGACGAAAGATGGACTGATTTTCTTGCTCTCAACTAAGCCACGGACCCACTGTAGTCCAAAGACTACCTTACACATGCTTTCGTCACAGGCGACTGGTTCGTAGCCAATCAGCGATCGGTATTGACCCGGATGTGTTTCGGGCGGTTCGCTGGTTGGCTACGACTGCCCCGGATGTGACGAAAGCAGGTGTAAAGTAATCTTGGGTCCACTATATGCATTGTTTACGCTCTTAATATGCTATAGTAATATACACCATGGGGTTTTATTAACAAGGGTGACATTAAGGTAGTTCAAAACATAGCGTACAACGAAGTGCACAATATAGTCATTACTTATTCACTGTTTAAAGACGTTCTCAAGCGCAAGCAAGGTCATTATAAGGAGTCCTTAGGCCCCTTAGTCGCCTCTTTTGAGCCTGGAATAACGAGCAGCCTATACGACTCTCAACGGACCGTTTGCGTTCTGGTGGCAACAATATGAACTAGAGCAAAGTGATGTTTAGCTGTCAAACGTTGAATATTTGATGTTTTCAATCTAAAGTGGCCAGCAGACACAATAGATGATTTTCAGAATAGATCTAAAGGGGATACGCTCTTCCTAAGGGTCCTTGATAGTTATGTTAAGGTGCATTTTTCATTGTTGTGCATTGCTGTCATTGAAGATCTAGAGGATGTGATTAGCTCTATTTAAGGGTCCTAGATGAATTTTGAAAAGGGTCCATTTTAGTAGCTTAACGGAATCGTTAAAAACCAGCTAATGCAACGAAATTTGTATTGATCACTCAAAATAGACTCAATGAATTCTGGTGGTCAAGAAAATAAACTACTATGAGGAATTTATAGATGTCAATTGTTCATTGTTGTTCCATTGTTACTTCATCAATATAGCGTAGACAAGAAGGTTGCTTAGCATCCCTAGATACCTTTTAGTTTGAGAGAAGTGCAACTTGTTGATTGTGATAAAGTAGGCCTACACCAACTTTCAATTCACATTAATTTCTTCATTCATAACGAGTGTAAAACTCGAATGAATACATTTTCTTCCAATGTTCTACCAAAGTTAGACAGTAAATAAGTTGAAGTCAAAACAATTTATCTCTTAAAAGCAGTATTAATAATTGTAAATGTCGATCATGGTCCTTCAGTTTGAACACATCAATTAATTTAAAGTTACTAATATACTTTGAAAAGTGGACTATCATTCTTAGTTGTGAAGAAAAATTTACTAAAGAAGAAGTTATACTAGCATTTTATCTATGTCAAAACTGTTTAATTCATGTGTCTTGACTGAACCAAGACTACCTAAATCAGGAATTCTAGGCGATTTACAACCCAATTATATCATCTAACATCTTGACTATTTCGTTTATCAGCAGAAGGGCTATTCCTGAAAGTTGACAATACCCACTTTAAGTAATATCCAGTATCTACTCTGCGTGCCAACCTAAGAAGCACCCTGCCAATCACTACACACAAAGGGCGACTTAGCCGTCGCCTCCTTTGTGGACGGTTGTAAATATCAATCTTGTCTAATATCTCAAGCGGCAGTCAACGGGGTGGACACACAGTATTACAAAAAGGGATGTTCCCCTTTATACAGGGAGCGATACCCGTCCGTAGTCGAGTTGAGGCGACATTCTTCCCATTCAGGTGAGTGCTTTGCTAAATAATTGGAATGATTGACATTTATGATCACAATACCATCGGCTCCCTTTTTGAGGTTAGTGATTGGCAGGGTGCTTCTTAGGTTGGCACGCAGAGTACGTGGCTATCACTTGCTATTGGCTGATTGAGTGTTTTCCACGCGGTCCGCCACAGCAATCAGCCAATAGCAAGTGATAACCACATAGACATCACTTGCTATTGGCTGATTTAGTGTTTTCCACGCGGTCCGCCACAGCAATCAGCCAATAGCAAGTGTTATAACCACCAAGATATAACTTAAGTGAGAATTGTCACCGTTAGACAACTTTCAGGAATAGCCCCACACATCTATTTATATAAATAAATAAAACAGAGGAATTTTTCTCTATTCAAACTGTGAATGAAGAAAACACACACACGCGAATAACGAAAGAATTCCGACTTCCTGGGTCACGAGCCAAATGCGTTACTCTATTTAAATGTGCGCGAAGGTTAATCGGGGGGACAGGACAGGACAGTGTTTCAAACGCAACCTACGCCCATTAGCTTCCACGATGGACGGGATGAACAAATGCGAAAACAATCCGTAAAGTTGCGGGATTTATAAGCGGTAAATCTCGGGCGAATGACCAAGTGTAGATCGAGGGGGGGGGGGGGGGAGGGGGGGGATAGAGACGGGATTTTTTGCCAAGAAGTTTGCTGGATGAAGGAAAGTGATACGTCATTGGTGTAGATTTATTGGCGAGCGCTATTGTACCACCTACGTCACAAACGAGCTAAAGAACGGGGGTATTTAGGACAGACACGTTTTTCAACCACGGGCTAAGAGCGTTCGGAAGTGGTTATGATGTTTCTAGTCAACTAATTTCTCTTAAACAAATCATAGGATTATTATGGAAATTTACCAATTAAGAGAGAGATGTCATATCTACGGATGGTATAAAGTACATTTGTCACCAACCTATTCAAAAAGAATGTAGCCTACCGATTTTTAAACAGTTTCTCCGTATTATTTCGCCGAACATTTTCGACGAAAGTAATTTATTTGCATAATTCAAACATGAGTTAAGAGCTTTCGGAAGTAGTTTGGATGTTTTTAGTCAACTAATTTCTCTTAAACAAATAGTAGGATTATTATGAAAAAGTACCTACTTGGAGAGGGATGTCATATCTACGCATGGTATTAAGTACATTTGTGACAAGCCTGATAAAAAATAATCATAAACTCATGTTTGAATTATGCAAATAAATTACTTTCATCGAAAATGTTCGGCGAAATAATACAGAGAATCTGTTTAAAAATGGGTACATTATTTTTTAATAGGTTGGTGACAAATGTACTTAATACCATGCATAGATATGACATCCGTCTACAAGCAGTTAAATATTTATAATAATCCTACTGTTAGTTTATGAGTAATTAGTTGACGGCCAATACATTTGTAAAACTCCTACTGCGGAAAGGATATTAATTATTTTCTTCTTTTTCTTAAAACGGCCACGAAATTAGGTTTGTAAGGAGTAAACCTACAAAGGATGGTAATACAATGTTAAACCTAAAAAAAAATTTTTTTATACAGGGCATCCATTAACGACACTCTGAATGAAGCGTAACTATTACTCAAACAAAAGACGTTCAATTCGTGCGATTTTCTAAATAGAGATGCAAAACATCTATTTTTAAGTTCAGTTTACACACTTATTTAAGGTTTACTTAGGATCGCTACCATTGGCTGGATTTATAAAACGTCGCCTCTCATTGGCTGGGCTAAGAATTGTAGGAATAAGAGCTAACGTTTCTATGGTTTCCTTAAACCTTAATTAAAACTTAGGAAAGTGTGTAAACGCCATAATGCTTTTGACTTGATATGATTTTGTAAACGCTTAATCTTACATCTTAAATAAGTGTGTTAGGGCCGGTCTTACAATCTCTAAAATAGTAAAGTTATTTGAAGCAATTAAGCTATTTGGAGGATTTCAAGGGTTTTGATTGGCGGTTGCCATGGAGAAAACAAGCTTCGACGAATAAGTAGTTATAGTTGAGAAACTGTAAGAATGACAGCCCCCTCCATATCCCTCCCACAGCTACTCGACCCCCCTCAACACCGTGACAACCCGACAAAACGAAATACGTAACTGAAAATCAGTTTGTTTCAGTTGTTCAGTTTGTTGTTTCGTGAAGTTGAGGGGGGTCGGGTAGCTGTGGAGGGGATACGGAGGAGGCCGTCATTCTTACAGTTTCTCAACTATATTGAGACATTGTAAGACTGGACCTAAGTCGAGCTTAAATATTCGAAGAGAGACGCCCTAATTAAATACCGAATTAACAACATCGTAATTTTTAAATTTCCCTAGATCCTTTTTAAAATACCGGCAAGGGCTCCACTTAAGAGCGTTCTGCAGTAGGAGTTTTACACATGTATTGGCCGTCAACCAATTACTCTTAAACTAATAATAGGATTATTATAAATATTTACCCACTTGTAGAGGGATGTCATAGCTATGCATGGTACATTTGTCACCAACCTATTCAAAAATAATGTACCCATTTTTGAACAGATTCTCCGTATTATTTCACCGTTGGACGTAAGTAATTTATTTGCATAATTCAATCGTGAGTATATTATTTTTGAGCAGGCTTGTCACAAATGTACATAATACCATGCGTAGATATGACAACCCTCTGCAAGTAGGTAAATTTTCATAATAATCATATTATTTGTTAAAGAGAAATTAGTTGACTAAAAACGTCAAAAACTACTTCCGAACGCTCTTAATCGTTGCTAGTTTCCCGTTGCTCCATTGTACACGGTTAATGGCAATCAATATGTCATCATAAAAAAAAACTGTTAACTAAGCGAATTAGGTGACCTTTACCATTCCCATTAAAACGGTGATTACAACACGTTGATTTAAGACTCCATAATTTGTAAATTTCCTTCCCTAGATCCCGTCTAAAATGGCGGCAATAGCCTCGTTTCACTTAACAATTAAAAAAAAAACTGTTAACTGAGCGAATTAGGTGACCTTTAAAGCGGTGATTACACTATGTTGATTTAAGACTTCATAATTTGTAAACTACCCTCCCTACAGCCCGTCTAAAACGGCGGCAATAGCCTCGCTGCTAGTTTCACACTGGCCCATTACACACGATTACCACTCTTGACATTTGTCGCGTCATTTGACAGCCGAGTCTCTCGAACTACACTTAACATTCAAGGCGGCTCATAACCAATTAGCTGGGGCAATCTTATCTTAAGGGGCCACTTCGCACGCATCGTATACGCATTGTATACGCATGTAACCAAGCCGCTATGACTTTATAGCAGTAGGCGGTGAAAATCTATTGCAAATTTAATGCCACCATTAATATAGCATTCACGCTATTTTATTTGAAATTATCTATTCCAAAAAAGAAAACGTATAAAGCTTAACACAAACTTAACACTTTAGAGTTTTAACAGCATCTGGTCTAAATATACTATTTTATTGAAGCAGTTTCAATTATTAAAAACACCAATTATGAAAATTGTAATGTTGATCCACGTAGTCTCTGGATTACAAAAACCATATTAATGCAGCTCTCAAATTGCAATAACGACCGCAGCGCCAGTGCGTCATATAGACCTACTATATAGTACTATTCCAACATCTTTGCTTGTAACCTTCTCTCACAGCAAGAAGGAAGATAGTATCAGGACCGCCCACATTTAGTTTCCAACTTAACAAGCGCGAATCACTGACGTTTTTCCCGATTATCTATGGTACAATTTGGTTGCGGTAAGTTTTTTGACGGTAACGCACTTGTAAGAAAACGTGCAAGCAGGCTTCCGTCAAAAAAATTAACGCAACCAAATTGTACTAGATAATCGGGGAAAACGTTAGTGATTCGCACTTGTTAAGTTGGAAACTTATTGTGGGCGGTCTTGACTCCCCTGACACTATCTTACTTCTTGGTGTGAGAGAGCTTTACACGACTCGGGACATGGCTGTAGAGTGTATAGGCAATATAGATGGCGCTTTGCACACATTGTATACAAAAGCAACGATGGTAGGCCTAATACTTGAATATAACCGATTCTTGTTTTTATTTCCTCCTTCAAGAATACTTCCACGAACATTTAACGATCTTTTCAATGAAGGACAATATTGAAACATTATTAGAATGATTAAGAAATTAATACTTCCATTAATAACGTAATGAAGGTCTTGAAGAAGGCAGTAAAAGAAGAATCAGTAAAGTTCGCTTTTAACACTTAGGTTTCTTGTCCAAACTGTTTTACTTAGGATCGCTACCATTGGCCGGATTTATAAAACGTCGCCTCTCATTGGCTGGGCTTAGAATTTTAAGTATAAGAGCTAACGTTTTTATGGTTTACTTAAATCTTAAATCCTAGGAAAGTGTGTAAACGGCATAATGGTTTTGATTTTGTTAAACCTATAAATTTTTAGGGCAGAATGCAGAGTCGAGTTAAGTATGTGATTTGTTTATGGTTGCTATGGAGTTTGTTTTTCTTATGGTAAATAGCATGTAATAAAACAATTCTATAGCAACAAAGCGTGTACTTAACTTGACACTTGACTCTGCAATCTTAAGTGTGTAAACCCCCCTTTACAGTCAAGTATTACCAAAGCGATTTGAAAGCAATGCATTTACAACAGCTTATGCTGGTTTTACACACCGCAATAAGGTTTTAGTTTTAATAATTGGTTCTAAGGAAGGTATTTTCCAAACTGATTTACTAGGATCGCTACCATTGGCCGGATTTATAAAAGCTCGTCTCTCATTGGCTGGACTAAGAATTTTAGGGATAAGAGCAAAAACAAGTTGGAATAGTTTCAACTTTCGTCCTAGCCCTTAAATCTTAGGAAGTTATGTGAACGCCATGGTGCTACTAGCTTGATTCAACTTCGTTAAATCTTATACCTTAAACCTTATTATCGTATGTAAACCGGGCTTAATGCAAAGGGTTGCAGGGGTTGGTTTTAAGAAGGTACAACCCGATCAGCCGTCCCTCGAGACAAACCCAATCAGCTTATCTGTATTAATACGAGACTTGATCGATATCCAATCACCACCCCTTACCCCCCCCCCCCCCCCCTTTCACCCCCACCCCTCAGCCTTGAAGTGAGGTAATGCATCTATGATGAGTCGTGTCGAGCCAGCAGCGGTAAACAACATGGATCCCTCCCTCCCTCCATCCTTACGACGACACGCGAGGGACACTAGCTAGCGTGTACACACGTACACGGGGGGGGGGGGGGGGGGAGGGGGGGCAAAACAAAAATCGGAGATAATAAATTAAATGTTAAACGAAACGAGAAATTGAAAGAAATTCCGCACGTGTGCAGTACCCGGCATAATTAAAGGTCAAAGTCTGGGGGAAGTAAGTAGTAAGTAAGTAAAGGAGTAACTGAGTAAGTAAGGAGGGAAGTAAGGAAGGAAGTAAATAAATAAGTTAGTAAGTAAATAAGTAAGTAAATGAGTGAGTAAGTAAGTAAATCAGTAAGGAAGTAAGTAAAGAAGTAAGTTAGTAAATAAGTAACTGAGAAGGTAAATAAGTAAAGGAGTAAGGAAATAAGGAAGTAAGGAAGTAGGTAAATAAGAAAGTGAGTAAGAAAATAAGTAACTAAATAAGTGAGTAAGTAAGGAAGTAAGGAAATAAGTAAGTGAGTAAGTAAGAATGTAAGTTAATGAGTAAGTAAGTAAGAAAGTAAGAAAGTAAGAAAGGAAGTAAGTAAATAAGTGAGTAAGGAAGTAAGGATGTAAAAAGTAGGTAAATAAGTGAGTAAGTAAATGAGGTGGCCTAACAAATAAGTGAGTAAGTAAGGAAGTAAGTAAGTAAATAAGTAAGTAGGTAATATCCTTGTTGACTGAACTCGTAACACCGGAACCTATAGTGACATAAATCACGCCTAGGTCGTTCTACAAAGTAGAAATATTGTAAAATATCGACAATATAATATTTGATCTCTGAACTGAACGTGTCGTAAGACCCCGGATGATTGACGACCCGGCATATTTGTGAATCCAGGCCCCCTGGCTATTATTAGCTGCAATGGCCTTGACCCGGTGATGACCCGCCCGGTCGCTGGATGCATTATGAGCGTAAACTATATTAATAATAGAGCAGCTATATTTAGATGGCTGTGAAGTGAATGGAACCCGCTGATCGGCTGATTTACTCACATGATCGCGATTAAGGGCCAGTTTCACCAAACTTTAATCAGGCGATTTTCTGTTAATCGGAGATCAAAATTGGCGCCGCCATGCATTTTTTATGTATTGTTTGTTGAAACCATGGCAATCAATCCGTGATTAGTAAATCGGCAGATTAAAAAGTTGGTGAATTCGGACCTAAGACCCGGTTTTTAAATTGGTCATTAACGGGGCCCCTAACGGTCCGTTATCTGCATAGGGTTTATTGGGTTTCAACCGATAGAGATGGCTCAGCGGTAACGAGCGAGACTCTAATTCGGGAGGCCGCCGGTTCGATTCCGGCCACCGGCAGTCCTGACTGAAAGTTTTTTCCGAGGTCTTCCTCAGTCGTCAAGGCGAATGCTGGGATTGAGTCCTACTAACAGCCCTCGGACATTCCACCCCAGCTATCCATACACCCTAATAACCCATCACCTGATAGGGGCACATCAGGTAAAGCTGGTGTGCACCCTAGAACGGGTATTTCTACGAAAAAATTATTACTTTTATTATTGGGTTACAGAAAACGGACCGTCAGCTAACGGCCTCGAAAACGACCCGTTAACCGATTGAAAAACCGGGCCTAAGGCTGGTTCACCTAGGGCCAGTTTCACCAAACTTTAATCCGGAGATTTTCTGTTAATCGGAGATCGAAACATAGAGATATATATATCTCTATGATCGAAAATAGCGCCCGGTAGAAGCCACCATGCATTTTGTATGCAATGTTTTTGTATGCAATGTTATTGTATGTAATGTATAGTTCTCTTACAACAACTTCGGTAATGCTTTCGTCAACAATCAATGACGTGTTTACGGTCTCGGCCAACCCGAGCAGGTATTTGGATTAGCCACGGCCGCTGGTTGGCTGCCGCTCACCCACCCGTGACGGAAGCATTACCGAAGATGTTGTACGACGACTTTAGTGTCGAGCAAGAGATATGGTAGTCCAGCGCGCGATCACTGGCTAAGGACATTGATGATCCGACGACATTGGCCGATCATAAACAGTTAAGCACGGCTTTACGGCTTTTAAACTAGAAAACCATCGGGCAGTGATTGCGGCCAAGGCTGGGTCAGGTCAGAGGCAGCTTGGAGTGTTTCCATGGTCTATGGTGCAGTTAAGCAGGTGGTACTGTTACATCAGGATCACACCCCATAAATAAAATAAATAAATTCACATTAGAGTCTACCCACTCAGTAACGAAACTGATTTACAGCGGGGGACTTTAATTTAAAGTGACTAAACCAACCCTGTAGACTCCGAAAACATCGACGAGTGAGCGATAACCAATCAAAGATCTATATTTCAAATCCGAATCACATAAATCAGTGATTGCATGGACAGTGCGAACACTTGCGGACAAATGCCAGAATCAACAAGGCCGATTCAGAACAACTTGGAATTTATTGAGTGCTTCGTTGCTAGGACGGCTCCAAAGTCACCGTTTACTTATTGCTAAGACAAAAAGTGATGAAACTGAATCCTTAATAATAAATGACATCTTTGCGACGTCACTGTACCAGGCGCAAAGTAAAGTCTGTCCGCTCATAGTAGAAACGAAACGTTTAGAGCTAATGCCCCATGTTTCTGTATTGAACCATTAAAATCGGCTTGGAAACCTAGATTTACTAGAAAACACGGTTGCCAATTTTACAGCAACGAAAGTCGTAAGAATGTCACCCTACGAAAGAAAAAGAACTGCAACGAAATGACAACAGCGCGCGCTACCTGTTGGCCCTTTAAACCCTAGTGTCTCGTGCTAGTGTGTGCGACCTTTAGCACTGAAATAGAAGTGAAACACTACGCGACCAATGATGTACTATTATTACATTGTATTGAGCCGGTATATTTTTAGGTTGTCGAGCTGCAGCGAGCGAAGAGATATGTGAGTTCCCCGGCCCTGCACAAACTTAGCGGGACGAAAATACAACTCCATCTCTATGCGTGATGCGTTACCCCCCCTCCCGCACCTTCCCCTACTTCTATTGTGACGTCGGCGACGATCGCATCCCCTTTACTTTACACACTTTGTGACCCAGGTCGGTAAAGTAGTAGTACTACTACTTTACCGACCTTGTTGTGTGGCGTGGGGACAGGTAGCCATCTTGGAAACCATATTGAATTAAGATAATATTACATGAAAAAAATATATTTTTTTAAAAACAACGCTTATAATTAAATGCACTAAAAAGTAAAAAATAAATATTCGCCCAACAAATGTTTGCCTCACTCGGAAAATAAAAGCGTTGGGCGCTTTCGGTATTGACATAGATTGCAGTATTCTGCTGTTTATGCAGGGAAAGCGCCCAACGCTTTTCACTTGTGTTTTGTTTGATTTTTAAGCGAGCGAAGCGAGCGTTTCCACTTGACTCTTATGGCACTTCGTTCTGTTTTTTTGTTTGTTTGTTTTTTTTTGTTTTTTTTTGTTTTTATGTCTGTCGATAGCGGTCGAACGGAAAGTCCGATCAACTTGAAATTTGGACCATCCACAAGCCTCGATGTGGATTGAAGGTGTATAGTTTTGAGGCAAAATCGTTCGAAAAGTTACAAAGTTACACCATAGTTACTGCAAAATATTTTTCTGAAACAAAATGGCGGCAAAATGTGAGATAGCCAGATTTTTCTACAGATTTTTCCGGTCACGAATATGTTAATGTAATGGCGATCTGATAAATATTGGCAAAGTTACACGAAAGTTACTCGAAAATATTTTTCTAAAACGCAGTAACGGCAAAATGTGAGGTGGCTATCTTATAGTAAATTTTTGTCCGGTCACGAATATACTAATGTAAACGCGATTTGATACATATTAGAGGCAGAAATTACATTTCTATTGCTGTCAATAACTGTTAGTAACGGTGGCGGACCGCGGCGAAAACTTGACAGCGAAAATTCTTAGCAACGCACATTGCACTGCATCCAATAATGTCGGGAAGTATAATAGCTATGGAAATTAGAAACATTTTTGCAATGCGCATTCTTGAATTGTTGTTAATTGTTGTTTGTATAAGCATTGAAAGCTCTTCGCCAGAAAGTTCGTAGATATTGACGCGCTCGCTTATCAACGCGTCAAACAGAGCGTTTTCCTAGTATATTATCATACGTGTTTTAGTGTTTATAACAAGAAGAAATATTTAAATCTATTTTTAAAGACGTTCTCGTAAAATCTTTTAAAGAACCCTGATGTTATACGTTTTACATTTTAATTAAATGCACTCATTTGGGGGGTTGGGGGGTGCGTGGAGCGGTAGGCCTAAGCTTCTTTGGAATATGTTATGTAAATAGTCTCAGCAGTTAATAATTTCGAATAGAAATTCATTCTTTAACGATAAGTTCGGGGTCAGTAGGGTACGTTTGTTAGCCTAGGCCTAGTAAAATGAAGAAGTGGGTTGCTTCATATTGGTATATCAAAGCTGTGTAGTGGGATAGGATAGGCATTCAGATGTTTATGACATTGGGTCTCTCTACTATATTGACAAATCGTTTTTAAGTATCTGCATTTTCACTACATTGCCGCCGATACAACGGGTAAAAACAATGCATTGCGTACACACCGATAGATGAAGTGCGTTAAGACGCAAGCTCGGGAGGTCGTCGGTTCGATTCCGGCCACCGGCAGTCCCGACTGCCGAGGTTTCCCTCAGTCGTAAAGGCGAATGCTGGGATTGAGTAATACTATCATCAGCCCTCGGACATTCCTTAACAGTCGAGCTTAGTACGTGATTTGTTTGTGATTGCTATGGAGTTTGTTCTTCGTATGGAAAATAACATGTAATTAAACATTTCCATAGCAACACATCCTGAAATTAGCTTGATAGTTGTCTGTGCATACGGCCTATAGTTAGTCACTTGAAGAGGGGCTCATCATCAGGTAAAGCTGGTGTGCACTCTATAACGAGGATTCTTACGAACACTGTTTACTATAACATCTCCGGTAAGAGTAACTCTAACCCCCCTTCTCCTCCCACACCCGACACGATACAACGCTACATTCATATTATAGTGTCCTCAATGAAAAGTGACATCACGGTGGCTCCCGTCCAACCCTTTGTCCTACCCGGGCTGAGATTGAAAGTGTGACTAACTGAGAGGGCGAGAGATAGAGAGAGAGAGAGAGAGAGAGAGAGAGAGAGAGAGAGAGAGAGAGAGAGAGTGAGAGAGCAAGAGAGAGAGAGAGAGAGAGAGAGAGAAATTATCCACACACTCGCACTGAACAATCGTAATAAACACACAAAGCCAAGTTAGAAAGTAATTAGATTAAAAATAAAGACGCGCCGCATCGAAATCTATAAATATGCACAATTGCACACATTTACATCAGAGGAGGGGTAAAAACGATGCCAAATTACCGTGTTATAAAGTAATATCTCAAGACATGCTCAATCACGTAGCAAGCACAACGTACTTTAAATACCTGGGCCTAACACACGCATGCTCTTAAATTTAGTGGTCCAAAAACACGAGATATTTGACGCAAAACTAATTTGGTTTCTATGATTAAACAAGTAAGTATATAGGTCTCTCAAGATAGTATCAGGACCGCCCACATTTAGTTTCCAACTTAACAAGCGCGAATCACTGACATTTTTCCCGAATATCTAGTACAACTTGGTTGCGGTAAGTTTTTGTGACGGTAACGCACAAGAAAACGTGCAACCACGTTTCCGTCAAAAAACTTAACGCAACCAAATTGTACTAGATAATCGGGGAAAACGTTAGTAATTCGCACTTGTTGCGTTCTGCCATTAAGGGGAATGGGTATTAAAACCGCCCAAAAGTAATGTCTTTTATTATACCATGAGAACGCTTCCAAATATTGAAAAAGTGATTCTGGTCCTATCTTTGGTTTTGTATCAGCTACACAATGGGTTTAAAAACATTCACAGTTTGTTATCGTTACGAATGTTATTCTATTTATAATTTAATAATTAATAATTAACAAAATAAAATAACGATCGTAAAACTATTCAATTTTTGAATCCTTTAAACCCATTGTGTAGCTGATACAATGCCAGAGGCAGGAACTGAATCAGTTTTTCAACATTTGAAAGCGTTCTCATGGTATAATATAAACATTAATGTTGCTCAGTTTTAACACCCAGTCCCGCTAACACAACCTATAACGAGGAAGTGTGACAAAGTTGTCGCAACTTACAACGTACCAACTGTTTGCGAAAACCACAACTAATTAATTTAAGAGCTACTTCTAAGATAACGAACCCATTGAAAACCTCACGTATTTCTATACGGTTGGTAAACTTTACTATTATCTTTATCTGAAAGTGGTATCTTAACGATCGCATATACATTTTGAAAAACATAATAGACTTATTAGTGATGACGTCAGATTAAATGGCGGAATAGCTATAGTAGATTCTAAACAACTTTCTGTAACGAAGTTGTCACAGTAAGAAGTATGATAGTATCAGGACCGCCCACATTTAGTTTCCAACTTAACAAGCGCGAATCACTAAAATTTTTCCCGATTATCTAGTACAATTTGATTGCGGTAAGTTTTTTGACGGGTGCGTACAAGAAAACGTGCAAGCAGGTTTCCGTCAATAAACTTAACGCAACCAAATTGTACTAGATAATCGGGAAAAACGTTAGTGATTCGCACTTGTTAAGCTGGAAACTAATTGTGGTCGGTCCTGACTCACCTGACACTATCTTACTTCTTGGTGTGTGAGACCTTTATTATTAAATGTAGTGAGACCTAATTGACATCAATTTCAGACTGCGCGAGTCACGCGCGGACACCTGCAGCGATGCGTTAGCACAAACTTCAGTTTACCATCTTATGCTGTGCTCCACATGGAATGTGACCCAAAATATAATCGTTACCCAGAAAATTGTATGCCTTTTCTTATTTGTACCGTACTTTTTCGATACAAAAACCCATGTTTAACGTGCTGTGATATAAAGTTTACGTTGTGTTCGACGAGTTTTTGGCCGACTACATAGTTAACTATAAATTACAGCACGTTAAACGTGGACTTTTGTATCGAAAAAATACGATGTCCACAAGAAAGGGTATAACACTCTCAGGGGTATGATTGTATTTTGCGTCACATTCCATGTGTTTGGAGCACAGCGTAAGATGGTTAACTCAAAGTCTGTGCTGGCGCATGGCTACAAGTGTCCGCACGCGAGCCCCGCGCAGTCTTAATCAACTTCTTGTTCACTGTTTCATTTTTAGGATAACGAAATATCGGAACGGATAATACTCGCTTATAATGTTTGCAAAAACATTACTATCAGCCGTCAACTGTCATGATTGTTTGGAATCAGAAATACGGTTCATGATTGGTTGACAGTCCAGTGGTGTATTCCTAAAAAATTAAGTGCTTAGGCGGTCGAATTTACGGGTGCACGGGGTGGGTGGGGAGGGGGCGATTGTTTTAAGTGGCCGAAAAAAGATTTTACAGCAATTAAACCTGAATACTTGAAGACGTTGAGGTAACATATTTTTTCTCAATGGATGATATTGTGAATATTACATGGCTTGTTGAAATTTAAACAAAAGTATTGTGAAAAAGCGCCTAGGCTAGCCTAGCCTAGCCTCCAAATAAAAGTGCCTAGGCTCGAATACACCACTGGTTGACACGGGAATCCTGATGCGTCACACAAACATTTACTCTATTGAAATTAGTTGTTGCGAAAGGAATTATTGTAGATAAAAGTGAAGGACTGCTGTAAAGCGTACTGACTACTTTGATTAAGCGAGCGAAGCGAGCGTTTCCACTTGACTCTTATGGCACTTCGTTCTGTTTTTTTGTTTGTTTGTTTTTTTTTGTTTTTTTTTGTTTTTATGTCTGTCGATAGCGGTCGAACGGAAAGTCCGATCAACTTGAAATTTGGACCATCCACAAGCCTCGATGTGGATTGAAGGTGTATAGTTTTGAGGCAAAATCGTTCGAAAAGTTACAAAGTTACACCATAGTTACTGCAAAATATTTTTCTGAAACAAAATGGCGGCAAAATGTGAGATAGCCAGATTTTTCTACAGATTTTTCCGGTCACGAATATGTTAATGTAATGGCGATCTGATAAATATTGGCAAAGTTACACGAAAGTTACTCGAAAATATTTTTCTAAAACGCAGTAACGGCAAAATGTGAGGTGGCTATCTTATAGTAAATTTTTGTCCGGTCACGAATATACTAATGTAAACGCGATTTGATACATATTAGAGGCAGAAATTACATTTCTATTGCTGTCAATAACTGTTAGTAACGGTGGCGGACCGCGGCGAAAACTTGACAGCGAAAATTCTTAGCAACGCACATTGCACTGCATCCAATAATGTCGGGAAGTATAATAGCTATGGAAATTAGAAACATTTTTGCAATGCGCATTCTTGAATTGTTGTTAATTGTTGTTTGTATAAGCATTGAAAGCTCTTCGCCAGAAAGTTCGTAGATATTGACGCGCTCGCTTATCAACGCGTCAAACAGAGCGTTTTCCTAGTAAAGATAATCGAACTAGATGGCCTAGCTAGATTTATGTGAGGAAATTCCATCAGTTTCTCAATACCTGCATATATATTGTAGATATTATCTGAACAAGATAGTATTTGTGATTACATAATCAACACAATGTTGTTAAGTGTTCTTTTTCAAAAATATAAGACGCAACACCCCAAATATCCTCAAGTGTTATAGCAATAATTTTTTAGACCTGTCTCGGCCCGGGGTAGAATAGGCCCAGAGTGTATCGTCTAGTCGTAAGAGGCGACGAAAGGAGACCCTGTCCCATCCCCCCCCCCCCATCTGCCCCCCTGGAGATTTCTCCTCCCACTTGGCCCTGCCCTCCCTTGCTGGACTCCCGTATGACGACCCACGCGACGTACAATGGATCTGATTCGAACATGTGGCTTTTTTCATCTTCATCATATTCATTATCACCCGCTCATCATCTCGATTAGCCATTGTTGCACAAATATGAGACGCGTTAAGACCCATTAGTCAACAAATTTTGTTTAAATGTTTGACACGCGACCATATACTATCATAAGAGTCTCCATCTAGAACTAATGGGCCTGTTTCAATTAGACTGTAGGAAAGAAAGAAGTAGAAAACTAAGTTGGTACCATTGGACTTAGCTATGACGTAAGCATTAGAATACTTACGTTGGGCCAAATTAAGAATGATAGGTACGTTTACGTCAGAAACCGCAGCAAATTGTCATGTTTTAATTATATATAAAGAATGCACCTCGAAATCGAAAATCTGAGTAATCAGCGTGCTGCATGTGGTAATTGGTAAGCCCAACAGACTGAATGATAAATATATCTAAATTAAAATCAGTATGACTGCGATACATGTTTAATTAGTTATTTAATAAAATACAAATCACAGTCATACCGATTATAATGTTAAATACATTTATCATTCAGTATGTAGGGCTTACCAAACTACAGCCCGCTGATAACTCAGATTTTCAATTTCGAGATGCATTCTTGAGATATAATTTAAACATGACGATTCGCTGCGGTTTTTGACGTAAACGTACCCATCGTTCTTCAGCATATTACACTCATCGTCTCAATGAGCATCTTTGCCGAAACTGAGACGTAAAACCCAAATATCATCATTTGAACTCGTTACATCCTTCTCCATTATCTCGCCCTTTTTCTTCGTCGAATATTTACTCGCTGCTGTCACTAAAAGAGGTCGCAAGAGAAGTGAAAATCCTTCTTCAAACAAATTATCAACCAACGAACCCGAGCGATATTTGCATACGAAAATTACGATATAGAAAGAAGTCGAGTGAAATGTTTCTCCTCCGACGTTATTTCGTGTGTAGCTTAGTCTTGAGTGAAATGGGTTTAGTTGAGGAGAGAGAAAACTTGTGAATTGATAGAGCACGATCAACACTCTATAAATATAATGTAAAAGACTGTAGCTGCGTTATTTATAGCCTCGTCAAACTATAAGCTAGAACCAATACGGCACTAACAACACCAAAAGACAACAATGAAACAAATTAATTGAATCGATGGACAAACAACAAGCTGTCAAAAAATAATTTCTTCTGATTTTGGAAAACAAAAAACAAACAAATACAAATACAAAACTTTCACTTAGGTCCAGTCTTACAATGCCCCAATAACTACTTATTCGTCGAATAGCTTGTTGTCTCCATGGCAACGACCAATCAAAACTCTTGAAATCCTCCAAATAGCTTAATTGCTACAAATAACTTTCTTATTAGGAGTTTGTATGACCGGCCCTTAGTCGTTGTCTATGATTAAAAGTTTTAAATGGCGAGCAGTTACTATTGCTACTCTTGTTTTTATTTGTATGGTTGCAATTATATTATTTTGACAGCTGATTGTTTGTCCATCAGTTCAATTCATGTGTTCCATTGTTGTCTTTTGGTGTTGCTAGTGCCCTATACGGCACTAAAAAGATACTGTACTGAACAGTAGTGAATTTATAGTTACCACGTGACGTCAAAGTGGCCATGTTTGCGACACAATAGACAATTTCAAAAACTATCTAGGACCCTTTGTATGATTATCATCACGGTCCTCTAAATCTTTATGTGCGACAAATAATATAAAATTAAGATTAGGTCCAGTCTTACAATGTCCGAATAACTACTTATTTGTCGAATAGCTTGTTTTCTCCATGGCAACGACCAATCAAAACTCTTGAAATCCTCCAAATAGCTTAATTGCTACAAATAACTTTCCTATTAGGAGATTGTAAGACCGGCCATTAGTAGATGATGATCTTGTGTGCATCAATGAACCTTGATATAACATTTGAAAACTGAGTTTTAATTGTTGTGTATTGTTGTCATTGAAGATTTAAAAGACCGTGATGATACTCATACAAAGGGTTCTAGATAGTTTTTGAAATAGTCTATTACAAAAACTAATAAATACTTGGTCCTACTCTTGCTTGAGTACCGAGAGTATTAAAAATAAACTTGGCCTATTATATGAGTAGTTTTCTGTTTTTGCCGTGCACACGCCTGCACTTTATCACATAGGCTAATTTCGAATATAGAACTTACAAAGAATAGCTCTAGTGTGTTCATTAGAGTTTGAAATATGCGCGACAAGACAATTGGTAGTTTCTTTCACAATGGTGTCAGCGGTTCAGAAATAAAATTTCACAAAAAAAATCTAGGTATGAAGTCATGAACTAACCATTAGATACGTTGAAAAAATATGTATCTTCACGACGCTTGGTTTGCATTTTTTGGCAAGTGCACAAACTTGCAAGAAAGTGACTAGGACTACGAGTAAAAATCCCCAATTCTCTCTCCCCCCCCCCCCCCCCCCCCGCTTTCCGCCATTGGTTGAAATTCGTCCAATCAAGGTCGGTGTACACACTTTTCTTAGATTTAAGATTTAGTATTTTGTTCATGGTACGTATTTTCTTGACAGTTTTCGTTATGCCCGTTACCAGTGGCCGGATTTATAAAACGTCGCCTCATATTGGCTGGGCTAAGAATTTTCAGTATAAGAACTATTGTTGCTATGGTTTTCTTGATCTTAAATCTTAAGAAGTTGTGTGAACGCCATAATGCTTTTGGCTTGATTTAACTTTGTTCGCCTAAGTTGTGTGAACGCCGTAATGCTTTTGGCTTGATTCAACTTTGTTCACTTATTAGATCTTAAGAAGTTGTGTGAACGCCGTAATGCTTTTGGCTTGATTTAACTTTGTTCGCCTATTAGATCTTAAATCTTAAAAAGTTGTGTGAACGCCGTAATGCTTTTGGCTTGATTCAACTTTGTTAACCCTAAATCGTAAATCTTAAATCAGTGTGTAAACCGATCTTAAATCCTGTAACCTTGAACACATTTACAAATGTCAACGAAACTGTTATTTTTTTCTATGTAATTTCCTATCACAATCGGTGTCGAAACGATCGAACGATATTATATAGAATCGATAGCGAATGGTTTATGCAACACTCGTCTCCCAATCTCGGCGTCTGTTTGGCTCAAATATTTGCTTTGCTTTGATTCCAAGGGTCGATCAATGTGAGAGATGGCTCGGCTTAAATCCGTCTTATAGAACACTCGACTAGATCAGTACTTACATTACTGTACTTTATTGTAATCAAGCCCCGTGTAGGGCACAATAAATAAAATAAAATAAATAAATTCACATTTAGAGTGTACTCACTCAGTAACTACACTGATCTGCAGTGGGGGACTTTAATTTCAAGTGACTTAACCAACCCTGTAGGCTTCGAACACCATCGACGAGTGAGCGATAACCAAAGATCAAAGATCGATATTTTAAATATGACATATGTGAATCAGTGATTGGACAGTGTGAACACCTGCGGACAAATGTCAGAATCAACAAGGCCGATTCAGAACAACTTTGAATTTATTGAGTGATTCGTTGCCCAATGCCCTCTATAGCCTGATGAGTGATGATTGAATGATAATGAGAAGGGGAGGAGGGGAAGCCTGGTACCGGTACGTAGCCTACTCCGTTCGAAAAGTACCAAAGGGACCATCGGCTTTACGTCCCATCCGAAAGGACGGTGTAATTTTGACTTTATTGTAATTAAGGCCAGTGTAGGGCACAGTGCCCTCTTTAGCCTGACGAGTGATGATTGATGAATGATAATGAGGCAGGGAGGAGGGGAAGCCTGGTACCGGCACGTAGCCTACTCCGGTCGAAAAGGACCAAGGGGACCATCGGCTTTACGTCCCATCCGAAAGAACGGTGTAACTTTGACTTTGTTGGAATTAAGGCCAGTGTATGGCACAATGCCCTCTTTAGCCTGATGAGTGATCATTGATGAATGATAACGAGGAAGGGAGGAGGGGAAGCCCGGTACCAGCACGTAGCCTACTCCTGTCGAAAAGTACCAAGGAGACCACCGGCTTTACGTCCAATCCGAAAAAAAATAAAAGTGCCATATTGATGACTTTCGTTACGAAAACACAAGTTATTAATGTTGAAAGATATATCAAAAATGATAAAATATGTAAGTTTGCACACAATGTAGTTTCAATGTGTGCAAATTTATATAATTCATCATTTTTTATACACTCGTTCAACATTAATATCTTGTGTTATCGTAATGAAAGTCATCAATTTTACACTTTATACTAGGACGTAAAATTAGAGAGAAATCCTATTATCGGTTTACGCGTGAGGAGTGTAAGTTTAGACGCATGTTTTAGCGGTAAAATGACTACAGTTGCCGAACGCTCTTTAAATTCTGTACTATATTTGTTTTAAAGAAATAAATTCACATTTAGAGTCTACCCACTCAGTAACGAAACTGATTTGCAGTTGAGGACTTTCATTTAAAGCGTCTAAACCAACCCTGTAGGCTTCAAACACCATCGACGAGTGAGCGATAACCAATCAAAGATCGATATTTAAAATACGAAACATGAATTAGTGATTGGACAGTGCGAACACCCGCGGACAAATGCCAGAATCAACAAGGCCGATTCAGAACAAATTTGAATTTTTTGAGTAGGCTACTTCGTTGCTTATCGTTGTTTATCCCATATGGTTCTAGCAATGAGTTACTCAGACCTACACCTTATAAACTCAATGTGGTATTAGTGATTGTCTTCTTGGGCTATGTGCTTTGTGCCAATAGAGATGAACTTTTGATTGGCTAACGAGCGCGTAGCGGTTGTAAGCGCGGCGAGGCGGCAGATTGTGGTACTACAGACGGAAAGCTGATGCAACGCCACGTCAGCACATTCGTAACGTGAGGAGAGAGATGTGGAGGGGGAAGAGGGGAAGTGGAGACTGAAAGAGAAGGGAGACAAGAGATACAGAATGTCAACAAGAAAATAACGCATTTAAACTGTAGCATAAAGAAAATAGAGAAACGTTGGCACGAAAACAAAGTAGAGAGAAAATGAGATTAGAGAAAGGGGAGATGATACACGAAAGAAAATGTAAAACAAGATGAAAATATACTGAGACGAAAACTAATGGAAAACGGAAAGAAGTTAAAGAAATAAGGGAAAATGTTTTGTAATAGTTCTTGTTTGTCTATACTTAGGTCCGAATTCATCGTTTTTATTTTAGAACAGATTAATGACGAGAATCCAGACAAAATAAGCAGAATGAAGCGACGACCAAGAACTGTCCAGTACAGAGACAGAGAGAGGCAGACAGACAGACAGACGGACAGACAGACAGACAGACAGACAGATCAATGTTTTCTTTTTTTTTGATGCGGAATAAAGGCTTGTCAGACCTTGGCGTACATAAAACTTTTATAACAATAATTTACCAAGAAAAATTTACAAAAAGGAAATACTCTATACATTTTTTTGTACCGCATGAAAAGCTACTTGGGAATTACCTAGTAGCACCCTATCAAATGCGAGAGAACAACATTGAGGTCAGTGTTACCATTTTAACTGCCTTATCAAAAAAAAAAAAAAAAAAAAAAAAACGTTAATATAAATAATAGTTTATAATAGTACATAGATAATGGTTTTAAAAGTGTAATCATTTTGTCTGTAGACCTCTTTAAGTAAATAAATCATTAAGATTGATACGTGTCTTTAGTTCCAGGAGTGATAGGCCTTCTCTTACAGCCAATATCAACCTTACATTAGTGAGAGCGTGAGAAGGGGGTGGAGGGGGGGATAGAGAGGAGAGAGCGACACAGTGAATGATAGAGAGAGAACGTAAGGATGCATACAATACACTTGCAGCTCGCTACAACGTCAGCGATTACTTAACGCTATATAATAAATATACGCCACGCCCCCTTTATTGTTGTCGTCACAGCTGATTCTCTCTCTCTCTCTCTCTCTCTCTCTCGCGCCATGACGTAGTCGGCTGCATTGTGTGACACTCGATTGCACTTGACGCAACGAGGTTAATCGCGACAGGTCGCTGAACTGAACCGAGCTCTGCAGCTGTATTGAAAGAAAGCTATACTAGCCCCAACGAAAGTATTCGCATATCGATCTCAGGTGATTGTCTACTGCCCCTTTTAACCGCGCCAATTGAAAGAAAATCAACAGATACCTGGCGTTCTTTCACACATTCGTAAATGCACGGTTCGGCTTAGTCGAGTGCACAGGCAGTTTGACCACACCCACCGTTACAGGTAACCAACGGAAGGTCTTAAATTATCCCCAATGGACCTGTTTCGATTAGATGGTACGAATTAGCGAATAGAAAATTAAGTTGTCACCTTGGACTCGGCTGTGTCGTAAGCATCAGAATACTTTCGTTGGGACAACTTTAGTTCAGAAAACACTAGACTTGAGGGTTGACAGCGATCCAGAAACGTCGACCAATGGTATGCGTCAACGCCGTGGCATAATAACCCGACAGGTTTTTAATTTTAATAAGTATTTACATACTGACCTCAGATCCTTGTCTAATAACCCTTTAATGCGCACTAATTAAAAAAAAATCAACAGATTCCTAACGTTCTTTCGTACATTTGTATAAATGCAGTCTTCCGCTGAGTAAATAATAATTTTTGTAGTAATACCCGTTCTAGGGTGCACACCAGCTTTACCTGATGTGCCCCTCTTCAGGTGACTAACTGGGTTATTGGGGTGTTTGGATAGTTGGGAAGGATTGTCCGAGGGCTGATAGTAGGACTCAATACCAGCATTCGCTTTTACGACTGAGTAAAAACCTTCAGTCAGGACTGCCGGTGGCCGGAATCGAACCGGCGACCTCCCGAATGAGAGTCTCGCGTCTTACCGCTGAGCTACCTCTATCGGTAGAGTGCACAAGCCTAATTAGCCACGCCCACCGTTACAGGTATAACCAACGGAAGGTCGTTAATTATCCCTAACATACCTGTTTCAATAAGATAGTAGGAACTACGTATGAGAAAATTAAGTTGGTACTTGGTACCATTGGATTCGAGATAGTCGAATCATGAGAACTTTTTTTTTTACAACTTTTGGAGAAAAAGAGAAGAATGTATTACGAATTGTCTGTGGTAGTTATCAAGTTCCCGATCTCAAGGGTCTGTATAAATGTCCCGGCTATTGATGTCTCATCGTATCGCCTAAATATAAACATAAACAAGATAAAGTTATTTGATTTAGAAACAATCCACATGTTTCGCTTATCCTGTGCGGCGCTTGTAGTAACTGATACAGACTACGGCCATTGACTGGCCTAGGCCGCCTCTATAGGCCTACTGTTAGGCTCACGATAGCTGCCTTGCGTAACACGCAGTATCTACGCCGTTATTGTGTCAACGTAATTGTATTAGGTTCGTTTGTTTTACCTACACTTTACACTAGTGTAGGCTCAATCTCTCTAAAAGGCGTTTGGGTATTAAATGTAGCCTAGTGTAAGGCGTTTGTTTTACCTAAGTGCTACACTTTGTGTAGGCTCATGCAGCAAGTGTAGTGTAATTAAAAGGCGCCAAACAAATGTGTCCTTTCAAAATAAGGAGATCACTAATAATGAAAAGTGCATTCTTTTTCCATCGATGGTAAAACCGCAGCACTTCCATAATAAATTAATGAATTTAAAATTGATAGTAAATGTATATTACCTGGTTCTTTTGGAATATATACGGAAATAATGTGAGCATGCACACCATAACCTCAAAACGTAAGTAGGTCAGTGTAAAGCTTAGTGTAAAGTGTAGACAAAAAGCGTTTTCTTATTCTGGGTGACGCGAAGCAAAATCAAGTGTAAAAGCCTACAATTGGCCTACACTCACTTACACGTTACACTACACTGTGCATGTAAAACAAACAAACCTAGTGACTGGCCTAGGCCGCCTCTATAGGCCTACTGTTAGGCTCACGATAGCTGCCTTGCGTAACACGCAGTATCTACGCCGTTATCGTGTCAACGTAATTGCATTAACTGATGAATTTATATATCCGGAGTGGGTATAAGGCGAAGTTTTAGTTCACAAGTAAGTTTCAAATACCTACTTAGCGCTGTCTAGCAAGTACAAATATGATGTTCATGAGTTTCGTTCGCTTGTCTTACACCTGCAGGGCGGTTCTGTATGGGCGACGATAAATTTATCAGCAATTTTGGTCGTTACTGAAGGCGAATGAATGCAAGGCGGTGATTGGCTCATCGCCTTCTTCTAACAACTGAAACCGGTGATTAACCTATCGTCACCCATTCAGAATCAGGGCTTAGGCCAGTGTAGCAAAGTGTCTTACACGCGAGTTTAATACCTGTAGCCAGTGTAAAATATTTTGTACTCGCTATACACTAGAGTAAGTTTTAATTGCAAATGAACGCCATAAGAATAGTTACACTGACTTACACGTCTACAAAAGAACGATTAAGTACTGTGAGGGCGTATCTCAATGCTATATTTGGACGCTAGTTGACTAGCCTAGTGCACTAAAACAAACAATTAACAAGTCTTTCAATTAATTGTCCCTACGTGTTGCGTTTGTTGCGTTTGTTGTGTTTTTGTTTATTGCGTTTTGGTAAAACATAGAAATCCTCAGTACTTTATAAAAATTTGTCTTTTTTAACAAAAGTGTTATGTGTGGTAACTTGTGATTTTTTTATCACTTGCATCCGGTTTTAGTATGATTTATCAATACAGGTATATAGATATAACTGGTATCTACATTATACATTTCTGTATAAAAATCCGTATTTAATTAAACAATTTTCAAAATTTGTCATTATCGACGTGGGAAAAACGACGCTGCTTCATCGGAAAGTTGCGTGATATTGCCACTTGAGCGCTTCATTCGTTTTCACTAGCGCCCTCAGTGGCCAAACTCGATGCCAATAATGCGCTCTTTGCTACTGCTCGCTAGCACCGACTCAAAGCAACTCAAAGGATCTGGTGAACTCTTTTCCGATAACCTCGCCAGATGGATTCACAGCCTCTATAGGATAATTACGTTGTCATCAATCAATATCACAGGCGGCGAAGAAAAAGGGAGGAAAAGTGTGAACCAGAAGGATAAACGAGATAGGAAAAGTACGAGAGCCCTCTAAACTGCATCGGTCACCACGAAGAGGAGCCCATTAAATTAAATATAGATCTTTGATTGGTTATCGCTCACTAGTCGATGGTGTTCGGAGCCTACAGGGTTGGTTTAGTCGCTTTAGATTAAAGTGCCCCACTGAAAATCAGTCTTGTTACTGAGTGGGTAGACTCGATAAATACGAATGAATTTATTTATTTACACCGGAAAAAGATTGGGTTTGAGTAAACGTAGTTTTTTTTTTTTTTTTTTAGTAAATGAATCGGTTTCATTATTACAATAAAAGTCAGGAGACCAAATGTAACAACTTAACGAAAAGTAACAAAACTACATAATGTAATGATTCGTAAGTACAATATTCAAATGCAAGAATTGTATTCGATATGCATTTAAGAATTCTTTCACCACTAAATAAATACCCTAACACCTGAAGAGAGGTAAATGATAAAAGCAAAGAGTTTTATCCCAACGAAAGATCAATAAAACTCAATTACACATTATAGATTCTAAAGCCTGGTCCACACAGATTTTTTAAGCATTAGATTTTAGGTTTAACGCGTAGTCGTAAAGTTGGATCATAGGAAACACGTACTGGCGTTCACACAAAGTTTTAGTGATAAGACATTGTTTTCATTGTTGTTTTTAAAACAACGTCTTAAAACCTTAAATCTAATGCTTAAAAAATCTGTGTGGACCAGCCTTAAGTTGTAGAACTTTAGAACTTTGACAATGACCTGAGCTGGGGAGTAAAAGACACTCAGATTATCATTTATTGTCGTATATAACTAAGCGCTACGTTCATGTCAAACTAATTACAATTAAGAATTGAGCTGTGCGCCTGAGGGGGGGGGGGGAGAGGAGTGAGAATAGATTAATTATTTCTCCGCGTTTAATTTAGTTGAGATCTTAGTTGAGATTTGTTCCCGGCATTAAAACTTGGGAGATCTTGAGGCAATCATAATAACAATATAATGTTCTCAAAGTAATGGAGTTACCTTTTATCGTTTAAAGTGTGTAACTTAATTAGTGAAATGGTTTAGAAATATATATAAATGAGCCCCTTGAGAGTAATAAGGCTAGAAGGCTAGAAGACTATACTATAATGAATGATATAAGACTAAAATGCTAAGACTATAAGACTAAAATGCTAAGACTATAAGACTATAAGACAATAATGCTACATGGCTGTAAGACTATAAGGCTATAAGACTTTAAGACTATAATGCTTTAAGACTACAAGGCTATATTAGAATATAACATTATAAGGCTATACGACTTTAGTGCTACACGGCTGTAAGGCTATAAGGCTATATGGCTATACGACTTACAGGCTATAAGACTTTAAGACTATGGCTACAAGACTTGGTCTATAAGTCTACAAGACTATACAGGCTATGACTATAAGGCTATAAGACTTTAAGACTATAAGGCTACAAGACTTTGTCTATAAGTCTACAAGACTATACAGGCTATGACTGTAAGGCTATAAGACTATAATGCTAGAATGCTATAAGGCTATACGACTATAAGGCTACACTTCTGTAAGGCTATAATGCTATAATACTTTAAGACTTTAAGGCTATAAGACATTAAGGCTATAAGACTATAATACTTTAAGGCTATAAGACTATAAGACTTTAAGACTATAAGAACCCCATTGAACCCCAGGCACGGAAAATGTGTTCGTTTCGAGCAGAAGTTCTGTAGGTTTATCGATTTCCGCAAGGTACCTATGTGAACATACAGCCTCGTACGACAAGCAGAGCTACGCCTACCGTGGCCTAGTGGAACAACGCTAGTTACATCAAGCAAGGACGTTATTATTACAGAAGGAGAATCATGGGTACTTGTGGTGCATATCCTGTGAAATACACACATGGAAATAGATATATCATTAGTGAAGATTATATAGCAGGTTTATTCTCTTCAATTACTGTCATTATATACTGTCTGTAATACGGCTATTGTGAAACTTCGTCCCTCAGTCAGTCAGTCAGTCAGTCAGTCAGTCAGTCAGTCAGCCAGCCAGTCAGTCAGTCAGTCAGTCAGTCAGTCAGTCAGTCAGTCAGTCAGTCAGTCAGTCAGTCAGTCAGTCAGTCAGTCAGTCAGTCAGTCAGTCAGTCAGTCAGTCAGTCAGTCAGTCAGTCAGTCAGTCAGTCAGTCAGTCAGTCACTCAGTCACTCAGTCAGTCAGTCAATCAGTCACTCAGTCACTAACTCATTCAGTCAAAACAAAACAACGGGGATATAGATGCTAAAATTCTCATCTTTTGTGGTAAGCATAATCGTGTTCTATTGACAGCTCAAACATCAACATACATTTTGGCCTCTAAAATATCCGTAGTGATGTCACGAGAATACTCCCTACATACTCAGTAATTACTCTCCAAGGTAAATTGTTCCATTTAGATAAAGTATGACGTGTTTCCTTCGTCGCTCACTCAGCCTGTGGTGACGTCAAAGTCGTGTAAACAACAGCGTTATGAATGAATTTGTGACTTCTCATCGGGTAATCTTTTCTGTACACAATGCATTCTATTCGCTCAAAGTCGATATCTTGATATGAAGGTGATACCCTCCTCGCGGTGACCGGTGGCCGCAACAACGGCTCTCGTGCATGTGATTAATTATTAATAATAATAATAATAATAATAATAATAATAATAATAATAATAATAATAATAATAATAATACTCTGGGATAGTCAAGTCTACACAGATCGATATATTCAGCATAATAAGCCAGACATAATTATTAAAGATCTTGAGAATAGACAATGTATTATGGTAATAGACAATGTATTATGGTAATAGACAATGTATTATGGTAATAGACAATGTATTATGGTGGATGTAGCGGTGCCCTCTGACAATAACATCACAACTAAGGAGGCGCAAAAGAAAACCAAATACAAAGACTTACAAATTGAAACCCAGAGAATGTGGGGGATGCGGACAAAGGTAATCCCGATCATAATTGGAGCGACAGGTGCCATCAGCAAAACATTTCAAAATTATTTAGAAGATATACCAGGACAACATAACACAAGGGAACTACAGAAGACAGCCATTCTGGGTACTGCTCGCATTTTGAGAAAGGTTCTATAATATTTTCATATCAGTTTTTATATTGAAGTCTTTATGTTATGTTTATATAATTGTTTTATGTAGAATTTATGACATGGCGTGGTCCTGCGATGCGGTGCGGGTGTTTTGGGTTGGCCCGGGTTCCTACTGCGTCGCACCGCAGGGCCACGCGGTGTCATGAATTCAACTATATTTGATTTATGTGTAATATAATAATCTTTGTGATATGTAAAATCTTTTTAAAATGTAATTATTTTTGTAATGTGTAAAATCTTTGTAATGTCATTTTTTATACTGTGTGGTTGCAGCACCTAAGAGGTGAGGATCACCTTTGGTGCTGTAGACTAATAATGTACCTGCCATCTGGTGATGTGATAAATAAAGATAATAATAATAATAATAATAATAATAATAATAATAATAATAATAATAATAATAATAATAATAATAATAATAATAATAATAATAATAATAATAATAATAATAATAATAATAATAATAATAATAACAATAATAATATATATATATATCAAACACCCTTATCCAACATTCGTCGGGTCGGGGGGTGACAAGTCACCAGTTTCTCGGGCTATCTTCTAGTGTTAATAATAATTATTATTATAATAATTATTATTATAATAATAATAATAATAATAATAATAATAATAATAATAATAATAATAATAATAATAATTAATAAATGAATAAATTAATAATTAATTAATAATTAATTAATCAATGAACCATTTGATCATTCATCAGTGTCTCTCTCACCGTTTCAACATTTTGTAAATATTTTCTCTCCTATGGTAATATGTGTAGACCTACAAGATTGATTAAATGATATTTGGGCTTAACGTCTCATATTTTTACAACGTGGCAAATCGAGACAATGAGTGAATGAAATATGAAGATGATGGTAGGTGATAAGAGGTTAAGGGCCAGTGGGAAGGCGACCGTAACCGGTGATAAATTTATCGTTGCCCATTCAGAATCTCCCTGCAGGTGTAGTAGGTAATGAAAAGGGGGCGAGCGCCTCCTCGCGTCACGCCACTGTACACGTCACGCCACTGTACACGTCACGGCGATGTCAACACGACGACGAAGACGACGAGGAAGGAAAAAGACAAACAGTGTCATTTAGAAAAACAATTTGCCGCTTCAGACAGACGCTGAGAGTCGAGTAGAGTCGAGCGATGGTTGCGTAAGTTGCGGATTAAAATTAATTGTAATGTCTTCTTGTCGAGAGAGTCATATATATAGTACGTGTCACTGTGTCACGGCTGCTCTTGTCTTGTCTACTAGGCTGGCGCGTTGTAAATATCCGAACCTGGTGTATGTGTGTGCGTGTGTGTGTGTGTGTGTGTGCACAGGCACGCGTATAGTACGTTCACGGTAACATCAACAGTTTAAAAGCGAAGAGTACCAACCTCAACGTCAAAAACAGCAGACAATAGGTAGTTTTGAATAGACGTCACGTGGCGGCCATTATGAGGTACACATTGCTTGTTTACATTTGTTCTGTCAATAGAAGACACATAGGTTGTCGAGGAAATATCACAGTTTCAAGCCGTATAGATTGATGTGTGCAGGTAAAAGTTCAAGAAAATGATAGCACATGCAAATGATTGTCTTCAAACAGAGTTCACGCGTTCTTATTGTGTTTTCAGTCATAATACAGAACAGCTTTGTTTGAAAACAGTTGATGTGTCAGTCAAAGGACATCTGCAATATTGCAACAATGAAGTGTCGGAAGAACGTAAACAAATGTTACAGAGTACCTCAGTGCGATACCGGAAATTACGTTATTGCATACTCCCTATTTTCATTTTTTAATTATATCTCAAAAATGCTACTCGAAATCGAAAATATAAGTCAACAGCGCACTGTGGTTTGGTAAGCTCTTCAGACCGAATGAAATATTATAACCATTAGCGTAGTTATTTTGATTATTAATTCGATATATAAGTAATAAAATTAATTATTTATAAAAATCATACTGATTATAATGTAAGACACAAGTTAGAGTATTCAGTATATAGGGCTTACCAAACCACAGTGCGCTGTCGATTTAGATTTTCGATTTCGAAGTCCATTCTTGAGATAAAATTTAATAATGAAAATTTTGAGCGGTTTTTGACGTAGAGGTGTCCTTCCCTGTTTATTGTGTTGTAGTTCAGACTTCAGAGGTGAACAAAAAATTTCGCTATATAGTAACACAACCACAGCTATAGTTATCGTACAACAACCTCGGTAATGCTTCCGTCACGGGTGGGTGAGCGGCAGCCAACCAGCGGCCGTGGCTAATTCAAATACCTGCTCGGGTTGGCCGAGACCGTAAACACGTCATTGATTGATGACGAAAGCATTACCGAAGTTATTGTAAGACGACTTTATTGCTATTGCAATTACGCGAGTGTGTGTGAACCCTTGTACGTAATCCCTATGGCCCAACACGGCTTGTGACTATACCTATACCTTGTGACATTCTTATGACTTTGTGTGCACCGGTCTTTACTGTTTTTTGATACAATACTTTTTTGTTTTTTTGATTCAATACTACCTCATACTGTGTACCGGCACTACAAGGGTATTATTTGTATCACTGCTATTACTGCAGTATTATTTGTATCATATACATAGGAATGGTATCACCTCACTAACCTTATCAACTTAGTAAACGGTACATTGTATAGCATATTCTTTCAGTTTGTAGTTTTAAGTCTTTAGTTTTTACTCACTGCCATGTAGTAGTTTAGTCTAGTAACTAGTTTTAATTACATTATAAATTTATTCGCTCTTTTTACAAAGAGTTTAACAATGTACCATGTAATTTATTTATTTATTTTTATTTATTTTATTGTAATTAAGGCCAGTGTAGGGCACAATGCCCTCTTTAGCCTGATGAGTGATGATTGATGAATGATAATGAGGAAGGGAGGAGGGGAAGCCTGGTACCGGCACATAGCCTACTCCTGTCGAAAAGTACCAAGGAGACCATCGGCTTTACGTCCCATCCGAAAGGACGGTGTAACTTTGACCAGTCATATAGGTTCCTCCACTAACCTGGACTGCCGAGCAGTTGACGAGAAGAACGAAGCTGTTACACAAGCTTTCGAAACCTCCAATCTGCTCTAACCAAAGGTAACTAGTGTTTCAGAGGTGAGTGGTCACCCATCCACCTCCTGACCTAGCCCGAGGTTGCTTAACTTCGGTGTTCGTATGGGAAGCGGCTAAGCGACCGCGGCTAAACCGTTGGCTGTACCATGTTCTTTGCAAAAGAATAAACATATATTCTATTCTATTCTGTAGCGCACGTGTGTGGTTGTATAGTATAGCAATGAACAAGCCAATTCGCTATATAGTAACACAACCAAAACTACCTGTAGTTTACGCCCTAACAGGTAATTTAGAACACTTGCGCCGTAAGTCATGTCACGATAGTGGTTATCATGTATATACAGTAGTGTGGACGGATGTGGTGCTTGTTTTAAGATTGGCCCACCACTTACGTAAGAGCGGTGCCCAATGTATAGGAAACCTCACCTCTCTTCTTTGATTAGCCATGTGTGTGTAGGTAGCTATGCGTGGTATGGGGGCATCCGGGACAAATGTGTTCATATAGCGTAGAAGCAGATGACGGGATGTGCCCAACCATGTTCGCTAACAGTGACCACAGCCCTACACATTTGTGGTGATAAAAAAAAAAAAATGACAAATTTACTATTTTAAAAGTAGTGAAAAAGCAAGCGGTGAAAGTAGAAATTATTCGAAATTCAAAAGTCAAAACTTCTTTTGTTCGGTTGGTCTATTTTGGATGGGAAATGATCCAGTTACGGAAGTAAGTTTTCAGGGTGTGGAGTAAGCATAGGCGTCACACAAGGTCCTAATTCCAGTACATTCAAAAATTTAACCCCAGAGTTAGTCAATAGCCAATCAGGAGTCAGTTATTGAGACGCCGATCAAAGGAAGATATTGTTGTAAAAACGAGACAAAATAAAAACAATAACAAATAAAACACTCCAATAACCTCAAAACGTCAACAAAATACTTAATAACACTACATATTTACATATATATGAGCTATATAATGTGCTGTAAATACACAAAATTGTTCATAAACTTCAATAAACACATAAAGTGACGTATCCATGAAAGTGGATTATCACAATAAAGATTTTGGTAATGTGAACAGGCAACTAGAAAAATGGCGGGCTTTCCAAATATTGTTAAGATAACTCTTCTTAGCCCTACTATCAGGCAGGGTCATATTGACTCCGTATTATGCAGGAAAGCTTGGGTAGGAGTTAACCCCGGGGTCATTTTAACACGGGGTTAGCGAGAGTTAAGAAGAGTTAAAAAATGTACAGGAAAGAGGGGTGTTCGTCAAACTCGAACATTTTAACGTACGTCCTCTAGGCTAGGGGATTGACGGACCTTGGGCGTCACGGAACTGGGTCTCTTAGCCGTAACTTTCTGTGCATGTCACTATCACGAACCGGGAAACGAACCCTAGATCTTCTGCATTGGAAGCAGAATAGACCACGAGTGAGGTCGACCTCTAGGTCATACATAACGTCGGCCGTATCATATCCCTCACACATCGCCGGGGTCGTTGTAAGTAGAGGTTAATGGCAACAACGTATATACAAGAAAATAATCTCTATAACCATTTTAAAAGAAACAATCGTCGATGAATAATGTAAATAAATAAATAAGCGCCGCGTGGATCAGTACATATCGATTACTTAGGGCGCGCTAGCTACTCTGCGTGCCAACCTAAGAAGCACCCTGCCAGTCACTACTCTGCGTGCCAACCTAAGAAGCACCCTGCCAGTCACTACTCTGCGTGCCAATCTAAGAAGCACCCTGCCAATCACTACTCTGCGTGCCAACCTAGGAAGCACCCTGCCAATCACTACTCTGCGTGCCAACCTAAGAAGCACCCTGCCAATCACTACTCTGCGTGCCAACCTAAGAAGCACCCGGCCAATCACTACACACAAAGGGCGACTAAGCCGTCGCCTCCTTTGTTGACAGTTGTAAATATCAATCTTGTCTAGAATCTCAAGCGGCAGTCAAGGGGGTGGACACACAGTTACGAAAAGGGGGCGTTCCCCTAAATACAGGGAGCGATACCCGTCCGTAGTCGAGTCGAGGCGACATTCTTCACGTTCAGCTGTCGGTACCGGCTGAGAAGGTGAGTGCTTTGCTGAATAATGGTGATGATTGACATTTATGATCTCCACAATACACAATTGAGGTTAGTGATTGGCAGTGTGCTTCTTAGGTTGGCACACAGTGTAGAGTACATGTTGTTACATCGGCTCTCTATGTTGCTCTAGCAGTGACCGGGCGAAATAACAAACAGTCCAAGTGATCGGGTTTTACGATCAATAAACGAACTGTGGCATAATAAACAAAACTATTAATTTCTGATGCGAGATGAAGGAAGTGTTCCGCATTGATGCGAGAGGGACTTTGGCCGGTATTGACGTCCGTAGATACTTAACAGGCACTGATAGCGACGTTTGACGTATGTCATGGTCACTTGCGATTTACATAACTAGGCTATAACTATTATTTTAGTGTTCAAGATTTAGGAGCGTTCGGAAGTAGTCATTTTACCGCTAAAACATGCGTCTAAACTTACACTCCTCGCGCCAAAGCCAATAATAGGATTTTTCTAAAATTTAACATCCTAGTGTAAAAGTGTCAAATTGATGACTTTCATTATGAAAACACTAGGTATAAATCTTGAAAGAGTACATAAAAAATGATAAAAATATGTATATTTGTACACAATGTAGTTTCAATGGGTACAAAATTATATATTTTAATATTTTTTTTAAATACTCTTTCAAGATTAATATGTTGTGTTTTCGTAATGAAAGTCTCAATTTGACACTTTTATACTCAAACGAAAAATTAGAGAGAAATCCTATTATCGGTTAACGCGTGAGGAGTGTAAATTTAGACGCATGTTTTAGCGGTAAAATGACTACTTCCGAAGTCTGCGGAAATAGAACGTTCGTATATTTAAAACAATTTGCAACGAAGCACTCAATAAATTCAAAGTTGTTCTGAATCGGCCTTGTTGATTCTGACATCTGTCCGCAGGTGTTCGCACTGCCCAATCCCTGATTCATTTGTTTCTTGTTAGAAATATCGATCTTTGATCGGTTATCGCTCACTCGTCGATGGTGTTCGGAGCCTACAGGGTTGGTTTAGTAGCTTTAAATTAAAGTCCCCTACTGAAAATCAGTCTTGTTACTGAGTGGGTAGGCTCTAAATGTGAATGTATTTATTTATCTAATATTACAGTAATCGTATTATCACCTTTTTTAATTTTAATCAAAAGTAATGCATATTGCATATTTTGTTTCGTTATCAGTAAATGACCTATACGATCCTTAGATAGGCCATAGAGATATATACTACTTTAGTATATATCTCTATGGATAGGCTTTAATCACGCTCAAAATGCACAGTCGAACTAAGTATGGGATTTGTTTATTATTGCTATCTTGTTTTAATGTAATTATTGTTTGTATCGCATGCACGAACTGTCACAGCAATCAAAGCACCAGATAATAAATTGTATAAATGTCCCTCTCTGAAATCTCAGCTCTTGTATAACTGAGTGGGTTGACTATACAAATACAAATGGTATTTATGGAACGTGTGCTGTTACACTTTTTGAACTCACATTTTTTCCAAGAAATACACCGAAACCCCACTGTTTTTTATGTTTCAGCATTAAGTAAATGTTTATGAACAATTTCAACAGCTGTTTTTAATCATCGAAATTATTTGGGTAGTTTATTAATTTGGCCGTTGAAGTTCCTCCAAATTTTCATAACACAAATGTTATGGACTGAGATTCTTCGCCAACTTCAAAATAATGGATTTTATTCATAGAATTGATATAATTTCTAAAAGCTTTCATACATTTTTAGTTGAATGTATAATAACAACAAAAAAATGAATGACACCGTCTTCAAATGTAAAGTTCAAACTTCAAAGTGTAACACCACACTCCATACAATACATATATTCCCGTCAAATTAACTTGCAAGGTGTTGTCGTCACGGATTATGTAATAGGGAAGTGACGCGTGTGATACCTACCAACCTAAACCTATAGTTGCTTCTCCTATAGTTAGTTCTCTTGCCTAGAAGTATTTTAGTTATAATGTCGCCGCCTGTTGTCAGACGTGGTGGGGTCGCATTCCATTCACGGTTGGTGCCATCTATGGAGTGGACAATTTCAATGCAGGTATCGGGAAATCCGGCGGTGAATACCGTTGAAATAGACCGTGTGGAGAGACCGTCTCTTCTCAGAATTTTAGGCGACACCAATTGCTTCTTACGGCGTGGCCAGTATAGAATCATTTTAGTTATAATATCGCCCTCCTGTTGTCAGACGTGGTGGGGTCGCATTCCATTCACGGTTGGTGCAGTGGACAATAACAATGCAGGTATCGGGAAATCCCGCGGTGAATACCGTTGAAATAGACCGTGTGGAGCGACCGCCTCTTCTCAGATTTTTAGGGGACACCTCGCTTCTTACGGCGTCGCTAGTATACCATACAAGTTTATTTAATGTTTTATATACGAGTGGATGGCTAGAGAGCGACGCGTGCAAGAGCGGCTCAAGTGAGTGTTTGGATTGCATCCAGCTGCGAGGGGGCGTGGCCTATTACATCACATCGCAGCACCTACAATTACTCGGTCACATTATGCAAGGAAGGCTGCTGACCTGCCGCAATGTATAACTGCAACTATCCGGCCGCTGGCAGTACCAGAACACGCGACCCGTCATAGCTAACCAAAGATTATAGACGGTTTATAGAGGGAGACCTTTATAATCTGGGGCTACACTGTGCTACAACACTATATGGATGCACATGATAATCCGATCGATATTGCAGGGTTGGGAAAAAACGTGTTTTAAATAAATAAATAAATAAATAAATGATTTAAAAAGAAAATTAAATGAATAAATAATTTTATAAATAAATAAATTAATTAATTAAAAAAAAAATACACCATTAAAACAACAACAATAAGGAAACGCCATTAAAATCATCTCATCGTTAAAAATGTATTAATAAATTACTAATTAGTAATTATCGATTGTAAAATTGTGTATGAATGTTTATTATAATGATGCATTACTAATAGTCGATTTACAGCTACGCGTTGCGAGCGAGGCGAAGGCGCGAGCTCCAATCAGTGGCCGAGTTTGCCTGAAACTATTAACTTCTTTGCGTGAAACTCGGCCGCTGATTGGAGCTCGCGCCCTCGCTTCGCTCGCAACGCGTAGCTGTAAACGTACCATTAATTACTAAGGATTGCGCGTTTATAATCGTGGTTGTTTCTAAATAGTCTCGTTCAAAAACTATCTAGGACCCCTTGTATGAGATCATCACGGTCTCCTAAGTCTTCAAGAACAACAATACAAAACAATTAAAAATCAGTTTTTAAATGTTATATCAGGTTCATTGATGCACACAAGATCATCATCTACTAATTAACCTTGATTTTATGTTTTTAATTTTTGTTCATTGTTGCTAGTAAAGATTTATAGGACCGTGATGATAATCATACAAAGGGTCCTAGATAGTTTTTAAAATGGTCCATCCCATCAACTTTCTATGTATCGGTGGAAGTGGGTGTTTGTATAGTCGGTATTGATTGATTGATTTATAAGCAAGGGTCCCCTCATGAGAAAATATAATCTAGCCATTTATACCGAGTACGCGTAAAATAATAATATATACAACAATTTTAATTTTTTTGATTTTTACACGTTTCTAAAATACTATCATCATAATTACAACAAATGGGCAGCGGACACTTTGCGGGCCGGTAGCAATGAGTGCGCGGACCACCGGTTGGGAACCACTGCCCTACGGTGTCCGAGACAAGGTCCGCTTGATCTCCGACTAGCGGAGGCTCGTCAAACTTCCACGAGCGTCCGCTAGGCGGAGATCAAGCGGACCTTGCCCCGAGACTCCTGCATTAGCTACTCGGCTGTACAAGGAAGCGAAACACTTACGTAATCTCTAGTTACAAATGTATGTTCCAGTGATAAAGACAGTAAACAATACATAGTCAATGATAAAGACAATCACAACGTTTTAGACATGTCCGGCCACGTGAAACTTGTATCCTGTACTCTGTGACGTGTTGGTATCCGTGTATACAGTGCATGGGCCACGTGAAACGTCTATATTGTACTCGGTGACGTGTAAGTATCCGTGTATACAGTGCATGGGCCACGTGAAACGTCTATATTGTACTCGGTGACGTGTAAGTATCCGTGTATACAGTGCATGGGCCACGTGAAACGTCTATATTGTACTCTGTGACGTGTTAGTATCCGTGTATACAGTCCCTAAGTACTTTGCGTGCCAACCTAAGAAGCACCCTGCCAGTTACTAACCTCAAAGGGAGGCGATGGTGTTGTGGAGATCATAAATGTCAATCATCCCCATTATTCAGCAAAGCACTCACCTTCTCAGCCGGTACCGACAGCTGAATGTGAAGAATGTCGCCTCGACTCGACTACGGACGGGTATCGCTCCCTGTATATAGGGGAAGGTGCCCTTTTTGTAACTGTGTGTCCACCCCGTTGACTGCCGCTTGAGATTTAGACAAGATTGACATTTACAACTGTCAACAAAGGAGGCGACGGCTAAGTCGCCCTTTGTGTGTAGTGATTGGCAGGGTGCTTCTTATGTTGGCACGCAGAGTAGTGACTGGTAGGGTGCTTCTTAGGTTGGCACGCAGAGTAGTGATTGGCAGGGTGCTTCTTAGGTTGGAACGCAGAGTAGTGATTGGCAGGGTGCTTCTTAGGTTGTCACGCAGAGTAGTGATTGGTAGGGTGCTTCTTAGGTTGTCACGCAGAGTAGTGATTGGTAGGGTGCTTCTTAGGTTGGCACGCAGAGTAGTGATTGGTAGGGTGCTTCTTAGGTTGGCACGCAGAGTAGTGATTGGTAGGGTGCTTCTTAGGTTGGCACGCAGAGTAGTGATTGGCAGGGTGCTTCTTAGGTTGGCACGCAGAGTAGTGATTGGCAGGGTGCTTCTTAGGTTGGCACGCAGAGTAGTGATTGGCAGGGTGCTTCTTAGGTTGGCACGCAGAGTAGTGATTGGCAGGGTGCTTCTTAGGTTGGCACGCAGAGTAGTCTTATCGCGATCTCAGAGCCTTTTACATGCAAGCGGTTTCAACGGAAACGAACAGATTCCCGGCAGTGTTCTTTCACACATTCGGCACCCGCTTGCTTGCACGTCACAATGTCACGGCGTGTTTATAGATGTTGTCGTTGTTTGTTTGTCACAACATATCAATGATGATTCTTGAAGTTTTGCGTCTCTTATTGCACTCATGCTTTTCAATTCATAGTTCCCACGTGACGTCACAGCGGCCATGGTTGTGACACAATTGATGAGGACCAATCCTAGATCATTGGCGAATACTATTCAAATTTAATACATAAGCCTAATTTAGAATTTCAAAAGTAAACATAAGTAATAAAAAAATTAAAAAATAAGACACATACCAATTTTATTTAAAAAGCAAGCTGGATTTTAATGAACTAGGGATTTCTGTGTTCTACGACAATAGCTTTCAATTGTTTCTCCATGGCAACGTCAAAGTTTGATCACAAATGTGGCCGCCACGCGCAAAGATGTGACGTACGTGCAACCTATGAATACGGTGAGTGAGGTGCTATGAATGAAGATGAACAAGGAAAGTTTTGAACGTACGTGTAGGCTTAGGACCCCCCCCCCCCCCCTCCCAACGCATGAGCCACCACGGACGGCTGTAAATGCCATGAGTTACGTAGTGTTTATATAATGTATATATCCTATTCACTAAGTGGAAAGCAGAAACCCTGATAACGGATGACAAGGAAGCCATAAACTATATAAGTTTAGCTTTTAGTGTCAATAACGACAACCACAAAACCAACCGACCAACCAAAGGAAGCAATACCAGCACATGAAAGAAAAGCGTCGTTCACAACCAATTAGCCGACGAAAACTAACGTGTACAAATTTTAGCGTTAAGTGAGTAATAGGGTAGAGGCCCCACGCAATCGGCAGTTTATCTACCGCCTTTTACTGCCCAACATACTTTAGTCGGGTAGTAGAAGTTCGCCAAGCGACGTGGTGACGGAGTCTGATTGGTCGGCTACTTCACCGAAGATATACGAAGACAGCCGAAAACTCCGTCATCGCGTCGCTTGGCGAACTTCTACTACCCGACTAAGTATGTTGGGCAGTAAAAGGCGGTCGGTAGACAAACTGCCGATTGCGTGGGGCCTCTACCCTATATTACTCAATCAACGATGTAGGTGTTAAAAATAAAATTTCACATTTGAACGTAACCCAATCAGATATGATTGCATTTTCCGCGCGACAATCCGACCTACTATTATCGTTTCTATGTTCTACCACAACAGGCGTCACAATTGTTTCTCCATGGCTACGTCAAAGTTTGGTTGCAAAGATGGCTGCCATACGCACAGATGTGACGTACAAGCCCCTATGACTCCATAGCAGTAGGCGGTGAAAATCTATTGCAAATTGAATGCTGCCATTGTTATGGCATTCACGATATTTTATTTTAAATTATCTATTTAAAAAAAAGAACAACGTATTAAGCTTAACACAAACTTAACACTTTAGAGTTTTAACAGCATATGATATAAATATACTATTTTATTGAAGCAGTTTCAATTATTTAAAAACACAAATTATGAAAATTTGAATGTTGATCCACGTAGTCTCTGGATTACAAAAACCATGTTAATTCCATAATAATGGCAGCCTTCAATATGCAATAACGACCTCAGCGTCAGTGCGTCATCTAGACCTACTATAGTACTATTCCAACATCTTTGGTGACGTATGTGCAACCTATGAATTGCTACACAATATATCACCCTCCCTTTCACCCCCCCCCCCCCCTCCCCCTCACTTCTTCTGGATGAGATCACCTTGAACTTCTGCCATCGTTTGTCATGCAGTAAAGCGATTGTTATTGTTTCTTTCCTTGTTTATGCAACATACGAGTTAATTAACATTATTTTTTCTCAAATTAATTATTTTTTTTGCATTATGTAGCATCTATTTTTTCCTATGACGTGGTTTCTTGCAATTCTAATGTAAAACTATGTGCAGCAAATAAAATCAATTCAATTGACGGTTAGAAGAATGCAATTCTTAATTAAATCTCAATAAGAAAGCATGCATGGGGGAAAATACCTTATTTTTGTAGAATTTGTATTTGATAGCGTTTTAAAAAAATCACGTTCCCCGATATAGCACCTACAACCTACAACCTAAAAACCAACGGTTTAGCCGCGGTCGCTTAGCCGGTTCCCATTCCCACACGAACACCGCAGTTAAGCAACCTCGGGCTAGGTCAATGGATGGGTGACCACTCTCGTCTGAAACACTAGTTACCGTTGGTTAGAGCAGATTGGAGGGTTCGAAAGCTTGTGTAACAGCTTCGTTCTTCTCGTCAACTGCTTGGCAGTCCAGGTTAGTGGAGGAACCTAATGACTGGTCAAAGTTACACCGTCCTTCCGGATGGGACGTAAAGCACTCAATAAATTCAAAGTTGTTCTGAATTGGCCTTGTTGATTCTGGCATTTGTCCGCAGGTGTTCGCACTGTCCAATCACTGATTCATATGTTTCGTATTTGAAATATCGATCTTTGATTGGTTATCGCTCACTCGTCGATGGTGTTCGAAGCCTACAGGGTTGGTTTAGTCACTTTAAATTAAAGTCCCCCACTGAAAAACAGTTTAGTTACTGAGTGGGTAGACTCTAAATTTGAATTTATTTATTTATTTTTATGGTCCCCTTGGTACTTTTCGCAAACTTTGCTTCTTTTTTTCTTTAACTTTACGTTTTGCAAAACTGCACCCCAAATATCATCATCGATTATAGTGTGTGCAATTATGTACATGCGTATATAATTTAAATATTGATTGACTCATAACCGAGTCAATAATATGCCGTGAAGCTATTTCACTAGCAATGTATTCTGCATCGGCATTATCGTCTTCACATAATTTATCCAAGTAAACACATCATTATTGTGTCAACACAACACATTACATTCTTCAAGTACGCTAAGTGACGACATGAATTGCATCTCTAACAACTTTTCTCCTCGCATTGAATGTGCAACTATGTCTGTGTGTATGTCTTTGTGTAATACTTGTAGCGATTTGTTGCACTTGTGTGCACTTCCATAGCGTTGCGCGCGGCTCGGTTATATAATAGGCATGATGCAGCGGCTGTTGTTGTGCAAAGTAAAGTAGGTAGTGTGTTTACCAAGCAGGCAGGCGCGTTTCTCTACAGAGCTGAGTTTACGAGGAAAATATATTTTGAGCCGTGCAAAGTATTAATTAATGGACTACAAAATTATTTTATTGGAAAAATGATAAATTGTATAATTATTAGAGATGTACACGGCAATCGATATTATAGTTCGATTTTCGATAAACGTATAATCATTTAGTAGAGGTAGTAGGTGATCAGAATTTAATTTTGAAATTTTTTTACTTTGTATGTTTTTACACTGAAAAACATTATCAAAATTAAATTAAATTTAGGCCGAATATACCTAGTTTTTGTTTATACAACTAACGCTACATCCTTACCCATAGCCAAGCTTGACATCCACTTATCCCGCCCACCCCCTGCACCTACTCAACGCTTGCCTATATAGTCCAAAAAAATATTGAAATCTTGCAGCCACGGGCATTGATGCATCATACCCAAAAGTAACTAACTATCAATAATTTTAATTAACTTAAATACAAAAGTAATTAAATTTATTAAATTTAACTAAATTTTAACAAGCTCTCAATTGACGTCGATTGTAAGTTTTAATCGGTTAAGCATTGCTGTGTTAGAATAGGTTATAGAACGCCTGGGAATAAAATGCCACCAAATAAATAAATGTTGATTTTTAAAACTAAGTGCTGTCAATTTCATTGGTATGTGCGGGGCAGATATTGCAGCGGAACGAATCTTAGTACTGCCTTAAAATGCTTAAAAACTGTCACAAAGTAAAACAAAATAAGTATTGCCATTTCCTAAAATGAATTAAGAACACATTTTACTGTATCTTATGAATGTTTCTTTGTTACAATAAACATTTCCGATTTTCAAATAAAATAAGTGTCTTCCAAGTTTCTTCAACACCCCATAAATTATTAAATATTTACAAACAAATAAAGCAGCTGTTAGAAAGCTTTCACTCAAGTCAATTCAAAAACGAAATTCACTTTAAAATAAAATCAATTATGCCTCAAGCTAGAGAGAGATAGGCCTAGCTCACTCATCGTAGATATCTTTGCTCGGCAATATAAATTGGCGTGGATCAGGCGCGTAGGAAAGACAAGAGGGTAAATAAATACATGGGTGTACAAAGAGCAATCGATAAAACAATAAAACAACGATTTGTTTAAACTTGTTTCAGCTTTAAAGTTCCTTTGCTGCTCGGGAAGAACTTAAAGTACGAAAAGAGCCTATTTTTCACTGGCAATTTCAACTCGCAAACCGTATAATTTTCATCATAATAACAGATATTTTAATGTAACATCCATTTTCTTTTTTAAATATATAATATTGTGTATTAGGTTTAAACAAAATTTGAAGCGTATTATTGTCGAAAATTTAACGCCCAATGGGCAAGTTTCAAGATAGATATGTGTATGTATAGAAGCAAAACGTTAAGTTCAGTAAGCTAGATTCATAATCTTAAAAATACATGCTATTAATATTCCCCAATTAAATCTACATTCAAGAATCAAGATGCACAGAACGTTCATTTTTAACATTTGGTCTTTTGCATTCAAATAAGACAACAATAAGCATACATTAAAAAAAAACATTAAACACAAACTGGATACAATAACCACGGTTTATGAAAGGTTTGATAAATATTTTATAAATTCCAAAAAACAGCATTTTCATGACTTTAAAAACGATTTTACAACTTTAGATTTATTTCATATTTCAACAACAACCGCGAAAAATTTTAGACTTCTTATCAAATTCTTCTATTGGGCAGAAAACCCTTAGCATTAATGTTTAAGTGTCCTGTAAAGTGTAAAGACTCGATAAAAGACTCGACCGGTTACTTCGAGTGTCGTAAAAAATTCGTTATCAACGTACTTTCCTCGGTATACCTACTACTGCTTGTTCACTAATTACTTTCTATTTTAGGCGAGTTAGCTTTTTAATTATAACGCTCACGAAAGAGCACACAACACAACCCCTGCAATCGTGTCAACAAAGTGTGCCCTAGGAAAACACCGCACAGCTTGCTTGCTTCCTGTGTGCCTGATCAAATTATTTTCGGGGCGAGGAAAAATCCTCTGCCAACCTTCTGAAATCTCATTAGATTAACCGGAAAGTCAACAATTTATATGCGACTAGGAAACACCCCCTCACTCCCGAGACTTCCCTATGTGTGCATGGAGAAATAATCCCCTATAAATAGAGGTGGTCTGTTTCAAACTATTTGAAATGTTATCGGATTTAGGTCACATAACATCAATCAATACTTTGGTAAATAAGTAATAATACAAAAACAAGCATGTGAACTTGTATGTTCCAACGTTACTGGTCAATTCATCCCTTATAAGAACAAACTAATGTTGGTCCTCAACAAAAAGCCTTCAAACCCCTGTTCGAAGATCAACAATTTGTAGGCCTACCCTAGGTTTCCTAAGAGTCTGGCAAAATCATCCCCTATAAAACAATAGGTAAGATATCCTTTAGTTTCGATTCTAGTAAAATACAGCCTTCAAAGTTCAAACCTGCCCAATGACTGCTTACTACCTTGGTAGTGGGCAGGTTTGCGAAAATTTGATGATCCCGAGAGCTATGCCGGCGGAAGCGTATGCTTCTGGTAGGGTAACCCTAGCCGGACAGGTCGAGGTGGAGAAGCCAGACGAAAGGCAGTCCACGTCCTCCTCATTCCCTGTCCTCCCCTTTACGTCCTACTTGTCCCTTTCCTCCAAACACCCTCCGACAATGTCACATGATCTTTATGTCGAGTACGTGGTTACAACAAAATTAATAATCAAAATCGAAGTTCGAATTGGTTAAAATCATGTCAAATTAAAAAAAAAAAAGTGCCCCCAAAATCATCCCCAAAATATGAAAGTGTGAAAAACTCACCCCCAATCGGAAGCACTCGCCACCTCGTCTTGCGTTTTGTACCTTTCTTTCCCATTGGTATGTCCCGGTCCTGACCATTCGAAGCAATTATCACTAACGAACCAACACTTCCGACATCACACACTCACACCGCTTCGATTTGATGTAACACTATCGATATATCTCGCTCGATATACAATCAGTTCGATTCAAATAGATCCACTCGTGACGAAATTATGTTACAATGTTTACTTTCTTTATAAACTTTTCTTTTTCAAATGTTAAAAATTCAACAACTCGTTATTTAATTAACAATATCGATTGATTGCTTATATTACACACAACGAAACGATTATATCTATTTCTAACGATCGATTCAAAACTCGAAATCGAATATTATTATTTTCTTCGCAAAAACGAAAAACAATATAAATCTCGAATCAAATTTAATCAATTCACAACAATCACGTAATAATAAATTTAATGGATTTTTATATATATATAGATATATTTTTTTAAATAACGTCAACAATTATTATATATATAGTTATTTTATTAAATTTTAACTGTTATTAAAATGTTGTTCCTCGTAAAGCGTGTCCTAATCGTTCAACAATGTGCTGCTAACCATGTTGCCAAGCGCTCTTCGCGTCGATGTTCACTCTACCGCAGTCATCCGCCGACTGACGAGGTAAGCCGAGCAAGCACGAGACAAGACGAGCCGGAAAAGTGTTCGATTTTCGTGCGCCTGCGCGCCTCGTTTGTTCCGCCGCCGCCGCCGTCGAGTTCGACTTTGTTCGAAATCGAAATCGAATCACAATGGTTTTATCACGCGAAATAGAACGTTTTACTACTACTGCTACTACACTACGGAAGTTGTATAACGTGCTACTTACGATTACGTTTGAGAAGTTTATGTGTGGATCGTCTTGGTAATGTGCCAGCCCATGTACGAATGCAGAAGGGAATCGCGAGGGGGGCGGGGGGGGGGGGGGGCAATAAGGTGAATTTGCCCCCCCCCCCCCCCCAGATTTCAAAATAAATAAATATGTAACCTACGCTCACAGAATCAATATATGTTTACCGATAGAGGTGGCTCAGCGGTAAGACGCGAGACTCTAATTCGGGAGGTCGCCGGTTCGATTCCGGCCACCGGCAGTCCTGACTGAAGGTTTTTTCCGAGGTTTTCCTCAGTCGTAAAAGCGAATGCTGGGATTGAGTCATACTATCAGCCCTCGGACAATCCTTCCCAACTATCCAAACACCCTAATAACCTAGTTAGTCACCTGAAGAGGGGCACATCAGGTAAAGCTGGTGTGCACCCTAGAACGGGTATTCCTACAAAAATTATTATTATTAATATATGTTTCAATTTACATGTTAACCGGTAATTATAAGTAATAATTATATTGCAATGTAAAATTGAAAGCAACATAAACTGAAAGTGCATCAATTAAATAAATCATAGTCCTCACTATCGTCTCGTCAGCCCACGAAAGCTTACTCCTTGTTTATAATTGTAAATTAAATGCATAGTTATAGTCTAGTTTTTAAGTTAATACTTCGTTAAACAGGCGCGGACTGGCTAGGGATGCTGGGATGCGATCGCATCCCGAGTCACTGGGCAAATCCGGGCCCCTTGACAGTCCGGGCCCCCGGGCTGCCACCAGAAAGTTTCTATGATGTAATTACTTCTCTGTATATTGCAAAAAAAATCTTAACCACACTATAAGTATTATTTTGAAATTATAATTGAATTTATTGTAAATATTCAATGTAATTAATTGAACATAATTGAAATTATTTTGCTTCTGGTAGGTTGGCCTCTGTTAATCGCGCCCTAAAATCGCATTTTAGGCCATAAAATTCAATGCAACCCCAAAAAAATTGTTACCCCTTCGCCCCAGACCCCAGCTGCACCGCGCCACCTCGTGCGGGCCACCCCGAAACCCAGCATCCCGGGTCTTTTTATCCCAGTCCGCCCCTAATGAAGGTCTTTGGTTTTACTGTCCGGCCAACGCAATGACATGGAACGGAGGCTTTACCAAAGATCTTATCTTTATAGTAGTAGAAGGTCTTTGGTTTTACTGTCCGGCCAACGCAAAGACATGGAACGGAGGCTTTACCAAAGATCTTATCTTTATAGTAGTAGAAGGTCTTTGGTTTTACTGTCCGGCCAACGCACATGACACAGACACAGAAGCTTTACCAAAGATCTTATCTTTATAGTAGTAGAAGGTCTTTGGTTTTACTGTCCGGCCAACGCAATGACACAGACACAGAAGCTTTAACAAAGATCTTATCTTTATAGTAGTTGAAGGTCAGGCGGGGACTGGCTAGGGATGCCGGGATGCGATCGCATCGCGGGCCCCTGGGCAAACCCGGGCCCTTTGGCAGTCCGGGCCCCCGGGCTGCCACCAGAAAGTTTCTATGATGTAAATACTTCTCTATGTATTGCTAAAAAAAATAACCGCACTATAAGTATTATTTTGAAATTATAATTGAATGTAGGTATTGTAAATATTCAATGTCATTAATTGAACACAATTGAAATTATTTTGCTACTGGTAGGGTGGCCTCTGTTAATCGCGCCTTAAAATCGCATTTTAGCCTTTTAGGCCATAAAAACCAATGCAACCCCAAAAAATGTGTTATCCCTTCGGCGTATTTGCCACCGGCGGCTGGGGTTCGCCCCAGACCCCAGCTGCGCCACGCCACCTCGTGCGGGCCCCACCAAAACCCAGCATCCCGGGTCTTTTTATCCCAGTCTGCCCCTGTCGTTAAATATATTACATTATTCAGTACTCCGCACACCAGATATTATACCTACTGACTCACAAGACTAACTTCTGTCAGTATAGGTTTAGATCAACGTAAAAACCAAATGTATTGTACTCTATATTGCTTTGTAATATGTGGTAACTGAATAAAACCATTAAATTAATTTGAATTAATTTCGGTAACTTTTCGACATGACGATCTTACCAGTTTAAACTTACTTTTCAATTCCACACGAATTTTCATAGTATTGATACGATTTGAAGAAAGGGTAATTTATTTGAGTTGTGTGTTACTCCAAAAATAAATTACACTTTGTTCAAATTGTATAAAAATACTATGAAACCTATTGATTACGTGATTGAGATGTCTGAAAGAGGCAATTTATAAAACGGAAATTTACGAGAGAATAACTTTTAATATTTTAAACAAAAGTTGTAAAAACTAAAAAATTAGTACTCCAGGTATGTGTGGTTATTACCTGGATAAGAGATCTTGACAGGAATTTGATGAAAAGTAAATTTAAACTGATGAGTTGCTATATCGAATAACTATCTTCATTTCAGTCGTTATATATTATGAATTTTGAAGTCGTCTAGTGTTTAAACTCTAGAAATGTAAATAGTGGGGGGGCTAACTGGAGAAATGATTTCTTTATTGGATAACCCAGCATAAAATCAAGGAAAAATTAAACCCCACTCAAAAGCGGGTTAAATAGAGTGTATTTTTCAGTTGCTTGGATCCATGTCTAACAGTTCACTAATGTTATGTTTAAAGTGTCTATAGTTGTAATAACTGTATTAAAGTACAGGCGCGTAGGAACTCTAAATCAAGTGGAGGGGGGGAAGAATTGTGAGAGCGAACAACTCGTGGGGTCTGGGGCAGAGCCCCAGCCGCCGGTGGCCTGTTCGCCGAAGGCGAAATTTTGTTTTGCTATATTAGTTATTTCTCGATTTTTAGGATTAAATAAATACGTTTTGAGAGCCTTAACTCGCCCCTTCCCTAATTACGCCACTGACCTTCAAGCACCCATTCGCTTTTATTTTGTAAGGCTACAAAGTGCAAACAAAGGCAGAGGAAATGTATCTTGTGATGAAGATCTTGGCTTTCTCCGGGGCGTGGGCCCCTCTGTGTTTCTGCAATTATTATTCACTGGTGAAATATGAAATTTAGTTGGTGAATGTTTACCCGGGTATCCGTGTGGTATTGTATGTCGGGATGTGCCTAAAATGTTCAATTGGGTAGGTCACAGGAAAAGGTGGGGGGGAATCTCCACCCATAACCCCCCCCCCCCCCGCCCCCCTTCCTACGCGCCTGTTAAAGAAGTATTAATTACTGTAACATCGAATACACCCTATGTCTCATTAGGGCCTAAGTTCTATTCATTGCAGATCGACGAAACGTACATGATCGATGTACTAACAAATACCTTATTCTGGTAAGGTATTTGGTACTAATATAGGAAGCTGCTATACTAGTCCCAACGAAAGTATTCGCACACCGATCTCAGGTCATTGTCTACTGCCCTTTCAACCGCGCCAATTGAAAGAAAATCAACAGATACCTGGCGTTCTTTCACATATTCGTTCGGCTTAGTCGAGTGCACAGGCGGTTCGGCCACACCCACCGTTACAGGTAACCAACGAAAGGTCTTAAATTATCCCCAATGGACCTGTTTAGATTAGGTGGTAGGAATTAGCGAAGTAGAAAATTAAGTTGTCACCTTGGACTCGGCTGTGTCGTAAGCATCAGAATACTTTCGTTGGGACAACTATAGTAAAGATGATCTGCTGGCAACCTATGTCGTGTTCGGGCTCCATTGTGCAGCTGATCAGATCAACTGTCGTGTTCTGGCTACATTGTGCAGCTGATCAGATCAACTGTCGTGTTCTGGCTACATTGTGCAGCTGATCAGATCAACTGTCGTGTTCTGGCTACATTGTGCAGCTGAGCAGATCAACTGTCGTGTTCTAGCTGCATTGTGCAGCTGATCAGATCAACTGTCGTGTTCTGGCTATATTGTGCAGCTGATCAGATCAACTGTCGTGTTCTGGCTATATTGTGCAGCTGATCAGATCAACTGTCGTGTTCTGGCTATATTGTGCAGCTGATCAGATCAACTGTCGTGTTCTGGCTATATTGTGCAGCTGATCAGATCAACTGTCGTGTTCTGGCTATATTGTGCAGCTGATCAGATCAACTGTCGTGTTCTGGCTATATTGTGCAGCTGATCAGATCAACTGTCATGTTCGGGCTACATTGTGCAGCTGATCAGACCAACTGTCGTGTTCTGGCTCCATTGTGCAGCTGATCAGATCCACTTCCTCCGGACCATGTTACTATATAGGATGCTAATTAATTATATCGACACTTCCTGGGAGCTACAGCCAGTTCCGTGATACAATTACACACAAGAACATGCACAGATATAACTAATTACTCCGTGCAGTGAGCTAATAGGAAATATGCATCCGTTCGAGTATAGAACTATACAATCACTAGGAACATCGTGTTGAAATTTGCAAAAGTAAGTCATTTTATATAAAAAAAAAAAAGTTGTTCATTTTCTTTTTCATTAGCTTGAATTTTTTTCAGAATTGATCTAGGACCATTAGATAGAACTTATCACTGCCCTCTAGAGTATAAAACAATTCCGAAATTCATATATTTGTTATTTGTTTGTGTAATTTGTTTTCAATCTGTCTTTGGGGCCCGATTCTGTAACTTTTGAATGTGTATACTGAAACGAATTCTGCGCCAAAATTCGAACTTGTTACTTTGATGTTCAATGTTACAATGTAAAATATTGAACAAACAACTTCGAATTCAGACAAAATTAATTTCTTCTTAATTAATTTTTTTTTTAATAAATTAAGGATAATAATATAATTTAACAAGTTGCATAACAAGGCTCCCAATGACAATTTCTCCTACCAGCTAGATCGAACACTATGTTTATATCTTTTAAAGCAGTGATTAGATGTTTGTCGACGAACACTTCAGATAAACAGTGACACGAAACAATATATTTCACATAGGGACAGGAGTAAATAAAAGATTCGTTACTGGGTCGAAAATAAAAAGTTTTCTTTCATAGTTATCTTGTTCCGAATTCATAGATTTATCACAATTATTTCGCTTGTAGGATTGTAAATTTTGCAGGGAGGGGGGGGGGGGGGTGATGATGCATAAGGTTGTGGTATTAAAGATAATTGAATCTTTTTCATTGTGTAGTATTTTAAAGAGTATAGGTTGTTGAATTAATGATAGTTGAAAGATTTACCGTACAATATTATCTACAACTACAGATTTTATGATGTGTAAGGTGTAAATATTTAATAGCGTGTAAGGTTGTGCAATAAATGACAAATGAATGACTTGCCTTACTATTGTCTACATAGCTTTTACATTCTAGTATTTTAACGGCTAAATTGCACTTAAATTAAATATTCATCATAATTACCAAGTGTGTTGTACATTATATAGTGTTGTCAAGCAACGGCTGGGGCGGCCAACCGTTTAGCCGTGGTCGCTTAACCGGTTCCCATACGAACACCGAAGTTAAGCAACCTCGGGCTAGGTCAGGAGGTGGATGGGTGACCACTCTCCTCTGAAACACTAGTTATCGTTGGTTATAGAGCGCATTGGGCTTCGTTATTCTCGTCAACTGGCTCGGCAGTCCAGGTTAGTGGAGGAACCTGTATGACTGGTCAAAGTTACACCGTCCTTTTGGATGGGACGTAAAGCCGATGGTGCCCTTGGTACTTTTCGACAGGAGTAGCCTACGTGCCGGTACCGGGCTTCCCCTCCTCCCTTCCTCATTATCATTCATCAATCATCACTCATCAGGCTAAAGAGGGCATTGTGCCCTACACTGGCCTTAATTACAACTAAAGTAACTAAGTAAGATGGTCCCCCTGGTACTTTCGACAGGAGTAAGCTACGTGCCGGTACCAGGCTTACCCTCCTCCCTTTCTCATTATCATTCACCAATCATCACTCATTAGGCTAAAGAGGGCATTGTGCCCCACACTGGCCTTAATTACAATAAAATAAATAAATAAATATAAACGAACCAAGCCACGTATACCCAGTGTGGGAAGCTTACCCGCAATGGTTCACAGCTAGCCTGCACTACTCACTCTACACTAATAGTAATCAAACAGTCTGTTGCCACCCGACCTTGTTCCTGTGTGGCCAACACATTACGATATTTGGGCGCTCATTGTGACCGGTTCGCACCCAATTTGTGCCACACGTGGTGTGTTGATTAGCACTGCTCGCTTGACATGAAACCGGACGGTGGCTGCCATAGTTTACACTCAAGCTCAAGGACACATCTTTACACGCTAAAAAAGCAGGGGGGGTGGGGTTGAGAGGACAGAGCCCCCTCAAAAATAGCGCCAAGGAATATTTTTTGACAGCTTGTTATTTGACCATCGATTCAATTCATTTGTTTCATTGTTGTCTTTTGGTGTTGCTATGGCAACCACCAATCAAAACCCTTGAAATCCTCCAAAGAGCTTAATTGCTACAAATAACGTTCTTATCAGGAGATTGTAAGACCGGTCCTTAGAAAAGTGACAAGAATTAGGGCCGGTCTCACAATCTCCTAATAGGAAAGTTATTTGTAGAGCAATTAAGCTCTTTGGAGGATTTCAAGAGTTTTGATTGGTGGTTGCCATGGAGAAAACAAGCTATTCGACGAAAAAGTAGTTATTGGGACATTGTAATGGTTCGTTTACAGCTACGCGTTGCAAGCGTTGAGAGCGAAGCGACGGCACGAGGTTCGCGTTGGCCTGTTTACTGCGACGCGAGGCGAGGGAAATAAATAGGCATAGCAGTATGGCAAAACAGCAGCATGAGTACGAAATTCATTGAATCTTCGCCGTAGGAGTAGGAATTACATGGTTTCACCTAAATAAAACATTTCTTGACCAATCAGAGTATTTTGCTTATGTACGTCCACTGTATTTGAAAAGACGTGCGTTTGATTTAACGAAAATCCAGAAAACTAGACTAGGAAATGAGGTTAGGAGTCCACAACAAATTTGTTACTTTTTACCGTAGACGTATGGTTTTTACATGATGTCGTTTCAAACTTTCGATGTACCTCTATCTCGTATCGCGGCGTTATTAAAAATAATTACATTGTTCAGGGAAGAAGTTATCTCTGAAAACGCATGTTCATTAATTACTTTGGGGTACCATACAACAGCTGTCAAGTCCTCCTAGAACCCTAGGCCAAATACCTTACTAACTAGCTGCGCTAGAATACTGGACACTGCCGTGAAATAGTGGCGAAAAGCCGACACTAGCGCCACTACCGGAGCGGTTCGATCGAAATTGATTGCTTAGATTCAAAGCAGTAGTAAATTAATTTGCTGGCCCCCCGCACGTGACTTTTTCGACAATGTGCGGCTACAGTTTTCGGCGCCAGGCCTTTGGCTACACGTTGGTATATTTTTTGAGTTTATAAGTCCCACCCTTCACCCCCTCCCGACGTGTTTTATGTTGAATTGCGTGCGACTTCGACGCTCCGGTTTTGCGGGAAAAATTGTAAAAAATTCAAATGTTTTTTTTGAATTTTTCGAATACTAGTGCTCGAAAGTCAATTGAATGGCGCATCTTTTGGTATGTCTTTTTTGAATTTGTATGGTCCCGTTTAAAAGTTAAGGGCACCCAAAGACGAAAGATTTTCGAAATTTGGATTTGACGATTTTGGTACGTTTTTAACGCGTCACATTAAACGGCCCTGCCTGTCGAACCAAACAAGATGTACCATTCGTTTTTGTATTGTTACCGTCGGTTACTATCTGGGTAACTAGGATTTGGAAATTTTTTGAATCGTCCCGGAACGTTTGGCACACGGATCGTGTACATTTGGTCGCGTGCGTTTTTTAAAAGAAGCGGGGACACTTTTCTCCCACATTTTTGATTTTCGAAATTTCTCAACTTTTTCATTTTTAAGGACAAAGTTTAATCTGGATTATGGTCGGTCAATTTTTTGAATTTCGTCCCGGATGCTTAGTTATGGACACTTTTCCATTTTCTCTACACGGTTTCAGTTTTGATTTTTTTGCGTCAAGTTGGTACTTTCGAAATGGGTTTTTTTTCCTTGTCCCGATACTGAACACTCTATCGTACAGGGCTATGAAAACACATTTTCAAAAAGTCACCTTTACACTGAATGACAGACGTTCGCGCAACTCATTTTTCACGGCTTTAAGACAACACGCATACAAAAGTTTTCTTTTTGTATATTAAAAGTGTTATAAATACGTCATATAACAAATAATTGTGTTTAGTATTAATAAATGGACATTTATCTATTTGAAAACGTTACTTTAAAAAATAAGACTTTACGGGTGTCCGAGTTATGGTGCTTTAACAGATTTCATCCGTCTCGTATTTTTGCCGGTATTTGTCTATGAGAATTTTTCAATGTCTTAAAAAAGCATGTTGCAGTTTTTTTAAATTTTTTTCGACTACTTTTATAAAATTTTTAAGGCTATTGACAGCATATTGAACGTACCCGGACGTACCCGGCACGTACCGTCTCTGACATGATAGATCGACTCTGGATATTTGTGTAATTTTGTTTATTGATTTTCAGTTTTGAACGTCCCCCAAATGTCCCGTTTTGAACTCGGACAACCCGTTTTGGTATCATATGAAAGTGCGTTCTAATACATTTTAGAACATGTGCAATTTGTTGACGTCACACGTACCGGGACGTACCGGGAAGCTTTTGAACGTGCAAAATTCAACTTTTTTGTTTTTGACCGCCCAAAGTACGAATTTGTTATGAATTTTTTCGGAATTTTTCGTCGGAATTACTTTTCCCTATTCTTTATTAAATATGTTTAGTTTTTAATTTATCGAACAAAGCTCAAAACACGACGACGGGGGGGGGGGGGGGGGGGTGCCGTGTACATCGATGTAATATGAAGAAAATCAATTTCGACACTCACTTTTGTCATTGATGGCTTATTGTGGGCGACAAGTTTGACTTACAGACTTTGTGTTAACTTTTTTAGAAAGCGTGATTCAATATTAAATATTCGAGCTCTTTAATTCACCGAAAAAGCTCAACCCGGACTTTTTATAGGCGCCCGTGTTACACGATGCTTAACGAATAAATTGCCCAATGTTGTAGCATAGTATATTGAGTTCAAGTGTCCAGTGCCATATGGGTCCGCGATTCGAATCCCACAATTTTCAAGTTTCTCTCTTTACTTAAGTATCCACGACAGTTTTACATGGTATATGTACTTTTTGTACTTAATTTTTTTTGTACTTTAATTTTTTATTTCATTTTTCAAAATCACACAATTTTCAAGTTTCTTTCTTTACCTAAGTATCTACGACAGTTTCACATGAAATGTACGCAGACATACTCGAAAATTTTTCATCCACTTTAACATTTTTCAACATGACAATTTTTTTTTTTCGTAATTAATTTTTTTTTCTCTTTTCCACAATTTTCAAGCTTTCCAGAAAGTGACTGATATAATAAGTTAATATGGCGGTAACCTATATTTGGCCCCGGGTAGATTAGGCCCAGAGTGACTCTGCTAGTCGTAAGAGCAGTCCCTGGGCAGGCACGCGGGTTGAGATTTTGTACAGAATATTAGAAAGGTGCAATTATGAGTGAAGCTGATGCTATTGAGAGGCATGTGGCCTTCATAATAATAAAGGGTTAATTCAAGTAGATACATTTTAAAGCCTGTATTGACAAATCATCACAACCTCCCCCCCACCCCCCTCCTTTCACCGATAACTTGTCCACATACCAGCAATAAATAATGAGTCGATGATCATTCCGCCTGCAGAACGTATAAATTATGCTTTCGTGCAATACACTTAGTTTGTTGTGGTTTCTAGTTATCCTATATTTATCTCGGTCTTCTTAAGTAGTGGATCAATGAGAATGTTTGTTGTAATGTTCCAAATTAAAACGTAAATGCCGAGCTCGTGGACGCAAAGGTCAAACGTAATCAAACCATATGCTACTTCGCTGACTCTTATGGGAAGCGCCATAGTAAATTCATATTTGTCGCGCAGCCATCGAACCGCTCCGACAGAATGCGCTACTTTCGCCGTTCGCCGCCTTCTTACATGCTAAACACCGCGATTGTCCTGTATTCTAGCGCAGCTGGTTACTAAGGTATTTGCCTAGGCCTAGTTCGGCACTGCCACTTGATACGTGTTCGGCAAATAATCGAGGTGGCCGTGGGGAGGCGCGACGCGAGAAAACATAAACTTGAAGTCTTGAACCATGTCTGGCGCGAAGGTTTTCTTCTCGCGAGCTCGCGTGAAACTCGGCCGCTGATTGGAGCTCGCGCCCTCGCTTCGCTCGCAAAGCGTAGCTGTAAACCCACCATAAGACTGGACCTTAGCCTATTTAGTAATAAGGTTTGGGGTTTGGGAGGTTGGGAGTAAACTAAGGAAGGGATTCTACTAGATAAAGTCGTCGTAGAACAACTTCGGTATTGCTTTCGTCATCATTCAATGACGTGTTTACGGTCTCGGCCAACCCGAGCAGGTATTTGAATTAGCCACGGCCGCTGGTTGGTTGGCTGCCACTCACCCACCCGTGACGGAAGCATTACCGAAGATGTTGTACGACGACTATAATAATTCAATAAAAGTTTTAAGGTATAAAGTGACGTCATGAGCTGACGTCGTTTTGTTTCAGATCGTCAGTTTCAAGACTCGGGTCCCTGATATCGCCTCAGGTGTTCTCAGGTGTCAACAAGTGTTAATCTCAGAACAAATAGCCGCCACATCCTGAAGAAGGGACGAGGCGAAACACCGCACATCTCTAAACCAATAAATCATTGTTATCACTGCACGGAGTGATAAGAAGGGGTGTACAAGATAGCCTTTATCTTGTACTTTGTTAGACCCTGTTTGGCTGGAGGTATAATACAACTTTTATATATTAATTAATTTAATTTTAAGAATGGAAAATGTTTTATTGGCCTTCGAGGGCCGGTTTTTCAATCGGTTAATGGGTCGTTAACGGGGGCGTTAGATGACGGTCAGTAATCTGTAAACCTTCAAACCCTATCCAGATAACGGACCGTCAGCTAACGGTCCCCGTTAATGACCGATTGAAAAACCGGGCCTTGGTCAATTTCAGACCTTGATATAGTTAGTAGTGACTTGATAAGTAGATAAACAAATAAAATAAAATAAATTTCGATTTAGAGTCTACCCACTCAGTAACAACTAACAAGACTGATTTTCAGTGGAAGACCTTAATTTAAAGCGACTAAACCAACCCTGTAGGGTCCGAACACCATCGACGAGTGAGCGATAACCAATCAAAGGTCTTTATTTCAAATATGAAACACATGAATCAGTGATTGGACAATGCGAACACCTGCGGACAAATCCCAGAATCAACTAGGCCGATTCAGAACAACTTTGAATTTATTGAGTGCTTCGTTGCTAGGACGGCTCCAAAGTCACCGTTTACTTATTCCTAACCCAAGAAGTGATAGAATTGAATCCATATTAGAAGCTGAAAAACTTCTGCCTGAATTCGGGACCTTCTGCATTGGAAGCAGGGATGCTAACCACTGGACCAACGAGCCACCTAAGCAAATTTAATCGTAAAAAATTGCGTACACGCGCCAGTCTTAATATCCCCACTCCAACCAGTGCAAGCAAACTAGTGGGTGTAGAGCAAACAAACATTCGCGCGCGTCAAGAACCGTCTACGTCAAAACACAGACTATACTAGAGTCAACACACATTGTTCCACTGTCTCTGTGTAAACATATTTGGCGTACGTCTACCTATGACGTCACAGTGACTGGCCGTGACGTCAGCATGATAATCGTAACACGCGCCACTGATAGTGTTTTAAACGCTGGTGGTGAAGCTACCTCCAATTGTCTACTCAACGTGCCAACCTAAGAAGCATTCTGCCAGTCAGGGTGTGTTCCAACTTGATTTTCGCCTGCTAACCACTAACCACTAACCTGCTACACACTAAACACTAACAGCTTTGGACACACCACCTAGTATGCTAACACAAAGTTTATTGTTATCAATCATCTGGTCAAAGTTACACCGTCCTTTCGTATGGGACGTAAAGCCGACGGTCTCATTGGTACTTTTCGACGGGAGTACGCTACGTGCCGGTACCAGGTTTCCGCTCCTCCCTTCCTCATTATCATTCTCCAATCATCACTCATCAGGCTAAAGAGGGCATTGTGCCCTACACTGGCCTTAATTACAATAAAGTCAAAGTTACACCGTCCTTTCGGATGGGCCGTAAAGCCGATGGCCCCCTTGGTGCTTTTCGACAGGAGTAGGCTACGTGCCGGTACCAGGCTTCCGCTCCTCCCTTCGTCGTTATCATAAATCAATCATCACTCATCAGGCTAAAGAGGGCATTGCGCCCTACACTAGCCTTAATTACAATAAAGTCAAAGTTACACAGTCTTTTCGGATGGGACGTAAAGTCGATGGTCCCCTTGGTACTTTTCGACGGGAGTACGCTACGTGCCGGTACCAGGCTTCCCCTCCTCCCTTCCTCAAAATCATTCATCAATCATCACTCATCAGGCTAAAGAGGGCATTGCGCCCTACACTGGCCTTAATTACAATAAAGTCAAAGTTACACCGTCCTTTCGGATGGGACGTAAAGCCGATGGTCCCCTTGGTGCTTTTCGACAGGAGTAGGCTACGTGCCGGTACCAGGCTTCCTCATTATCATTCATCAATCATCACTCATCAGGCTAAAGAGGGCATTGTGCCCTGCACTGGCCTTAATAACAATAAAGTAAAGTAAAGTAATGCAGGAGGTCGCCTGTCCAATACCGTCCACCACCAGTCCTGACTGAGGGTTTTACTAATGCTGGGACTGAGTCATTCTATCAGCCGTCGGACATTCCTTCCAAACTATTTCAAATACCACAATACCTACAGTTAGTCACTTGAAGAGAGACGTGGACGGTCCCTGACCGATAGAGAATCAAAATAGAGAATCTCAGCGGTAAGACGCGAGACTCTAATTCGGGTGGTCGCAGTTTTGACCGCGAAGGTTTTTTTCGAGGTTTTTCTCAGTCGTAAAAGCGAATGCTTGGACTGAGTCATACTATCAGCAGCCCTCGAACATTCCTGCAAGATAAAGAACTTTAAAATCATGTTACTAATCACAGCTATCATTCTTTTTGTAATTATATTCTCATTATCATGTAATTATGTCCACCGCCTTCCAAACACCCTAAATAACAAGGTTTGTTTTTTAACTACCTTTTAAAAGGGGAAGGTACACTGAAAATCTTATCTTCTACAGATTATGAGCAAATGTATTAACATTTTGATACAACATGTATTTTCCCTAAAAATTAGTTTTGGAGAGAACACATTTTTTTTTTCATTTTTCAAAATTGTGCAAACAAATTTGTCAAAATTGTAGACAGCTAGGGAAATTGCTACTTCGTTTCCATTTTTCATTTAATTTTTTTTTTTTTTTTTTTTTACATTGAGATAAGAACACATAGAACACAAATTGGATGAGACTTTCTTCATAAATGTCTTATATTTCTTTCTGTATACCTTTACATTCACATATATTCAAAGTTTAGGATTTTAATATATATTTTATATTAATTATTTTTTTCAAACCAAACCATACGAGGTATCCAACATTTGAGATCTATGTTTTGAGCCTCCTACTATATTAAACACATACACAAAAAACCAGATGTCTGGGTCCAGACAAAAAAAAGGAGTAGGGATTTGTAAATTGACAAATGTAGCAAAAAAGTTAAGAAGTTACAGGCCGTTGAATGCGTGAATTCACGCAGTTCAAGCGCGCAGAGACACAACATAATAGTTTATTTGGCATATAGTATAAGCGTGAACTTAAAATTAAATTGCTTTAAAAGAAAACTGATAAAATATAGTATTTAATTAAAAAAAAAAAAAAAAAATTGACCATCAGTGAAATGTTGTGATTTTTCAGTGTACCTTCCCCTTTAAGGGTCAAGGCAAAATGTGTATTTACTATGTATATGTATATGTACTATAGGTACTATTACTATGTATGTGTATATTCTGTATGCATTTTGTGTTGGAAATAAACTTACTTACTTACTACTTACACCCTAATAACCTAGTTAGTCACCTGAAGAGGGACACATCAGGTAAAGCTGGTGTGCACCCTATAACAGGGATTCCTACGATAAATTATTATTATTATTACGGTATCTGGGCAGGTTTCCTACGAACAGTTATTATAACATTCTATTCTGTTACCACGCCCCCCCCCCCCCCTCTCCACCCTCGCGTATCTGACTGAGGCAATGAAACGTTGTCCGTCCAACCCCCTCGCCCACGAACATCAGCTCAGTTCAATTCCCCCCCCCCCCCCCTTCCGCGCGTTTAAATGCAAATTATTGTCCATATAATTAATTCCCCCCCCACACACCCCCTCGCCCGACTCAAGAATGTCTCCCGACGTCTGCTGTGCAAACTGTAATTACATTGCTGCCGTAAGTCTAGCTTATATGACGTCACAAAGTCTTAAGAGGAACCACTACTGCCAACATTAAAACCATAATAATTACACGAAATTAACGTATTTTAATTAAGGTTGTATTATATACCGAAGTAGGGAGCATACGCATACATTTTTTTTAAACAGTTAAATGTTTATCTAAGGGCTGGTCTTACAATCTCCTAATAGAGAAGTTATTGGTAGCAATTAAGCTATTTGGAGGATTTCAAGAGTTTTGATTGGTCGTTGCCATGGAGACAACAAGCTATTCCACGAATAAGTAGTTATTGGGACATTGTAAGACTGGACCTAAGTATTATTTATTTTTACGACGTTTTCGAAATAACAGCTACAGCACAGATCGTCGGGGTCGTAATAACATGATGGGGGGGGGGGGAGGGGGGGGGGGTTGTTAGGCGGTTAGATCGCAAAAAGGGCCGGCATGAATGCGCATAAGAGAGAAAGAGACGTAATAAAAAGGGGAAATGTGAGCAAGATCATGACGAATGAGCAATAGGGTGATGAGATGAGATAGACGTAAGAGCCTCTTTGTGGGCACCGGTCACCCACGAGGAGGAACAAATACGTTCACACTACGATACCTTAAGCGTTAGGCCTACCTCTAGTAGGCCTAGGACCGAGTCACGTGTCAAGTTGAGTACATGATTTGTTGCTATGGAACTGTTTTATTACATGCTCCTTTCCATAAGAAGTTAACAAACTCCATAAACATTAAACACCAACCATAAACAAATCACATAGGTACTTAACTCGACTCTGCATTCCACCCCTAGGCTCTAGTTACACCGTCCTTTCGGGTGGGACGTAAAGCCGATGGTCCCCTTGGCACTTTTCGACAGGAGTAGGCTACGTGCCGGTACGAGGCTTCCCCTCCTCCCTTCCTCATTATCATTAAATCAATCAACACTCATCAGGCTAAAGAGGACGTTGTGCTCCTATACTGGCCTTAGTTACAATAAAGTAGTAAGTAGAACTTTAGAAGTAGGTAAGTGCAGCCTGCAGGCGCGTAACAACTTTGATTTACGTGGGGGGGGGGGGGGGGGGATCACGAATATAAACACATAATCTTCTACTAATTCCTATTTTCTCTTTCTAATTGCTAATCGAGGCAATATGTGTGTGAAGATCAAAAACGCCCACAACAACAATGAACAAACATGTTCGAACTTGGAACGATGGTTTACCCTTTATTACGTCACGGTCTGTCAAACCAGATACAACACATAACCTAAAAAGAGACAGGTGATTTTTTTACTCACAGCACAGGTTATCTCCACCAAGCCAGGTATTTTGACGGTCTCTCCTTAAATACGTTGAAGATGTACCTATGCACTTAAACCCTTAAACGTTCCTACTACTTCACACCTCACTACAAAAAACTATTTACTGTCAGTGCTTGTGCCCATGGTCAGTGCTGTCACTTTCGACCATAGAAATAGAATGAGTGTGATGGTCGATCGATGGATCGATCGATAGCTCGATACCTTAGCGAACCTAGCGGAAAAACATAAAAGTTACTTTTTGCGCGGGAAAAGTAGAGAACAATAATTCAAACGTTGAGAACTATCATGTTGATTTACGGAAAACGATTTTTCTCTCTCGCTCTCGGGAAGAATTCTACATAATTACCCGATATGGTGGATAAAACGTTCATGGGTCAGTCTGTTTATAAAAGCGTGAACATAACGATAGAGTTGGTTCTGTCTTATTATCTTAAGTAAGTAAGTAAGTAAGTAAGTAAGTAAGTAAGTAAGTAAGTAAGTAAGTAAGTAAGTAAGTAAGTAAGTAAGTAAGTAAGTAAGTAAGTAAGTAAGTAAGTAAGTAAGTAAGTAAGTAAGTAAGTAGGTAAATAAGTAAGTAAGTAAGTAAGTAAGAAAGTAAGTAAGAAAGTAAGTGAGTAAGTATTTATTAGTCCGATTGATTCATACAGAGTACACATATGGATGTCGTAACAAGTGGGTGCAGACCCAAATAACTAAATTACATTTAACCAAAGACAACATTAAACACATGAACACTACATTTAACATCAAGCAATTCACATTAAAACATTTACAATAGCCCACAAGACGCTCATGCATGCATTTAGATATACAGTAAACTTAAATAGATAAACTACTTATTGTAAAAAGGTAACACATTTACCACACAAATAACTCAGTCATATTTTAAAATATAACAATGTAAAAATTAAAACTAATGGAATGGTCAATGTAAGTCAAGAAATACGATAGAAAAACATGCAACACGGAGGATTTACAGTTTAGGGAGACAAGTATTCCATGTTTGCCTCAATCACAAGGTCAATGCTGGCATCGAGTCATACTAACAGAACAGCCCTCGGACATTTGTTCTGAACTGTTCCGAATAGCACAATACCTAGTAGTAGGCCTAGTGTGTTAAACTTACCTGCAGACGAGGATGAATGATCTACGGGCAGGTTCCATTTGAAAAATAATAAATTGTATTATTCGTTCGTTCGTTCCAGAAGTGACTGTTGCTGATATTAAACCAAAGACTCTCAACTTAGAGGCTCGTAGGTCTACATAGATCATTTTTTTAAACTAGAATGGAAGTTGAATTATCCAAAACCATCTTGTACACAAATCTTGTCCTATGCACGCTGATTGTAGTTACTAACCTAGATTTCCTAAAGATGACATATTTACCTTATGCCTAAGTGTATGTAGGGTAGGTAACAAAATATGATACTGTCTAGCCAACCTTGCTTAGCAAAGGAAAATATTTATGTATATATGTACAGCCTAACGTAAATACTTCTGAGTAAAAAACACTCATGTAATAAGCTAGTATATATTTAGTCTATAGTAAACAAAATGACAAATCCAATAATGACGTACCCAAAAGGATGCCAATAAAACTGAACTGAACTGAAGACTTTCGTTTGACGTATAGCTATCAGTAATTTAATGTAGGCATAACCGTAGCGGCAAACGCCCATAGGTCTGTTCGTTTGTGCTGTAGATTATAACTCTGCAGAGCTAGGTCAGGAGGTGGATGGGTGACCACTCTCCTCTGAGACACTAGTTACCGTTGGTTAGAGTAGATTGGAGGGTTCGAAAGCTTGTGTAACAGCTTCGTTCTTCTCGTCAACTGCTCGGCAGTCCAAGTTAGTGGAGGAACCTATATGACTGGTCAAAGTTACACCGTCCTTTCGGATGGGACGTAGGGCCGATGGTCCCCTTGGTACTTTTCGACAGGAGTAGGCTACGTGCCGGTACCAGGCTTCCCCTCCTCCCTTCCTCATTATCATCCACCAATCATCACTCATCAGGCTAAAGAGGGCATTGTGCCCTACACTGGCCTACAATAAAGTAAAGTTAAGTACTCTGCAAGAGTAAGGTATTGAAAAACGCCGTTTTTTTTTTGTCCAGGGGTAGGACTGTGTACTGGGAGTAACCGTGAGGCGTATCTTTGTCCAGTCGTAACTTACTACAACTGTGATGGGAGACAGACAGACGGTTACCTGGATAGAGATGCAAACAGTGGCTTCTCCAGTAGGAGTAATAATAATTATTGTTTGTAGGAATCACTGTTATAGGGTGCACACCAGCTTTACCTGATGTGACCCTTTTCGGGGGACTTACTAGGTGTATTAGGATGTTTGGATAGTTGGGAAGGAATGTCCGAGGGCTGTTAGTAGGACTCAATCCCAGCATTCGCCTTATTGACTAAGGAAAACCTCGGAAAAACTTTCAGTCAGGACTGCCGGTGGCCGGAATTGAACCGGGGACCTCCCGAATTCTCGGGTCTTATCACTGAGCCATCTCTATCGGTCAGTAGGAGTAGGAATGACCGAAACGATAACAACTGCGTTTTTTTCTTGTCTTAATGGGAGTAACTGTGATTTCTACTCCCATTACATATTTCCAGAGTACTCCTGACGTAAAATACCCTGGTTGGTTGAGACAGGGCAAAGAAACAAACAAACAAATAGTCTACATTACAGTTATGCTGCCAATGCTGCAATTCTTCTTCCTCATTTGTTGGCTTTTATGCCATCATTTAATTTGTTTTGGTTATAGTTTTCATTTTTTAGTTGTAGTATGATTATATAATATGCAGTCATTTGTTAACTATTTTAGGTCCGCCTACGCTTGCCCACTTTAACGATAGTGACGTACCGGTATACATTCATACAAGAATGGGGGGGGGGGGGGGAGTTAGCCCCATACCCTAGCCTACCCTTTTTCATAAAAAAATAAGTACTCCGAAAGATAAGATATACTACATGATTTTCCATATCAACTTACACAGTGGCAAATTTTGGGTTCAATCGCGGCTGGTGTATGGCTCTCGAGTATGTAAACTTCAATCACGTTGACAGTTTCTCCGACCATCAAGAAGGGTAGATTCGTAGCTTCCAAAAACAAGTGACCTCCGATTATTTTGTCCTCGAAATGAATAACCTAAAATCTAAATTAGCATCACGTAGGCCCTACCGAATTTGAGCATCGCTAAAGTTAATAATTAAAACTAATAATTGTGTTTAATTGTTTATACAGTGGGGGTAGTAAGGTATATTTTGCTCTGTCGCTGGAGGCCAATATGGTTTGGAGCTGCCTGTACTACAAGGGATGATGAGTACTTTGCGGAAGAATTGCATAGTTGACATTTATGGGCTCTAACAACACCAACAACTTCTTTTGAGGTTGGATTTTACAACTCTAAGTTTAAATGAAAAATACTTTTATATAGATAAATAAAGGTCTTTATTTATAGGAGAAAAGCCTGTAAGGTATTTTCTTACATCAAACCTTGAATTATGGGGCTACATATAGCTTGAATTTTAATTTATGAGTATTTTGTGGTTAATATTCCATGTAATAGTACACATTTGTAAGTTTATAGTGATGAAAAAATTATTACAATGGCCCCATTATTAGTAAAGATATAACTAATAATGTCATAGATAAATATGATTTATATCTCACTCAAATGAAATGATAGCTGTCACAAACAGCATAATGCAGGTCTTTTTGTCATTTACCATATTATGCTGTTTAACCCAGGTGGTGTAGAATATGACAGAGATATAGATGCATATAGGTGACTGGTGATAGCAGAATTGATAGGGTGGCAGTAGCAGAATTCCTAGGGCTCAAGGTAGATGAAAATCTTTCATGGAATAAGCATGCATGTCGAGTATATAGCGGGCAAGATTTGTTCGGGTATATATGTCCTAAGGCAATTAAAACAATATTGTAGCTTAAATCTTTTGAAAACTGTCTATTATGCACTGGTTGAATCGCATATTAATCACGGAATTATAATTTGGGGGAACAGTAGTAAGAAAAATAGGAATCAAATTTTTAGGTTGCAAAAAAGAGCATTAAGGTACATAGGGGGTCTAAAAAAAACTCAATCGTGCAAATATTATTTTAAGAAACTGTAAATACTTACGGTAGGTACCAGCCATTTATATATATAAAACTATTCTTTTTATGCGGGCACATCACTACCACACCAGGGCCCTTATTCTGTAAAATGTTCTCGTGTGAAACGAAACGAGAACTAAACGAAATCTCGATTTGGTATTGTTTGGAGGCTAGGATGGTAGCAGCCAATGGTATTTCTCGGTTGCAGTCCAAAGACATTGGAATAGCACTGTTCGAAGTCATGTGTATGTGGTGTCAACGGTCACTGCCCACTATATCTGTTAAAACATGCAGTAGGCTGCGGTATCAAGTCCATAACAACTGCCACTTGTTATTTTTGACACAATAAAGACTCGAAATGCCAAATCAAACGACATAACATGTAAATTCAACAATCTAAGTAAATAAATAGATATATGCCATGGTTAAATTACAATAATTAGTTCAATAGTATAGTACAAGGTGGTAAGTAAAGATATATGTCAAAGTGTTGTCAAATAGAGATAAAACTACACCTTAGCATTAAGTTGATGGCGGAACTCGGTCGGCCATGATTTAGAAGATAGGAGGTCTCGGTAGCTCCACGGGGACTACTATTGTCGCAAGCAGTTGGCCATGTGACTAAAATCTGTGCCAGAATTTCATATTCATAATTGGCGGCTGATTTCGTTCTGCATTCTGATAATTATAGTCAGCTGTGACCGTAAACGTGACTACAATGGAGAAATACTATTTGCTGGTACCTTCTAGCCTCGGAACGGGTGCAGATTTCGTTTTCGTTTCACACGAGAACGAGAACATTTTACAGAATAAGGGTCCAGGTATTAGGAACATCGACAATCACCAATACAATACACGGACCAGGAAAATGGATTCATACCAGCAGGCAGACTGAAGCTTGGTGATAAGGCACCAAGTCGAGCAGGGAAAAGGCTTTTTAACTACCTAACAGAGGACATCAAAAATATTTCGGACTTAAACGTATTTAAAAGAGAATTGCGTCGGTATTTATTAGAAATGGGAATCTACAAAATTGAAGACTTAAATAAAAAATAAACATAATAGGCCTACTGCTAGCCTGTCCCTACTACTACCTATAGTATTAGTAATAATGTTGGGTCTGTGTATGCTCAGTCTATTCAATGTTGTAATAGCTGGTATTTATAGTACAACCAACCTAATATTAATTATTATTTACTAATGACGTTGTGCATACATTTGTATGCATTTGCATTAGTCTAGTAGTTAACATTATTTTTATACAGTAGTTGTATTTTATGACTAGCTTGTAAGGAATTCTAGGTAATATGACTGTTAGTGGGGTACATACTGTCTATGCATATCTGCAAGAAGTAGTAGTTTAAGTCCATACTTTAAACATAGCTTTTAAGAAAGTACATGAACAATAGGGAAGGCTCATACAAAATAAATATTCCTCAAAGTACTTAAAAACAGAAGGCTATTATCAAAAAGTACGGGCTATATAATTTTTATATCTGAAAAGTGTATATTAATATTTCCAATTCTATTAGCTTTTAAAGTTTGAAATTTGGAACTTACCGCTCCGTAATTGAAAAACGGCTCGTGACGTCATAACTCTTGTCAACAACTGCCTCCTTGAAGTATTCTTAATAATATCAAAGATATTAAGTTGGACATTTTACAATATCTAGGATGCAGTGACTTTACAACAATGTCTTTTATACCACTGTTTTCTTCAGAAAATACATTTTGATACAGTATTTACCAAAACGTGTTTAACATAATGCAATTATTTAACATATTGTTGTAAATTAATGTTGAGAAGTGTTCATTTACTACCCAGAAATAAACGTTGATTCAGTTAAAGTCTTATGAGAGCAATAATCTACTAAATTGTGGGATTTCAGTACTATTTGTATGATATAAAATGATTGTTTCCAGAGTTATGACGTCAGAACCTTATAATCACGAGCAAGATGGCGCAGGTCCGTTTCTGAGTGTGTTTTGACAGCAATATCTTTGACTTGCTGTTAAAGCGATGTTAATGCACCTTTCGAGCCGAAACCAATAAAGGTGCATTCACAATCTTTACTAGTACTATGGTTTAATGATTAAGACTAAGACAAACCTTAGTCACAGCCAATCAGAGCGCAGTATTCTCCCTCCCAGCCAATGAAAGAAGCCTGTGGCTTAGTCTTAATCATTAAACCATAGTACTAGTAAAGATTGTGAATGCACCTTTAGTTCCCGTTTATTTTAACTTGAGATAACCAGTAAGCAAATAAAAAAAATGTAAATAAATGACAATGCAAATGTTACAATGGTTGTACTTGTTACACCATGTAAAATGTAATTTAAGAGCTGCACAATAAATACAATACAATACCACATCACTTTTCTTTTGACTCTAACTTGTAGTATCTCGTTCAGATTTGAATTTCCCACACATTATTGGCAGTTGGTCACAATGCTGTGAACAGAAATCATATTTTCGTTTCCAATGTTACTGAACATGGGAATTTTGTTATTGTTGTGGGAGATTCGTTTTTCTTCAACTCTAACCTAATTTCTGCTAAGTATCAGTGTTTTTATTTTATAATCACGAATATGGGTAAGAGGAAGGTGTCTTATAAGAGTAAAAAGCGTGTGTTCCGTGGGAATCGACATTTAAAAATTACTGAAGCCCCTGAAGTGATTTTGGCAGCTGATAATAAACCTTTAGGCCTAGGCCTAGCGGACCATACAAACATTTAATCCTCATCCAGTAAGAAGTTAGGTCTAGATGTGTCTGGTAACCATACCCCACAACATAGACCTACTCCTATTGATAACGCTCATGAGGTTAGGCCTACTTACAGGATTTTAAATCCACTTGTAGCGTTTAAAGAGCTGGAACGATGTCTCCGTTGTGCCATTTGCGGAGGTTCGGTAACAATTCTTGAAGAATCGGTGTCGGGTCTGGGGTCCGAGTTTACTATCGACTGTGTCAAGTGTATGACTATTGGTGGGTTCAAGTCAAGTGAATTTTGATGCCAACACGAAGGCGTGTATAGGCCTATGCAATGCGCTGTGTAGGACTCGGCTTAGCGGGACTAGAAACCGTGTGTGCTACGTTGGATTTGCCTCCACCCGTAAAGCAAGCAACGTATACATTGATTGTAGATAGGATGCTCTAAGCCGTGTATGAGGTAGCACAGGAGAGTTTGAAAAATGCTTGCTCTGAGGAGATACTCTTGAGCAAAAATCCAGCTGTTCGCAGTATCGCTGTGACGGTACGTGATTGACACGCGGCTTTGCTTCGCAACATGGCGTATGCACCGTAATAGGTGTAGAGACAGGCAAGGTTGTGGACGTTGACGTGCTGACATCACACTGCAAGGGCTGTGAATCGTCAACAAGCGTCAAAGGTTCTGTCGAACATACAAATTGGCTTGCTAACCACCATGGCTCAGCAGGGGGTATTTGGGGAATGAATGTAAAATGTATTTTTTTCAAAGAAATTTAACAAAAATCACTTTTTTATGTTACCTGTTACTTTTTCTTTTTTCCAATTATGTAAGGCGCATGCTTCAAATAGTACGTATTTATGTTTTAAATCAATTTAATTCTGTTGAATTAGCTAGAGCTTATGCCTAGGCCTATGCACGCCATTTGCCATTGTTCAAAACTGGGATAAAGAGAAATATCTCTGAGCAACATAAGTGCTTTGGTTTGTTGGTTTTTAGCAGGTGCACCAGCTTAAACACAGGTTACTATATAATAATCACATTATATTCACTCTTTTATCGCATTTTCTTCTTACATGAAGTTTTTAAAATGAATCCTTGGCTCTTGATTCAAGATGTAATAGGAGATGCCAAATTGTGGCCAGTATTTATTAGGAAACTATTTTGGACCACAAATTTAACCTACAAAGACAGGGTGGTTTTGTCAACATTTGGGTATACGAACAGGTGTCCAGTGGATGTGCTAATAGATGCTATAGGCTACGTTTCACCAGGAGATTCCATCTACAAATTGATACGAAAATGATTGACGTATTTGAAAAGTTGTATAAATTTTATAATTCTTCATATGCTATCAGAGAAAGGTATTTTGCATTTAATCTGTATTATGGAAGAGTACTAACATTAAATGACAATCATAGAAACTGATTATGTCTTTTAGCTCATTTATTTCGACCTTTCATTACATCAAATAAGGTAGGCCTACCCCAAACAAATTCAAAGCAAATTCCTCAAAGCAAATTCCCCAAAACAAATTCCCTTCTTCAAATTTGAAGAAGGGGTTGAAAAAGGGGTCATATAACACCAAACAAATGACCCCTTCAAACCCCTTACGTCTGAATTTTTTTTACGTACGTCTGAATTTTCACCTGTGACATCACAATAATCCGAATAAATTCCCGAAGGGCAGGTCTCACCAACTCCAATTAGCCGGTTATCGGAGATCCTCTACGACGTAATTTTCAATGTAGTTCGTCAAACCACGGTTACCAAACCGAGCTTACTAAATTGGAATTGGGGAATTGGGACAAAAGGAAAGAAAAACACACACAAGTTCCGTCTCTCCCCAGAATAAGTTTATTCAACGTACTTGATCTATCACAGACAAATACAGCACCCGACACTATATGACCCCCAAGTTTTACATCGCCCGAGCTTAGCTCGAGCCTCCGTACTAAAGATTACACACACAGACTTATAACAATGTAACACATTATTTCAAATTATAAATATCAAATTGAAACCAAATATATTTATCATAATAACATTGCAATAGCTGATTGATAAGGATATTTAATATACGTACATGGACTCCATTATAATGACTTCTGAATTACAAGCGCATAATAATGGAAATAAAGGTACACAACATCCGCGTGTCTGGTAACTACAAAACAGGTGAGCTATATATCGTAGTCGCTTTCCCACGTCCGGCGCTATTATCACTCGGCAAAGTCGACGTAGAATCACACGATGCCAACCCCACACCGACAATTCCCTTACAATGATGATGCTTAAGAACGGTGGTTTGGAAATCGCCGAAAATCGGAAAACGATTTTCGCCGAGGATTTTTTTTACCGCCGACGTCGGAAGACCGGCGACTCGATTAGCTCTTTCAATTGACGAACCTAGCAGTCGCTATTTTCTAACGATACGTCGTTGTAACGGAGCCCAACGGGAAACGTTCCCGTCACATCAAAGCTAAATGTCTTTGGCTACAATTGAATATTTTAGAACATGGTTGATTGAAAAAAAATTTCAAATTGCACCAATATATTTTTTATCTTAATTAATAACTAATTGCATTGATGAGCATTGTTAAACAATATTAATTATATCATGTACACTGCCGCCGTCAGAACGCACCTGTCCAATATATTTTCAAAGTCTTTCGAAGTAACCTTTCCGAAGCGGTCATCATGAACCAGTTAATCGGGGCCGATCAAAGGAACACGGGACAAGGCTATCATTTTCAATACTGATAGTTGATCGGTCAATACCTCGATCATCTATGACCTCAACATCGGAAAGATGATGATTCCTTCCGCTTTGCGTCTCTTGCAATCGTGCTATTCGAGACGACGAGGGGCGATAGATGAAGGTGACAAGACAATTACAAAAAACATACCCCTTTCGCAGGATTCGAATCCACGTATCTAAGAGGCAAACGTTTAGAACCTGCGTCCAAACCGCACGAGCCACCGCAGAAAGTTGTGTCGGAAAGGTTACTTCGCAACGACTACAATACGGTACTACATTGTTGATTCCAAGTGCGATCCGGTGACGGATTCATTAAACTAGATAAATAAAGCATAATAACATTATAAGTTAATGTACACACACACCGTTTTTTATGTCTCGACTGTATTTAACACTTTGGTACAGCTGTGTCAATATTTTTTTCTCGTTCGTTTTTTTGTTATTTTTTTTTCTCATTCACATTGATTTCGATACAAGAAAGTGAGAAATGCATTTAGGTCGGAACGTCTAGCGTGGCTGTTGGAACTCTCGAAGCGCAACGGCGCTCTCGCAAGTTTCCGACAGACTGAACGGATCAGGTGAATCTAGAATGCAATTTTGGGGTTGCCAAGTGTGTGTTAAAGATGGTTTTGTAAATTTTTGATCACGGGTTTAAAAACGTTGCAAAGCTTTGCGAGACAAAGAAGACAAATGACGTGAAATGTTGATAATACTGACATGACAGTCCGTCAGGGAAATCTATGTCCAGACGAAGGAGTTCATAAATATGAATTTGTAGTTAATAATAACAACCTTAATTGGTCTCTGCAGCCATAGCTGTTGCCGTAAGACACAGAATAACATACAATTTATATCAAAACGAAAATAGAAACAAATTGCACTTAATACAATTTATATATAAACAAAACATTGTATTAAGAATACAAATGGTGCCTAAAGATGAAAATAGACCATCGTATTACGGCCAGAACAATTTCTTCGGTGAGACTTGATGGTAGTTTGAACGTCTTCCGGAATTCCTCTAAAAAGCCGGGGATTGTACCCCTAGCACCTATCATAAGACTCATAACTCTGATATTCTTCAGATTGTAATAGATCTTATAATAGGCACCAGTTGGGTTATAAATCCTAAAAAGTTTAATTGTTCCATATTTTAATTATAATTATAAGTCTACCTGTAAAGATGTGAATTTTATTTTAGCAATTTTTCATGAAATCTGTTTCATTGGGATTTCTGATTTATACAGTTTTTAGTAACATTTTTTTTTCCAATTTATTTATGTACGTACTACGTACATATCAAAATTTAAATTCCATTGAATGTGAAATTTTCAAAATCAAGTAAGCCTAGCCACCCACCTGGGTGAGTTTATTGAAAAATGATTAGGCTACCAAAAAACAAAAATTGTAATTTTCTTCTTCACAAACTCCTACGTCTGTACATCGACTGCATTGGACCATTGAGTGTTATGGACATATGACGAAATGAAGGCACATACTACACAAATACTGACACAGCTTTACTGCACAGTCTACTAAGGACAGGCCTTGAAAACTCTTCGGAACACAAATAATACACAAAACACAACGTACGACGTAACCGACATTACACAAGTTACGTCGTAAACGGTCGTGAAAAGATGAGAATATACACATACATTGTACGAAAGAAAAAAATCAAAACAGTATGTCTGACGACAGAAAGACGAAAGTCACAACTGAGTGCACGAAGTATGTAAGTAACGCGTACGACGTACGTCGTAAGCATATTGGTGCAAATTGATAAGGAAGTTCAACGTACACAAATCATCGACGATATTACCCGAACCCTGGAAATTCCGACTTCGATCCGTTTCGACCGACCGCAAGTCGAGTCGATCCGATTATTGCAATTCGCTCTCCCGCGGCAAAGCAGCAAAATGTCGAGACTTCTAGCCCCCAATTGAAAAGGTGACGGAACGCGCGTTTCTTTACGCGCATTACGTTTTGTAGTTGTGGCTACTGTGGAGATCACAATGATTTCAAATGGTGTAGAAAATCTAGCATGTCGCACACACCACACCACAACCTTACGTAATTAATTATGTGCCCGATTGCAAATCACTAAGAACTGTAACAATATCGTATCACACAACTCTCTCCGCTAACCTACCTCTATAATTGATTTAAAAAAAACAACCACACGCACGCTTTAGAAAATATAGCAACCTCAATTTTCATAATATTCATCTCTATTCCTTTTTGATCCCCAACTGTTATTCCTTCTCAGAAGATATTTTTTTGTTTGTTTTTAAATGCACTTTCTCTTCCAACTGACGGCGCAAGATTGCCGTGACCAATTGTCGTTTACGACCGGTGCGAATATTTTAATTATAATTAATTTGTTGAGAAAATTTATTTGTGAAATATATGATTGTGGTCTGTTGCTTGATCTGCGATCTTGGATGGAAAAATCATGTTCGTGTTAAATGGAAAAAACATGATTCGAAGAAATCTTAAGAGTACTTTTTGTTTACGGCAAGGAAGAGGTGACCGGCGACTGACGCGAGCCTAGATACGAAATCCCCCCCCCCCCCCCCCCCCCACTTAAGACAACACACACACCGCAATCGCTAGATTAATTTCGATAGCGAAGTAGTTGTTAGGCCGATTTCACTGCTTTGTCTTTTATACGATACAGTGGTACTTAAAAAAAATTAAACATTTAAGTAACATTTCCTTATTTTTCCAAGATGAGAAAGAATGTAAGAGAAAAAATGTTTGTTTTATTTTTTATGACTTATTGTTACAATATAATCAATAATATACAAGAATCAAGTATAAAAACCATCTCCGCTGGGTTTGAAACTCACGATCTTCCGCTTGTCCGGCGGGTACTTGACCGATGAGCTACAAAGACAGCTTGGTGCACAATCTGTCTTTTAATGTCTATCCTATTCGGTTTTAAAACTTATTAACCGCTGTTGGCAAATAACGTGTGACTTTACGGAACTGTGATTTCACGTTCGCACAAATACGAAAACAGTAACAACGGCAATGCTCGTATCAAATTGTTCGACAAAAATAAGCAAGTTTCCGCGAGTAACGCAAGTCGGATGTCACAATTTCGTCTAGGTCACAAAGCCGTGGGTCACCTCTTTCTTTCCGACCGATTGAATCATTAGTACCGTCTAAACTCCGGTCTTACGTACGTACTAGTTTCGTTTACTTTACCTATAAAACAGAGCACTAGTAAAAAAGCGTAGCGTTCTATGCCATCGTTCCAATACCGAGAGTCGGAACGCCTTTCGGACACACTTGAAAATAATCTCGAACCTGCAATTTGTTAGATATACATAATATATACATAGCTTGGATAATATGAGACACCGCCGAGTTGACGATAACGGAAATTAAGGCTTGACAAAAACGTTTTAAAGATTACGAACCGTCAAATGGTACATTAGGTAGAACGTAGCTTAGTTGTTATTTACCGCCACAGGCGAAATCAATACGATAGACGACGTACTACAACAATAAGGCTGGGCAAATCTACTTGAATCTACTTTTCTTTTGCTTTGTTTGTACACGAAATGGAGAACACTAAAATTAAACGGTACCGGTGCTACGGATGTGAATTCGCTACTTGGCGGTACGCCGCGAAACTTACTGAAAACGCTTCGACGTCGACCGATGCCGGCAGTGCGTTTATGTCGTGAAGCGCGTTCGGGTCGTAAGACATCATTCCAATCGCTTACGAGGAACGAAAAGAAAAATTTTCAATTTTTTTCGCTTTTGCAAACACGATTTCTTTTCTAAACGTTCCAGTTCCCAAACAGAAGACAGATCAGCACTTTACGTAACAGAACGTCAGAAGCGTTCGCGGCTAGTTTCGGTCGTACCGTCGAAGAGTTTCGGTCGTACCGTCGAAGAGCAGGACGTGGTTTTGTACTAAACAATTTGCCCAACCTTGACAACAATGTACAACGACTGGTGATCTTACACAAGGGATAAGCTTGCTACGTGTTACTGCTCCGTAACCTAACGTCAAGCCAGCCATCGAATACACCAAATGAAATGATCCACAGATTTGGTACATCTAAGGGTGAGGGGGCGCTAATTAGTACTTAGTGCCACAAGATATGTGTAGGCCTACTACTCAAAATTGGGGTTGCCATTCGAATTGGCATATTCATCTAGCCCCACACATTAAAAGTAGTATTATATGCATTTTTGCTTCAGAAACTATATTGAAAGTAGGGATGCACAAAGACACGTTTAAAATGATCGACAGTAAAGATTCCTATCACATTGATAATGAAGCTTACATGTTTAGCAAGCAAAACACAGGTCCAATAGACACGTCAATCCACAAGTTTCCCGCACGTTAACGACCAAAGCATCTTGCAAAGTCCCGATATCATTAGGTATGCACGTGCAATCGACGTGCGATTGTCGACAAAGGACTGAATATTGATTATCGATCGGTATTATCGACTATCGTGTACATCCCCAACGATAATACTGATTAAGATTCGACATTTCTTAAATGTACGATCATGGAAACAAAAATCACTGTTTTTTTTTCTCGTAATAGATTTACGGATCTTGAACGTCGACTAATTTCACCATCTAACTAAACCAATACCAAATGACAACCCTGCTACTTACAAATTAATAAATGCCCGGTGAATTTCAACGTAAGCCTCAACGTGTTTTCCTCGACAGAAAATATCACATCTCGAATTTGAAATTCGCAGAGCGTTTGTTTTTTTAAACCGCGAGGCCGCGTCCCAGACGCAATATCTCGCCAACGCAAACGCGAACGAGGAAGCGCTCGCAGTTTATGTCTCCGTCGTAACGTAGGACACAATTACGTGCTCTATAAACAGTTAGGGAACGTACATTAAACGAGTAGAGTAGCCTACATATTTCTAAGAATCTGTAACTACAGTTGATTACGTTTCTGTAGTGTTTAATAATGCGCACGCGACCACGGTCCTACCACACAACCTTATAAAGGCTGTGCAATCCAGAATAATTTACTCAGTTTTCAAAAATAACTTTTTCTTTGGTCAATTTTACTCAAAAATTTACTAACGAGATCCAAATGTCTCTCCATTTGTCTAGTAGCTAGACTACAGTGATTTTTTTTTTCAAATTCAAAAGATGAGTTTTATGGCCAACCATAATATTATTATCATAAGAACTTACATTTTACAGCTTATGTTTAAAAAATCTAAATTTACAATTTCAAGGTAATGTGAGCCTACATTATCTATTACGGTACTTGGAAAATGATACTTACTACCTATTTATTTAGTAATTTCATAAAATATTTAAGGTCTGAGCTTACCAAGTGTTGCTTTCTATACACAGCGTAATAGACTAGGGTTCGAGTTCTGTGTCTGCCATGCGCAAATACATTTAGAATGTTAACAACCTCACCCCTTCACACAGGAAGGGCTTATCACGATGCTCCGTTTTGTCGCTCGCTAGGCAACTAGGCTAATAATGCGCCAATGCAACAACAGTGACCTTGCAAGCAGGCTTGCTTGCACAAAACTCACTAGGCCATTCGACGTAGCCGACGATAATAATGCACTCCATAAAACTCTACTAGAAGGACACTTTTTAATGTGTACAATAATCCTCCTCAACTCCAATTTCAAAGGACCCTAAAAATCCCAATTTGAATTAAAAAATTTAAAAAAACATTTTACAGTAAGCCCCATTTGGCCAACACTCCTCCAGGGACTTCACAACGAGTTTGATATATAAATTTGAATTAACCAAGTTTGAATTAAAGCTAAGGGATTACTATATTTCACTTACATTAATTATTGTGATTGTTTTGAAAAGCCATTTTTTAGCAAGTTTATTCCCGTGATATAAGTTACAGAAAATCGTTCGTCTAACATCACACTTCCAAAACGTCGTTTTTGCCAGAACAATACCTCAAAGTTGGAATGTCCGAAGCAGTTAGCTGCTAGCGGAAGGTGGACCGCAGGCATTAAAATCACATCGAGACACGTCCCGAATCTCAAGTTTTCTGAAAACGTTTAAATTTTTACTGCATCAATGAACGGAGCCTGCCACCAGTGTTGCAACGTCGCCTCTCGGAGGCCCACGATCGTGCTCGTAGCTTCTGCCCAGAGACTCGGTCACAACATGGCCGCCCTAAGCTCGGACGTGATAGCGACCACAGAGACCGACGTCGATACTTCGCCTGCACACAAAGCTATTCGCTTCGAGTATATCGCACCGAGCGACAGTTTAGCCGTGCGCGAATAACGAATATCCCGCAACGTTTAATCGCTTTGATTCGAAATTCAAATAATCATCATCATCTGTTGCCACCTCCCACTCTGCGTTGGGTCGGCATTGAAGATAAGCCTCTCCATCTTCTATCCTGCCACCACTCTTCCCCCTCAACTACATTCCAGTCCCCTCCTCGCATTTCCATAATAACTATTTGAAGTTCGAATCGTTTCGATATTTCCGTTGATGCACCTAACTAAGCCGCGGCCCACATTCACGTCAGAACGATCTCTGTAAACATCACCATCATTAAAGCTAGTATTTAAAAAAGGTTTTTTGCCCCATACTTTTAATTTTTCACTGCATTAAAAAATATTCTTAACTCGATTATTCGAACCGTTAAAGTCGCTCTGATACCGTTACGAGAGACTCCGTTGATATCTTCCTGTCCCGAGTTACAATTTAAATTTCAGAACAAAGAACATGGCATCCACACAGAACTCTCGGGCCCTTCTCAACAAACCAAGTTTACTAGTATCGAGTATACCTTGTAGTTTCAGTCATTTTAGAGGCTTTGGTTTTAGTAGTAGTAGGTGTTGTTGTATTTATTTAAATTTATTTAAATTTATTCACAAAAATTTTCATCTATCTATTTACAACTTCCGTTCGGCGGCCGACGTAAGCGTGACCGATCCGACTCGGAACGGCTCGGAAATGAGTCGTTTCGAGTCGGGACGATCGCGCCTCGGTTCCGCAGAACGGAACACAAATCCGCGCGACCCGTTCGCCGCTCCTTATATATTACGTTTAGAACTATTTAACTTGAGATGGGAGGCCGTCTTCCGAGTGTCGGAGGGTGGAATCGCGGCCTGCCTGCCTGAGAGGGCGGAAACGACTCGAGACGAGACCCCTCGGCTTATTTAGGAACTTTACCCCTCGACACCTTCCATAGAAACGCTTTTCAAACTGAATACTCGACGATTAAAATCGCGACTGAGCACGTTTAAATTATCGACGTCGATATTTTATAAAAGTTATGTAATAAATAAGTAGAACCACTAAAAAACATTTTTCTGTAAAGTTTCACATGTTCTATAAATTTTAAGTGAAAAATATATTTATTAAAAAAAAATCAGCCTATTTAAAATTCATCTGAAATTATTTGTTCACAAAAAAGGACCTAGGTAAATAATTAACAATTTTTAATATTTTATCAGCATCAAAATGTCAAAATTCCTGCTCAGCCCTATTAGAAAGATGAATAATCCTCCCCCGCATTCAACGGAAACTTTGCGCACGCTACTTAGTTACCGGCACTCAATCCGCTTTTAGACACGCAGCTTTTGCATTGTATCACAGAACTAAGAATCAATTCACCGACAATATTACTACAAGGACTACTGATTGTCCGACATCATCGTAGAATGTTAATGAAGTTATTGGTGCATCATCATGAAACAGTGAAACATCTCTAAAATCAACACTACCGAACAGAATACTTTTTCTTCCAATTTTTACTCTATATCGACGAGCGAAAAACCTCTCGTCTTCCGGCACTTCGAAAAGAGTTCGACGCAAGTAAGCCGATCGTTTCGATAAGACGCCGTAAAGAAGTCTCACTGTACAGGTTAGATTTACGAGTGACGAATGTCTCTCGTCGAAAAAACGTAGAGCGCAGGTGCCGGTAACTATGCAGTGCGGCCGTTTCCCCCTCCCCGCGGCAACTTATCCGCCCCCGTCGTTCAAGTCACGTCCGCCCCCCGCGTTTCCACCCCCCACCGGAAAACCGCCTCCCGGATAATTAATCAATAATGTCAACCAATCATATATATATATATATCTTCATATGTATATATGTATACTACGCGGATTTAGCCGTCGTCGAGGGCCCTACCAGAGGGTTCCGACGGGGTAGTCGCCAACCCCGCAGCATCAGAAGGCGGCGGAGCCCTCAGGGTTGGGGGTGGAACACTCCCCCGTTGTCATGCGGTACATGGCCATCTCCGTGATGCCGTGGTAGTGGACAAACGCGGCCGCTATCACCAGGATGTGGAATATCTGGTGGCTCTGGATCTGAAACATGTATAGGCACCGTGTGTTAGTAAAAAAAAAAAAAAAAAAAAAAAAAAAAAACAACCTGAGTTTTGCAAAGCCCATCAGTGAATAGGAGGTCGAAATTGGACATGTTATTAGGACAATGCAACGAAAGAGCAGAAGGGATGGACCTGCTAGGCGCGTGCCGGCTTTTCACGGCCATTAACATCCAGCGTTGCAACGGTTATTGTTGTTGTTATATAAAAATATATCCACTAATGCATTTCCGTTGGGGGTAGCAGGCCCAACCCAGATACTACAAACTGGCAACGTGGGCCGGCCAATCTTCGAAAATTGTGAGAGGGCCGAGCAAAGCAGTTGCTCACACAAAGAAATAACATCTCTCTCTCTCTCTCTCTCTCTCTCTCTCTCTCTCTCTCTTCTTTCTTTCTTTCTTTCTTTCTTTCTTTCTTTCTTTCTTTCTTTCTTTCTTTCTTTCTTTCTTTCTTTCTTTCTTTCATTCTTTCTTTCTTTCATTCTTTCTTTCATTCTTTCTTTCTTTCTTTCTTTCTTTCTTTCTTTCTTTCTTTTAGTGTTTATTGGTTGTCACTCAGTTCCCATTCAACGTAAGTCCTTTACTTAGCCGGCTCAAACGCGTACTACTCACCCAGATGTCACACTTGCCCGGGAAGAATCTCTCTGGCACGCGTGCTGCGTAGAAGAGCGCCCCCAGGATGTACAGCAGACCCATCAGGATGAGCCAGCCGATGGCCGCCTGCGTTATGGCGTTGAACCAGCCCTCCGCTATGGCGTAGTGGACGGCCGGGATCACGCCGCTCAGACCGAAGCCCATGAACACGCCTGCGGGGGAACAAACATATTATTATTATTATTATTATTATTATTATCATTATTTTTATTATTATTATTACTAAACAGCCCTCTGGTTATGGAAGAAGTGAGCAAGGAAGAGGTTGAGGAGGTGGTTGCGTCTGGCCTGGCTAGCCGGCAACGAAGACATTAGCCCAAGACATGGAGTACTTTGCTACTCCTCCCTACCCGATAATTAATGTTGGAAACGGAGTCAAGATATACCGGTATATATTATTATTATTATTATTATTTTTATTATTATCTTCTTCTTTTCCTATGCCTGTATTTTTGGCTTACTGGGCCATCATGCATTCTCTCATTTTCCAGTAGAGACTTTATTATTAAGATTATTATTAACAATGTACTCGACAAGTCATGTGACGTCGGAGAAGACTGGAGAAAAGGGACAGGTAGGACTGAGCCAGGAAACAAAATAAATAAATGGTTAGAAAAAATACAGTAAAATGCTTCCACAACAACAACCTTGTGAATGCTGACTGACATCATAGAGTGAGTCAGAGCCAATCAGAGGGTGGCTTTTTCAAACACTGACATTTGGTTGGCCAATACCTCACTGAACGTGACGTCAGCATCCACAAGGTTGCTGCGAAACGACTTTAACAGTATTCATAGGTTGCACGTACGTCACATCTTTGCGCGTGGCGGCCACATTTGTGATCAAACTTTGACACTGTCACGGAGAAACAATTGAAGCCTTTTCTGGTAGAACACAGAAATAGTTTGATCTTTAAAATCTAGCCTATTTTTAAAAAGCACAATTGGCATGTGTGGTAATGTGTTATTTTTTATTAGGTACTCATTTTGACTTCTTAAAAATTCTAAGCGATGCTTATTTAGAAAATTTGAATAATATCCGCCAATGATCTAGGATAGGCTTACATCAATTGTGTCGCAATCATGGCCGCTGTGACGTCACGTGGGAACTATGAATAGGCCTAAAAAATATTACAACTTCAAATACTTCCGAAACATCGAATACCGAAACCGGTATTTAGGGACCTAATTACTTTTCGAGTTGAATACGAATAGGTACTGTCGTGTTTCTTTTTAATTTTATATCTGCTCCCTGTGTCCAACAATGAAGTCGGGTAGGGGATAGGAAATTAATCCCATCATATTCTAACCCCTAGGTACATCGAAGCCGGCTGGCCATGCCTGACGCTTCCCTCATGTTAACTTCCTCCGGCTCCTCCTCTTCACTTTCTTCTTCCTCTGCTCTTTCTACAAATTCTGTCCATACTTTTCTATCTTCCCACCATCGTTCCAGATTGACCTCTTCCCAAGTTGCATTTCTTCTTTCCACGTCCATTGCTATCACTTCTTCCCACCTCAGTCTTGGTCTTCAAATAAATATACAAATATTTCGAAAATTTTGAATACTCGCACTGAGCGCTAGTGAATAGTAAGTAACGCTAGTATCGCTCACCTGCCCTGAGCGGCCGGTACTTGGGCTCACTGAAGCGATCCCACAGCGACACTACTATGGACGAGACCCCCAGACAGAACAGTAAGTAACGCTAGCATCGCTCACCTGCCCTGAGCGGCCGGTACTTGGGCTCACTGAAGCGATCCCACAGCGACACTACTATGGACGAGACCCCCAGACAGAACAGTAAGTAACGCTAGCATCGCTCACCTGCCCTGAGCGGCCGGTACTTGGGCTCACTGAAGCGATCCCACAGCGACACTACTATGGACGAGACCCCCAGACAGAACAGTAAGTAACGCTAGTATCGCTCACCTGCCCTGAGCGGCCGGTACTTGGGCTCACTGAAGCGATCCCACAGCGACACTACGATAGACGAGACCCCCAGACAGAACAGTAAGTAACGCTAGCATCGCTCACCTGCCCTGAGCGGCCGGTACTTGGGCTCACTGAAGCGATCCCACAGCGACACGACGATGGACGAGACCCCCAGACAGAACAGTAAGTAACGCTGGTAACGCTCACCTGCCCTGAGCGGCCGGTACTTGGGCTCACTGAAGCGGTCCCACAGCGACACTACGATGGACGAGACCCCCAGACAGAACAGTAAGTAACGCTAGCATCGCTCACCTGCCCTGAGCGGCCGGTACTTGGGCTCACTGAAGCGGTCCCACAGCGACTCTACTATGGACGAGACCCCCAGACAGAACAGTAAGTAACGCTAGCATCGCTCACCTGCCCTGAGCGGCCGGTACTTGGGCTCACTGAAGCGATCCCACAGCGACACGACGATGGACGAGACGCCCAGACAGAACAGTAAGTAACGCTAGCATCGCTCACCTGCCCTGAGCGGCCGGTACTTGGGCTCACTGAAGCGATCCCACAGCGACACTACGATGGACGAGACCCCCAGACAGAACAGTAAGTAACGCTAGTATCGCTCACCTGCCCTGAGCGGCCGGTACTTGGGCTCACTGAAGCGATCCCACAGCGACACTACTATGGACGAGATGCCCAGACAGAACAGTAAGTAACGCTAGCATCGCTCACCTGCCCTGAGCGGCCGGTACTTGGGCTCACTGAAGCGATCCCACAGCGACACTACTATGGACGAGACGCCCAGACAGAACAGTAAGTAACGCTAGCATCGCTCACCTGCCCTGAGCGGCCGGTACTTGGGTCCCACAGCGACACTACTATGGACGAGACGCCCAGACAGAACAGTAAGTAACGCTAGCATCGCTCACCTGCCCTGAGCGGCCGGTACTTGGGTCCCACAGCGACACTACTATGGACGAGACCCCCAGACAGAACAGTAAGTAACGCTAGCATCGCTCACCTGCCCTGAGCGGCCGGTACTTGGGTCCCACAGCGACACTACTATGGACGAGACGCCCAGACAGAACAGTAAGTAACGCTAGCATCGCTCACCTGCCCTGAGCGGCCGGTACTTGGGCTCACTGAAGCGATCCCACAGCGACACTACGATGGACGAGACCCCCAGACAGAACAGTAAGTAACGCTAGCATCGCTCACCTGCCCTGAGCGGCCGGTACTTGGGCTCACTGAAGCGATCCCACAGCGACACTACTATGGACGAGACGCCCAGACAGAACAGTAAGTAACGCTAGCATCGCTCACCTGCCCTGAGCGGCCGGTACTTGGGCTCACTGAAGCAGTCCCACAGCGACACGACGATGGACGAGACCCCCAGACAGAACAGTAAGTAACGCTAGCATCGCTCACCTGCCCTGAGCGGCCGGTACTTGGGCTCACTGAAGCGATCCCACAGCGACACTACTATGGACGAGACCCCCAGACAGAACAGTAAGTAACGCTAGCATCGCTCACCTGCCCTGAGCGGCCGGTACTTGGGCTCACTGAAGCGATCCCACAGCGACACTACGATGGACGAGACCCCCAGACAGAACAGTGAGTAACGCTAGCATCGCTCACCTGCCCTGAGCGGCCGGTACTTGGGCTCACTGAAGCGATCCCACAGCGACACTACGATGGACGAGACCCCCAGACAGAACAGTAAGTAACGCTAGTATCGCTCACCTGCCCTGAGCGGCCGGTACTTGGGCTCACTGAAGCGATCCCACAGCGACACTACGATGGACGAGACCCCCAGACAGAACAGTAAGTAACGCTAGTATCGCTCACCTGCCCTGAGCGGCCGGTACTTGGGCTCACTGAAGCGATCCCACAGCGACACTACGATGGACGAGACCCCCAGACAGAACAGTAAGTAACGCTAGCATCGCTCACCTGCCCTGAGCGGCCGGTACTTGGGCTCACTGAAGCGATCCCACAGCGACACTACGATGGACGAGACCCCCAGACAGAACAGTAAGTAACGCTAGTATCGCTCACCTGCCCTGAGCGGCCGGTACTTGGGCTCACTGAAGCGATCCCACAGCGACACTACGATGGACGAGACCCCCAGACAGAACAGTAAGTAACGCTGGCATCGCTCACCTGCCCTGAGCGGCCGGTACTTGGGCTCACTGAAGCGATCCCACAGCGACACTACTATGGACGAGACCCCCAGACAGAACAGTAAGTAACGCTAGCATCGCTCACCTGCCCTGAGCGGCCGGTACTTGGGCTCACTGAAGCGATCCCACAGCGACACTACTATGGACGAGACCCCCAGACAGAACAGTAAGTAACGCTAGCATCGCTCACCTGCCCTGAGCGGCCGGTACTTGGGCTCACTGAAGCGATCCCACAGCGACACTACTATGGACGAGACCCCCAGACAGAACAGTAAGTAACGCTAGCATCGCTCACCTGCCCTGAGCGGCCGGTACTTGGGCTCACTGAAGCGATCCCACAGCGACACTACGATGGACGAGACCCCCAGACAGAACAGTAAGTAACGCTGGTATCGCTCACCTGCCCTGAGCGGCCGGTACTTGGGCTCACTGAAGCGATCCCACAGCGACACGACGATGGACGAGACCCCCAGACAGAACAGTAAGTAACGCTAGTATCGCTCACCTGCCCTGAGCGGCCGGTACTTGGGCTCACTGAAGCGATCCCACAGCGACACTACGATGGACGAGACCCCCAGACAGAACAGTAAGTAACGCTAGCAACGCTCACCTGCCCTGAGCGGCCGGTACTTGGGCTCACTGAAGCGATCCCACAGCGACACGACGATGGACGAGACCCCCAGACAGAACAGTAAGTAACGCTAGTATCGCTCACCTGCCCTGAGCGGCCGGTACTTGGGCTCACTGAAGCGATCCCACAGCGACACTACTATGGACGAGACCCCCAGACAGAACAGTAAGTAACGCTAGCAACGCTCACCTGCCCTGAGCGGCCGGTACTTGGGCTCACTGAAGCGATCCCACAGCGACACTACGATGGACGAGACCCCCAGACAGAACAGTAAGTAACGCTAGCATCGCTCACCTGCCCTGAGCGGCCGGTACTTGGGCTCACTGAAGCGATCCCACAGCGACACTACGATGGACGAGACCCCCACACAGAACAGTAAGTAACGCTAGTATCGCTCACCTGCCCTGAGCGGCCGGTACTTGGGCTCACTGAAGCGATCCCACAGCGACACTACTATGGACGAGACCCCCAGACAGAACAGTAAGTAACGCTAGCATCGCTCACCTGCCCTGAGCGGCCGGTACTTGGGCTCACTGAAGCGATCCCACAGCGACACTACTATGGACGAGACCCCCAGACAGAACAGTAAGTAACGCTAGCATCGCTCACCTGCCCTGAGCGGCCGGTACTTGGGCTCGCTGAAGCGATCCCACAGCGACACTACTATGGACGAGACCCCCAGACAGAACAGTAAGTAACGCTAGCATCGCTCACCTGCCCTGAGCGGCCGGTACTTGGGCTCACTGAAGCGATCCCACAGCGACACTACGATGGACGAGACCCCCAGACAGAACAGTAAGTAACGCTAGCATCGCTCACCTGCCCTGAGCGGCCGGTACTTGGGCTCACTGAAGCGATCCCACAGCGACACTACTATGGACGAGACCCCCAGACAGAACAGTAAGTAACGCTAGCATCGCTCACCTGCCCTGAGCGGCCGGTACTTGGGCTCACTGAAGCGGTCCCACAGCGACACTACTATGGACGAGACCCCCAGACAGAACAGTAAGTAACGCTAGCATCGCTCACCTGCCCTGAGCGGCCGGTACTTGGGCTCACTGAAGCGATCCCACAGCGACACTACTATGGACGAGACCCCCAGACAGAACAGTAAGTAACGCTAGTATCGCTCACCTGCCCTGAGCGGCCGGTACTTGGGCTCACTGAAGCGATCCCACAGCGACACTACTATGGACGAGACCCCCAGACAGAACAGTAAGTAACGCTGGCATCGCTCACCTGCCCTGAGCGGCCGGTACTTGGGCTCACTGAAGCGATCCCACAGCGACACTACTATGGACGAGACCCCCAGACAGAACAGTAAGTAACGCTGGCATCGCTCACCTGCCCTGAGCGGCCGGTACTTGGGCTCACTGAAGCGATCCCACAGCGACACTACTATGGACGAGACCCCCAGACAGAACAGTAAGTAACGCTAGCATCGCTCACCTGCCCTGAGCGGCCGGTACTTGGGCTCGCTGAAGCGATCCCACAGCGACACTACTATGGACGAGACCCCCAGACAGAACAGTAAGTAACGCTAGCATCGCTCACCTGCCCTGAGCGGCCGGTACTTGGGCTCGCTGAAGCGGTCCCACAGCGACACTACTATGGACGAGACGCCCAGACAGAACAGTAAGTAACGCTGGCATCGCTCACCTGCCCTGAGCGGCCGGTACTTGGGCTCACTGAAGCGATCCCACAGCGACACTACGATGGACGAGACCCCCAGACAGAACAGTAAGTAACGCTAGTATCGCTCACCTGCCCTGAGCGGCCGGTACTTGGGCTCACTGAAGCGATCCCACAGCGACACTACTATGGACGAGACCCCCAGACAGAACAGTAAGTAACGCTGGCATCGCTCACCTGCCCTGAGCGGCCGGTACTTGGGCTCACTGAAGCGATCCCACAGCGACACTACTATGGACGAGACCCCCAGACAGAACAGTAAGTAACGCTAGCATCGCTCACCTGCCCTGAGCGGCCGGTACTTGGGCTCGCTGAAGCGATCCCACAGCGACACTACTATGGACGAGACCCCCAGACAGAACAGTAAGTAACGCTAGCATCGCTCACCTGCCCTGAGCGGCCGGTACTTGGGCTCGCTGAAGCGGTCCCACAGCGACACTACTATGGACGAGACGCCCAGACAGAACAGTAAGTAACGCTGGCATCGCTCACCTGCCCTGAGCGGCCGGTACTTGGGCTCACTGAAGCGATCCCACAGCGACACTACGATGGACGAGACCCCCAGACAGAACAGTAAGTAACGCTAGTATCGCTCACCTGCCCTGAGCGGCCGGTACTTGGGCTCACTGAAGCGATCCCACAGCGACACGACGATGGACGAGACCCCCAGACAGAACAGTAAGTAACGCTAGTATCGCTCACCTGCCCTGAGCGGCCGGTACTTGGGCTCACTGAAGCGATCCCACAGCGACACGACGATGGACGAGACCCCCAGACAGAACAGTAAGTAACGCTAGCATCGCTCACCTGCCCTGAGCGGCCGGTACTTGGGCTCACTGAAGCGATCCCACAGCGACACTACGATGGACGAGACCCCCAGACAGAACAGTAAGTAACGCTAGCATCGCTCACCTGCCCTGAGCGGCCGGTACTTGGGCTCACTGAAGCGATCCCACAGCGACACTACGATGGACGAGACCCCCAGACAGAACAGTAAGTAACGCTAGTATCGCTCACCTGCCCTGAGCGGCCGGTACTTGGGCTCACTGAAGCGGTCCCACAGCGACACTACGATGGACGAGACCCCCAGACAGAACAGTAAGTAACGCTAGCATCGCTCACCTGCCCTGAGCGGCCGGTACTTGGGCTCACTGAAGCGATCCCACAGCGACACTACGATGGACGAGACCCCCAGACAGAACAGTAAGTAACGCTAGCATCGCTCACCTGCCCTGAGCGGCCGGTACTTGGGCTCACTGAAGCGATCCCACAGCGACACTACGATGGACGAGACCCCCAGACAGAACAGTAAGTAACGCTAGCATCGCTCACCTGCCCTGAGCGGCCGGTACTTGGGCTCACTGAAGCGATCCCACAGCGACACTACGATAGACGAGACCCCCAGACAGAACAGTAAGTAACGCTAGCATCGCTCACCTGCCCTGAGCGGCCGGTACTTGGGCTCACTGAAGCGATCCCACAGCGACACTACTATGGACGAGACCCCCAGACAGAACAGTAAGTAACGCTAGCATCGCTCACCTGCCCTGAGCGGCCGGTACTTGGGCTCACTGAAGCAGTCCCACAGCGACACTACTATGGACGAGACCCCCAGACAGAACAGTAAGTAACGCTAGTATCGCTCACCTGCCCTGAGCGGCCGGTACTTGGGCTCACTGAAGCGATCCCACAGCGACACTACGATGGACGAGACCCCCAGACAGAACAGTAAGTAACGCTAGCATCGCTCACCTGCCCTGAGCGGCCGGTACTTGGGCTCACTGAAGCGATCCCACAGCGACACTACGATGGACGAGACCCCCAGACAGAACAGTAAGTAACGCTAGCATCGCTCACCTGCCCTGAGCGGCCGGTACTTGGGCTCACTGAAGCGGTCCCACAGCGACACGACGATGGACGAGACGCCCAGACAGATGACGACGCTAAGGTAGATCAGTTTGGGCTGGAAGTCGCAGTAGAAGCCGTAGTAGAGCCACGGCACGAAGGAGCCCATGATGAGCAGCGCGATGCCGCAGTAGTCCAGTCTGGGGAGCGGACAACAAACCAATTATTAGTTGTACCGATTTTTCGAAAAGTTCAATTTGGAAAAGTTCCGTAAATTTTTTCGAGGTAGGAAGAAATGTTTTTACTCTGTCCATCTAGATTCCTTCATATAAAAGTGGGTTTTTTTCATTTTAACAAAATATTACTAATAACTTGACATTCCAAAATTGTGAGTTTGGATTGTTAAATTCTGTGAATTGCAGGCAAGCCATAATCACTTTCAGTTTATATTATTATATTTTACCGGGATGGTGTCAATGTCTAGATGCCTAGACAAAATACATAGGCCTACAAACTTATCCCATGTAAAATTAATTTTTTAACGTAATGGGAATTTTCAAGAAAAATAGGTCGGAAAATATCCAAACAGCCCTAATCATTTGACATTTTGCAATAAGTGACAGTGAGTGCATATAAAATACTAGACAGACCTTCACCTAAAAACACAAGGAAATATCTAGAAGTAAATATTCACATTTTTATCGCGACGACCCACAACTTATGACTAGAATCTTAGATAAATAAAGCAATGCGTTTTATTATTAAATGTAGAAAAACAGTTCCAATACGAGTGATGTTATTAACACTAAATTGGCTCTCGGTTGTAGATAATATAATATTATGTTACTGGCTATGGTGCTTATGTTTAAAATAATGAAGGGCTTGTAGCCTAGTTATCTAGCGGATAAGTTTGACTATGTTAATATGGTACACACTATAGGTACAAGAAGTGCAATCAACAGAAATGTGTATTTGACTAATTGTAATTCGAATAAATTGTGTAAATCAATTTTTTATTTAGGATTAAGCCAGTATAATCTGTTACCAATAGAAATTAAGGAAATTAATAGTGTTGGTTTGTTTAAAATTAAATGTAGGGAGTGGACGGTGAAGAACAAATAAATGTATGTAGAATGCCAAAATAGCTGTTAAGCTAATAAATAAAGTACATTACATTACAGGATTGGTTTCGGTCGATTACAAAGAAAGACGATCCACTCACTTGCTAAACAGCTTGCCGACGCACTCAGAGTGGCAGTGGACAGTGTGGAACGCAAACGACATCCCCAGACAGATGATGGCGCCGGCAAAGAACGCGGCAAAGACTAGTTTCTCCTGTAGTTGGATCTCGAACGACGGGCGGGTCAGGAAGTACGTCGCCACGCCGATGAAAGCAGCACAGCCTGAAACCAGAGCGAGGAGAACGTGTACGTCAGGAGAGACGGGGATCAAAATAAAGGCAGCCCAAAAAAGGGATGGGAAAAAGCAATGTATAAACCCATAAACTAATCGTGTTTAAAAGTTTAAAGCCCCCCCCGAAAAAAAGAATTCTGATTACGAAAACACATCTATTATTCTCAAAAACCTTATTGTTTTATTAAGAATAGAATTTCACTCACTCAGATGACAGAGCTCGTAAAAGTAGTCCCAATCTAACACTTCATAAATGATTCCTTCTCCTTCTCCAACACAGCTGCAAAGAAGACACTTGAATCTTGCTGATATTTGTAGCTGTGATGAGTTGAGTGTCATTTACACTCCATTTAGGATAGAATGTGTGTGTGCGCCCCCCCCCCCCCCCCCCCCCTCAACGCAGATGCTAATCCAATGAAAACATTTTGAATGTAAACAATACAAGTTTATGGACTAAAGTCAAAAACACAATTCTTATGGATTTCATTTGCATTCATTATTTTAAACTTGACTAACAGTTGCTAGCCCTGTGACTGATCTAATAATATCCAACCCACCACTACATGTTTAACCTCGCCATCCCTACTCTGCTTGCCAACCTAAGAAGCACCCTGCCAATCACTACACACAAAGGGCGACTTAGCTATAGCCTCCCTTGTTGACAGTTGTAAATGTCAATCTTGTTCAAATGCAAGCAGCAGAAACACAACAGGAGGGAAAAACAGTTACAAAAAGGGGACCTTCCCCTATATACAGGGAGCGATACTCGTTCGCAGTCGAGTCGAGGCGACATTCTTCACGTTCAGCTGTCGGTACCCGGCTGAGAAGGTGAGTGCTTTGCTGAATAATGGGGATGATTGACATATATGATCTCTACAATACCATCGCCTTCCTTTGAGGTTGTGATTGGCAGGGTGCTTCTTAGGTTGGAACGCAGAATAGGTCCAGTTTCACCCACTTTTTTAACTCCAATTAGTTGGTAAGCGGAGATTCTCTATGAACTAAGTAGGCCTACTAACATGGCGACTGTAATGTAATGTTTAATGAATGTTTGTTACCACACCGAGCTTGGTGAGTAGGTGGCTCGTTGGTCCAGTGGTCAGCATCCCTGCTTTCAATGCAGAAGGTCCCGGGTTCAAATCCCGCTTCAGGCAGAAGTTTTTTAACTTCTAATGTGGATTCAATTCCATTACTTCTTGGCTTAGGAATAAATAAACAGCGACTTTGAAGCCGTCCTAGCAACGAAGCACTCAATAAATTCAAAGCTGTTCTGAATCGGCCTCGTTGATTCTGGCATTTGTCCGCAGGTGTTCGCACTGTCCAATCACCGATTCATATGTTTCGTATTTAAAATATCGATCTTTGATTGGTTATCGCTTACTCGTCGATGGTGTTCGGAGCCTACAGGGTTGGTTTAGTCGCTTTAAATTAAAGTCCCCGACTGCAAATCAGTTTAGTTACTGAGTGAGTAGACTCTAAATGTGATTTTTTTTTTTTTGTAAATTTGTTGTCCAATGCTAGCTAGGCCTATGTCTGTTTACCGCAGTCTGTTTTCAAGTTAACTAATAACGTCTACATTACGTACGTACCTAGCAGGTGGGTCCATATATTGCCCGTCTCCGTGTGTATGCGGAAGATGCTCTTGAAGCAGGCGTAGAAGCTCGGCAGCGGGGGACGGTGGCCGGCGTGGAGGTAGTCGTTGTCCTGGAGCCACCGCGGCAGGTTGCGGAAGTGGCAGACCTTCCACGACGCCTCCCACACCTTGCGGACAAACTCCTCCGCCTGCTCGGCAGCGTTGTGCGCCAGCGCGCCCAGGTCTATCTCGTCGGACAGGACGCCGGCCTTGAGCACCTCCGTCATCTACACACACACACACAGTTATTTAAATTCCCAAAAAATAATTAAAATTTAATTACATTTTTTTTTTATTTAAAAATTCTAAATTGCAAAATCTTGTATTTGCAAGTACATCAACATCACAACATCCATTTGTAGAACCCGAGAAGGTATTGGATTACACAACTCCAGTCCACATTTGCGACCAACCTGTTAAAAAATAATAAACACCGTTTTGAAGAGGTTTTTCGCGTCGCGTGTACATATACATTCTAAATAATAAATTTAGTTTCAACTCCCAAATAAATCACTTTATAGTTTTCAACGAAAGTGATTTATTTGCTTAATTCTAATGTACGTTAATTATTGTTTATCAGGTTTGTCCCATATGTACTTACACTCATATGTAGATATGACATTCCTACACAAGTACAAACATATTTATAATAATCTTAATATCAGTTTAAAAGAGCAGGTATTATGAACAGCTCTAATAAGTGTTAGATATTAGTTATTTTTTGGTAATTTAGTATTTTAATATTTTTTGAGTAATATAAGGTAGTATATTTTTTAGTATTTTCTTAGTATTTAAATTGATTTTAGTAAGGTTGGCAGCAGAAGCTTTAGATTGGCAAGAGTGGAATTGGAGCGAGAGAGTTAGTGTGTGTGAGCAGTGTTGGCTGGTGGAGTGTTGGAGCTAGGGAATATATCGTGGTAGAGAGAGGAGGTCGAGTTGTTGAGGAAACGAGGAAGAGTTAATCGAGCAGTTTTGTGAGGAAGAAGATCGTGTGTGATAGTGAGAACGAGGAGTGCGGACTGTGGAGAGTTACAGAGAGTAGTTGGCCTAGTAGAGCATGGAGAAGTGTAGTAGGCCTAGGCCTAGGAGTTTGGAGAGTTGTAAAGTGCATTAAACCATTATCAGAACATTGTGTGTGCATTGAGAAGTATACTTACTCTTACATAAGGAAGTTCATTGGAGCTAATAAGTTAATAGCTTCGTACTAACTTTTGTATTAGCTGCTCGTAATACCAGCCCATTTTTTTTTTTTAATTTGGTTTAAGATTGCTTTAACCAGTTGTGCTACTGAGATATTGTTTTGCAAGTTAAAATTAAGTAACCAAGAAATTAATAATCAAAAGTAATTAGTCGATCAGAAACATGATAACTACTAGCCTACCGAACGCTGTTAAGACGAATTATTATTTTTATTCAATTATTTTTTCTTGTTCGTGATTTTTATTTTATATACTAGTACAATAGTTTGTTTTGCTTTTGTTGTTATTCTTATTTATGACTTCATTATTATTAATTATATGCATAGGCTAGTTTTATTTAAGGTCTTCCTTTGTAAATTGGTTTTTATAACTGAATAGGATAGACATTAAATAAATAAATAAATAAATAAATAAATAAATAAACGAGTGAATGAATGAATGAATAAATACATCAATAAATAAATAAATAATTAAATAAATATATATATAAATAAATAAATAAATAAAAAATAAATAATAAATAAATAATAAATAAATAATAAATAAATAAATAAATAAATAAATAAATAAATAAATAAATAAATAAATAAATAAATAAATAAATAAATAAATAAATAAATAAATAAATAAATAAATAAATAAATAAATAAATAAATAAATAAATAAATAAATAAATAAATAAATAAATAAATAAATAAATAAGTAAATAAATAAACCCTGTAACTCACCTGGCAGTCCAGCAGGTGTTCGTCCTCGGGCGTGCTGGGCAGCGGGCAGCCCACTCCGTCGTCCTCTTCGGCCAGAACGCTCGCGTCGTCGCCGAGCAGCTCCCGCAGGCTGGGAACGCCCGACGCCAGCGACTCCCGGTCGGGGTCCCAGGCGTTCCCGCGGCGACGCAGACCCAGACCCACCGGGTCGTCCAGCGTCTCGATGGCGTCCTCGTAGTCACTCATGGCGGAGCAGAGCTGCGGAGGAGAGTAACACAATTAATCTAATATTTCAAATATTTCAATAATCTTTCACAATAGACCATTATAAAAATGATCCAGGTATCTATTCTTGTTCCTCGCACGGCCCCCTAAATCGTTACAAAAAAAAAAACGTAGAACAATCAAACATGAGCTGTCAAAATGCTATATCAAGGTTCATTGATGGACACAAGATCTTCATCTCATCAACCTTGATTTCACATTTCTAATTGTTGTGTATTGTTGTTCTTGAAGATTTAGAGGACCGTGGGGAGAAACAAGAATTGATACCAGGATCATTTTAAAATGGTCTATCCAATTAAACTATCACTAAAAAAATGTTATCTATAAATAAAGGCTGGTCCACACAGATTTTTAAGACATACGATTTAAGGTTTAACGCGTAGTCGTAAAGTTGGATCATAGGAAACACGTACTGGCGTTCACACAAAGTTTTAGTTTTAAGACGTTGTTTTCATTGTTGTTTTTAAAACAACGTCTTAAAACCTTATGCATTATGTCTTCAAAATCTGTGGGGACCAGCCTTAACCTATACAAAAACTTATTACCCAAAAAAATGATTTTATTAACAAAACTAACATTTTCAAACAACTAACGTACAAATTTTACTGAATAGGGAACACGCGTATGAAAATTTTAATCGATTTTTAAATACTTTGTCTCTCATTTAATAATTTTGTATCTTTGAATTTTGAAAAACGGATCAGCCAATGCCTCAAAATAATTGGTTTAGTAACGATAAATAAAAGGGCGCGAAAAACGAGCCGCCGCCATGTACAGTGGATTTGACGTCATGGTTTGTGTCTGTGTACGCTCAACGCCCCAGCTATTGGTCTGTTACGCCACGTCTACTGAATCATTGCTCCACAGCCACCTGTACACATTTCAGATCCCCGGGTTTAAACTTCAATAAATGTGACCACAATAAAGACATTTAAAAATTTCTTTTTTACTTAGGACTTGCATTAAGTTAATATACTTTTTGTATCTGATACTATTAAACTAAGTGTTAGGTTTAACAAAAAAAATCGTACGCGTGTTGCCTATTGCACAGTGACTTCTCAGTGTAAATGAGATGCTTAACTTATCAAGCTCTGAATTGAACTTTCCAGTACACCTTCCGGTACACCTACTATGTTACGACTTATCTCATCTTAAGTAAAAAAAATTAAAAGAAAGTTTAAAATAATTGAATTAAAAAATTTTGTTTTTAACATTTTTTTTATAGTGTGTAAGAAACCTAAAAATAGTAGGCCCGCAAGAAATTTTATTTAAACAAAATAAGAAAGACAATTCCAAAAGTTTCAAAAGAATTAAGAAAAATTGCAAACATTAAAATTAGCTAAAATAGGCTGTGTATTTTGATCTGTAGGCCTATAGCCTAATTATTATAATAATCTAAATTGATATAAGGCGTACAGGCAGAACGGTATAAAATAAAAATGAAATATTACTTGTGAGGGGGTTCAACAGCCAACTTTACTCACACATTGTATATTTGTGTCATTGCATGATAGGGCCTACTTGTATCACACTTAGAGCACGAGCGGTTGCGCTTCCTACAGAACTGTACGTGTCCTATCTAGCTTGGCTTATGCATTGCATGACGAGGGGATGTAGTCTAGTGTTGTAAGGGGGTTTAACAGCTAACTTCACTCTCACACATTGTATATTTTTGTCACTGCATGATACTTGTATCACAATTTGAACTGCACGAGCGGTTGCGCTTCCTACAGAACTGTACGTGTCCTATCTAGCTTGGCTTATGCATTGCATGACGAGGGGATGTAGGCCTAGTGTTGTGAGGGGGTTTAACAGCTTACTTTACTCTCACACATTGTATATTTGTGTCATTGCATGATACTTGTATCACAATTTGAACTGCACGAGCCGTTACGCTTCCTACAGAACTGTACGTGTCCTATCTAGCTTGGCTTATGCATTGCATGACGAGGGGATCTAGGCCTAGTCTAGTGTTGTGATTAATGATTATTTTTAAAAAGAAAATAGGATTAAGAAAGAAATTTAAAAAAAAAAATGTTCGTTTTGCTATTTTGAGATAGTCTCCAAAAAGTATTAAAAAGGTGATACGTTTGGAGAAAATTAGACAATTCGGGATATTATTGATTACAAGTGTAATTTCATTCAAATATCAAAGACAACTAATTTTGCATCTCTTTTTTTAACATAGCTTAACATCATCTAGCTACCATGCATCATTGCAAAATTTGGACATTGAACGTCCTTTTAAAAATACGAACAAACAGAAGACTTGGAGTTGTCACGCGTATTTCAAGCTATTTGTGTCCAACCTAATGCAAGTGCGTAGTAAATTCACAACAAAACAACAGCAAGTATAATTACAAATAGTACATTCAAAGGTCGACAACCTGTGTCCAACTGTTGCAAGTAGACAAGTGTCGCCACTACTAGAGTTTGCCCAACGTAAATATTCTCATGCTTACGACATAGACATCCATTGTTATACTGGTCGCTGTTAAATGGCATAAAATGCTGTATGGGTCCAATTCATAAATAAATAGCCGAGTCTATTGGTACCACCTTAATTGTCTACTCCTCTAGTTCCTACCATCTAGTTGAAACAGGTCAATTCGGGATAATTTACGCCCTTCCGTTGGTTACCTGGAATGGCGGGCGCGTGGCCAAACAGGCGTACGTGCAATCAACTCCTCGGCGGAAGACTGTGTTTACGAACGCGTGAAAGAACGCCAGGAATCTGTTGGATTAACGTCCGTGAACGTAGTAGATAAGGATCTGAGGTCGGTAAGCGAATACTTACGTTGGAGCTAGTAATGTGCGGTGACAACAGGCCAGACACTACAATTACTACTAAGCTTACATAAGCAGCCCAGGAATTTGCTAAGCTATCCAGTGTCTTTTACTAAGAGATAAGAAGGTTGAGGTTCACTTGCTTTGCTAACGTTTACACAATGCACTTACAGGAAGTTGGTTTAAAAATTCAAGGTTAAAACGATAAAACAAAATATGTAAGATTGCCGACCAAGCATAACGATAACTGATAACTGCCAAGCAGAAAGTAAGTACACAAGCACTGGTATGACATAGTGTTAGTTTGGATATCTATGATCCTTCTAAATTATCAAAACTTCATGAATTCCAAACATCTAATTTGTCAGCAGACCCCCCCGTCCTCTCCACCCCCCACTAAAAAACAAAGCAAGCACATACCTTTTTTGCTGCAAGTGACAAGGAATTGGAAGGTTGAGGACTCAAACTAACAGAATTCGCCTGTAAAGTTACCTATAATAGCGTTAGCAGCACGGGTGATGTCAGCTATAACGAGGATACTCAACATAGCCACTATAGTGAAATAAACAGTTTTCATCAAATATTTTAAAATCTAAGAAGCCATTACTCTTGAAATCTATTTAAATATAGAAGCATGTATGGTACTGGTTTTGAAGACATAACCCGTTCATATACGATACGTATTTATAGATTAGGATTATTTCACAAATATAACATGGTACTTGTACAATGTAATTGTGTAGCACGGTAACTATCCATAGTCTGCACCAAAAACTAAACACTTAGTACTAAACTAATAATATCAATCACAATTTAAATTTTATAATAATAGCTACAAATGTGCAATTTAATTAAAGTAGGCATCTAGCTAGGCCTATATATGAAGATTCTTTTTTTGCCTTTCTGTCTGCACCGGAAATAATGCCCGTCCCCTCTATAGTACTTTCGCCAATTTTGACTTCATAATCAAATTAGGCCTTAACAATAAATAATATTTTAATAAGTAGGCCTACTAATGAAAAAAAAAACTTATACGAGTTGATTGTCTTAAATTGCAGAGTAGGGTATGTTAGACTTGAGCCAATTAGAAATCAATTTCATTTCTACCTCGCAGTTCATTAGCCTACTAGTCTAGACCTCCCGTAACAAAAGTTGAATATATTCTTACCGCAATGTTCAATAGGTAGGTAGGCCTACCGCACGCCTACAATATTTATTTTCACTATTTTAACTTTTTAAGTTTTAACTGAATTTCACAATGTACAAGGAAAAGGAATGGTTTGCAAAGAAGCAACTGAAAAGCCTACAGAAATGAAATTGCGTGTTTTATGGAGAAGAACACAGCGGCAAGTACCAAGTAAATGAATAATAAAATATGTTTATGTATTATTTATGAGCCATCATGTGTCAGCATAATAATAAGTTGTTTCACAATAAAAGAGCAGGAAAGGGAAAACACACTTTGTAAGCCACTTTACAGAAATTCAAGTACTAGGTACTGTACCTAGGGCTGATACGCACTTTTGATTGAATAAGAACACATGTTAAGTTGCTGTTCATAGATAAATATAGGTACTAATCTTGTTTAGATAGCTTATCTATTATCAGTATCACCGACATTGAAAACTGGCAAGACTTCACTTGAATGCAGTTTTTCCCCCACTGCAACCTAGGCCTACATCATTATTCCTTATGATTATACAACGTATGACGTAACGTAATTGTGCAACTTAGGTACGTTTCAAAACAGAACAGTAGGCCTACTTACTAAATGGTCTGTCACCTACAAATTTATGTACAATTATTATAGCCTATAGGCCTACCTAGTATTTTGTAGGCCTACCTAACAGTTTAAACTTATATAAATAACTTTTACAACTGTGTGCATCTGCCTAAAGGAAATGAAAGTTAAATTAGACATAGACTTATAGTATTAAGTTTAAGTAGGACTAGATTTTATATTCCTACATTTTACAGGCAGATGTTCTTTTTAATTACTACTTTCAGACTTTACTCATGTGCCTCACACAAGCCTTCAAACCAAACATACTACATGTTAATAGTGTAGTATGTTTAACCTTGAATCTACTCATGTAAGGGCGCGTTTACATAACTGACTAGGCCCTAGTGTTTATTGACCAACAGCCGTGATTAAGCCACGAGCTTCTTTCATTGGCTACGATTGAGAATACTGCTCTCCGATTGGCTGTGACTAAGGTTTGTCTTGACTTGACTAAGAAGTTGAACATATCTCAACTCCTTGGTCAAGTCCTTAGTCACAGCCAATCAGCACGCAGTATTCCCACTGTCGGCCAATGAGAGAAGCCTGTTGCTTAATCACGGGTGTTAGTCAGTAATCACTAGTCAGTTATATAAACTAACTAAGTTCAATGAGAACTAAGTCTCAACTCTTTATATTCCTATAGTCTGCAAATGTCAAAAGTCTGTCAATCCTACTCGACCCAAGCACGTTAAACAACCTAGACCTTCCATGCCACTACAAGTCTTTGGTGGGCCGGGAAAACAAACCTTTGTAGACTACACCTACTGTATTTTTCTACTTTCTGCTTTCTACAGTCGCCAAAAAGGACCACGCGTCACGTTCCATAGGCCTACGCTGCACTGCATCATTCTGAAGTTAAGGCTAGATGAATGCAAGGCACACTTGTTAAGTTGCACAATGCTGCCTTGCCACTAGAAGAAGTTGTAGCAGGGTCTTTGGACCGAGAACACAACCTCTAGTCTACACCTACCGTGTTTTAGCTCTGTACAGTCGGCAAAAAGGAATACGCGTCACGTTCTATAAGCCTACTCTGCACTGTAGCTAAGGCTAGACGCACGCAAGGCACACACGTTAAGTTGCACAATCCTGCCTTGCCACTAGAAGAAGTTCTAGCAGTGTCTTTGGACTGAGAACACACCCCCACCTACTGTGTTTTAGCTCTATACAGTTGGCAAAAAGGAATACGCGTCAGGTTCTAGAAGCCTACTATGCACTGTAGCCAAGGCTAGACGCATGCAAGGCACACATGTAAGTTAAGTTGCACAATCTTGCCTTGCCACTATAAGAAGTTTTAGCAGGGTCTTTGGACTGAGAACACAACCTCTAGTCTACACCTACCGTGTTTTAGCTCTGTACAGTCGGCAAAAAGGAATACGCGTCACGTTCTATAAGCCTACTCTGCACTGTAGCTAAGGCTAGACGCACGCAAGGCACACACGTTAAGTTGCACAATCCTGCCTTGCCACTAGAAGAAGTTCTAGCAGGGTCTTTGCACCGAGAACACAACCTCTAGTCCACACCTACCATGTTTTAGCTCTGTACAGTCGGCAAAAAGGAATGTACGCGTCAGGTTCTATAAGCCTACTCTGCACTGTGGCTAAGGCTAGATGCACGCAAGGCACACATGTAAGTTAAGTTGCACAACTTGCCTTGCCACTAGAAGAAGTTCTAGCAGGGTCTTTGGACCGAGAACACAACCTCTAGTCTACACCTACCGTGTTTTAGCTCTGTACAGTTGGCAAAAAGGAATACGCGTCACGTTCTATAAGCCTACTCTGCGCTGTGGCTAAGGCTAGACGCACGCAAGGCACACATGTAAGTTAAGTTAAGTTGCACAATCTTGCCTTGCCACTAGACTAGAAGTTCTAGTAGAGTCCTCGGTCAAAGGTCGAACTACACGAGGGCACCACTCGGCTTTGCTTCCTCGGCGCGTTCGTTGATAAGAAGCGGTTGCCAAAGAAGATGTCACAATCACGATGGAGTTTTTTTGATGGAAACTAAAAAAAATTAATGAATATTATTGATATGATGGAAATATGAAGTTCTAGATGTATCTAAGCAGAGGATAATAGCAAGGTTCCGAGTAGACATGGGAGAAAACGGTACATCAATGCTTGCAAATAGTTTGTTTTGAGTCTAGCTAATTAGCTATTTGATGGGTTCATTGGCCAAAGTACATTTAAAAGAAAAACCAAAAAAGTAATGACTAGGTACTGAGTAGTATGATGGATTATCATTTTCAAGTTCATCTATTCCATTGCTCGATACTGAAAGATGAAATGGGCTGGGGGAAGAGGTGGTGAGCCAGGAGAAGGCTAAGGGGTTTATGGAAAGGCTGAAGGCAGAATGGGAAGGGGAGGTGAGAGGAGGAGATGAAATGAAGAAGAAATGATGGTGAGAAGCCAAGGAGTTACAAAGAGGAATAGGAAGAGGAAGGGGACTGGAGCGAAGGAAGTGGAAGGAGTGAAGGAAGAAAAAGGAAAAGAAGGAAGAAATGGAATGGAAACCTGCCACCGGTTCATAGTGACCAACAGCAGAGCAGTAACAACAACAAGCACAATGAAGGAATGCCAGGAGGGCTGGACAGGAAGGAGCAGGAGGCTTGTCTCTATTGGTTGGCGAGACGCATGATGACATAAATGTGTCAATGTGGGCATAAGAGAAGAAGAAGAAGAGAAGAGAGTTTAAAATTAAATTAACCATTGAATTCAAAACATTAGGCATATTATTATTAGGAAGCCTGTCTCCACTGGAAAACCAGAAAATGCATGATGGACCAGTAGGCCTAAGCCAAAAATGCAGGCATAGCAAAAGAAGAAGACAACACACATATACAACATTAGTTACAACTGCACAGTTCAGACTCTTGGCAGAACATGAACTAGCCCTACTTGGAAAGCACCTAAATCAGATAGTGATCGCCGATAACAGCACTTGCAGCGTTGAAGAACAAAACTGGGATCACTACGTGATGCCCCATCTTAACGACGAAGTAGATTTCTTACCACTTGGCATGAGGACATGAATATGAGATGAAAAAGAGAAAAAGTCCTCTCCCGATGATGATGATATGATATTTGGGTTTTACGTCCCATATTTTCGGGACTTCGCTAATCGAGACGATGAGTGGGTGAAATATAAAGATGAAATCGGGGGGTGTTTGGATGATAGGGGCAAGTAGGAGGGTGGGGCAGAAAAGGAAAGAAGAGGCAAAGGGAGAGGGGAGGCAATTGGCAAACCAGAAAATGTAGATTGGGCCACTGGGAAGATAGAAAAAAATGGCACGAACTGGTGGGAAGGACATCTTTTAATGGGTAACTTTGATGTTAATGCTTGAATGTGTACATTCACAAAAAGCGGTGGTTAGTCACCCCCTGAGCCACATTGTGTTGGAAATAGAAAATAGAGGTAAATGCAACAGCTTGTCAACCATTTTATTATCAAACCATTTTTAATTTCGGTAGCCTATTTAAATGGTTCAGCGATAAAATGGTAGCCAACAACTTGATAATTTTCAAACTCTCGTGCTAAGTTCTAAGAATCAGAAGCTACAAACAGTTTCAGCTAAAATTATTTTTTAAATTATTTTACTGGTGTTTATAAATTAACTTCAAGCTGCAAGTTAAAGGCATCTACAAATTTAAGAACAATGAGGTAACAATTCATTGCTCATCATGAATATCAATTGGCCTAAGTTTCCAACTGACAGCTGCTGAGTCTAAGGCATAACTTCACAAGTCTATAACAATAAAAAATCATCCTTCTAGGCCTAGGCTTACTTGTAAGTGAAATGCCAAAGTAGATGCAGTATGGATAGGGCTACGATCCACGTTAATTCAAGCAGAACCTCATTCAAGTTTGCATGTAAGCCTACCAATAAATGAACCACTTCTTAAGTTTCTTAGTCTATAGGCCTTAGCCTAATGATTGTAAGCAGCCTAACCCAAAGCCGTATCTTTCTATTAGTAATTCTGTTGTTCCATTATAAACAAGATCAAACATCAGTAGTCAGCCATGGTTATCATCATGAACTTGCTTCAACTGCCTAGGCCTGCAACATTTCTATTTTATGGGCTAGGCCTATGCATCTAATAGGGCTAACACAAAACTCGTCATCTTTACACCTAGAGAAAGTCTAGATAGGCCTACAACTAGCATTGGAAGCAAAGGTCTAGGCCTAGCCTAGGCCTGCCTAGGACTAGAAACCTAAGCTAGGCCTAGGGCCCCTATGCCCTGGACCATAGAGGGCTAGACCTAAATAGAGCTAGGGTTCGTAGAGTCTGTAGTGGGAACACGAGATAAAGAAAATGTGGCTACTTATAAGTGTAGATAGGACTAGGCTAACCAAGTCAAATTACAATACGTCACTTTTGACTAGAAATGACACCTGATAAAATGGATGGCGCAGTGCCTGAACGTACCTACGTAAACGAAACGTAAAAAAACTGCTAGGGCCTAGCAGCTAGATTGCACGCCAACAGGAAATGTTATGTTAACATGTGATAAATTGAAGATATAACCAGACTCTCGAGTTTGATACATTCGTTAACTATAAAAACAGCTGTTTGACCTTTAGAACACAAAGGCCAGTAATGATTAACCTTACAAATAAAGTAGAGGAAATTAGTGTAAATAGCCTGAAAGTTACACCAGTGTGGTGTGATTGTGTTTGAAGCGAGAAAGATAAAAATGTGAAAATACAATACCTGAAAATCTGTTTATTACGACGAATACATCCTTGCGCACATGATTGTTGACTAATAACTAATTGTCAAATAAAATGTACTGAGAAAATATCCTTCTACCACGAGCAGACGACTATTCCACTTCTATTTTTCGACTGAGCTGCTTCTACCGGCGAGAATTTTAACTAAACTCTCTCGTGTCTGGCGAGATTTGGCGGCGCCCACATTTGAATAATATATTTAGCTATGTTTACATGGCGTATTGAGTATTGGATTGGGATTGGATTGGATTCAGATCGATGCGTTTACATGACCCGAATTTATCACGCACTCAGTTCGTTTTCAATACCAAGCGATTGCAATCTAGCGGTGTTTTTATGAACTTCTTATCTACTGCCATCTTTAATCTAGCTATCAGAAAGTGGATGCATTAGTTGGTGTAACACAGGCGGTTGTACCATAACCCTAATTTTGTTTTGTTTTTTGTCATGTTACCTCTTCACACGACCACACGTTTCGTTTAGACATTACTGCATGCTCGTTTTCTTTTTAAGTAAACACGCACAGTCCGACGTCTGAGTTTGCGGTATGACGCTTTAAACCGCGTGCTGATTGCCGTCAACTGTCACAATACACACGTACAACAACAACAACCTTGGTAAATTCGATACGATACTAGAAAGTCGTTTACATGCACAGATTCAATACAATCTCTCAATACGATCCCAGCTTTTAGGGGATTGGATTCAACCGATCCAATCCGAGTTTAAAGTGTTTACATGGAGGATTGAACAGCCGGATCGTACTCAATACCGTATTGAATCCTCCATGTAAACATGGCTATTGAAATCCAATCCACATCTACATTCTATTATAATGAGCTATTACAATTCAGGTATACACAGCAGTGGAGGATTGTAATTAAATATTAAATATAGAAGCATCTCTTTTCTCTTTATGAGGAATAATAGCAAGCTCATCTACGACGAGCGCATCGGTAAGGTCGTTTCGGGGTTTATTGTCGGTAACATTAGCCCGGGAAGGAGCTTCCCATTACCGGAGCTCCTTCCCGGACGATTGTACACCAACCATTACCCTTGGTAATATATGGAAACATTCACATTTTATGAATAATTACCAATATTTCAGAGAAATGTATTAATACCTGAAGGATTTTTGTTTTCTCTCACATAGCTGTCCCGTTGTTCCGACGCATTACTCTCACACCAAGACTTGAACTTTGATCAGCTTAGCGTCCACCTGGCTCCTTCTCCACCTGATTAGGGGGGTGCAAGCGGTCTCGCCACGTAGCTCACCTGGTCAACAGACTTTTTCTCGATGTCTCGATACTTTACCAATATCTAGGGCAGAGCTAGATCTAAGGCAGTGTCTCAATGTTTCGTAGTCATCTAAATAGTTGACCAAACCACAATGACGAAGAATAAAAGTGATGCCTAAAGAAGGTGGTAGTGGTGCTATGATGGGCTACGCCTGGTATTATGAACAGCTAATAAGGAATTTAACAGGAGCTAATAAGCTGTTAGGTGAATTTTAAGGCTTCTAATTGGTGGTCGACTGGTTGCCATGGTGAAAAGTGAAAACTAGTTATTAGCTGCTCATAATACGTGCTCTAATATTTAGTACTAGGGCATAAGTTTACTTTTTAGTTTTTAGTAGTACACTTGGAGCTTTGGGAAACCCTTACTTCCGTGGAAATGATGACCCAACATTTTTTTTTAATAGATCACTGCTTCTATTCTGTCACTGAATTTCTGACATGATATTCTATGTATTGAAATATAGTTATTAATAGTATAGTGTAAAGCCTTGTATATAACGTATTGTAATAATTCATATGTGTATTGTCTTAATCATAAGTGACAACTTCGCATACTCGCGTGTTCCTCCGAGGTGCGCATGAGTGTCTTAAAGAAGGCTTTATAAATAAATGTTTAATGCTCTACAACCACTTACTCGAAATCCGGGGATTTTCAGCAATAACTAAACACCTGTTACCTGTTGCAGTGGAAATTTTCAAGAAACATTGCAATGTAACTTGTAGGTCTCATCGGGAAGTTAGCAGCGACATTTTACATGAACTTCGGTAACAGAGCTGAGTGCCTGTTCGCTGCATCCTCTGAAGTTCTTCTTGATGATTTTCTATATGAACCATAGTCGGAATTAAACGAATCTGTCCAAGGTCCAATTTCACAAACTTTGTTCAGCTTAAATTGGTTGCTATGGTTTCAACAAACATTAGTTAGTAAATGTACGGATTCTTCTACAAGAACAATGAATGATTGATAAAAATTGGCCAATCTTGAAATTTAAAGTTTGGTGAAATTAACCCAAGTAGGTGGACTTCTTCGGTCAACTTCTGTTCAAGTTAGGATTTAAACAGCAAGGATGTGTAAGGATTGACTTTGTGATAATAGGCATTCAAATCCATCTTCAGCACCCTTTTAAGAATCACAAGTTTGAAGGAGCCTGGATATTTTAAATATTGGTAGGGCAGCACAAATTGTTTAGCCTTGTGATTTCTTGCAAGACATAGAAGATCGATACTCAAGGAAATAAATTTCAAGGTAAAAAGGCAAATGAAATGTAATTCTACGTAATACCATTGTGGCCGAACAAAGGCACGGAAACATACAATCAACCATAGAATAGAGTTGTTACAAATTTATTTAGAAGCAAATGTTCAACAGTGAAATCTTTCCATCTTTTGAAGACGCTGCCAGTAGATGTTTCGAGTCGTGTGCAAGCACCGGAAAGGGAGAAAACGCCATATCGAGAATCGTAGAACTGTGGTTATTAAAAACGGCAAGCGGCCGACACGTTTTCGAAGCAAATAGACGAACTTTACCGTCCCACGACCCGACCGCGAAAACTTTCCTATCGTGCCTATACTTGATGCAGCTGACACCTTCACTCTTCATGCGGAACTCGTGTCTTAGAGACAACTCCATCCGATCGTCCGTCTTGAAAACTACCACCTTGTCGGAGTTACTTCCGCAGATTCCCTTGCCGCTTCCATCGTCGTAGTCGAAGGCCATGGGACAGTCGGCGCCCGTTACTTTTAACTGACTGATAATTTTCAAAGTCTTAAAATCCCAAACGGCGATATCGCCACTTTCGAACACAGTCATGAGGTAGAGTATTTCGTTTCTGTTGATAATTTTACACGCCATTACTTCGCCAACCTCGCCGCTCTCGACGTGCTGAAATTCCGCAATCTTTTTTCTAGAACCCACTTCGAAAACCTCGATCGCGGATTTTTCCTTCGGACATGCTACGATGCCGCCTAGACCCTCGCTTACGTCGACCTTACAGAACCCAAAGTAATTCAATTTGAGTTCGTCTCGGAACGTCCAACAGTGGTCTTGTCCGTTCCAAATTTTGATTAAGCCGTTTTTATTTTGAGTAACCAGAGAGTTGTTGAGACAATGGAGAGACAGGCACGTAGATGTCCCGGAATTCAGAGGCGGGGAAGAACTTAGGCGGCCCGAACTGAAATCCCAGGTTAAAGCTTGTCCCCTTTCGGTGCCCGTTAGCAGGTGTTCTTCTTGAAATTCATTCGTAAACTGCAGACTGTGAAACGTTTCTTCTTCCCTCCACAAAACATATACCGGATCGGGTACCTCGGCATTCATAACTGAAAGAACGACAAACACACAATTAATTTGGAGTCTAGCCGCCCAGGCTAGACGCATAATGACATAGTAGTGCGATTTACACGCATATGAAGACGGCTAACTTGGACGATCGCAAATGAGTAAACCTGCATGTCAGGATTTTATCAAGTAGGCACACAAAGCAAACAATATTTGGATACAGCCGCAGGTCAAGTCGTTTAAATTTGATGAAAACCAAACAAGTCGAGAACTAGGCCAACTTTAAGCAGAGAATCCAACGTGTTTATATGCTACTGTACCTAGGCCTAGCTACTATGAACTGCTAGCCTAAATGCATAACGAACAGCATAACGTAATAGAATCCATCTGCACAGCAGCTTTCCAAAATGAAAATTTGCTAGGTTATATAGCTTTGTCACCTGCAAGATAGGCTACTCCCACTATCCTATATAATGGCCAATGTTTTCTTAAGTTTCTATAATCCTACAAAAATCAACAACAATATTACAGTTAAGAAACGTCTCAGTTTATTTGTCTTCTCATCTATATGTTTCTCTAAGCGGCCCATCTACTTTCTCAGGTAAGCTGTCGTCCTTCTGTACCTTTCCCCTCACTAGAACATGTTTTATCTTGTTCTGAGTTCCAATTTACAGTTAAAATAGGTACGTAGATCTCTCCAACACCAGTATAAGTAGGCTATAACGTAATAAGAGGTAGACACAAAATAAAGGCTTATTTAATAATCTAGTTAGCAAAATGGACAATGTGACAATATGGCAATATTATTTAAACAAATTTCTCAGACCTGGCCAATAGGCAGTGTACTTGGGCCAGGTACTGAAGGCATTAGATCCACTAAAGCTTGCAGAACTGCAGGTAGTCTCCTAGAATTTTAAGCCATGTGTAAACAAGTTCAATTGCAATTTTATTAAACGTAAATTCACCTTAATCCATTCGAGTGCGTAGAGTTTTGGTAGTGATCTTATCTTTCTCGATAATGGTAACGACTCCTCCCCATCCAGAGAGCGCATCTCGATCGAATGCATTCATTAAAGCTTGAGAAATGGTCTCAAATAACTCGTCCGGCGACATGTCGGGCACGTATAGGGCCTCGCACATGCCGTACATTTGTTCCGAGCAAGTTCCCGACACGACGAAGTCTTCCGGTTCGTTGGGACACCCAATGAGGTCCATGTTACAAACGTACGGCTCGAACGTCTTCGTATCCAAACCGGCGACAATGGGCTCCACAAAGTACGGTCCGAATCTCTTCTCGTACAGCAAGTGGGAGATCACTCGCGAGAAGGTCTTCGGCGAGATTAGACGGTTCTCTCGGAGCTCGTACAAATTGACACGGTATCGAAGTTTCTCAAAGACTGTCAATGTGTCTGATGCCAAACCGGGAAGTCCGACAAATAAATGCGGTCCCAATTGAAATATTTTCTGCATATCATCTGCCAGTGTTTGGGCCTGAATGCCAAAACGTCTGTCAGCAGCAATAGCCACGCAATTCTTTCCTTTCATGGCGATAAGAGCGCTACCGTTATACCCCAAAATGTTTTCTCCCATGATTGCTTCTCTATTTAATGCCTTAATGTATGTATCCTACACAATGCAGTGAATGACTTGCCTTTGCTACAGAACAATGCTGTGTCACTAGCCACGACAGGTTAATGGCGGTGGTGTGGTTCTAGCCTGCGCGACCGTAAAGCCTGAATATCTCTTGATAGGCCTACCGGGTATCCGATTACTTATAAATAGATAATAAAAGGGATTTTAATACTTCTTTAACAATCCCTCGAACTACGGTGAAGACTTAAAACAGAAACAGAGAGAACAGAAGATGACACTGTACTATTGACAACAGCCGCGCTCCTAGGCCTATTTTCACACAGCCTTGTTATGGTTAGATTCGACTTTCGAGTCACCACCGCAACGCAGTTTCTACATTGTTTGGGATCACTCTTTGAGCCGCGAATATTCAAATTTGAGGTGGTCACAACAGCAGCTATTCTGTAACTTTTTTATATGTTCCGATTCAAATATTGGGCCGATTTCGGTCAAATTTTAATATTATCACTAAAATGGATGTCAAACGGCTGACTGGCTGATAATCTATGATAACCACTGATTCATATGTTCCGTATTTGAAATATCGATCTTTGATTGGTTACCGCTCACTCGCCGATGGTGTTCGGGGTCTACAGGGTTGGTTAAGTTGCTTTAAATTTAACTCCCCCATTGAAAATCAGTTTCGTTCCTGAGTGGGTAGACTCTAAATGTGAATTTATTTATTTAACCGAGAACGCGAAGTTATTATTTATCATCCACATATGTTACAAAAGTGCACTTGAAATTATTAAGGGCTGTAAATACGACATAGATCACAATATACATATTTATATTTAATACATATTTTTAAAATAAATGTATGAAGTGTAAAAAAAAGTTGATCACCATGTCAAATTTATTATCTTTATATCACAGCCTATTTCCATTATTTTCTTATGATATTAGTATTGAATAATACTTTTGATATTAATGTTGTTAGGTATAATTTGTAAATTTGCATTGTATAACTATAAGTAATATAATAATATTGTGTTATAGCTTGAATATGTCTGTTCTATAGAATAGCTTTCTCATTTTGATTTACTCTTGGTCGACTTGTAATGAATTAATTGACATTCCTTCTGTCCTAATGCCGACATTACATGACTCAATACTTTCGTCAAACTTATTGAATTCAAAAAGCGAATCAAAAACAGTTTGGTAACAAACTGCAACAATGTAGCTTCTATTAATTGATCCTTTTTTGTAATTGAATTCAATAAGTTTGACGAAAGTGTAATGTGGGTATAAGCAAATACCTTAGTAACCAGCTGCGCTAGAATACAGGACAATCGCGGTGTTTAGCATGTAAGAAGGCGGCGAACGGCGAAAGTAGCGCATTCTGTCGGAGCGGTTCGATGGCTGCGCGGCAAATATAAATTTACTATGGCGCTTCCCATAAGAGTCAGCGAAGTAGCATATGGTTTGACCTTTGCGTCCGCGAGCTCGGCATTTACGTTTTAATTTGGAACATTACAACAAACATTCTCATTGATCCACTACTTAAGAAGACCAAGATATATATAGGTTAACTAGAAACCACAACAAACTATGTGTATTGCATGAAAGCATAATTTATACGTTCTGTAGGCGGAATGATCATCGACTCATTATTTATTGCTGGTATGTGGGTGGACCAAGTCATTGGTGAAATGGGGAGGGGGGAGGTTTTGATGAATTGTCAATACAGCTTCAAAATGTATCTACTTGAATTAACCCTATATTATTATAAAGGCCACATGCCTCTCAACCACATGCTTATCAATAGCATCAGCTTCACTCATAATTGCACCTTTCTTAATATTCTGTACACAATCTTAACCCACGTAATTTCGCACAATTTCCCTCTTCCACAAAACACAAAAGACACAATGAAGGATATGAAAGGTGCATAATAATATGAATGAAAGGAAGTCTGTTACGTAAACATTTAGTAGGTAGTATGTATTTAGCAGAGTAAAACATGTTTCATATAAAAGTAATATAGGTTACAGCCTAATTAATAACACAAAGTATACATATAATAATAACATATAATGTGATACTGTATAACAGTGGTTCCCAACCTTTTTTGACTCAAGGCACCCCAAGCCTACATTCAATAGACACATGGCCACCCTACCCCTTATCACTTTTGTTATCACTAATTTTGAAAATATATAAGAATATGGTAATAAATCAACATTTTTTAAATGTTTTAAAATTATTTAATAACTGTATAACTACTTACAGTAGGATATACATACATGCAGTAACAGAAGTACATAAGTACAACGTAACGCCCGTGAGTACCGGGTCTCCAAACGTCTACAAATGCAGTAATTTTTGTGCTTTTGTATTTTTTTCCCCTAATACAAGACGTTTCAAATTGTTGTTCTGAGCTTTTATTAATTCATTTAGTAATACATTTAGGCATTTGTCAATAAAAACATACAAGCAGTCAGTACACAAACCGGTCGAATGTGGTCGAAAAAAATTTAAAAATACTCCAACATGCTTTTTTAAGACATTGAAAAATTCTCATAGTCAAATACCGGCAAAAATACGAGACGGATGAAATCTGTTAAAGCACCATAACTCGGACACCCGTAAAGTCTAATTTTTTAAAGTAACGACACAATTATTTGTTATATGACGTATTTATAATACTTATAATATACAAAAAGAAAACTTTTGTATGCGTGTTTTCTTAACGCCGTAAAAAATGCGTTGCGCGAACGTCTGTCATTCAGTGTAAGGGTGACTTTTTGAAAATGTTTTTTCATGCCCCTGTACGATAGAGCTTTCAATATCGGGACAAAGAAAAAAACCCATTTCGAAAGTACCAACTTGACGCAAAATAATCAAAACTGAAACCGTGTAGAGAAAATGGAAAAGTGCCCATAACTAAGCATCCGGGACGAAACTCAAAAATCGCTTCGTTAATAATCAAGATTAATGGTTATTTTTTAAAATGAAAAAGTCGAGAAAGTTTTCAAACACAAAATGTGGAAAAAAAGTGTTACACGCGCTTTTTAAAAACTCACTTTACCAAATGTACACAATTTGATTGACGAAAGTTCCGGGACAAATCCAAAAAATTTCCAAATCCCAGTTACCTAGATGGTAAGCGTTGGTAACAAAACAAAAACGAACGTTATATCTCGTTTGGTTCGACGGGCAGGGCCGTTTGAATGTGACGCGTTAAAAACGTACCAAATCCGGCCTCCGTTTCCGGTCTCAGTTTTCGTAAAACTTTCGTGTTTGGGTGTCCGTAACTTTTGAACGGGACAATATATATTCTTGTAGGGCACACCAAAAGATGCACCATTCAATTGACTTGGGATCACAAGCATCGAAAAAAATCCCCCAAAAAATGTGAATTTTTTACAATTTTTCCCGCAAAACCGGAGCGCCAAATACGCACACTAATGGCGAGATAAAACACGTCGGGGGTGGAAAAGGGGTTGACACACAGACTCGAAAAAAATACCCACGTGTAGCCAAAGACATGGTGCCAAAAACTGTAGCGACAGACCGGGGGAAAAAGTCACGTGCGGGGGGCCAGCACATTAATTTACTACTGCTTTGAACCTAAGCAATCAATTTCGATCGAACCGCTCCGGTAGTGGCACTAGTGTCGGCTTTTCGCCACTATTTCACGGCAGTGTCCAGTATTCTAGCGCAGCTAGTTAGTAAGGTATTTGGTATAAGTATTCGAAATGGAAGATGAGAAAGAAATTATCTTCTTTTGTTCACGTGTTCTCGGTGTCAAACCGCGTGGCTTTGGTGACGGCAGATCTGAATGCTTTGCGATAGGCTTTTGGGTATTCCAATTCTTTCTTTTCTACCAAATAAGAAAATACCAAAACCTTGACTACACCTACCTTTATTACGATTTCACTTTGATCGACAAAGTCATCAATTCCAAAATAAGGAATAATAAATCTAACAGAATGCAGAAAGTTCAGGGTTTGATTCCCGGTTCAGGCTGGATTTAATTTTGGATAAATACTGGTATACATAAATGATGACTTTAAAGCCGTCATAGCAATGAAGCACACAATGAATTGTATAATTGTCCCCCACTGAAAATCGGTTTCTACTATGAATACAAATTTATTTATATGCTGGTAAGGAAAGTGGGAAATACAACGTAAGGTATTGTTCAATAACTGAGCACAATAATTTATATTGTATATACAATATTTATTTGAAATTTTCAAGTGTACAAAGTTCTGTATCATTACAGAAATATTATAAAGATTAAATTTATATCTATAATCAATGAAAGACATGTCATACATATAATATAAATTTGAAATACAAATATACACAGCAAGAATTGCTTTGTAGAAAGTAAAGGTAGATAGAATTAGGTATGTAGATGTTGATATGATTGTGGCATTGTCTCGTAGTCACGCACAACGGCATAATGTATAATAGTAAGTAAAATGTGTAGAATAGAAGAAAAGACGTATAATGATCACTACTCAACGTGAATGTACTAAATAATGCTATCAAAAGTTTTGTATAATAATTTAGTTTAGGCTTGTTGTACGGTAAATCCGAATACTAACTTCGACGAACTTGTCTAAAACTCGTTCAAGCTAGCTAGTTAGGGTGGGTAAAAACGGGACTAGGTATTGACAAACCGGCTAAAAATTTTAATTTCTCGCAACGAGCCGCCGAAACAAAAGTACTATGAAGAATATCAAAATTTTAATTTGTGTTTGTACTGTGGTATTTATTTCTTAGGCCTAGTTACTTACTTATTTTGTAAAATGTATTATTATTATTATTATTTATCAATTCAGTACTAAGTTTATTATGCACATTGTATATCCCGTGCTTAATTCGGGACCGAAATGCTGCTTACACCCACGCGTCGTAACCGATCACATGACAATCTGCTTCTAGACGGCAACGATTGTGACCAATCGCCCTTCTCGAAACATATACATATCACAGCTTGGCAAGAAGTAGTTCAGTATGAAAATTAACACAAATGAATTAAACAGTTTTGCAAAGAATAACAAAGATCAGTCGAAATTTATTAAAAGAAAGAACTATATTTCGAAAGTAAATCCTACGTTTGTTGGATTGTGCTCAAACCAGATTTAGATTGTAAAATATATATTTCATAAATACATTTTTATTTACCTTGGCTATCGTTTACGTGACGGGTTTAATTTAATGTAATTCTCCGTCACAAAGGTGCGGTGTGTGTTGAACATAGGTACTATCCGTAGCTATTTACATACAAAGTCTATTCTTTTAAAATTTTGATCATCACAAGCAAATATGGTTACCAGAGGGTAATATTTAGTATTATAATAATTAAAGCTGTATACAGACAGTTGAACATCGATTGAGTCTTCCTTCTTGCCAAGTACTCACTTCACTGATCTACACGCTAGACATATCACGGTTTCAAAGTAAAAAAACAGACGGCGTTGCACCTTCATAACAAATCAATAACAACACTAACATTAATTTGGTGTATATAACGAAATAACCCACACACTTAAAAAATGAAACTAATGCGTTGTGCAGTGATAAAGCTTAAATTTGCAAATACGTACGTCGTGGAACCAAAACCGTTACAAGCTAAGCCACGGGAAACTTTACGTTTTATCGTAACTCGAAAACGATTTACAGCGTCGAAAAAGAAAACGTAAAATATTGGTCAGCAGGAGTGATTGATCACAATTGCAATTGGGACAAAATTAGGATAATAGTAACGAAAAACAATGCTTAAATCAATTTCTTAAACACAACTAAACAGACAGGCCTATACGTAATACTAATACGTAATAATAAGCAATTCCCATTTTTCGAAATAATATTTCATCCTGTTCTTGCAGTACAACTCAAGCGTGATAATTTTGTCGTTTTAATATCACCCCTACACAATAGTTTAAAAAAAAATTAGCCATTACATCACCCAAATAAATATGATTTCCCACACGTAAAAAAATCAACGAAAATGTTAAGAAAATGATATCTCCCATTTTAGCATTCTAAAGTCAGGGTATTTCTGGTATCCAGATGTCGAGATATCCGAGGCTGAGCGATCCAGCTTGGGAAGAGCAACAAGTGATACCGAACACATTAAACACTGCAATTTCTGACCGAGCACCTTCAAATTACCGACTAACTGGCAGTTACACAGCCGCAATCTCCACACACACCGGTACGTCCCACATTCAAAAGTATACTCACCGGTTTCAAGTCCTGACTATTTATTTGTATTCGTAAAACTATTTCGCTGATACCGCTGCGTAGTTTGTAATCTGCGTACGCCAGCGAACGTAGCTGCCGCAAAGAACCGAATAATTCAATCCCTAATGAAACTCCCGTAGGGGGAGCGAGAAAGTGTCAACGTCGGAAGAATACGCTACTACAAACAACGATCTGATGTCCGTCCAAAGTGCTGACCTGTCTCACTGACATCGTATCGAAGCGGCGGCGTCGACAACAATCGACAGACTAGAGAGTCTACGTTTAGGATGTCGGTTTTCCGGAAAAATTCGATTTGGAAAATTTCTGGACAAAATTCCACGATATAAAAAAATCTTCCATCCAAAGTCTTTCATCTACCATTCATAAATTCTGGTCAATCTGTGGTAGCCTGGTAGGCTTATAAAATGAACAAATTCCTGATGATTCATGTTCAGAAATTGTTAGTTCGGATCGATCAAAGTCATGAATTCATAGGCCTGGCATTCTCCCTTCAGTTCAATGTGGATTCGTGCCAATTCCTAGAAACCCAGACAAATTAGATACAAATATTTCCCTCGTAAAATTAATTATTAACATAATGGAAATTGTCCGAATAGGTCGGAAATTGGATTTTTTTTACCCACATATCCCTGGCCATATGCAAAGCGTTTCTACGTTCCACCCGAAGCGTTTCTTGAAGCGTTTCGTTCCGACGTCGAGAAACTAGTCGTCCTAGGGTGCGAGAGAAGTACGAGAGTGCGAAAACCATTCTAAAACTATCTTTGTAGAGGGAAGAGGGGGCGAAACAGTTGAGAAGGCGTAACAGTCTTTCAACGCAACAACTTTACATGGAAGAACATTGTAGAAGGCCTTAATTAGTGGAAACTCTCATTTTAAATACTATACGACACATTACGTACCGAACTCAGAGCGACTTCCAACGTATTTTCTAGGCCTGTGCGAATAGTGAAATTCAATTTGAAATTCGAATACCAACTACGTGTTTGAAATTCGAAGTCAGATTTTTTAAAGAACATTATTTAAAACTGTTACAATAAAAAGCAACCTGATCTGAAATCTGTAGAATTTATTTGAAGACGAGGACATTTAAAGGGTATTTTCGACACAATACACTGGGTACCAGTGACCGGAAACACAATATAGTAGTAGTACCTAGATAAACAAGCTATTGTTTTACAATTCATATTATTTTTCCCATCATTCCTGCTACATGAAACCATTCAATATTCAACCGTTGTTTGAATACCCCCGACATTCGACGCGTACTGAAAAATCAGTGTTCGCACAGGCCTAGTATTTCCATCTTAAATAGTAACTCTACTGGCTGACAAAGAAGTTTTTCTGTGTTCGATCTGCTTTAAAACTAGACTGGCACCCGTTATAACGTTCCCTAAAATACCAGCCAACTGATATCGTATCACCATTTGTGACTACAGTTTTATCAGTGCTATAATTTATATAATTTCCATCTCCTAATCAATGACAATTTTGAGTTATTTAAAACTCATTTGACCCAAGTAGGTCTACTAACATTTTTTTTATGGCTTGCAAAACGTTATAGGCGCCAAGTTTTGTGTAAGGTTGAAATTGTCTGAATGCACAGTCAAGTGTCAAGTAAAGCATAGGATTTGTTGCTATGGACATGCTAGTTTCTAAAAGTAAAACAAACTCCATAGCAACCACAAACAAATCGTATACTTAAATCGACTGTGCATCTGAATTTGCAGACAATTGATGATAGTGGGAAATGTCGATAAACAATACCACAATACCCAATCGGAATATTTCACCGTCGACTGGAATGTCCTATCAGGCAGTGGCGTAACCAGGAATATTTGCGGGGGGGGGGGGGTATGACTTTCAACATGCCAAAACGTGTTAGGTAAGCAGACTCTGTTACAAAGCCCCTAGACACCAGGGGTCTTTTTGGTTTTGCCATTTTCTCTCGTGATTTGTATGCTCTTAAAAGACCTTTTTCTTCACGTAGCCTACAGTAGTTTGTGGAACGTTTATGCCACTGGAAGCCTTCAGTCTACAAAGACACCCAATTTTACACTCGATGTTTTGTGGGAAGGGGGGGGAGATGCTGTTTCAACCCCTAACCCTCCCCCTCTCCTCTAGTTTGCCACGGGTCGTAGATATTCCGACAACACGGGGTGAGAATATCGAACGCCTGCCTGTACGATGGCGAGCGGTGAGCTTGAAGTTAACTGTTTGTTTTTTCGTCTGCAGCCTTCGTTCTTCGTGCGCTACTCGAGGATTAGAGAATCTTCTTGCGTAGTGTCAACTATTAAGTGAGCCGAGACTAGAGTCGGACCCAAGAGTGGAAATATTGAAGGGAAAAGGATTCAAGAGAAGAAAGAGAAAGAGAAGGGAAGTTTGTGTGAAATGGAAAACTTGTAATTATCTAATGCTGCTCGGCAGAGTCCGTGTCTTCTCCCAGCACCTTGCACAGCTCCTGCAAACAGAAACGATACCCGTCGTTATGAACACACTTTCATATTTTTAGGTGGCTCGCAGAAGGTCCCGGGTTCAAATCCCGCTTCAGGCAGAAGTTTTTTAACTTCTAATGTGGATTCAATTCCATTACTTCTTGGCTTAAGAATAAGTAAACGGTGACTTTGGAGCCGTCCTAGCAACGAAGCACTCAATAAATTCAAAGTTGTTCTGAATCGGCCTTGTTAATTCTGGCATTTGTCCGCAGGTGTTCGCACTGTCCAATCACTGATTCATATGTTTCGTATTTGAAATATCGATCTTTAATTGGTTATCGCTCACTCGTCGATTGTGTTCGGAGCCTACCTATACAGGGTTGATTTAGTCACTTTAAATTAAAGTCTTCCATTGAAAATCAGTTTCGTTACTGAGTGGGTAGAGTCTAAATGTGAATTAATTTATTTTTATTTATTTATAGAGCGTTCTAGTCACCTCTAGCCGATGCTGCGCGGTGGGAACGCCCGCCAGCTGGGCGACTAGCTTCTCCTTCTCCTCCCTGAGCGACAGTCGGGCGTTGGAGTCGAGCGACTCCAGGACCCATCCGCCCTCGCCGTTGAACTGCAGCACGTGCGTGTGGAACTTCCTGCAAGGTAGACAGGCAAGAAGGTCGACGTTTAGGAACATTTTGGGAATTTGGAAACACGCCCAAAAAAAATGTTTTTTAGAATTGGCATCTTACTGCAGAACTATTAAATAAATAAATAAATAAATAAATAAACAAATAAATAAATAAACAAATAAATAAATGAATGAATGAATGACTGACTGACTGACTGAATAAATAAATGACTGACTGACTGACTGACTGACTGACTGACTGACTGACTGACTGACTGAATAAATAAATGACTGACTGACTGACTGACTGACTGACTGACTGACTGACTGACTGACTGACTAAATAAATACATAAATAAACAAATAAATTCAATAAATAAATAAACAAACAAACAAACAAACAAACAAACAAACAAACAAACAAACAAACAAACAAACACACATAGAAATAACTAAATAAATAAATAAATAAATAAATAAATAAATAAATAAATAAATAAATAAATAAATAAATAAATAAATAAATACGTAAATAAATAAATAGATAAATAAATAAATACAAAATTAAATAAATAAATAAATAAATAAATAAATAAATAAATAAATAAATAAATGAATAAATAAATAAATAAATAAATAAATAAATAAATAAATAAATAAATAAATAAATAAATAAATAAATAAATAAATAAATAAATAAATAAATAAATAAATAAATAAATAAATAAATAAATAAATAAATAAATAAATACATACATACATACTATACTAGATACAAAAATGAGCAAGTGTGACGCTTATATAGTCGTCGTACAACATCTTCGGTAATGCTTCCGTCACGGGTGGGTGAGCGGCAGCCAACCAGCGACCGTGGCTAATTCAGGTACCTGCTCGGGTTGGCCGAGACCGTAAACACGTCATTGATTGATGACGAAAGCATTACCGAAGTTGTTGTAAGAGAACTATAGTAGTTAAGTCTCACCATAGCGAGGGCCTGTGCGTGATGGTGAGCAGGGTGATGCCCGAGTCCCTCACAGCCTGGTAGATGTTGCTCTCCACGTCTATCGACACGGCGCTCGTACACTCGTCGAGTAGCGCGAACTTGGGCCTGCGGAAACATCACGTCACCTCGTTATACTTTCCAACATTCGTCGGTAGTACAGCATTTTTTAGGTGTGACCAAAAAAACATAAAATCAAAGATCGATGAATAAGTTAATTCGGTTAACGATGCAGACAGGCGCAATAAAATTGCGTCGTCGGGTAAGAACAAAATTAATATTAATATTAAAAACAAACAACAGGCAGCAACATGCAGACTAGAACTAGAATCAAAAGCAATCAGAAATCAGTAGCCTAACAGAACAGGTACATGCTTGGTTAGGGTCAAGGTTATAGGGAACCCAACAGCTTACCTGCTTGGTAGGCCAAGACAAGACCCCTGCAGTCACCAACCAGGTAAGCTGTTGGGTTCCCTAAGCATATCTAGCCGTTTATGAAATTCTAAACTAATTAAAACATTAACAACGTTCCTGATTTCATTATATAAGATTAATATTGTTACTATTTCAATTGATTTTATTCAGTACTTTTCAGTATTGTTTCAATGTTTTCATTGTAGGCGATATTGTATAGCTCTATTTAACATCTACTTTGTAAATCAGTTTTATTAGGCTATACATGACTGAATAGAATAGGATAAAGTTAAATTAATAAATAAACATTCATCATAAAATGGAAAGATTGGCTTAACAGAGAACCACATATTGTATAGCTCTATTTAACATCTACTTTGTAAATCAGTTTTATTAGGCTATACATGACTGAATAGAATAGGATAAAGTTAAATTAATAAATAAACATTCATCATAAAATGGAAAGATTGGCTTAACAGAGAACCACAATTTGAAAATAAAAAAAAGATTTATAAAAACAAATTTCATAGGTTTTTTTTATTTTTTTTTAATTAATTTTTTGAATTTTCTTTATAGAGTGCTTGCTGATTCCGCTCGTCTCACGTACTTGTGGTAGAAGAGTCTGGCCATGGCCATGCGCTGCTTCTCGCCCCCCGACAGGACGTCCTTCCAGTCGGCCGTGACCTCCCAGCCGCCCTCCCGCACGACGATGTGTTCCAGGTGGACGACCTCCAGACAGTGGTGGAGGTCGAGGTAGTTCCGCCCCTTGGCCCTCATGTCCTCCACGGTGTCGGGGTAGAGGACCTGGTCGGCCAGCGTGCCCAGGGACATGTACGGCCTGGCAACAGACACGAGCAGAGCGTCCATATAGGGCTTGTTACTATTCACTGGTATTTCTTAAATCTACAAACTTTTATGTTTTTTTTTTTTATTAAACTTTTTACAAAAACCACTGTTTATATTATCTGTTATTGTATCTTTCCAATTATGTAAGCTACATGCTTCCCCTGGTACTGTTTATCAGTACCAAATTACTATATAGGCCCTACTATAATATTCTAGGCCTATACCTTATTGTGTTATTTTACGCTATTATTTACCCTTTATTTTTTTATATCTGCTCCCTGTGTCCAACAATGAAGTCGGGTAGGGGATAGGAAATTAATCCCATCATATTAACCTTTATTATCTTTATCAATTTATTTCATGTGAGCAGCATAATATGGCCATGGCCTACCTAAATATTGTGATGTACTATTAATAAGCTGTAATATCGTGCAATATTATACCTGGTAAATGCTATATAAATGCTATGCTATAATATAAATGCTATGTAACAGAGCGGAAGAGCTCAAATTATGGTCATGTCTAATAATAAACTAAAAAAAAAAAAATATTAATTATGTTTTAAACAAGTTTAAATAATATGTTGTTTTGGCTACTGACATGCACGGATTTGTAGGTTAAAGATGACGAACTTTATGTGTTTTGATGTATTTTTAATTAATCAATTTGAAGAAGGTGTAGCCTAATTTATTGTTATAGTGTAATAAAAAAATAATAATTTAAAATAAAAATAAACAGGCCCTAGCACCCTCTTCAAATTGAATAAATAAAAAAAGCATCAAAACACATAAACTTCGTCATCTTTAACCTACAAATCCGTGCATATCAGTAGCCAAAACAACATATTTAAACTGGATTAAAACATAATTATGTATTATTTGAAGCATGCACCTTACATAATTGGAAAGATATAATAACAGATAATATAAAGTGATTTTTTTTTAAAATTCGTTTAAAAAAACATAAAGTTCGTAGATTTACGAAATACCATTTACAGTCGACTCCCGTTTATACAACTCCCGTTTATACGACTATCCCGCTTATACGCCCTTTTTATATGGTATTTTTCTGTCCTCCATAAGAAGCAATGCTAAAATAATTCACTTATACAACTCTCAGATATACGACTTTCAAGCCTAAATAAATATGCCCACCCATTTATACGCCTTTTGTGATATACCAGCCGCGCAGTTTGAGCTTTTAAACCATAAATAAACCCATACAATACCCCTGCCTCCCTCCCCCCTACTCCGGAAGCTACCAGACACAACAGAGATGGGTAAGATGACCTTCACCAGACCCCCCCCCCCCCTCCCAGGGTAGGCCTAATGGCCCCATCTAGTGAAACTTGAAGCGCTAATTGGATGTCCATGTTTCTCTGCGGGGGGGCGCCCACTTGCTAACCGCCCGGCCTTTATACCCTTTGCACAGCACATGTGTTTCCCAAATGTTGCATTGACACAATGGACGTGCGCGCGCCTTCGTATTTATGTGCAGTCGTGCTTGCACTTGCAGTGAGTCAGTCAGTCAGACAGTCAGGGAAAAGTTCTTTTCCCAGCGGGGCTATGCCGGTGTTGATAGCAGCTGTGTTTTGTTCTCTCGTAAATATCTCTCTCAGTGCCGGCTTCCCCTCTCTCTCTCTCCCCTCTCCCCGCTTCCATACCCTTTATAAACCTGACACCAAGCCACATTCCAGCTGGCTATTACCAACACGCGGTAATGTACTAACCAGCACAAAAACATTTCACAAACTTCATCGCTCGTATTTATCATATTTAACATAAGGACAACAATTATATAGCTACAATTAAGTACTAATTGTACATCTTGCTGCTACAAAAAATACTGTAACCTTAAAAAAAAAAAAAAAAAAAACTCTGAAAATGAAAACCTGATAAAATAGAGCCATTTTAATTTTGTTTTCACTTATACGCCTCTCTCAGTTATACGCCTTTTTACACCGAACTTTTGGAGGGCGTATAAACGGGAGTCGACTGTACTTCATCAACGTTAGGCCTAGTTTTTTCCCAATTCCACACAGGACACATATTTTCAAAGATATCTATGTGCATACGTACACTTGGGTGTGCATAAAGGTATCTGTCTGGTTAACATGAAAATGTCTAAGAGCTATAACTTTTTTGTGTGTACCGAAACGTCTCGGAAAACTTGTGTTGCATATTGTAAATGTTGTTATTTAATCTCTCTACCACAATGGTCTACACTTCAATAACTTGTTGGGGCCTATCCTTCCAACAATCATATTATCAGCCTTTTGGCCTCTCTTTAACCCAGTAACTATTAAGAAATTATTGTATCTAGAATAAATAAACTAAGGTATCGTTTGCACTGCCACCTAGACCCCAGCGCTGTGCGCACGAGATTGTTGAACTAGCTTGGAACAAGCCCTACACTAGAAAGGTCCGAGAACATAGTTATGCATTACGAACATGGTTTTTCAGAAAACAACCATTCGATAACACTTATCGATATCACTTTGGTAGATAGTGCCTAAAGGCTGGGATAGTATTGAGAGGGAAAGAATTATAGGAACCAACAGCTCACCTTAAAGAGGATCGGCAGCCGTGTTGAGATGGAGATTACATGTATTTACAATAATTTACAATTACATTTAGACTGAACGTTTCGGCTTACACAGCCTTGATCACCCGTCGGTGTAAAGAGACTAACTGACTAAACTTAAAAAGCAGTATTAAAAGTAAATAAGTATTCTTTCCCTCTCAATACTTATCGATATCACTTATTATTATCGATTATAGAAATGTGATTGAATATTGATTATTGTGTTTGTGTGAGTGTGTGCAACCCTAATAGCAATGAGCTTATTGTTGCACACGGGTACCCACCTCTGCGGTATGTAGAACATGTCACACGGCGCGGGCTTGACCAGCTCGCCAGCGTAAACCGGCCACAGACCGCTGAGGATGCGGAACAGGGAAGACTTTCCGCATCCGTTGGGGCCGGTGATGAGGAGATGCATCCCGGGCGTCACCTGAACAAGTACGATAGTTATACACGAGGAACTAGCACAACAAATGTAGCAGCCTATACGTTTTAAATACTTACATAAATGCGTTGAATTAAATTTTTTTTCCAAATTTGTAAAGCCGCCGTACACCTTCGGTAATGCTTTCGTCGTCAATCAATGACGTGTTTACGGTCTCGGCCAACCCGAGCAGGTATCTGAATTAGCCACGGTCGCCGGTTGGCTGCCGCTCACCCACCCGTGACGGAAGCATTACCGAAGTTGTTGTACGACGACTATATTATCTTATATTGCCTATATCAAACTGACAACTAAAGACTAAAATAAAAAAGATGTCTACATTTTTGTTCATTACATAGTATTATTTTTATAGAATGCGAGAGATCCACTAACGATTTTTATCTCAAGTCTTCAATCAGATATATATATTATGTATGGTTGCCCTAATACAATTCATAGATTTGAGATTAATTTGCAAAATCCAGAAATTAAAAAACCAACTCCGACTGTGAATCGAACCCAGGTCTCCCACTTTCACAACAAATCGTAATATCAACGCAACATAATGCCAACGCAATGTAATGCAAACGCAACGTAATGTCGACACAGCGTAATGCCAACGCAATGTAATGTCAACGCAACGTAATGTCAACGCAACGTAATGTCAACGCAATATTATGTCAACGCAACGTTACATGTCAATGCAACGTAATGCCAACGCAATGTAATGTCAACAAGGCGTTCATGTCAACACAATGTAATGCCAACACAACGTAATGCCAACGCAACATAATGCCAATACACTGTAATGTCAACACAACGTAATGCCAATACAACGCAATGTCAATGCAACATAATGCCAACACAACGTAATGTCAACACAACGTAATGCCAACACAACGTAATGCCAATACACTGTAATGTCAACACAACGTAATGCCAATACACTGTAATGTCAACACAACATAATGCCAACACAAGGTAATGCCAACACAACGTAATGCCAACGCAACATAATGCCAATACACTGTAATGTCAACACAACGTAATGCCAATACAACGCAATGCCAATACACTGTAATGTCAACACAACGTAATGCCAATACAACGCAATGTCAATGCAACATAATGCCAACACAACGTAATGTCAACACAACGTAATGCCAACACAACGTAATGCCAATACACTGTAATGTCAACACAACGTAATGCCAATACACTGTAATGTCAACACAACATAATGCCAACACAATGTAATGTCAACGCAATGTAATGCCAACACAACGTAATGCCAACGCAAGGCAATGTCAACACACCGTCAGCGAAAGGTCGCCGCACACGACATCACAGTTGGGCGTCACTATCGGAACGTGGGTCAGCGAGATGGAACCGTCGATCGTCTCTCGGACGGTCCCTGGAACAACCGGACAAGAACGTCAGCGACATGATCTTTTATTTATATTTTATTTATTATTTTATTAATCACATGGATTCCTATTTATTTCTATTTAATCATTTTGTTTTTAACAACATGACTAACATTCGGACTAACATTCAAAGCAGGTTAAAGGGAAGATAAGGAAAAGGGGACTTCATTCCTTGTCCTCATTCCTTGTCCTCATTCCTTGTCCTCATTCGCTTGTAGGAGGACCTCTCCTCTTACCATTGGCAGTCACTCTGGACTAAATTCACTCGAGCCCGTACGAGGACAGCATATGAGAAATACAACATAAGTTTCTAGGGAGGGTCCATCAATGAGCATGGACAAGGGGTCTGTTCCACTCTAGGTCATTCAGTTTAGGAGATAACCGTGACAAAAATAAACAAGTTAAGGCTGACTGACTGCTTTTCACAAAAACAAAATAAAATATCCAATTGAACAAATTGTTTAAAAAAAAAACACACACCAAATAAGAACTAAGGTCTAGAATTAAGCATATATGCGTATACACCATACATATTATTATATACAGTAAATATTTTGACAGCTCAATTATTCTACACATTACCTTGCAATGTGATAAAGAGAATGTAAAAGAGCCTACAATAAATAAATAAATAAATAAAAAAATAAATAAATAAATAAATAAATAAATAAATAAATAAATAAATAAATAAATAAATAAATAAATAAATAAATAAATAAATAAATAAATAAATAAATAAATAAATAAATAAATAAATAAATAAATAAATAAATAAATAAATAAATAAATAAATAAATAAGTAAATAAACAAATAAATAAATAGATAAATATGCGGAGGTGACTCACCGTTGACCACCGGCTGACCGTCCTTGACCTCCACGTGGAACAGGCTGGTGTCCTTGTCCGAGTCCTGGTGCTCCACCGTGGTTCGCTTGTAGATCCCCTTGGAGGCGTCTTCAAATACGTCCAGCATCTCTCCCACTCGCGACGTGTAGCCGGCAAGCTCGACGATCTCCTGCACAAGACAGACGGTCGGCGTTACATCTACGTGAGGGTGGGGGGGTTATGGGGGGGGGGGGGGGACCTGATGGTTAAGCCAGGAAGCTCCACCCGTATTTGCTGCAGTAACATATTTTTGGTGGCGATCCTAGAGGTGATTATGTAATCCGAGTCGGTTACGGTTACCTACAGTTGCATTTAACATAACAAATTTTAAAATTTTGAAGTTTTTAATTAAGAATTTTAAAATTTTAAAAAATTTCCAAAATTTTCAAACTTAAAATTTTTAAAATTTTTTCAAATTTAAAATTTTTAAAATTTTTTCAAATTTTTAATTTTTCAAAATTTTCAAAATTTTTCAAAATTTTTAATTTTTCACGATTTTCCAAAGTTTAAAAAAAAAATTTAAATTTAAAAACTAAAAATCTACTTTATACTCGCGGGTTATAATTGAGCATACTACTACTGTACCTTGTAAGAAGACATGAGCCTCTCGACAGCGTCGGCTCCGGAAGACAAAAGATTCCTCGACGTGGTGAAGTATTGCGTCCGCTCGCTGACTCCCCCGTCCGCTGCCTCGCCACCGTCATCTGAAGCAACGGTCAACTCTCTCTGAACACACACTCACTGGAGGACAACCTTATACAGTTGAGCCTGCTTATAACGAACTTGAAAGGAGCCGATTTTTACTTTGTTCAAGAAGAACTTTGTTATAACAGAACCAATTTGCAAGTATTTTTGTTTAAGATGAATCAAAATTACTTTGTTAAATCCAGAATTTTGTTAAAAGAGAGTTCTTTAAAAGTGAGTCCAAATGTATTAAAAAATATTAACTTTAGAATCCAAGAATGTTTTAATTTTAACACGAACATGTGATATTTTTTTTGGTTCTCAACTATTGTTTAAGAAGCGCGGCAAGTCGCTTTCGTGGTAAATGTGCACTGACATGATATTTCTAGAGTCAAGTGTGTTTTGTATGTGTGTATGTATGTAGGCTATAGATATGTTGTGGTTTTTACTCTTGTGTATATTGTAAAATTATTCATTATTTCATTGTATTGCACTTGTGCCCCTATGTTGCCTGTAAATACATTAATGAAATTAGATGAATGAACACATAAATTTAATATTTAGACACTAAATGAAAAACTAACTCAATTAATGAATTAACAATATATAATATATAATATACAAGTGTAATACACCAACAACAAGTCACTGTAAATAATGTCTAATGTAAGTTTATATCAAATATATTGACATGCATTACACAATCACAACTTGTAAAATGATGCAAGACTAAATAAAAAAACAATAAATAAAAAGCTTACCTGAAACCATAACGTTTAGTTTTTAATAATTCACAAAGATGTCAACATCGGAAACTAGTGCAAATAACAAATAAAAAAAATTAAAACACCTTTTTTCAAGCCAGTAATGTGGACTAAAAAAAGAGGTTTGAAGTCGTAGCCTACGATTTCATCTATATTTTCTAGGGCTGCCCAACGATATCGATAATTCGATACGATATCGATAATGGAAAAATAATTCGATATCGATATAGAATTATTATATCGTACATATCGCGATATCGAACTTGCGCCTTATAAGCTAATTGTTTAGAAAGAAAACGATTACATCACGTTACGCCAATCACAATATCGCTGTTTTGTGTGGATATTTTAAATTTTGAATAGTATACACACAAATTGACACACATTATAAGACATTTCAAAGTTCAAACATTTATTTACTTATTACGGTAATGTTGTTTATAATAAGTGGCCTCTGGCTGGTCTGGAAATCCTAGAAACACACGAGAAAAGTTTCGATATCGATTTGTTTCTTGATAAGTTCGATATCGCGACACGATATCGATAATTCTTCCCGCGATATCGATATGACCCTTTTTTATCGTTGGACAGCCCTAATATTTTCCCACTTCACTAAAAAACTTGGCCGAATTAAAAAATTAAAATCTAAAAAAAAAAATTTTTTTTTTTTTCGTATTTCTATCTCTCTTCCTCAATACCGCCAGACATCGCCGTATGACTCACCTTGTCCGTACGCCTTGGAGCCGGTGAGGATGGGAAGAGACACCATGACCATGCCGGTACCGGACCACACGTACTTCATGAGGAACTGCTCCAGCATGACGTACCACAGACGCTGCGAGAACAGTACGTTCATCTGTCTCACCAGAGAGCTGTAGGCGCGCTGCAGGTTAGACAGCTCCACCTATACAACACACGACAATAGGATGCCTTAATGCCCTTGTTAAAACAACCCATAGACTACTGTATACATTCATGTTACTACTAACAAAATAAAAAATAAACATAAACAGGCTAGGCATAAATAAATAAAAAAAATAGAAAACAAATAAGTAAATAAATAAATAAATAAATAAATTTTTTTTTTTTTTTTTTTTTATATCTGCTCCCTGTGTCCAACAATGAAGTCGGGTAGGGGATAGGAACTTAATCCCATCATATTCTGGCCCCTAGGTAGGCTACAATAAATAAATAAATTATTAAATTATTTAATAAATACATTTTTTTATATCTGCTCCCTGTGTCCAACAATGAAGTCGGGTAGGGGATAGTAACTTAATCCCATCATATTCTGGCCCCTAGGTACATCGAAGCCGGCTGGCCATGCCTGACGCTTCCCTCATGTTAACTTCCTCCGGCTCCTCCTTTTCACTTTCTTAAATAAATAAATAAATAAAAATAAATAAAAAAATAAATAAATAAATAATAATAAAACTTAAAACAGAACGTGACGCATTGCCTAACGGCATGAAGAGAGAAGAAAAGGAGGCCTGTCTCTACTGGTTGACCAGATCTTACATGATGGCCTGATTAAGCCAAATGAGGGCATATGATAAAAAAAAAAAAAATAAAAAAAATAATAATCTTAAAGTCAGTTCCAACTCTGCCCCCCCCCCCCCCCCCCCCCCGCGACCACTCACCTTGTGTCCCCCGTAGAAGGCGATCTCCTCGGCGTTGGTTATGATGCGCGAGTGGATGCTCCGCAGGTAGCCCTTGCGGTTCGCCTCCTCCGCGACGAGGATGCCAAACTTGGGCGAGACGACCTTGAGGATCTGGCCCGTCAGGAGGATCACTATCGTCGCGAGCGCCGGGCCTGCGAACACGGATCACTTCCATTAGCGGCGCTCAAAACATGTATTAAATTGGAACCTATAGTCCATACAAACCCCAGTTGACAACACAGAGACCTTCGAGGTCTGAAAGTTGGATCGTTTGGCCAAACCCTGATATTCCTTCCTCTACTCAAGCATCGACCGTCATCATGATTGTGGGATAATGCAAGGCTCGCCGACCGACGTATCGAGGCGAGAGTGGGGATACTCGTACTTTGGTCAGAGGTTGGTGCAAACGCTACCCAAGCTTATGCCCTCAGGCCATCCAACAGCGAAATAAACGAACTATAGTAATTGGACCGTACACTGTTCCTTGTCACACGTAAAATTAAAGCGCAATATTTCATATGATTCGTACTGATTCATATGTTTCGTATTTGAAATATCGATCTTTGATTGGTTATCGCTCACTCGTCGATGGTGTTTGGAGCCTACAGGGTTGGTTTAGTTGCAGTCGCTTTAAATTAAAGTCCTTCACTGAAAATCAGCTTGTTACTGAATGGGTAGACTCTAAATGTGAATTTATTTTTATTCAAACCCTGATCACTGTTTGACTTGTTCTACTATGATTCCGTTTTAACGTTGTATAAAATAGAGCACAAGCTGGGCTTGTTATAGATCAGGATCATTTAACATACCCAGATGCAGAGGTTGAAATTAACTTTTGCCGACACTGACGACAATAGTCCCCTAGCTCGAGAGCATTATTACAAGCCCACAATCAAATACGCTATACTGATGCAAAACAATATACATAATATCTTTATTTAGCGACTATGCGCTGTTCCATTTACCATCCATATATAATTACAATCACAATTATTGCAATATACAATCGAGTCCAATTATTATCAAACTCATAAAAGTAAAACATAATATATGTATGAATTAATAGGCGTAGATAGTCATAATCAGAAACAAACTGACAAAAACAAAAATGGAGGCCCTGAATTCACACTCTGGCATCATCACTACTTTTTAGGAACTTTATAACTTTCTGTTTGAAATCCCTATCGTCCGAGGTTAATCTAATTTCTTTTGGTAATATATTGTATTTTTTGTACTCCAGCATAAAATAGAGATGTGTGCATCAATTGCTTATTGCACGAATGTATATACCATGATAATATTCGCCGGGTTTGACATGTGAGTGTGGGGGACTAGTTAGTTACCAAAAACGTTTTTTGAAACATAATAGTGCAGACGATTAGCCTAAATTAAAAGATTTTTATTTTTGTTGGATACTAAATAGAAAATTATATGAAATTAGAAAGATACACTAAGATATACAGTACTGTCATCTGGACGTTTCTGGAAACGTCTTTGTGAAAAAATAATTAGTATATTTGTTGACAGATGTGTCGAAGGAATATGTTGCTATTGTTATATGCGCTTAGGGTTCCCAACCGTCCCGGTTTCGCCGGGACAGACCAGGAATTAAAGATCTTGTCCTGGTTGAAATGAAACTGATTCCGGGACGGCAAATGTCCCGGAATTACATGAAAGTGTCTTGCTTCTGCCGCGACCCCGCGCCGCCCGAAACGTGAGCTCGAAACGAGCAGAGAGAATGGATAATAAATTAATGTGAGCATAGTTTCCAAAGTTGACTTTTCAAATGCACTATGTTTCAATAAAAATACTAAAAAGGTACATCTAGTATTTACCCTATTAGGCTATTAATATTGTTATAGCAACACAATAATTAATAAAACAATCTCAGACAGGCACGTGAACTCCTAATTTCTAATTAACTGCGAAAGATTTTTGTTTAAAAGGAAAATTCTTGATTTCTCGTCAAGCAGTAAAAACATGTTATTAGAACGTAAATCATGAAAAAAAGGTCCCAAAAAATTTCGCCTTCGGCGATAGGCCTCCGGCGGGCCTTCGGCAGTATCACGTGAGCCATTCCCTTTTCATGTGCTATTTGTCCCGGAATGTTATTTTGCAGAGTTGGGAACCCTATATGCGCTCGGTTAGGGGACGTAATGACACAGAATCTATAAAAGATTGCTTCATGCATGTACATTTATTATTGTTCGATATTATTGATCGTTAATACACAGAAAAACCCCTTTAATTCGAATTGCAAGTAACCCTTAAGGCCCCAATTTTAATTAAAAGAACATTTAATGTTAAGCCTTATGCTCTAACCTTCAGCAGGGATTTGATTACTACTTTGAATTACACATAAGCTTGAATTAACGAGGTTTTACCGAGTCGTAATTTCGATTATCGATTTTTATTTCATCATTGCGCATCCCTTATTTTACTACTGTCTGGCCTGCCCTGGGACTGTTACCTTATCGTGGTG
>OX246747.1:26406003-26463503 GCA_945910005.1 Isoperla grammatica
ACATATAAGCTGTTAATGATTATCATAACTCTACAATACAAAATGAGAAAAGACTGACTTTGGTGATCTATACTCCGCCCAGCTTTGAGAAACACAGTGGATGAATGAAGTCGAACCCTATTGTTCACGCTGGAAGCGGCCATAAAAAGAAGGTTTACAGAAATCATGACAACATTGGCCCACGGAAGTCGGAAAACACCATCATCATTCTTTTTATGGCCGCTTCTTTCTAGCGTGAACAATAGGATCCGACTTCATTCATCTACTGTGTTTCTCAAGGCTGGGCGGAGTATAGTTCTCAAGTTCCAAGCTGAGAGCAGTCGGCATACTGTTGATATTTTAAACTCAAGTCCTTCTAATAGCTTTACTATACCGTGACACTTTAGAAGAAGGTATAGGGCTATTAAGAAATCTGTACCTCAATAGTTGAGAAACATTTACCGAGTGTCACTATGTTTCAATTTGAAAAAAATTAGGGTTTTCCTTATTGCATCAAATTATTAACTGTGTACATAGTTCTGGTTGTTCCTGTGACAATCCTTTTTTGCCAACTAGACACTTGCGAACACAATAGTGAACACAATCTTTCACAGCACTTTCTGTTGAAACTATAAGGACATTAAGAATCAAGACACAAGGAAAAACTTAACGGTGACTTTAGAGCCGTCCTAGCAACGAAGCACTCAATAAATTCAAAGTTGTTCTGAATCGGCCTTGTTGATTCTGGCATTTGTCCGCAGGTGTTCGCACTGTCCAATCACTGATTCATATATGTTTCGTAATTGAAATATAGATCTTTGATTGGTTATCGCTCACTCGTCGATGGTGTTCGAAGCCTACAGGGTTGGTTGAGTCACTTTAAAGTTTAAATTAAGTCCCCCACTGCAAATCAGTTTAGTTACTGAGGGGGTAGACTCTAAATGTGAATTTATTTGTTTACTTAATGAGAGGTTGTCTGCAACCAAGTGTGAGTGTCCTGTGAGTTCATTGTTCTCGTAGGTTTATTCCTGCGTTACTAATGAAAAGGGTCCCGGGTTTCGATTCCCGGTTTGGGCTAGGTTTTTTTTTAACTTTGGCTATTGGCTAAAAGTCTACGTAGCTGGTATATGAGCAAACGGTGAGTTTGGAACCATCATGGCAGGGAGGAACATAATCAATGGCTGTGGTTAAATAGTTAAAACAATGTTTAAACGTAAATACCCCCCCCCCAAGAAAAGTATTTATTTGTATTTACTAATTTGCTATAGTGTGCTGTGTGCATGCCCTAGACGATAAGGTAGCAGTCCCTGGAGGGCAGGTTGGAAACGGGGACCGATATATTGATCGATAATAGTTCCAGGTAAATAAAATAAACCCGTATACATATTATTGTCTACCCACACAGTAACAACAACTCGGCGGAGAACATAAAACAAAACGAGAAGATAAAGCCGCTACGTAGTAATAACAGAAAGTGTCGACACTACTTCGTGTCTTAAGATGTGGCTATTTGTTGTTTAACGATGCACTCAACAAGTAGCAAAGAGGCTAATTCATTGCCGCAACGACCTTCAAAGTCACCACTATATCACGTGCGTATGTTTACCGACCGTGGAAGGGAAAGTGTCTTCACCAGTGAATGTGATACATAAACACAGAGCAGTGGGTGAATTGTGGGGAGGGGGGGGGGGGGGGGGGGCGGGGGTGGATTCCATCCTTCTAAAAGAAATTTTAAAATTAATAGGAAATTTAAAAAAAAATTGTAGCCTATATTAATAGTCTACCCACTCAGTTACAAGAACTAATTTTCAGTGGGAGACATTTAAATACCATTTATTATGTGCTTTGTTGCTATGACGGCTCTTAAGTCACCGTTTACATGTAGGTACAAGTAACATATTGGTAGTTCCAATGTAAACAAAACAATGCACGAACCGGGATTCGAACCCTGGACGTGAAGCATTGGAAACTTGCAGGAATAAACCCACTACACCAACGAGCTAGGTACCCAACAATAATAATTTAGATAATAGCTGCGCAGCGAGAGTTAAGAGTAAGCATGATAGGCGATCTACGGTTTACGGGTTTCTACGTATCTTTTAAATAATCTTCGGCTCACAAAAATTTAATTATGCCAATGTTTGTGCATAGGCCATAGGCGCCTTAGGCCTAGGTGACTCGTATTAAGAGCGAAGGATACCTCTACGTCAAAAACCGCGGAAAATTTTCGTTTTTTAATTATATCTCAAGATTGAAACACAACATCAAAAATCTGAGACACCATAGCGCTGGGGTTTGGTAAGCCCTACACACTGAATGATAAATGTATTTAACGTTATCATCAGTATGACTGTGATAACGATTTCCTCAAATTACTAAGGAAATCGTTATCACAGTCATACTGATGATAACGTTAAATACATTTATCATTCAGTGTGTAGGGATTACCAAACCACAGCGCTATGGTGTCTCAGATTTTTGATGTTGTGTTTCAATCTTGAGATATAATTAAAAAACGAAAATTTTCTGCGGTTTTTGACGTAGAGGTATCCTTCGCTCTTAATAAATATAATTTTCTGAACTGAAATCGATGTATTCACTCAATCAATGTAGACTATGCTTATTAGGGATGACGAAACCCGACTTTTTTACGACTAGGGTACCCGTTCACAATACCTGCGGGTTACCCGGATAATTTTTCTTTTTTTAAATTAAGTTAAATTAAATACAATTGAAAATATTAATCGGGATGTCTAATTATCCGCCAAATGTCTAATTAGCAGACGAATACAAATACATGGCTTATTTTCCCTGGATCAGAAAGACACGTAGGCCTATACATGTACAGCTTGGTAGCTAAGTATTAACGTGAAGGAACCTACCTATCTATTGAGTGTGAGCAATTTGGTACTTGGGGTTCGTTTATATTGATAAATTGCGGATAAAAAAATGAAATGAAATACCCTACATTAAAACAAATTTAAAAAAAAGAAATTGAGGGGGGTTTTCAGGTAATGGATCACATACCCATACCCGGTTGGGTCAGGCAGGTAACCAATCGTCATCCCTAATGCTTATCTTGCAAAATGTCATCAAATCTGAGGAATTTTGGTGTTATCATCATTGCTGTGCTCTAGGCTATGGATAACCTCTCAATCAAACATCAGGAAGTCATACCAACCACACATAAATGCATTTGATTATCAAGCCGCTAACTAGATCGAAACTGGAAATGTAAATTAATTGTCGACCACGCTGTGTTATGCATGCGACCTTTGAACTCGGAGAAGCCAATGGTAATTAGGAGAACAACTCATTCATTCATTATGCGGACACATCACTCGGGCAATATGTCCCCATGAATATGCAGATTCGCTCGTGGACACTAATCACCATAGTACATACTTATAAAAAAAATCAATCAAAAAATCAACCAGTGCTATTGTTAATTTTATAAATGCTCAACTAAAAAAAGGTGAAAATGCAATAACAGTCTTTTATTTAATTTTAGCACCGAGCCAAACATCGCGTTTCGTTCGATTATAGTTAGTCACATTAAGTAAGTAATTAACTAAGTTGCTGTTAACATAGAACCTATAGACATAATTTACTGTACATACAACATCAATGGTCATATTAAATAAATACACCCATACATAGAAAAATAAATGATTGGACAATTATAAGTACATTAATTAACTAATTCACTCATTAAGTAACCCATAAACGAAAGTATGAATGAAGGAAAAATTAATAAATGACTAAAATAAATAAATAAATACTGGTAGCCTAAATGAATGAATCAATCAATAAATGAATAAATACATAAATAAATAAATAAATAAATAAATAAATAAATAAATAAATAAATAAATACATAAATAAATAAATAAATAAATCAACAAATAAATAAATAAATACATAAATAGGCTAAGTAAATAAATAAATAAATAAATAAATAAATAAGTAAATTAATAAATAAATGAATAAATAAATAAATAAATAAATAAATAAATAAATAAATAAATAAATAAATAAATAAATAAATAAATAAATAAATAAATAAATAAATAAATAAATAAATAAATAAATAAATAAATAAATAAATAAATAAATAAATAAATAAATAAATAAATAAATAAAAAGGATAAAAAAAGTAAAATAAAAATAAAATAATCAATCAATCAACAAATCACCAAAGAGCGTTTGTTTGCGAGTGTACTCACCGGTGAGCATGCCGGCGCCCATGCGCCTGTTGTTCCTCGCGAGCGCTATCGTGATGAGCAGACAGTCAAACAGCGGCTTGGTGATGTGAGAGTAGAGATGCGCGACAGACGACGTGAACGCCGTTATGTCGTCTGTTAGGCAGTGATCGGGGTTCTCTATGCGGCCGTCTAGGTTCGACACGCGGTAGTACGTCTGGTTCTTGAAGTACAGCTGGTAGGCGTGGTCCACCAGCCGAGACCTGCGATGGGAGGAGACAAGGTTAGAGCATAGATGGGCATTTATTCCTTTAACCCCTTTTTGGGGTTTGTTGTTAAAAAAATTGTAAAAAAAAAAAATTATTTTTCTTTTAAATTTTTTATGAGTCCCATTGTGATGGCCCCCTAATTTTAGTCCAATGTGTGGTTCTTACATTCTTACAAGCCAACAAAGCCACCACTCCTCATGTGAATTGAAGCAAAATAATTTGATCACAAGGGGTGAGGATGGGGCGGGGGTAAAAGAATTATTCAGTAATTAACTGATTTGCAAAGGTGGAGAATGAATGAATAAAAATACATAATTTACAATGATATGATACACTAGTAAACACACTGAACAACAAAAACAACAAAACAATTAGCAAACTACTAAGTATTACTTAACAATGCGAATTGATTGAACAAAAAAATTATAAATTGTTAGGACAAAATAAATTTTAAACTATATAATTCAATACAAAATAAAAAAAAAGTTGAATACTAGCCTAAATTAATAAGATAACAGAAATACACACTAAGGTGAAAAGGAAAGTAAAATCACTACACACAAAAAAAAAGAAAAAAAAGGGAACAAAAGGAAGTATAATTAATTAGGCCTAATTATCCACTAATACTCCTAACCCCCTAATCCCCCTCCCCTCTAATTCAACTCCTAATTTTTCATGGATTTGTTGTAAAACCAATAGGTGTTATTGTGTGCAATAGTTTGCAAAATTGTGTGTGTGCATTTGCAATGTGCAATGCAGTGCAATAGTGTGCAAATGTAGTTTGCCCATGCTAAATGCCCATTGATGTAGCATGACAAGACACCCATGAACAAATCATTATGTGCTTCGTTTCTGATGGCTAATAGATATGACATTTACATGTATGGCAACCCTGTATCAACCGTATTTATACATCACCAAATCAATATCAGAAGTTAAAAACTGGAAATTGAACCCTGCACTTTCTGGATTGGAGAGGCCAAACAAGCAAAACAAGTTTTTTTTTTATTACACTACTGCAATTTTTTTAATTAAGTTGTATGAAGTAATACATGGCAGAATGCTAAGTCAATTTATTATTGAAATCTTCTTCTTCTTTTTCTATGCCTGCATTTTTGGCTCACTGGGCCATCCATCATGCATTTTCTGGTTTTCCAGTAGAGACAGTTTCCTTTTCCTCACAGCTCATGCCAGGTGCAATGAGTGAAATCCTTTCCTTGAAATATTGTGCAATAAACATAGATCAAATGTCTAAAGAATAAAAAAGTACGAAGCACGTAATTTATGTATGTGTAATAGATCAAATGGTCAAAGAGTAAAAAGGTACGATACACGTCATTCACGTTTTATTGAACGGAACGTACAATGCCGCTTTTCACGCAAATTAACCGTAAAGCGCTATGACGGTCTTTCGAGGGTTACTGTCGGTAGATAGTTAGTTGGAGATAAACTCGCGTTTTTAAAAGCAATTTAATGAAAAACCAAACTGTCACATTGCATGTAAAAGGCCAATATGTTCAGTTTAGTTACTGAGTGGGTAGCCTCTAAATGTGAATTTATTTATTTATTTTTAAAAAAACCTCAAGGACACTTCACCTGAAATTAACACACTATAGCAATGTTGAAAATCCCTGTCATTACAAAAGGCAGGAAGCTAGTTTATTATGTTCTGTACCTACTAGAAGAAGATGATATAACGTGCTACATAGATAGATAGACACATCAACGCGGTCCGTGATACGCGCAAGCTTAATTACCATAGGGAAATGTGTCAATGCCGTTTAACCTTGTAGTCTCTCGCTCGCCTGTATTGAATCATGAGTGATGTCTGACGTTCGTAGATTCAGCTAGGCCTACTAGTGAAAGTCTGAGTGTTCATTCTGCATGCGTGTTTTGTCTCCTCGGTGGTTTTTGTTCGCTCGCAACGAACACATTTCGGGCTGAATTGGGTTAGGGGTCCTCGACGATGGAAAATTTCAAAAAATTTCAAAACCAAAATTTAATTTTTTTTTTTTAAATTTTGAATGGCATTTCACTGCAGCACTTGAATGTCTCTCAACATAAGACCAGAAAAAATTTGTCGAAATGAGACAAAGTTGGCAGAACAAGAGGAAGGAATGGAGAGCTGTTTCAACAAACATATCGATTGGTAACATGTAAAAATATGCATTATTGCACTGAAAATCAGTTTAGTTACTGAGTGGGTCGACTCTAATGTGAATGTATTTATTTTGTTTATTTAAAACCTCCTGGACTGGACTGGACTGATGAGTGCCCGAGGCGATACGAGCGAGTGGAGAGTAGTAGAGAATAGAGATTCTCTTGCATAACTAACGCAGCCGAGATCCCTTCTCCAAATGTGAAGCAAGTGCTTACATAGCCATGTGTGTGTGTTGCATGTTACATTGTGTGTCCTAGACAAACACGCGTATACGTTGCGCAACTTTGTACCGTGCAAGAAGGAAGGATGAGACGCTGATGCCTAACGAACGTTGTCCACCGGGATTGTTGTGGTTAGTATCAATGTAGCACACGATGACCTTTGCTCTCTCTCTCTCGCCTCCTCTCTCCCTCTCCCTCTCTCGTTTGATGGAAGATAAGGCCTTACTGGCCTTAATCAATCCCGCCATAAATAAAAGACCTGAATCAATCAATCAATCAATCTGTCTTTCTTTCCGTCTTTCTCTCTTTCTTTACCTTATTATATTTTTTTCTTGTGAGCCTAGTTTTAGTGTGAAATAAATGCACAGGTGTAGACAGTGCACACTGCATATTGCATACTGCACACATGTGTTATTAGAAATATTGGATTTGAATTATGATACCGGTACTATGTTTCTTTTACTAGTAGAACCTGTATTAACAATAATGGTTAGCTAGAGACCTGGGTACCAGTCTCTGCAGCTCTGTTGCCAATCAACACCGAACAATAATACAAAATATTTCAGTAAAATGAAAATTGAATTAGACTAAATATATAGGCTAGGCCCTACTACAAATAAAAACAAAATTAAGAATAGAAATGGTGCCTAATCAATTTGTATGTTGAACAGTTAGGCTACACAATGAGGAACCTGGTTTTAGGTGGAAGAAAAGACTACGTCCCCATAATCATGTCAGCAAAAACCTCCCTCTATCTCATTTTACTTAGGATGGAGAGACACCGTACACCCCCCCCCCCCCCCTGAATATCCCACTGCTGACTTTGAAAAGAAGATAGCCTATATTTCCAAGCATTTACCTCATCTTGATCGCAAGACGCAGTACGATTAATTCCCCAGTTTCAAACAATGTTCGGTTGTAAACAAGGTTGAATAATTTATTAATATTTATTTTTATTTTTACAGTGGAAAATTCTCCCTCTTGCACTTTGCCTCAAGGCAAGTAAAAAATTTGACTCTGACCTCTAAAATGTAAACCGATTCTTGTTTCTAAAATGTTATTTTTATAACACTCAAGAAGTACCTAACAACATTTTGTAAAATGCTACATTAACATATTATAATTTGTAAATTATAAAACAATAATATTGGTAATTGCTAACAAGAAAGAAATGCTGTCAAACATCAATCTTTTTAAACAAAAAATAAAGGGTAACTTCTAACTTCTAATCTAGGAAGGCAATTAAAGGTACTATTTAGATGAGAGCAAAGCAGCTGGTAGAACAGATCTAGATTATCTACATAATAAAGTTGAGTAGGCCTACTATTAATATTAATTTTAACTGTGATGTACACTTAACTTTAGCTAGAAATTCTATTGTTAAGACTTCTGACATGTTAACATGTAATGCATTATTGTAAGTTTTTGACAAATCTGATATCAATGTATCGCATAGATGATGAATAATCTATGTTTTAGTTTTAGTTTGTGACAAATCCTATACTCAGTCCATGTACTAGGTCTCTTGGATGCTAATAAATACAATACAATACAATCAATAGATGCTAATAAATACAAATAGGCTATAGTAAATAACTTTTAGAAAAAACACCTTTGGTTTTTATTTTCTTCACACCTGCAATGTGGTTATATGCATGGTGCATGGAAGTGCCATTGTGTACGAAAGTGAAAGACATGACACCTGCAATGTCGTGATATCGAAGTGCATGGAAGTGCCATTGTGTACGAAAGTGAAAGACACGACACCTGCAATGTTGTTATAGCCTATGCATAGTGCATGGAAGTGCCATTGTGTACGAAAGTGAAAGACACGACACCTACTCGGTTGCAGACCGAAGAGAGTGAAAGAGGTATGACTTGCAAGAACTTCTCTACAAGCCCAAGGCTGTAGGTTAAAAAACAACAGCAAAAAACTATCCAGGGGAAAGTCATTTCAAACAAACACTACTCAACTTATAAATACACGAACCGGTGTTAATGCAACTTCGACCGGTGGTGTGATCTGCACGGTCACACAGGAGGGGCAACCCTCCCCCCCCCCCCACAGTCATCAGGGTAAGGGGGCAAAAAGGCACAAGCACAGCGTTTTTCATTAAGGCACATTTTTTTTAAGAAAATTATCTTTAAAGCCAATGAAATCATATCAAAGTCATCATCATCATCATCATCATCATCTGTTGCCATGTCCAACTCTGCGTTGGGTCGGCATTGAAGATAAGCCTCTCCATCTTCTTCTATTCTGCCACCACTCTTCCCCCTCAACTACATTCCAGTCCCCTCCTCGCATTTCCACATCCTTCCTCACTTTCTCGAGCCATCTTTGTCGTGGTCTTCCTCTCGTTCCATATCAAGGTCGATTTTTTTTTAAATTAACTAAGGCTCCGTTCTTTTCTCTCGTCAAGAACAAGAATAGGCCTACCAGACAATTAAAAAAGAAATATTTATTTATTATTTGTTTATTAGGCCTATTTGTTCAATGACATAAAGAGGTAGGTTTACATACTTATTTAAGATTTAAGGGTTAGCAAAGTTGAATCAAGCCAAAAGCATTATGACGTTCACAGAACTTCCTAACATTTAAGGAAACCATGTAGCAACCTAAACCTAAAATTCTTTAATACCTAAAATTCTTAGCCCAGCCAATGAGAGGCGATGTGTTTTACAACTACGGCCAATGGTAACGAACGATCCTAAGTAAAACAGTTAGGAAAATACGTGCTAGGAACAAAAGTGTGTAAACCAACCTTTAGAAAGCATTAGGAATCCGAAAAGTCTCACAAAGAGCGACAAAACGTATCAAGGTTTCTATCCAGATAAATGGATCTTGATTTAACCTCGAAAGCTCATTTGTAATATTGATATGTTGTTTTCATTGAAGATTAGGGGGGCCACATGAAAAACAAGAATAGATTAGGTAGGCTACCTACAGAATGTTTTAAAATGATTAACTAAAAACTTGAACAAAGAATTACGTATGCCTATGTAGTTGTATTGTATTGGCACCAACACTGTCGTAATCAAAAACGATTTGAGGCAGTCCCTGAAAATGCGTCAGCAAAACAACAAAAAAAGGTGGGGGGAAACCCGTAGCAGATTGCAAGAAGTGGGATACAGAGGGAAGGGGGATCATAAATGGAAGTTTCAGCGACAGGTGGTAAGTTAGTGATCTGGGTAGGTTTGGATTTGTGGGTTAGGGAGGTTGTTGAGTGTGAATCAGTAAGAGAATTTAGAAATAGAATGAGGGATATGAGGTGATGAGGGAGGGGGGGGGGGGGGAATTTGGACAGGTTGCCACCGGGCAGTAATGGCCCATTTGCAGCCTTGAAATGTTTAATCTAATCTAAAACTTAGGAATAAGGAATCTGAGAAAGATATGTAATGTATATTCTAGAGCAAGAAATGGCAGCGTGCCAGTCTAGTAAAATAATAGATGCAATCTATTAGACACTATATGACTGCTACTCCAACAAATTAGATTTACATAAATAGAAGTGCAACCAATAAGATATCATCTAATAAAAACGTGTGATCATGACCTAATCACGTGTTTGATACATTATTATGGTGTGATCTCACTTTTAACTCGATTGAGAAAAGGCCGCGCGGGTTCGAAACGTTTCGTTTGCGTTTGTAAATTTAGTTTGTTTATATGTTGTTCTACCTTACTAAAAAAAATTGGAGAACTTTAGATTCAGTGTCCTCTCCACTTTCGTCGGGTGAACAAGGCCACGTCAGGCCGAAACAGTTTCAATGTTATTGTTTGGTCTTTCTATGTTTTTTATGTTTCTACCGAAGGTCGTCAGCAACAAGGTAAGCTGTTGGTTTCCTTCCTATCCACCCCCATTGCTAAATTTAAAAAAATCCAGCATTTGGCCTTGACCAAACATCAGGTAATTCTTAATGTAAATTATTATTAGTATGATTTAAAAAAAACTATTCTATCAAATTTATTTTACATTGATAGCACATGACGGCACAAGATGTCAATTGTGGGCATAAGAAAAGAAGACATGATAGCGGAAGCTGTATTTTGCACAATAGATGCTAAAATCACCGAATATTGATTTGCTTATTAAATCACAATAAGTACTAAACTAGAAATGTACATGTATTCATTGGAGGCAGAAAAAGAATCCTATCTCTACTGGGAAACGTGAAAATGCATGATGACCAAATAGGTCAATTGTTGGCATTTAAGAAGAAGAAAAAGAAGATTTTGATCCATTTAAAACATTCAACATTCAACAAAATTCCAACAACCCTGTGTCTGGCTTCTAAAAGTGAACGGATTTGTCTACCCCTTGTTACAAGGTCATTTCCCTGTTGCACGAGTCTCATTAATGCACTTTATTTTTCAGTTGTTGGTACCCTTTGACCCCCCCCCCCCCCCCCCGTGACCTGATTGAGAGGCCACGCGTCTTGTTATCTGGACACAAGTTGGACCGGATCCAAGTCTCGACTTGATCGTTCAAACATCCTGGATGCTGAACCAATCGAGCACATGTCGATGTTGACACTACGATCATCCGAGCTTATTTCATTATATTTTATATTATTTATTTATTCTTGCACCACATTACAATTTCTGATTGTATAGTGTACGTCAGTAGGCCTACATTTGAAAGTGATACATTTGGAAGTGATAAGACTACAAAACATTTAACTAAAATTATTTACAATAAACAGTAATTATACAATGGCAGATAGGGTGACAGACATCCCGGACAATATGGGACAGTCCCGAATTTGACCCAAGTGTCCCGCGAACATTACGGGACGCCTTTTGTCCCGACATTGGTAGGCCTAAATTCAAGATTTTCTATGATTTTTGTTTCAAAAATTACAATTTTAACGAGAAATAACTTGGCAATCCCCAGAAGAGAAGCGGTCAGTGGTAAATTTGTAATTCGGCGCGCCGCCACAACTGGCAGACTATTATTCGCTTGCGCTCCCAGGTAGCAGTTATAGCGCTAGTGTGCAATGCACCAGCAATCGGCACGGCTACACCACAATTAATATGGAATAATGATCTTATTATAGAGTTAGAAAATTTAAATAACCACTGCGGCCGTTTCACTTTCAGCGATCATGTAACTTCTGACAGTGTTTACACCTGCCTTGGGTTAAAGGAAAAAAGTTTCCCGAAATGCAGTCTAGCTAGACCATCTGGCATCTGGTCACCCTAATGGCAGATGAGTTGCCACATGCTACAAAATAACTTGGGATTCTATACATTCATCCCCTGTAGGCCTATAATCCACCATAGCCTATTATATCCTCTGTATTGTATCAACTGTGTTGTATTGTATGCAATGCTTGCGATGGACGTCAACTTTCTGACGACGAGAAACTCGCTACGTTTCACGTGATAAGTTTTATGACCTCCTCATTGATGCAGCATATTTCCACATCAATCCACGGATCAGTTTGAAACCGATTTAAGGGAGAAAATTATTTTAGAAATCACCTGATTCGATGTAGGTAATAAACTTATAATAGAAAGAATGTGACGAATTGTTTACTGCCATGAAGAACAGAGTGTGTGAGTGTGAGGGGTAGACATAACGCAAATAAGTAGCCTACAATACAATACGGGTGGGTGAAAACAGCATCGAGCCACCTAAACGTTTTATCATCACAAATGGCAATGGTAGCCAAGGATTTTATTTAGTTAGGCTGTGCATTTAAAAAGTTAGCATCTGTTCATTTTAGGCAGCTAAATCTATTTCATTTAAATAAAAATACAAATTCACATTTAGAGTCTACCCACTTAGTAACAAAACTGATTTTCAGTGGGGGACTTTAATTCAAGCGACCAAACCAACCCTGTAGGCTCTGAACACCATCGACGAGTGAGCGATAACCAATCAAAGATCGATATTTCAAATGCGAAACATATGAATCGGTGATTGGACAGTGCCAACACCTGCGGACAAATGTCAGAATCAACAAGGCCGATTCAGAACAACTTTTAATTTATTGAGTGAGTTCATTGCTAGGACGGCTCCAAAGTCACCGTTTACTTATTCCTAAGACCAGAAGTAAGGGAACTGAATCCTTATAGAAGTTAAAAACTTCTGCCTGAACCGAGATTCTGCATTGTAAGCAGGGATGCTAACCACTGGACCAACGAGCCATTTCTACAAGTGCGTAGCGTAAGGAATTTGTATGCGATGCCTGTGGGGGACGACGAGAAACTCGCCACGTCTCACACGATAAGTTTATGACCTCATAAGTGGTGCAGCCAGCACATTTACCTTTTTCTAGAGCTGGAAACATTAACTTACTTACTAAACAGACTTTATTCAACATTATAGCCGTTTAAATGCCGTTTGCATATCTCAGTCTTACAATACATTTAAGATTATTGCCTGACATGCCAAGTATGGGCATATGTTAAGAAGGAGACGTCCATTAAAAACTGCATATAGGTATAGGAGATTATTGATTGAGTTGTAATTCAATCTTGGTCTATGTCTACACTATTCCACTTGCCCTTCAATTCTATTCTTTAAATATTCCTCCATGCCTCAATATCATGTTCTCTAATTGAGCGTAGGTTAAGTTCAAAGTGAAGGTTAACCTTCACTATCTACATTAATTTAATTAGGTAAACTGGTAACTTTTACAATGTTTCAGCTAGGCAAGTTCATAAATTGCATGTGTAGGTGGACCTATGCAACGAGGCCTCCTCCGTTTACCAAGGTTCATTGTCTTATTTTTATTGTCTGTCTACGGCTGGAATTCATGGACTTCCTCTACCCCTAGGGGCGCCCGTTGTTGCTAGGTAACAGTTTCATGCATGTTATTTGATTTCCCATAGAAATAGAAACAGATCCATAGCAACAACAGGAACCCCTAGGGGTAGGGAACAACTATGAATATGCAAACCCACCCCCAGGAGAAAGGGGAAAACGGTCGCTTCAGTTATACATACCAACTGACTGAAAACCAGGTCCAAATTGGCACCAAATAATTATCAGTTGAAGAATATACATTTCTCACTCGAGCTCAGTACGGTATAGAGTTACTTGGTGCAAACTAAGCCAAATGCACACGTAGTTTGTACCTGATGAATTCAAAAACTCTCACTTTCTAATATTTTATACCGAATCCAAGAGGCCCGCTTTTAGTGATGTGAAAACTTTAAAATCGAGCAGAGTACCTACAATGATGGAGGCCTCATCTCAACCACAGCCTAATTGTGGTAGGGCCTATTTCTAACGTGCGATATTACGTGCAAGCTTTTTCAACTACGGAATCAGGCCAGCTTGATGTTTAAACAAAAACTCTGTAGAGTGTAGACTAAAATTTGCCTGGACTTAGCTCCCAAGATAAATGTGTGTGCATGACAAACTTTACAGTAAATTGTTTGTTTTGCAAACATGACTTAGAGCTTAGTAGTCAAGAAAAGCAGCCTGTCAGAGAGCCTGTACGGTTTTGAGACTCAGTACCCCATGTAGCCTATCCACATTGGAACAGGTAGACTACTGTACCGATTGGGGCTGGTCTCACTAAAAAGCTAAGCTAAATATAGAGCATATTGTACCAAAAGACCATACTCGGTCCCAAAAATATGTAAAACATTAGAGAAGAGAAAAGTTACATGATACCAATCTAGGCTATAGAACAGTAGCCTATTACAACTGCAACTTTTGGTTTAGATATTTTCAGAAAGGATGGTTCATGCGAGACCGAAATCGACTGCCGATTTAGTCCTTACTTGGTTAAGTTACGTTAAAGGTGACATTGATGATAGTTTTCAGTTCAGTTTTACATGTAAACATAGCAAATAATTACCTGAACGCCAGTGCTAGTTTCTGCTCCAAGAATCGGATCATTGAGTTGATGAACGTTGCAGGAATCGCGACTCCCAACCATTGCAACAACATGATCGCAAAGTTCCTGACGTCTCGTCGCACAATGTATTTGACGATTTGTCCTTCCATCGAAGCTACGAATATGCTCAAAAATGTTCGCGTTGCCAATGCCGCGGTATGCACAGCCAATAACCCAACTTCCCGAGTCCATAAACCAGGAACCATTAATTGTGCTAATTTAATCAGTTGTAAAAAGAAGTCTTTATTCAAACCAACTGCCTTCTTCTTCAAAAGCTTCTTCTCCTTCTTTTTCTCTTTTTTCTTTGCTGTTCCATTTTGCGATTGAACTTTATTGTTGTTCTCTCCAAGGCTTGCATCTGAGTCAATAATAATTGATGCATGTCCATTTTGTACTATTGCATTTGGTGTTTCAGTTTTATGAGCCACTACTAGTGACTGTATATATGGAAAGCCTAATTTCAATCCATATAAAAGTATTGCAGCCCCTACGAAACCTCTTGTAAAATGTTCCCTGGGGATGTTATATTTACTAGCAGTCTGGTCTAAATATTTTGATATCACAGTAGGCATTTTGATCGATTTCTTACACAATTAAGAAATTATTAGTTGCGTCGTTCACTTCACTATTCACTTTTTCACTGATAACTTAATTTAAATGCCAATGTTAGGCCTAGGCCTCTAGGGTTTAGAGCATCGTAAAATGACACCTCCTAGTTTGACACATCGAGATCGTATTTTTCCGTCGAACTGTCACTACACAATTTGAATAAGTTGTTTTCCTGTATAAGAAAACAATACATTGAAATATCACCAACTAGTTATGAAAATATAGTTACTATATCTACATTTTTTAAGTGTTTTTCCCTCATCTAAGCCTAGACTGTGAAGGTTCTTTGTAGTCAGCTGACAGGTAAACGAGTCCTTCGTGTACAGTGAGAGTCAACAAAAGAGAAGCAGCTGTAGCGAGCGAGCGCCTTCTAAACGCGCGACCGTATTCGACGAACGCTCGGCGACGACTGACGGAAACAACCGAACGAGTAACGGGATACAACAACGACGATGATGATTCAGACATCACATCACTGATATCATACAATCTTTCTTGACTCGTATCATAAACACGAAGCACGTGTCGAGAGCAAAGTTCAACCCAACGATTATCCGTACTTTGTTTGGGGCTTCTTAATGACGCGGCGGAAGTTTTTTGTTTCGTGAATCTGGTTTCCTGTTTTCTGCCAGTCTTCCTTTCTTCTACTTGCATGACTTGAATTATCTGCAATGCAATTTTGCAAATTATATGCAATTTTGCAATTTACATGCAATTTTGCAGTTTAATGCATATGCATCTTTTCTTGGTACCAAACAATCAACGGGTGATTACGAGATTGCTTTTGTTGGGGCTACTCTTTACAACAATATAATATGGGCTACAATACGTTAAATAAAACTCTACAAAATTTGATTTTATTCACAAAAAACGCATAAATATCATACCTGTGATCATACTTTTTCAATGTTGACTGTCTTTATCCAGATGCAGAAGGGACAAAATAACATAAAAAACAAAATGAACAAAATGATTCGAAATTCAATGCGATTGTACCGGTTTGCACGTACGTACGGTACGTAATTATATTACGCATATATGCTCAAACGTCTCAATATAATATCTCAATTTCGTTCTTGTACGAATATTCCTTTATACCCATTAAATCAACACAGGAAAAGGCTAAAAAGTAAAAAAAAGTGCGATCATGAAAATGGCGAATTTCGCGATGAAATTTCGGTGTTTTGTAGGTAACAATCGACATCATTATCAACACGATTTCGCGATTCGCGAAAAATAAACCCCAGATCGATGACTCGCCACGCCCACTTTACTGCTGTTTAGTTTTCGAACAAAAACTAGTCAGTTTCGACATCGCGTGAGGTACAGTTGGCGACCGTGAAGATTAGCTACATGCACATGTATTGTAGACACGCAAATATATATTTTTAAAGCGATCAATAGACCTCGAGTACTTGGTAGGTACTCTAGTACGCAGGCAGGACCATTAGTTGAAAGGTTGCGGGTTCGTTTCCTGTCACATGTCATCCGTACCGAAGCCGTGTTACTACAGTCAGTGTTACGCCCCTTCTTGTAATAAACATAAACATAACATAAATAAACAAACACAAACAAAAATATATAGGCCTACTGTTAATAAATTGTAAATCGTAGTTGTATAATTGATTGTACTCCTTTGTTAATCAGTCAAATGAATAGGATATAAATTAAATAAATAAAGTAGCTAAAAATTCACTCAAGTTTGGAGTACAAAGTACAACAACACACAAGACAAGGACAAGTAGTTTCAAGATATCTTTTACATCGTCAATATAAAAGATATCTTAAAACTAATATATTCGATATAACGATACTCAATAAAATTTCGATAGTCGATAGTACAAATACTATCGAATGGTTTGTTTTTTGAAAAAGCATTTTCGTTCTTCTCGGGCCTTCGTAGTATTGAAATACCCAGATACCGCCAAAAAGCGATCCTTAGAACTTAGAACCCGCGAGTATGTAGGTAGGCTAGGCCTACTCTAGTCACAGACATGACCATTAGTTCAAAGGTTGCGTGTTCGTTTCCTGTGCCTGTCACATGTCAATGTGCCGTATTGCAATGGTCAGCGCTGAGTTAGTTGCTAACTAGGGGAAATCATTTCTAATGCTGAATAAGCTAAGACTTTGAACTCAAAACTAGCGTATTTGCAGCGAGTTATACGTATTTATTTTATATCATAATATAACTGATTTACAAAGAAGTACGATAAATTATACAACTACAATTTACAATTTTGTTTGTTTGTTTCTTATAGAGCACTCAAAATAGACTAGATGCATTCTGGTGGCAAGAAAATAAACTTCTATTAGGAGTGGTTTAGCTGTCAATTTTCATTGTTGTTTTATTGTTATTATTCATCAATGGCGCTGAAAGGAGGTTGCTTAGCAGCGCTATCTATGCTAGTTTTGAGTCCTCTATTTCTTTATAAAACAATATAAAAAACAAATCAATATCAGTTGGCGTATATTGTATTGTTGTGAATGTTAAAGGCGCACTCAGTACGCACTGGTGCGTTTATTGTATTGTTGTGTATTGTTGTCTTAATTTTTAAAGGCGTACTCAGTGCCCAATTGTCTGTTGTTATGTTGTGTATTGTTGTTTATTGTTTTTAATTGTTAAAGGCGCATTCAGTACGGTCCTTGCCCCTCAAAAATAGACTAGACGCATTCTGGTGGCAAGAAAATAAACTACTATAAGGATGAGTTTATCTGTCAATTGTTCATTGTTGCTTTATTGTTAAATCATCAATGGCGCAGATAAGGGTGTTGCTTAGCAGCGCTATCTATGTGTTAGTTTGAATCTCCAATTGGAAAACGCCATAAACACAGATAACTAATTAATTAGTAACTAACATTACTAATTAATTGTTATATAAATGATTATAGGTAGGTTTATTGAATGTGCATGCGTTACTGGAATGCTCGTGCATTGCCCTGCAGTTTCTACATGGGCTCGGCATTCTTTGTGTTATGAAGGTGTGAAAATGAGTTCCGCTCTATATTTTTTTTACGAGCTGATTGATGACTGTAATATTACCTAATTCACATTGCAGTGAAATGCATATTGCAAGGAAGCTATGAGATCTTCTTGACTGAAATGGAACATATAGTCAGCCTCAGTCTAATCCAGTCCAATCCTAACCATAACCTATTCCAACCCAGTCCAATACACTTTAATCTTCTACAGACAAATCCAAATCTAGTCTAATCCAGTCTAATACCGTTTAATTCAGATCAATCCAATCCAGTCAAGTCCAATCCAACCCAGTACCGCGTGTACACTTTCCAATCCGGTATAGATCTGTTCAATCCAAATCTAGTCTATTAACCGTGTAAATTCTGATAATACCAGTGGCGTATCCAAGGGGTTATGGGGTTCATGCCCCCCCCCCCCACATATGTACATGGTAGGAAGAAAGGAAAGGAGGAGGGGGGGGGGGAAGGAAACTAGCATTTTGATTATTTATTGTTTAATAACGTACTTAACCGTTGTCATACTACATTGGCCCCTTTGTCACCTCTTAAGTCAGGAAGAGCTAACCTGGACCTATTCTCCTAAGAAGCCATACGGGAAAGGAAGTTGGAGGAATGGGAAAAGTTGGAGGAATATATTTAAAAATGCTAATGGGTGGGCAGTGGTCAGGGGGTTCCTCTTTTCACATTGTTCTATTCTGAAACGTGTTTACAGGCCATATATGAAAAGAAAAATTCACAGAAGGCGAAAACGCCTCCGGCAACTGGGGCTGTCGCCCCAAACCCCTACCTCATTGGGATATTCGACCCCCCGCCCCCCTCTATTCTCACAGCAAAGCGTTGAGGGTGTTATAGTTGCCCCAACGAAAGTATTCTGATGCTTACGACACAGCCGAGTCCAAGGTGACAACTTATTTTTCTACTTCGCTAATTGACCAGTTTCCTTAACAGCGCTGCGGCGAGTTTTGGAAGCTCGCATATGACATAGTTAACATTGAAGACATAGGCGAAAAACCACTTATCTCGCTCTAGCTACGAAAATAATTTTTTTAGCGGGAGACTTATTTGAAAGCGTTTATGGAAATTACAATTCTACGTATTTTGAAAGTATTACGAAAAATCTACATGCAGCAATGAGGGAGTTATTGATCGTAAATGATCTTCTTGCGTGTGGCTGCTGCGCGAATCTCGCCTCTAAGGCGTGACCTTCTGTCGTATACGCAGGCTGAGTCGTCGCTGGTGTGCATAAGGTCGACTAGCGAGATTTGAGTGAGATGCACATTTCAAACGAACAAGCCGCGCCAAGAAACCGTTGTACAACTAGCAAATATGAAAATAGAACCTATCAACACGCTCATTGGATCTGATAGATCGGCGAATAGTGTACATCACCAAGCAAGTGTATTTTTTTCTTACGGTTGATTTCTTAATATGACAAACTGGTAATATAGCACTGAATTTAACATTCCGCCTCGATATGTTTATCACTTATTTGTATAATTCATTTTTTTACAAATGCTGTATACATAGCCTACCAGACGTTTGTGAGAAGTTTAAAAATAATAAATAATTACACTTCCTTTGTATATGATTTACAAATCCCGAACCTAATATTGCACATTTAAGTCAACTTGACGCGCCGATCTGTCAGATCCAATGAGCGTGGTTCTATTTTCATATTTGCTAGTTGTACAACGGTTTCTTGGCGCGGCTTGTTCGTTTGAAATGTGCATCTCACTCAAATCTCGCTAGTAGACCTTACGCACACCATCGACGGCTCAGCCTGCGTATACGACAGAAGGTCACGCCTTAGAGGCGAGATTCGCGCAGCAGCCACACGCAAGAAGATCATTTACGATCAATAACTCCCTCATTGCTGCATGTAGATTTTTCGTAATACTTTCAAAATACGTAGAATTGTAATTCCCATAAACGCTTTCAAATAAGTCTCCCGCTAAAAAAATTATTTTCGTAGCTAGAGCGAGACAAGTGGTTTTTCGCCTATGTCTTCAATGTTAACTATGTCATATGCGAGCTTCCAAAACTCGCCGCAGCGCGAAACTGGTCAATTCCTACCATCTAATCCAAACCGGTCCATTGGGGATAATTTAAAACCTTCCGTTGGTTACCTGTAACGGTGGGTGTGGTCAAACCGCCTGTGCACTCGACTAAGCCGAACCGTGCATTTACGAATGTGTGAAAGAACGCCAGGTAGACTATCTGTTGATTTTCTTTCAAATAGGCGCGGTCTGAGGTTTGTTCGTTTGTCCTGCGGCCTGCCTCAACAGGAGTATTTTACGCCAAGAGTAATCCGGAAATACGTCATTGTAACGGAAATGGGAGTAGAAAAATTACAGTTACTCCCACTTGGACAAAAAAACAGAGTTGTCACAGTTGAAATCGCGTCAGTTGTTCCTCCTACTCCTACTCGGGAAGCAGGTGTAAAAACCTTACTCCCATCACAGTTGTAGTAAGTTACCACTGGACAAAAGAACTTGTCGCAGCTACTCTCATCACACTTACTTTAGGACAGAAAAACGGGGTTTTCGTAATACCGTAGTCCTGGAGTAATAATCACAGGACAAACGAACAAAGCTATGATCTGAGATCGGTATGCGAATACTTTCGTTGGGACTAGTATACTAAATAAGCAGTGACTGGTCGATAAAATGACACAAGAAATAATATCCCAATTAGTAACGAGATAAGGTACCATGTAATATGAAATTAATCAGATTACAATGCTTATTTTTATGAAGTAAAATGTTACATACGTAAAAGTCATAAAGGTCATAAAGGTAAAAGTCATACTTTGTGTATTCAGTATACAAAAACCACTGTAGGGCCTATACACATAATGATGTATATATACTAATTGGCTCAATCTGACAACTTATGAAACATAACGAACTTGACTACAATTAAAATGTTATTTATATTTCTAGCCGAGTTAGAGTAGAATATGCTCCCTTTACGAAATAAGCCTGATAAATTTTCTCGTATATTCACTCATATCCTAAACATGCGCTTGAAAACGAGGCCTCGGTGCAACTGTTACGCATGCTGATCTATGTTAGATGGTCGTGTGTACCATAGCCGTGCTCATCAGTGATTTAGAAAGTGGAACAAGATGTTTATGTGTTGCGTTTCGATTGCATAAAATTATACAATTCCAGATATTGCTGTAGTTGACCACTTTCATCTCAATATACAACATATGTGCAATACCGGTTGTACACTCGCGGTCATATGTACATCGAGGATATAAATAAATAAGTACATACATACGTAAATAAACAAATAAGTAAATAAATAAATCACTTAAGCTTTCGTGGCCCGAGTTATTAAGCGAGCGAAGCGAGCGTTTCCACGAGACTCTTATGGCACTTCGTTCTGTTTTGTTCTTTTTGTGTGTTAATTCTGTTTGTTTTTTGTTTTGTTTTTATGTCCGTCGATAGCGGTCGAACGGAAAGTCCGATCAACTTGAAATTTGGACCATCCACAAGCCTCGATGTGGATTGAAGGTGTATAGTTTTGAGGCAAAATCGTTCGAAAAGTTACAAAGTTACACTCAATAACTGTTAGTAACGGTGGCGGACCGCCGCGAAAACACTAGACAGAATGACAACGAAAATTCTTAGCAACGCAAATTGCACTGCATTCAACAATATCGGGAAGTATAATAGCTATGGAAATTAGAAAAATTTTTAAAATGCACATTCTTGAATTGTTGTTAATTGTTGTTTTTATTAGCTTTGAGATCTTTTCGCCAGAACGTTCGTAGATATGGACGCGCTCGCTTATCAACGCGTCAAACAGAGCGTTTTCCTAGTTAAAATTAAAAACAAGACGGGTTATTCCGCCACGTCGTTGTCACTAACTTGGCATGTCGACGTTTCTGGGTCTCTATGGACCCTGTCATCAGGACAACTGAAGTCCCCTCGTCTCGTCGTTCAACTGATACGTCATCACAACAACGGAGATACATCCCCTCACCCCACAAACGAGATTCAACCAGCAGACGACATTCGTACGACGCGCAGTAGAACCCGCGCAAGAGCTGCGAGCATCAAAGACGACGAGACGAGAGGATGACAGGGTCCATAGAGACCCAGAAACGTCGACATGCCAAGTAAGTGTCAACGACGTGGCGGAATAACCCGTCTTGTTTTTTTATTTTAAATAAATAAATTAATTAATAAATAAATAAATAAATAAATAAAGAAATTAATAAATAAAAATATGAATAAATAAATAAATAAATAAATAAATAAATAAATAAATAAATAAATAAATAAATAAATAAATAAATAAATAAATAAATAAATAAATAAATAAATAAATAAATAAATAAATAAATAAATAAATAAATAAATAAATAAATAAATAAATAAATAAATAAATAAATAAATAAATAAATAAATAAATAAATAAATAAATAAATAAATAAATAAATAAATAAATAAATAAATGAATAAATAAATAAATAAATAAATAAATAAATAAATAAATAAATAAATAAATAAATAAATAGATAAATGAATGAATAAAAAAATAAATAATTAAAGAAAGAAAGAAAGAAAGAAAGAAAGAAAGAAAGAAAGAAAGAAAGAAAGAAAGAAAGAAAGAAAGAAAGAAAGAAAGAAAGAAAGAAAGAAATAAATAAATAAATAAATAAATAAATAAATAAATAAATAAATAAATAAATAAACAAATAAATAAATAAATAAATAAATAAATAAATAAATAAATAAATAAATAAATAAATAAATAAATAAATAAATAAATAAATAAATAAATAAATAAATAAATAAATAAATAAATAAATAAATAAATAAATAAATAAATAAATAAATAAATAAATAAATAAACAAACAAATAAATAAATAAATAAATAAATAAATAAATAAATAAATAAATAAATAAATAAATAAATAAATAAATAAATAAATAAATAAATAAATAAATAAATAAATAAATAAATAAATAAATAAATAAATAAATAAATAAATAAATAAATAAATAAATAAATAAATAAATAAATAAATAAATAAATAAATAAATAAGTAAATAAATTAATACAATATTATAATAAAGTATAATATAATTGTAACATATATGGAAGGCGGATAGGGTTGGATCTAGGAAGCTTGGTAAAAAGAAGAAGTGGTTGTAGAAAAGAAAGATTGTTGGGTATTGTTGAGAGATGTTACTATGGTTGAGAAAAATAACAAGATAAAAAAACTTAGTGTTGTTTAAAAAGGTGTCAGTGGAGGACTGGTTTTTGTGTGTGTGACGCCCACGACAGCTGCTTCGGGACGACGAAACAGGCCTGTTTCGAAGTGCGACGGTTGTTCGTGAGGTAAACATCAAGCCATCAAACGAGTAAGTAATGTAATATCGACTGAGCTAGTTATATAAAATAATAATTTGTCTACTTGAGATACCGGGCTAGACAGTATTTGACAATTTGGCGCTCCAACGTGTAGGGCTCGGTCTACTACAACGACTGAGATAGTAGATGTCTGTCCATAGGCTTAGATCAATATTAGGCTAGAGAAGTTTGTCTAGGGAAAGTGTTACCAAATTTTAGTTAAATCGGCAGATCAGATTCGAGATTGTCCATAGGTTGATACGTATGATTGTGTGAATGTATGAATAGACTAGTGGAGGTTCAAGAAAATTTGGAGTAGCAAAGAGTGGTTAAAGTATGGAGAGGGAGCTTGATGATATTGAAGGAAGTGAATATGAGGGGTTAAGAGTGGAGAGGGAGCTTGACGATATTGAAGGGAGCTTGATGATGGATGGACCAGATGAGGATGGAGATATCAAGAGCATGATAAGGAATTTAATGAGGATGCAAGTAGGTGTGACAGCCAAGATCACGGAGATGAAGAAAGGGCAAGATGAACAAGCTAGGGCTTTGGAAGAAATGAAGAAAGGGCAGGATGAGCAAGCTAGGGCTTTGGAAGAGATGCAGAGGGATATGGTTAAACAAGTGGACTTAGAGAAGATGAGGAAAGAAATGACCACGGAGATGAGTATGATAAAGTATAGTTTGGGAAAACAGGTAGATAAACAAGTTAAAGAAGTTAAGAAGGAGCTAGAGGTCCGTATGGACAAGGAAATTAAAGGAGTGATTAGTCGAATTGATGAAAACGGACAACAATATACTGAAAAGATTGAAGAGTTATCTGAGGTGGTTACTAGGCTAGAACACGATGGATCCACACAAGTAGAAAGTGGAATCAAACTTTTTAGTTTGATCAATGGACTTCAAGATCAGGTGACGGAAGTCAGAGGAGTCATGAGTAAATCGAACCTAGCTGGTTCCTTTTCAGGCCATGAAGTCGTATGGGAGCGTGAAAGGTACGTGAGTGATAAATTAGCGAGTGAGCAGGTTCAATTTAACAATTCGACGAATGGCTTACATCCGGTAGAGTTCATGACGATTTTGGAAAGCAGGTTTGATATGTACGAGGTACCGAAAGAGTCCAGATTAAGTCTCGCTGTACAGAGTTGTGTAGGTTCAGTCAAGGAATGGCTGAGGGAAAATGATTTCAGAACGTATGAGCAATTCAGACACGACTTCTTAGGAAAATATTGGAACCAGTTTGAGCAAAACAGGTTAATGAAACAGATTTACAATGGGTTGTATTCTCCTTCCGGTTTCTCGTCGATGTCGGGATACTTCAAACGTCTTATGCGACAAGCCAAATACCTTGCATGTCCGATACCGGAACCTGTGTTGGTGAGGCAGTTAATAAGCCATTTCAGGGAAGAGGTCAAAGTTGTACTCCTACAGGTTGAGGGAACGGCAGGTCAGATCTTGAACATATTAACAAATCTAGAAGGGGAAAACATATCATTTATGGCAAGTCAACGTGATGGCAACTACGGCAACAGGGATAATAACTATGGGAACTGGCGTAACCACAACAATAGTTACAACAATACAAGAGAACGAAATACCGTTAAACGCGATGGGCCATCAACCAGTAGTGGACAAAACTCTTCCGGAAGTTTAAACAAGTAGGGGCTGAGGAAGTTAGCGGGAATCAGCAGCCTTTATTACAAGAACCCGCGAAACAAGTTAATACGGTGTTTCAGAAACCGAGTGAATTTCTAATTGAAGATGACGAGGAAACTATTAATTGTGAAAAAGAAGTACCGATGTGCCCTGTTTTACAAGTTATTTTAGAAGGTGTTAAAGTGGATGCCCTGTTAGATTCAGGAGGGGAGGTGTCATGTATGTCGGAAGAATTCTACGAGGAATTGGTTAGTAAGGGAGTGCATATTGTTTCTTTGCCCGTGGTTGGAATAAACGTGATAGGAGCAACAAGTAAGAGAAGTAAGCGTGTGACAAAACAGGTTTTGGTGGATGTAAACATTGGATCAATTGAGACAAAAGTGATGTGTTTAGTCGTGGCGAACCTTGTAAGGGAAGTAATATTGGGTATTGATTGGCTAACTGAGAACTCGGTGAGTGTGGATTTCAAGTACAAGAGGGTTCAAGTAAAGGGACAATGTATCGATCCACAATTAATAACTATGCACAGAAATAACATTACTGAAGACAGAAACCTAAGCACTGTTTGTCAATTAAATCCGTCAGACCAAATTGGAATTACTATTAATGAACCAACTTATGAATCTATTAATGTTGAGATAGGACAGGCTAAGTTACAAGGTATAATTGAAAATTTGAATTTGGAATCCTATCAAAAAATTGAATTACATGATGTATTGTTCAAGTATCAAGAATTGTTTAAAGACACTCCGGGAAGGATTAAGGGATTTGAATGCGAACTTAAATTAAAAAATGATGAAGGTTATTTTGAAAGGAATTATCCGATACCATATGCTCATAAGGAGGCAGTTAACAAACAAATTGAGAGTATGCTTGAATGTCGGGTAATAGAAAGATCTACCAGTCCTTACATTAATCCGATGGTTGTGGTGATGAAAAAAGGGGGGGCAGTACGATTGTGTTTAGATGCGAGACATTTAAATAAGCGATTAATTCCCGAGTACGAAAGCCCTTGTCCGCCACAAGAATTGCTACAGAGTTTCGGAGAATTTAAATGGTTAACCAACTTGGATATGGTTGCATCGTATTGGCAAGTACCATTGGCCAAGAAAAGTAGGCCATTTACTGCGTTTAAGCACAATCAGAATGTTTACTGTTTTACTGTTCTACCATTTGGACTAAATGTGTCCGTGGCGGTCTTCATACGGGCAATGAACCAGGTGTTGGGTTGCGATATCGATCACTTTTGTAAAGCTTATGTCGATGATTTACTCATTTACTCGCGTACATTCGAAGAGCACCTTGAACATATACGAATTATACTATCTAGATTGGCAGAAGCGGGAATAACGATTAATCTAGCAAAATCGAAGTTTTTCCAGAGCACTGTTCCATTTTTAGGACACATATTGAGTAAGGGAGGATTGAGCCCTGATCCCCGTAAATTGGAAATTATATATGACTGGCCCAGACCAAGAAATACGCGTCAACTTAAAGGCTTTCTTGGACTTTGCAGTTTCTACCGTATTTATGCAGCAACATATGCGAAGGTTACTGTACCATTACAGGGGTTAATTAAGAAGGGAGTGAGTTGGAAATGGACAGATGAACATGAAGATGCGTTCAACAAAGTAAAATCTCTTTTTATTGCAAATGTACAGTTAAAATTTCCAGACTACAATAAGCCATTCTATTTACAATGCGACGCAAGTGATATAGGATTGGGCGCTCATTTATATCAGTTGGATAATGAAGGGCACGAAATGGTGATTTGTATGGCGTCACGATTGCTCCAAGGAAGTGAAGTTCATTTTACGGTATCCGAGAAGGAATTATTGGCAATTGTATGGTCGCTGATGAAATTTCGAATTTTCATATTGGGTGTGGACCTTACTATTATTACCGATCACAAGGCACTTACGTTTTTAATGCAAAGTAGACTTCTATCAAGCAGACTTACGAGATGGATTTTATTAATTCAACAGTTTAAATTTAACATTGTTCACTGTCCAGGACGGGATAATAAAGTAGCTGACATTCTCAGTAGATTCCCAACAAAATTGAATGGTGATATGGTTGATATGCGAAACACCGACCGTGAAGTACTAATCGCGCCTATTGTTCAGAGCATTCGTCCTGACTTAAAGAAAAAATTGAACAATATCGATAAATATCAAAGGGAGGATGATCACTTTGGCGAAATAATGACAAGGTTGGATATTGAAGACAATGATAGGGAGGTGAAATTTAAGATTCAAAATAAAAAATTATATCACCGGACAGGAGATAATTGCCCTTGGAAATTGTGCTTACCGAAATCGCTAATAAAAGAAGTCGTTGATAGTGTTCATGTTGAGTTGGGACATTTTGGGGCGAGAAAATGTATCGTTGCATTACGAGAATATTTCCATTTTAAACACTTAGAGAGAATGGTGAGAAAGATTGTGGGTACGTGTGAAGTATGTCAAAGAACAAAACACCCTAATCGTATCGCACACGGCACGTACACACCAATTATACCAACGAATTTGGGACAATTAGTGTCAGTTGATATTTTCGGACCATTGCCAAAAGGACAAAGAGGGATGAGATATGTTTTTGTGTTTCTGGATGTGTTCTCTAAATTGGTCACCCTGTACCCACTTGTTCGACAGACGGCACTTGCAGTTACAAACAAGGTTAAACTATACATAGCAACGGTTCAAAAGCCTAGTAGCATCTTATCAGACCACGGGACTCAATTCACTTCACGTGAGTGGAATGAAGCGTTGGAAGAGAGGGGAGTGAAGGCGTACTTGAGTTCGATACGACACCCGGCATCGAACCCAGTTGAGAGAGTTATGAGAGAGATAGGGAGAATACTTAGAGTGTACTGTTCGAAAAATCATGCTAGTTGGGTGAAATGGATTCCACAAGTTGAAGATTGGTTGAATTCAACATATCACGAAAGTACCGGATACTCACCAACGGAGCTTCATTTTAATGAGAAATATAAACCTAGTGTGGCTTCATGTTTAAAACTTACCCAAGAAGGTTGTACGGATGTACCGAAAAATACAAAAATCATGTTGGCAAGAGAGAGGCTCTTGAATAAGGCGGAGAGCAGGAAGGTACGTCATGAAAATAAATTTCCAGACAAAACTGTCTTCCAGGTGGGCGATAAAGTTTTATTAAAGTCGTTACATGTCTCCAATTTATCGGCCAAGGAGTGTAAAAAATTTTTTGATATTTATGAAGGTCCATATGATATAGCCGCAATTGCAGGTGCCAATGCATATGAATTGGTTACTACTCAAGGCGTATCGAAGGGAGTTTTTAATATTGTTAATTTGAAACCGTACAAAATGTTTATGGAATAACATTGTTCTGTATGTGTTGGTGGATTTCATGTTGATAGTAATGTGGTTAAATGTTTGTTCGTTGCTGTAGTGTGATCGGCCGACATTTTGTCTTGGGTTCGATGTTATTTTGGTTGCCATAGGTATGTTTTTTTTTACCATTTTTGTGGAAAGAAATACAAATTGCGACAAAAAATTAAAAAAACATGGGGGGTAATTGTCGTAATAGCGTTGTCGTAAAATTGTCGTAATAGCGTTGTCATAATAGGGTTGTCATAATGTTGTCGAGAAGTTGATGATACCAGTGGTATAAATAATTTAAAAAAAAAAAAAAAGATTTTTTTTTATTCACTGAGTGGTGGTTTTTTTTTTGTCAAAAGGAATGTGGTGGGTCACATTGCCTGTGATACATTATCTGCAATATGCAGAAGAAAAAAAAAAAGAATTTTTTAAATTCACTGGGTGGATTTTTTTTGTCTAAAGGATTGTTGCATAATATAGTAAGTCAGACATTGTTGGGAATTACAGAGTGGCATTGTTGAGGTATTGTCAAACTTTGACCATAGTTGGAGTGTTGATGAGGTAGTCAGTATGAATGGAGGATATATTCGTTTAGGGGATGGTCATTTGGGGTATAATTATTTCTATATTTATCGTTAAAAGGACAAATATAAGAAATAGGGGGGTAATTGTAACATATATGGAAGGCGGATAGGGTTGGATCTAGGAAGCTTGGTAAAAAGAAGAAGTGGTTGTAGAAAAGAAAGATTGTTGGGTATTGTTGAGAGATGTTACTATGGTTGAGAAAAATAACAAGATAAAAAAACTTAGTGTTGTTTAAAAAGGTGTCAGTGGAGGACTGGTTTTTGTGTGTGTGACGCCCACGACAGCTGCTTCGGGACGACGAAACAGGCCTGTTTCGAAGTGCGACGGTTGTTCGTGAGGTAAACATCAAGCCATCAAACGAGTAAGTAATGTAATATCGACTGAGCTAGTTATATAAAATAATAATTTGTCTACTTGAGATACCGGGCTAGACAGTATTTGACATAATAGAGAGAGAGAGAGAGAGAGAGAGAGAGAGAGAGAGAGAGAGAGAGAGAGAGCGGTGGGGGGGAGAGAGTGAATAGACAAATTTAACAAGAATCACAATAAATATTATAGGGTATTGTTATTATAAATCCATGTTCAGTCTATCTTTGTGCGCTTCACTCAAATCAACAGACCTTGATAGTGATAATGATCATCACGCTAGCCTATCTCGTATACATAGATACACGTGGCTTGAATTGCTAGAGAGTTTTGCAATGTTTCTATTATGTCATTCAGTTGCTGGGGTATTAATTGCGACATGAATATTCAGTAGGCTGAACATGAACTATATGGCATGATTGATAAATAATGGTACCATACGATTGAGGTTGTTAATAAAACAAAAACTGGCTAAGAGGTGTATTCACATATCGCTCGTGTGCGGACATAATATAGCACGCCAACTGCCAAAACGGTCTTCGTTTAATTTAGAAGGGCAATTATTATTATTATTGTTATTATTATTAGTATTATTATTATTATTATTATTATTATTATTATTATTATTATTATTATTATTATTATTATTATTATTATTTATATTATTATTATTATTATTATTATTATTATTATTATTATTATTATTTTTTTTTTTATTATTATTAATAATAATAATAATAATAATAAATAATAAATAAATAAATAAATCCGAACACCATCGACGAGTGAGCGATAACCAATCAAAGATCGATATTTCAAATACGAAGCATATGAATCAGTGATTGGACAGTGCGAACACCTGCGGACAAATGCCAGAATCAACAAGGCCGATTCAGACAACTTTGAATTTATTCAGTGCTTCGTTGCTAGGACGGCTCCAAAAAAATCAGTCATATTTGTTATGCTAGGCAGTGGTCACATAACTAGGGGATGGAACTTTTGAACTATGTCAAACTTAAAATATCTGCACTCTAATGGCATTGTAAAATTATAATGTTAAAATGATTTTGCTTTTATTTTTTTGTATGAATACACATTTAGGATGACTGGCGTTACTAAAATCTATTAAATATACAAACAGGTTAATCGAATCGTGTCTAGTCGATAAAATGACTCAAAAAATAATACCTCAATTATAGTGGCAAGTTACTGTTTGATTACCATAATTATTATGATTTCTAATTCTTCATTCATCAAGGTCAAAAAATATTCAAAAACATGTTTAATGTAGCGTCAGCGTGATGTTAATGTTAAAAGGGTTTTGCTTTTTCAGGCAGAAAGATAAAATTCGTGATTGTTAGAATGACTGGCTATACTATTAAATATACAAACAGATATAGTTGCCCCAACGAAAGTATTCCGATGCTTACGACACAGCCGAGTCCAAGGTGACAACTTATTTTTCTACTTCGCTAATTCCTACCATCTAATCTAAGCAGGTCCATTGGGGATAATTTAAAACCTTCCGTTGGTTACCTGTAACGGTGGATGTGGCCAAACCACCTGTGCACTCGACTAAGCCGAACCGTGCATTTACGAAAGTGTGAAAGAACGCCAGGTATCTGTTGATTTTCTTTCAATTGGCGCGGTTGAAAGGGGCAGTAGACAATGACCTGAGATCGGTATGCGAATACTTTCGTTGGGACTAGTATACTAACTAAGCAGTGACTGGTCGATAAAATGACACAAGAAATAATAACCCAATTAGTAACGAGAAAAGTACCGTATAATATGACAATAATTAGATTACAATGGTTATTTTCATGAAGTAAAATGTTACATACGCAAAAGTCATAAAGGTAAAAGTCATACTATGTGTATTCAGTATACAAAAACCACTGTATACACATAATGATGTAAATATTCTAATTGGCTCAATCTGACAACTTATGAAACATAAACGAACTTGACCACAATTAAAATCTAATTTATATTTCTAGCCGAGTTCTTAATCAAGATGAAAAAGTTATTATTGTAGTTATAAAAATTCAATAAATAAAATTAATGATGAATAATGATGAACGATGACTAGAGATACGTGTTTTTAGCATTAACTCTAATTAATTTAGCATTAATTACAATAAATTTATCATTTTGTAATTATATGATTTATCATCATCAAAACCTTGAATTTGCGGTTTTTTCTACTTATGCAAATATTTAAAATTAAATCAGTTGTTATGACTACTATATTGTTATGAATACTATATATAATGCAATTCTTAAATAAATCTCAGTAAAAATGGTAACATCTCTTTTGTAAAATGTGTATTTTGTAGCGTTTTCAAAAGTACATGTTCACCGATTTAGCATCCAGAACCTAAAATTAAAAAAAAAACGTATCTGTAATGTCGATGAATATATAACGCCCTTGCAGTTTGAATAATCAACACAAATATTATTTCCTTTGTGAAATTTTATAACTGAATAAAAAAAGGATTTTTGCCGCAATTGCTCAATGTGAATATTTATGCATTGATGTTGTTTTCCAAAACTTGAGATTAAATTAGGTATGTTTGTAGTCAGAATGTAGGGGATCCCGGCCAATGGTAATTATTATGAGTGAGGGTTTTCTGGGTTTTGATCTGTTACAAGGTTTGTTCGTTTTTCATTAGGCCTCTCTGCATTTTTATGTTGTCCACTAATTTTTGTGTCTGTATCAACAAAAATATATTTTTTTTCTTCTCCCGGTTAGCTTTTCATTTTCTTTAACCCTAACATAGGCCCTATACATATTGCTCACACACAAAACTTTCTTATGTGAGCATTCTTCCGATTAACTTTATGAAATGCTCGAAGCCATGAAACTGTAATAATAATTGCCATCCATAAGTAAAATAATGTTTTTATTCTACTCTATTCAGCATATTATTGATACTCTGTACAAATACATATATTTTCTCTTGTACTCCTATCCTATATTGTATCAAAGAAGAATAAAACTATAAGCTACATTTATATTTGATTTGATGAGTAACTTTTTCTCTTTTCCTTTTGCTTTTTACTTTTCTAACTTCTTTGCGCTTTAGATAGCAAAGCAGTCCTTCCTTAGCCAGGCTCTCACTCAACTCAAACAACTCAAATTACATTGCTGAACTGTACATGTGCATTGACATTGAACGTGCCTGTCTGATAAATAGTCTGGATATAAGGGCCAGTCTTACAATCTCCTAATAAGAAAGTTATTTGAAGCAATTAAGCTATTTGGAGGATTTCAAGGGTTTTGATTGGTGGTTGCCATCAATGATTTTCAACATCTATAGTAGGCTAGATCGCCAGGCTAGCAGCAGCAGGCGTAGCACTTTGATGCCATCTTGAAATTGGCAAATAACACAGGCGGGGATAGCAGTTTCTAATGCGACTATCTGCCATTGGCAGCGCTAGCAGTACTAAAAGGTCCAAATTAGCATGTAAATTGCCAATTTCAAGATGGCTTCAAATCGCTACGCCTGCTACTGAGTGGAAGGTTGGGGGACTGGCGATCTAGCCTACTATAGATGTTGAAAATCATTGGTTGCCATGGAGAAAACAAGTAATTCGACGAATAAGTAGTTATTGGGACATTGTAAGACTGGACCTAAGATAAATACATATTGTGTTGTGTTGTTATCACTATCAGTGTAGTGAACATTGGACTGTGTGTTATATTGTCTGGCTAGGCCTACTCTACTATGGACGGTAAAAGTCTGTTGACGTGACGGGTAGACGAACCTATATTATGTCTTGGGTTTGACCCACGTGCGTTTGTGTGACTGTGAGGTCTGATGATTTATTCCTAATGTTGTGATGTCTGATGATTCATCGTTATGTTGTGGTGTCTTGTGTTGTGATTCATCATAGGATATTGTCAAAGATTATCGTCACGAAAAACATTATTAACAGTGTTGTCACATTTCTCTTTCTAATTTCCTCCTTGTTTTTCTCGCCATTAATATTGGTTCTGTAACATTTTCTAATTCTGATTATCTCACCCTTTTTGTTACCATTTTTGTTTCTTTTTCGAGAGTAGTAATCTTATACTTTCTCTTCACACTTCTGTTTATTTATGTTATAAGCACGACTGTTGTCAGGCGTGGGTTATCCAAGCACGGTTGGTGCAGCCAATGCAGTAGGCAATAACGAAGTAAGTATACGCGGAACTCCCGCTGCGAATAGGGTGTATTCACGTATTGCGCATGGTGGCCACATTGGAGGCCACAATGGCATGTGATTCGTAGTTCATTGTTACTATGTTTCAGCTGGCGTTTGATGCAAATTCCACTGTTCTCTAACTTTGGTTTGCTATTATCACTTAAAATCAACATAAACACATCTTTTGTCTCGATTACTCTTTTAATCGTTTACAAAAGCATACAATAATCATTTTCGTACACTTTATCGGGGGATATACGTGTTCAAACTTGTCATATTTACCCGTAAACAATATTATTCGTTTTCTATTGACAGCCAAATGAAACTTGATATGGCCGATGTGACGTCACGTGAATACTCCCTATACCGTTGAAATAGACCGTGTGGAGCGACCGTCTCTTCTCAGAATTTTCAGGCTCACCTTGGTGATGTACGCGGCGCTCATTCCATGAAAATCAAAACATTCTTCCACACTTTTTTGGTGATTAGAGTGGACACGCTTGTTTGGCCACGCCTAGCTTTCCAGGTAACCAACAGAAAGTCGTAAATCTCTAATGGAACTGTTTCAATTACATGATAGGAACTAGAGAAGTCGAAAATTAAGTTAATACCATTGGACCCGGCTATGTTCATTGATATGTAACACCTATAGTAGGCTAGATCACCAGTGTACCCCAACCTTCCACTCAGTAGCGAGAGTAGCAAATTGAAGCCATGTTGAATTGGGCAGGGGACATGCTAAGTTGGACCCAATGATATTCAACAGCTATAGTAGGCTAGATCACCAGTGTACCCCAACCTTCCACTCAGTAGCGAGAGTAGCAAATTGAAGCCATGTTGAATTGGGCAGGGGACATGCTAAGTTGGACCCAATGATATTCAACAGCTATAGTAGGCTAGATCACCAGTGTACCCCAACCTTCCACTCAGTAGCGAGAGTAGCAAATTGAAGCCATGTTGAATTGGGCAGGGGACATGCTAAGTTGGACCCAATGATATTCAACAGCTATAGTAGGCTAGATCACCAGTGTACCCCAACCTTCCACTCAGTAGCGAGAGTAGCAAATTGAAGCCATGTTGAATTGGGCAGGGGACAGGCTAAGTTGGACCTTTCAGTACTGCTAGCGCTGCGAGCGGCACAAAGTCGCGTTTGAGACTCCCATTCCCGCTTGTAGGGAATGTTCATCAAAAATAAATATTGTTCAGAGTACCAAAAAATGATAGATGCTTATCCAAAAATTACGTGGATATAATGTCTGTATAGTGCATAGTTCCAATTCTATTAGCATTTAAAGTATGACATTTCTACCTGCATTGTGAAATGGTCCGTGACGTCAAACGTTGGTAAACAACAAATTTTATGAATTAATTTATCTAAGCTCTTTGGAATTCACAACTATTTCGCCTGTTATAACAGCACTTCATTGTTGTCGATCTTCAGACATTTCATTTTAAAACCACAATGTTTTCAAATATTCTTTAAAAATACTGTAATTATTGATTATATTCGTATAAATTTATGTTCAATAGTATTTATTGAACATTTTAGAAACAAATTTGATACAAAACATTCTATTGTGAGTGAAATTATTAGCAAAACAGCGTTTCTTGGTATGATTGGGTGGTTGTGATCCAAACGTTTGACGTCATTCCCCGTTTTTCCCGCCAAAACGATGTGTGAAAGTTTCGGGGGATTTTTATCTATGAAATCTATTCCAAACACACACAAAAATTAATATTATGATTCTTTATAGAAAATGAAATTCAACTAGATGGAACTATAAAAAAATCATCTGAACATTCCCTATGGCTTCTAATTGACACGCCTGTGGCTGCTAGGCTGCGCATCTAGCCTACTATAGGTGCTACATATCATTGGCTATGTTGTAAGTTGGTTGAGTTCAGTTTTGTTTGCATCCTTGTGGGTAACATTGTATTTATCAGTGACTTTAATATAAAGAAATTATTCTAGGCTATTAGGCATACATAGGTAAATGAGTATAACTACTGATGTCATCTACATAAATCTACATAATTATTTACAATTGTTTTCACAAAGCAGATGTTGCATTGGTAAAATTGCTTCACATATATTTTTTGCAGTCCTGGGGAATAACGCGTTCCTAGGAGCGCGTTCTCGGGAAGTTCCATGTACTAATTTAGTGCGCAGCTAGACACTGTTTGCGCAATTGCAGAAGTTATTTACGCAGCTGCAATTTGTGATTTGCGCAGTTAAGAATTCGTCTTTAAAAGAACTGATAGAAAAAAAATATACTTTATTTTTATTTAATTTTTTAATCTTATAGGGCTTATAATCTACAAGTATTTTCTTCAATTTCTTAACGTCTATTTAACTTTGTATGTTTTCTAAGGAGGTATGCGCTTGGTGAGTCGCAGAAGTAAATCTAATAAAATGTATTGACGACTATCTCAAGCCATTTAAACACGTTCTTGAAAAAGGGTAAAAAAAAAATCCCCTATGGGTCTACCATGGGGGGGGGGGGGCCGGCCCCCCAGCGCTTTGCCTCTAAAGACTTGTTTGCGCAGTTCCACTTTTTCGTTAAATTAGGCACTATCGGGAACTCGTTCCCTTTTTAGGGAACTTTTATGGGAACGCGTTCCTTTTCTTACATCAGGAACTTGTAACGTGAAAAGTTACTATTTCGTGGGAATTTGGAACGAATTAAAGTTTCTTTCACCGTCGAATTCCAGTACCTGATATCGTAAACTTCAGTATAAAAAATATCTTGGAACTTCCCGTGTTTTCGAAAATGGCGCCACCTATCTGTCAGATTCCGAGTGGTGGAAGCGGAAGGAGACCGGGCGAGTTCGCGAGTGATATAAGAATTAGATTGAAAGTAATTTTAAAAAGAACTAAGTTCCTTTTGAGGAACGTCTCAGTTCCTTTTCAAGAAAAAGTAACAACTTTTCAAAGTTTCTTTTTTGGGGTTACTTGCCAAAGACTGATTTTTTGCACAATTTGTTGCCTGTACAAACATAGTACATAGTAGTAGTAGATGTTGTGTAGTCAAACTAGAGGTGGCTCAGCGGTAGGAAGCGAGACTCTAATTCGGGAGGTCGCCGGTTCGATTCCGGCCACCGACAGTCCTGAGTCCTGACAGAAGGTTTCTTACGAGGTTTTCCTCAGTCGTAAAGGCGAATGCTGGGATTGAGTCCTACTATCAGCCCTCGGACATTCCTTCTCAGCTACCCAAACACCCTAATAACCTAGTTAGTCACCTGAAGAGGGGCACATCAGGTAGAGCTTGTGTGCACCCTATAACGGGTATTCCTACAAACATTATTATGTCATCTCTTTGGGGCTAGTACAGTCCCGTCGCCTTAACTCGCAAGGTGTTTTCGTCACGGATTATGTAATTGTGAAGTGACGCGTGTGGCGTGTGACAACTACCAACCTACATCTAGTTGTATCTCGTTCTCATGCCTCGGATATTGTAGTGATAATATCGCGCGCATGTTGTCAGCCACTGTATTGACTCACCAACTGTGAATGGAATGCGACCCCAACACGTCTGGCAACATGTGAGCGATATTATCACTACACCTGAGGCAGGAGAACGGGATGTAACTAGATTTAGGTTGGTAGTTGTCACATGCGTCACTTCACTATTACATAATCCGTGACGACAACACCTTGCAAGTTAACGCGACGGGACTAGAGGGGCTAGTACAACAGTCTGTATGCAGTTGCACTAGTGAGTAGTGACGTCACAGTCTTATCTTAGTGTGCGTCAGTGTCACGAGATCGCAAGCTGAGGCGATGTTGACCAACAGGAAGTCTGTTATTACATCGTAGGAGGCGCCTCGTCAGCCGGATATGCCTAAGAAGCCAGCGCGTGTGTCGCGTAGGGGCAATAACATGGCACGCACGCGCACGCGCTACACCGAGATGGCATTAGTGACACATCGTGGTCGTCATCGGGATCGCAGTCGCAACCGCAACTCGTTGGTCCAGTGGTTAGCATCCCTGCTGCCAATGCAGAAGGTCCCGGGTTCCAATCCCGCTTCAGGCAGAAGTTTTTTAACTTCTAATGTGGATTCAACTCCATTACTTCTTGGCTTAGGAATAAGTAAACGGTGACTTTGGAGCCGTCCTAGCAACGAAGCACTCAATAAATTCGAAGTTGCTCTGAATCGGCCTTGTTGATTCTGACATCTGTCCGCAGGTGTTCGCACTGTCCAATCACTGATGCATGTGTTTCATTTTGAAATGTAGATCTTTGATTGGTTATCGCTCACTTGTCGATGGTGTTCGAAGCCTACAGGGTTGGTTTAGTCACTTTAAATAAAAGTCCCCCACTGCAAATCAATTTAGTTACTGAGTGGGTAGACTCTAAATGCGAATTTATTTTCTTATTTATTTTATAGAGTGGGGTTATGATTTTTTTTAGCAATATACAGAGAAGTATTTACATCATAGGAAATTTCTGGTGGCAGCCCGGGGGCCCGGACTGCCAAAGGGCCCGGATTTGCCCAGGGGCCAGGGATGCGATTGCATTCCGGCATCCCTAGCCAGTCCGCGCCTGGACTTATGGCGCTGAGCCACGGCTTTATCGTAATCGCACACGTCCCACAATCGACATCGGGGTCGCAATGTCAGTATCGTGATCGTCAACACTATCGAGATCGCAATCGTACATGTTCCCATGTTAAATCATTATGATATTACGCGGTTTTATTGTGAACATTGCCATAAGAACCATGTTAGTTAACGTTTTCACGATTTCCCTTATGCTGGGTTTACACAACGTTTGTTCTAAGGAAAGTATTTTTCATACTGATTTACTAAGATCGCTACCATTGGCCGGATTTATAAAAGCTCGTCTCTCATTGGCTGGGTTAAGAATTTCAGGGATAAGAGCTTACAAGTTGGAATAGTTCTAGCCCTTAAATTTTAGGAAGTAATGTGAACGCCATGATGCTACTGCATGGCTTGATTCAACTTCGTTAAATCTTATACCTTGAACTTTATAACCATGTGTAAACCGGGTTTAAGGAGATAGGGCCCTCCCCAAAACATGAGGTTAGGTCATCCTGGGTCAAAACGATAGTTTTACTATTAAATGTGAGGGTCAAAACCATAAAGATAGGCGAATGTGTGACCGGTAATAACTTTTTATTACACTCAGCTGGGCGAACTTACCTTATAAGAAGTGTGTACACTTTCACTGCGTGCATATTTTTTTTCTGCAAGCGTCCACAGGTAATAACCAATAATAACGCAACTATGTCTATAAACCTATACTTTACGTTCGTTTTATTAGTGAGTGCGAAGGTTAAAGACATACCTTACACTTTGTACGTTCACCTATAGCCTGTACCGATAGAGGTAGCTCAGCGGTAAGACGCGAGACCCTAATTCGGGAGGTCGCCGGTTCGATTCCGGCCACCGGCAGTCCTGACTGAAGGTTTTTAGAGGTTTTTCTCAGACGTAAAGGCGAATGCTGGGATTGAGTCATACTATCAGCCCTCGGACATTCCTTCCCAGCTATCCAAACACCCTATTATATCTAGTTAGTCACCTGAAGAGGGGCACATCAGGTAAAGCTGGTGTGCACCCTAGAACGGGTATTCCTACAAAAAAATTATTAATCAATTAAAGCCTGCGGAATTCCTGATATTGGTGTGTTTAAATTGTTCCAAATGTTCCTCAAAATATGTCATCCTGTAGAGAATTTAGTGCTCTTTCTTATGAACGTTTTTTTGTACCGATCAATGTTTCCGTTTTTCAGATGTTTTTAAATACCTTTTGTAATGTGATGTTGCTGAACACCTTTCACACCTAATTAAGAACATCTGCAAAACGGAAATAAATATTGGAATAAAAAAAGGATTCATAAGAAAGAGCATTACATTCTCTGTAGGATGACATGTTTTGATTTTCTTTTAGGACAATTTAAAATCATTTTTAAGCAATTTTGTCAGACCAAAATCGGTGTTTCGCAAGGTAGGTGAACAGTTCCATAGGCTTGCTTTCACTATATATTCCATAAATGAAAATAGGGGGGGGGGGGGTAAGGGGGGGTTCATAATTATTTTCTTAAATACTTCATTGAAAAGAAAGATCTTTCACAAGGGTATATTGTAACCATTGTAGTCAGGAGGCTTGTATGGTCAAAAGCAATGCGACATTGCATCCAGAGCACTTTGCACAGGGCTTATAGTTTTATTATGGACTTACTACTATCTGGATGTGCAACATGGTGGGAATACGCGTCTGCGATTCTTATTTCCGGTATTTGACATTCTCGGACATTTTAGCCTGACACATCAACAGTCACAACAACAATGTGAACAATGTCAAAATGCACAACAACAATGTGAACAATGTCAAAATGCGAAACTTAAGGGCTAAAATGGCCGCCCACCGCCTTCTTCCGTGGCTATTTCATTGGTACATTGATTTGTTAGCTGATTCAGGTCCGGTAACGAAGTTACTAAGTCCATGATTTTATAATGATTTGTCGTAGGAAACCTGCCCAAGGACAATTCATATACCTCTTCAGGGCCCTCATTCCAGAACGGTTTAGGCGCTTGTAGCTGGTTGTGAAATTGCGCCCCTATGCCGTAACCCGGGCGCAAGTTGCAACCGGTTGCATTTTGCGTACTGGAATGAGGGCCCAGAAGGTGACTGGCTAGGTATTGCTGTAATTGGAATAGTTGAGAAGGAATTTTCGAGTCCGAGGGCTTTAGTATGTCTCAATCCTAAAATCGGAGACCTCAATTTTGGTGCAAGATCTAATCTTCAAAGGATACTAATTCAACCAAAGAGAAGAGAAGAGACTTACACGCGCGTCAACTCCTCAGAAAACTAATCAACCGTTAATTTCAATAGAGAACCACAGACATTTCCTGCATTGCAAGATCTATACAACGATGACTGACCATACGCCAGGAGCCGATCGAGAATGTACGAATGACCGCTACTGCACTGAATGTAGAAACGTGGCAACCCTGTAGCGCGCAGGTGGATAATATGAGGGGTGTCTACCCGCCGGACCCCACTTATTCTGTCCTAGTTGAGAGTGGCATATCCCGCCTTGCACCTAAATTGAAGTCTCCGTCTTTACCTAGTATTTGCTTTGTGACTGAGGACAAGCTTGAAAAAGAAGACAGGCCCATTACTGAATTATTTGCTATCTTCGGTTGGTTACCTAGAACAGTGGGCGTGACCAATGAGGTTTGTACTCTACTAACCAGATGACCACATCTACGAGTGTGTGAAAGATCGCGAGGAATCGGTTGATCTTCGTTGAAACAGCGCGCGTGAAAGCGGCGGTAGATAAGGATCTCAGGTCATTGTCTACTGCCCCTTTCAACCGCGCCAATTGAAAGAAAATCAACAGATACCTGGCGTTCTTTCACACATTCGTAAATGCATGGTTCGGCTTAGTCGAGTGCACAGGCGGTTTGGCCACACCCACCGTTACAGGTAACCAACGTAAGGTTTTAAATTATCCCCAATGGACATGTTTAGATTAGATGGTAAGAATTAGCGAAGTGGAAAATTAAGTTGTCACCTTGGACTCGGCTGTGTCGTAAGCATCAGAATACTTTCGGTGGGGTTAGTATACATCTTATTACATTCACATTCTTGTCTTGCATTACACAATTACATTCCTTTCTATTACCTATTCGTGAAACGGCTTAAAGGGAATTAGTGTACACTTACTTTACTTTACTTTATTGTAATTAAGGCCAGTGTATAGGGCACAATGCCTTCTTTAGCCTGATGTGTGATGATTGATGAATGATAATGAGGAAGGGAGGAGGGGAAGCCTGGTACCGGACGTAGCCTACTCCTGTCGAAAAGTACCTCTTTAGCATCATGAGTGATGATTGGTGAATGATAATGAGGAAGGGAGGAGGGGAAGCCTGGTACCGGACGTAGCCTACTCCTGTCGAAAAGTACCAAGGGGACCATCGGCTTTACGTCACATTCGAAATGACGGTGTAACTTTGACCAGTCATATAGGTTCCTCCACTAACCTGGAGCAGTTGACGAGAAGAACGAAGCTGTTACACAAGCTTTCGAACCCTTCAATCTGCTCTAACCAACGGTAACTAGTGTTTTAGAGGAGAGTGATCACCCATCCATCTCCTGAGCTATAGCCCAAGGTTGTTTAGTGTATATGCGATAATAGGCAACACGCGTACGATTTTTTTGTTAAACCAAACACTTAGTTTAATAGTATTAGATACAAAAAGTATATTAATGCAAGTCGCACGTAAAAAATAAATTTTTAAATAGGTTTAATGTGGTCGCATTTATTGAAGTTTAAACTGGGGATCTGAAACGCGTACAGGTGGCTGTGACGCAATGGTTCTGTAGACTTGGCGTAACAGACCAATCGCTGAGGCGGTGAGCGTACAAAGTACAAACCCATGACGTCAAATCCACTCTACATGGCGGCGGCTCGTTTTTCGCGCCCTTTTATTTATCGTTACTAAACCAATTATTTTGAGGCATAGACTGATCCGTTTTTCAAAATTCAAAGACACAAAATTATTAAATGAGAGACAAGGTATTTAAAAATCGATAACAATTTTCATACGCGTGTTCCCTATTCTGTTACTCCCAATTCTTATGAGTTGGCCAGAACTCCTGCGTAACACTTGCTAAGCTCATATCTATTGCAATCGTTTCACAAGTTTTTAATATTGCTTTCATTTCGTCAAAGATAATATTGATATTTTATATCTGCCCATTACCTAATCTCACGCTTGCGGTTTCATGATCTATTTTCTAATTTTAACTACTTATATTTTTACGTCACAATTAAGCCGTAATCGTAAAGTGTGACACAACGCGTAGCCCAGTAGGTGTAACTTCTACCTAACTATATGTTTGAGTCGAAGACTAAACTTAAAAAACTCGTTTAAATCTAAAGATCTACAGTATATAATAGACCATAGACAGCCAAACCACCGGCCACTATATTTGCAAATACCTATTGGTTTAAATACAGCTTACAATATCTATTGGAATCACTTCTCAATTTTTTAACTATTGCTTTCATTTCGTCAAAGATAATATTGATATTTTATCACTGCCTTCTAAATAAGTCAGGTATTACCTAACCTCACGATTACGTTTTCACGGCTGTCTGATCTATTTTCTAATTTTAACTACTTACATTTTTACATCACAATTCGTAATCGTAGTAATAGTGTGACATAACGCGTAGCCCAGTAGGTCTACCTAATAACTACCTAACGCTAATTTAAAAAACTCGTTTAAGTTTTACGTGAGATATATAATTACCTAGAGTCAGTGGTGTATTCGAATCTAGGCGGACTTAGGCGCTTTTGCACAGTACTGTTGTTTAAATTTCGAGAACCCATGTAGTATTCACAATATCTATAATCGAGAAAAAATATGTTACCTCAACGTCTTCATGTATTCAAGTTTAATTTCTATAAAAACTTTTTCCGGCCACTTAAAACAATCAACATCTCCCCCCCCCCCCCCCCCCCCCTCACCCAGTGCACACGTAAATTCGACCGCCTAGGCACTTTATATTTTAGGAAAACACCACTGCCTAGAGTATAATACACCATAGACATCCAAAGATTCTGCAAACCGGTAACCGTATTTGCAGAGTTGGGGAAGTTACCCAAAGATAGTACTTTTTTAAAAGTAAAGTTTGTAGATTTTAAAAGTAATTAGTTAAATTTGAAGATAATCCAAAAAAAAATTAAGAGGAGGGTTTAGTTACCATCGCTGTGGATCGCACCCTCAAACTAACAATAGATAGCGCTGCTAAGCTACCTCCTTATCTGCGCCATTGATGGTTGCAACAAATCAACGATGAGTAATCTCCTCCTCATAGAAGTTTATTTGCTTGCCACCAGATGTGTATCTAATCTATAGGACTGAATCAAAGTATTTCGTTTATTGTGACTGAGGAACACCTCGAAATAAATAAATAAATAAATACATAAATTCACATTTTGAGTCTACCCACTCAGTAACGAAACTGATTTTCAGTGGAGAACTTTAATTTAAAGCGACTGAACCAACCCTGTAGGCTCCGAACACCATCGACAAGTGAGCTATAAATAACCAATCAAAGATCAATATTTCAAATACGAAACATATGAATCAGTGATTGGACAGTGCAAACACCTGGGGACAAATGTCAGAATCAACAAGGCCAATTCAGAACAACTTTGAATTTATTGAATTTTTAGTTAATTTTAATTAATTTTGAATTGAATTTAAGAAAGTATTCAGTCAGTATTACCCGGTGGCCGGTATCGAACCGGTGACCTTCAGAATAAGCTTTGCGTGTTATGGCTGAGCCACTTCTATCGGTGATAATTGCTCTGCACTGGTAGGCCTAAATGAAACAAAAACTGACATATTTTGGTCTCGTAACGAATTTGGTAACATTTAAAAATACTTCAATTAGCACTTTTTTAATATTCGCAAGCTAGAAAGCTAGACATGTTTTGCAATAGAGTTCGGTATTAACAAGTCAATTACTTGAATAACTAGACATGTATAGTTGCCCCAACGAAAGTATTCTGATGTTTACGACACAGCCGAGTCCAAGGTGACAACTTAAATTTTCTACCTCGCTAATTCCTACCATCTAATCTAAACAGGTCCATTGGGGTTAATTTAAAACTTTCCGTTGGTTACCTGTAACGGTGGGTGTGGCCAAACCGCCTGTGCACTCGACTAAGCCGAACCGTGCATTCACGAATGTGTGAAAGATTGCACAAATGTGTGTTGATTTTCTTTCAATTGGCGCGGTTGGAAGGGGCGGTAGACAATGACCTGAGATCGGTATGCGAATACTTTCCTCGGGGCAACTATATGTATCGTGGTTGGAGTCAGTGGACCCAAGGCTGGTGAAAGATGTGTTGGGCTAATGTTATGAAATATTGGTTGGTTACTTCACCTCACAGCGATGCGTGAATGTAAAAGTAGGCTACAATACCTTCTAGTCCGTGAGGTACGCGCCCATTGCGGGTGCGTGTGTATATAGTTATTAAGTTATTTAGTTGTTTATATATTTATTTATTTATTTATTTATTATACCAATCTCAGGTCATTGTCTACTGCCCCTTTCAACCGCGCCAATTGAAATAAAATCAACAGATATCTGACGTTCTTTCACACATTCGCAAATGCACGGTTCGGCTTAGTCGAGTGCACAGGCGGTTTAGCCACGCCCACCGTTACAGGTAACCAACGGAAGGTCTTAAATTATCCCCAATAAACGTGTTTAGATTAGATGGTAGGAATTAGCGTGGTAGAAAATTAAGTTGTCACCTTGGACTCGGCTTTGTCGTAAGCATCAGAATTCTTTCGTTGTACTAGCGTACATGGACGATTTATGGGTAGACATTCGCCAATGGTCGCTGGGACTCAACCCTACACTAATAAATTCGATGCTAAAAGCGTTGAGTGAGTAATAAAGGGTAGAGTCGCAACGCAATCGGCAGTTTGTCTACCGCCCATTACTGCCCAAAATACTTTAGTCGGGTAGTAGAAGTTCGCCAAGCGACGCGATGACGGAGCCTGATTGGTCGCGGCTACCTCGCCGAAGATATACGAAGACAGCCGAAAACTCCGTCATCGCGTCGCTTGGCGAACTTCTACTACCCGACCCAAGTATGTTGGGCAGCACAAGGCGGTAGACAAACTGCCGATTGCGTTGCGACTCTACCCTATATTACTTACTCGATGCTAATAGTCTTCTGTGTCTACAGAGTAATACAAACAAGTTACTATTATTGTCGCCTGCCAGGGGCGTCTTTGAGTGACTTGCACTAGTGTTATTGATTGAAGTTTAACCCGACCGAGGTGAGACTTATTGACAAGAATGGAAAAGGGAAAGGTGCTAAGAAAGTGTGAGAAGAAAGTGTATTAACAGGAATTGTGTTTTATTGTTTGCTTGCAACTGCGTCATCTTATGCTTCCAACTGCGTCGTCATATGGTTGCAACTGCGTCGTCTTATGCTTGCAATAGCACAAGACTCAATAGGGAAGGCTCACACATTTTTTTTATTTGCTTACTGGTTACCTCAAGTTAAAATAAACGGGAACTAATTGGTTTCGGCTTGTAGGGTTACCACCCCTCCTCCTCTATGTCAGGTTGGGGTGGGCGGACCGAAGAGGGCCCTTGGTCAAGGCCTGGGAGAGTGTGAGGGGCAGTGTGGAACGTGAGAGCCTAGTGACCGGACACGGTGCTGGGTGATTGTGTGTTCCATGTATTCACTGTAATTTGTAGTATTTTAATATTCGTAGTACTAATAAATAATCATCGTTTCTTATGCATTCGTGTAATTAGTGACATTACTCATCATTGACTATCCTAAATCATCCTTGGAGATGTAACAACTGGCGCCCAACGTACTAGACCTAAACATTTTTTTAAACGTGCGTGTACGCAAGTGCGTGTTTTACTAACGATATTTGGCAAACAATTTTTCTGTGACGCGCGTGTACGCAAGTGCGTGGGTTATTATCATTATTTGGCGAACTTTTTTTTCTGTGACGCGCGTGTACGCAAGTGCGTGGGTTATTATCATTATTTGGCGAACTTTTTTCTGTGACGCGCGTGTACGCAAGTGCGTGGGTTATTATCATTATTTGGCGAACTTTTTTCTGTGACGCGCGTGTACGCAAGTGCGTGGGTTATTATCATTATTTGGCGAACTTTTTTTTTCTGTGACGCGCGTGTACGCAAGTGCGTGGGTTATTATCATTATTTGGCGAACTTTTTTCGGTGACGCACGTGTACGCAAGTGCGTGGTTTATCTATATCATTTCAAAGACAATTTTTTTTTCTCTTTCGACATGGTTCTAACGCGTGGAGGAGAGACACATAGTGAAGCAAGTTCGGCTGCCGCACCTGACGGCATGGAGGCGGTAAATGCAGTGTTGACTGCGATAACTACGCAGTTGTCAGCAGTTCTCGACCGCATTGGCGCGTTAGAGGTTTCGCGGGAGCAAACGCCACCCCCTCAACAACCGTCTGGACGTGGGTTAGGCGCTGACGCGGTGTTTACCGGGATGGGTCCCGTGCCTATGGCATCTTTTCCGCGGTTCGAAAATGACGGAAAACTTCACCCGGTAACTTTTCTTGAGGAGATGGAAGAACAGTTTGGTCAATATAACGTCCCAGAAGGACAGAAGTTACAGTTAGCTCTCCGACAACTGGAGGGTGTTGCAAAGGACTGGGGGGCGGCATTTCGCCAGACTTGGCGTTCGTGGGAAGAGTTTAAGGTTGCCTTCCGTGAGATGTTTTGGTCGGCGAACGCACAGGATGCTGTGCTCATCAAGTTCCACCAGGACTACTATGATAAGAAGACGCACGGTACGATGACCGAGTTTTTTCTTTCATGGAAGAGCCGCTTACAGCACGTGTCATCATACATGTCCGACGACGCGTTTGTTCGGCAGATTTCGCATTTGTTCCCATCGAATGTGGAGCACGCGATCCTGTCAGCGAATGTGAAAACACCCCACGCGCTGCTGCATCTACTCCGCGGGTTTGATGACGCGGCGACGCGACGCCGGGAACGTGAAGTAATGTTGCGTCAAGGAAATGCTCCAGACGGATTTCGACGGCCTACAGGTGGCTCGCAGTCACCGCAGATGATGGGATCGACGCAACAACGTCTACACCCTCAACAGCCGTATACGGACAACTGGAGGGAGCAACGACATGGGACGCCGCGTCGCGACGCTGGGCCGCCGAGGAACCAGGCGCCACGAGTGAACGCGGTGACGGTGACACAGGACCTAGACGTCGTCGCCAGGGAAGAGCAGGACATACCAACTGAGTCGGCGGGAAACGAGCTGTAACGGGACAGGACACTCCGCTGTCTCCGGTTCGACACCAGGTCAGGAGTGACGATATTCGACACGTGAATACCATCAATGTTTTCGATCAAGATGCAACGCAACGCGACCTCAATCACGAAGAATCTTCAGGGGCCTACGCAGAGACACCGACTACGCATGCGCCTGAGATAGATGTAAGTGTTTGTAATCTTCATGTAAATGCTCTTATTGATACCGGTAGCGAAATTACATGCATATCTGAACAGTTTTGGAAGGAACTTTTGCAAATTTCAAACTTTCCACTGTTACCCGCTCGCAGCATTTTGATTGCGGGTGCTTTTATGAATAATAGTCAGCGTGTAAATGCGCAAACTTTCTTACCAGTTTCGATACAAGATACTGTTTACGACATGACCTTCTTAATAGTCCCTAATCTACACCGCTCTATGATTATTGGGTCTGATTGGCTTGTTCAAAATAAGGCGAAATTACATTTCTTAGATCGCCTTATGTATATTGGAGAGCAGGCCGAACAACAGATCGTTCCTTTATTCTTGAGTTGTTCCCCACAGGACGTGGGAAAGCACTTGTCCCTTGTGAGCAATGAGGTGTATATTGATCAACAATGCACATTAGATAAAAAGGAAACTCTAAAAGACCCAGGGTTCGGTGCACAAGCCCAACAAAGCGTTAAATCTTTACCCGCGGATTCTATGGAGGCCCAGGAAATCAAGCGTTTACTTTTGAAACATGAAGCACTTTTCTCTGTTGTGCCTGGCCGTATAGAAGGGTTTGAGCATACAATAGAAATGAAAGACAATACTCCATTTTTACAAAAGTCTTACCCCATACCACTATCGAAGAGGCAGGCGGTGGATGACCAAGTCCGTCAAATGCTCGAATGGAATATAATAGAGGCTGCCCCGTCCTCATACATAAACCCAATGGTCACCGTCGTAAAGCCAGATGGGTCGGTGCGCATTTGTTTAGACGGACGCTTGTTGAATAGTCGTATGTGTCCACAAAACGATAGTCCACCCCCCATAGAAGAGACTTTACAAAAGTTCCATGGAATGAAGTATTTCACTACTTTAGATTTAACAAACTCTTTCTGGCAGCTTCCCTTACGTAAACAAGACAGGAAATATACTGCATTTCTACACAATGGTATTTCTTACACATATTGTGTTGTGCCCTTTGGGTTACAATCGAGTGTGGCAGGACTGACACGTTGTCTACATAAAATATTGAATACAGACATAAAACGTTACGTCACCATTTACGTAGATGACCTTCTGATAGCGTCGCCCGATTTACAGTCGCATTTACAACACCTGGATGCTGTGTTTACAGCTCTCAGTAATGTAGGAATTACTGTAAAGATTGAAAAATGTCAATTCTTGCAAGCTGAAGTAAATTACCTAGGGCACATTGTCTCAGCTGAGGGTGTTCGAGTGGACGCTGATAAGGTACGACCTATTGTGGATTTCCCCCATCCACGAAACGCTAAGCAATTACGTCGGTTCTTAGGCATGTGTACATTCTTTAAACGGTTTTGCGACCAGTACGCACACGTGGTGGGGCCTTTATACATGTTACTCAGGACCGGTGTCAAGTGGGTGTGGAATGATGAAATGAATGAGACTTTTGAAAACACAAAGTCTTTGTTCCTCAGCCTCGTCATGCTACACCACCCTATACCTGGTGTGCCATACCACCTCGCGACAGATAGCTCCGACATAGGAGTGGGCGCGCAGCTATTTCAAGTTGATGAGAGTGGCGAGCGTCGCGTAATCGCTTTCGCGAGCAGGGCTTTGAAAGGCCCAGAGACACGGTATTTTACTACCGAAAAAGAAGCCCTCGCCATTGTTTATGCCGTGCAAAAATTTCGCCATTTCCTTATTGGTGAAAAATTTACGATCTGGACAGACCACAAGAGCCTATCATTCATTCGTCAGTGTCGCCTACTCAGTAGCCGACTCACGCGGTGGATTTTAATTCTCCAGCAGTATCAGTTCGATATCAAATACTGCCCCGCAAAAGATAATGTAGTAGCCGATGCCCTGAGCCGAGCGCCATCTTCAAGTACACGTGATCGTGAAGACACACTAACAGGGACGGTTCGAATCCCGGCTATTATGGACGTGGTAGCGGAAGCCGAAACCAACTTGCGGGAATGGGCGCGTGTTCTACCCGAGCGACAGCGGGCAGACCCTGATCTCGCGCAAGTGATTTACAACCTGGAAACAGATGACGGAGCAGACACAACATCAGCCTACCTACTATGTAAACAAATACTTTATCACAAAGGGCGCAATGACCTTTCGTGGAGGGTTGTTGTACCTAAAAATGATTACATCACGGTAGTCCAGTCATACCACGTCGCTTATGGCCACATGGGCTCGTATAAAACGTTCAAACTAATAAGCAATAATTTCTATTGGAAAAATATGCGCAGATACATCGTTAAGTTTACACGCTCTTGTGACACCTGTCAACGCGCGAAGTGTGCAACCCGTGGACTGCGAGGAGAGATGGCCCACGTGATCTCGCATTCCCCAAATGAGTTGGTAACCACAGATTTATACGGACCTCTTCCACAGTCAAAAGGTGGGGTGAGTTACATCTTAGTGTTCGTCGATGCGTTCACAAAGTACGTAACAGTATACGCTTTAAAACGAGCAACGACAGCCGCTATTCTAAACAAGTTACAAAATGATTATATCCCCAACGTTGGTCGGCCTTGCAAGATATTGGCAGATCACGGGAGTCAATTCACGGCCCGACAGTGGTACCGAGAGTTGGAAAATGAAGGAATAATTCCCCTTCATTCCTCCATCAGACATCCGCAGAGCAACCCGACAGAGCGAGTAATGCGCGAACTCGGCCGCGTGTTCCGTACATACTGTGCTAACAAACACACTTCATGGAGCATGGTTTTGCCGTATATTCAAAAATGGTTTAACGAGACAGTGCACGATGCGACCGGCTTCACACCTTATGAATTACAGTTCGGCTGCAATCCGGAATCAATAATAGCTGATTTACTCGGAGATCCGCCCCATCCACTACAACAACATGACACACCACGTAAAACAGTTTTGGCTCGGGAGAGACTAGAATCCAGAGCTGCAAGGCGGAAGATGGCGCATGACAAGAAGTCTAAACCAACGACATTTCAGCCTGGCGACCTGGTGTTGATACAGTCCAATCACTTGTCCAGTGCGGCTAACCGTGAAATTGCAAAGTTCTTTATGCTCTACGAAGGCCCATATATTATTCATCGAAAAGTGGGGGATAATGCATATCAGTTACTTGATGAACACGAAAAAGATAAGGGCATTTTCAATGTGATTAATTTAAAAAAATATAACCAACCACTCAAAGTGTAAGAGTTTTCAAAAGGTGTTTTGGTTGGAATGTATTGTATTGTGTTGTTTTCATTTGTCTCCTTTTTTTTTTATTACTAGAAGATTGTTTTGTATTAGTTTTAAGTAGTTTCGTATGGACTCAGTACTTGGTTTGTAATTTGTACTTGTACCCAGGGGTCGAAATTAACGTTTTTGGCCACTAGCCCTCCGGGCTAGTTGCATCAATAGTTCTCTAGCCCGAGACCATTTTTACTAGCCCGTAATGAAATAGATTATATTGATGTAAAACGATCATTATTCATACATGAAAGTTTTGAGTCACAACTCACAATATTCGAAAGGTTTGACGGGTTTTTATGGGGGACTAGGGAGTGAGTGGGAACTATTGTTTACCATAATAAACCTGTTGGCCTAAATGAAAAGGTTTTTATTTTTTGTATGTTCTACTGTAAATGGAAAATAATATGATTATATGATATTAAAAAAGATGTATTGTGACTTAGCGTGAGATATATACTGCTGTAGTCTGTATCAATCTGTAAACACATGAAAATTACTATATATTTTTACTTGAATACACACCTCTGGCCCCCACACAAGTACTGGAAACTCGCAAGGTGATCGGCGCGAAATATTATGATTTTTTGAACGGCAATTGTAAGCTCTGGAAAACGTACTCGCCCGTCGGGCTAGTGAAATAAGATTTTTACTGGCCCGAGCAAAGTTTTACTAGCCTCGGGCGAGCGGGCGAGCGTTAATTTCGACCCCTGCTTGTACCTATTTAAAAAAAAAAAAAAATTGTGACCATTGTTGCTTCACTTAAAGATTTTATTACTCCTTGTGTTATAAAATCTGGGGGGAGAATGTAGGGTTACCACCCCTCCTCCTCTATGTCAGGTTGGGGTGGGCGGACCGAAGAGGGCCCTTGGTCAAGGCCTGGGAGAGTGTGAGGGGCAGTGTGGAACGTGAGAGCCTAGTGACCGGACACGGTGCTGGGTGATTGTGTGTTCCATGTATTCACTGTAATTTGTAGTATTTTAATATTCGTAGTACTAATAAATAATCATCGTTTCTTATGCATTCGTGTAATTAGTGACATTACTCATCATTGACTATCCTAAATCATCCTTGGAGATGTAACAGGCTCGAAAGGTGCATTAACATCGCTTTAACAGCAAGTCAAAGATATTGCTGTCAAAACACGCTCAGAAACGGACCTGCGCCATCTTGCTCGTGATTATAAGGTTCTGACGTCATAACTCTGGAAACAATCATTTTATATCATACAAATAGTACTGAAATCCCACAATTTAGTAGATTATTGCTCTCATAAGACTTTAACTGAATCAACGTTTATTTCTAGTAAGTAAATGAACACTGCTCAACATTAATTTACAACAATATGTTAAATAATTGCATTATTTTAAACACGTTTTGGTAAATACTGTAACAAAATGTATTTTCTGAAGAAAACAGTGGTATAAAAGACATTGTTGTAAAGTCACTGCATCCTAGATATTGTAAAATGTCCAACTTAATATCTTTGATATTATTAAGAATACTTCAAGGAGGCAGTTGTTGACAAGAGTTATGACGTCACGAGCCGTTTTTCAATTACGGAGCGGTAAGTTCCAAATTTCAAACTTTAAAAGCTAATAGAATTGGAAATATACACTTCTCAGATATAAAAATTATATAGCCCGTACTTTTTGATAATGGCCTTCTGTTTTTAGGTACTTTGAGGAATATTTATTTTTTATGAGCCTTCCCTATTGAGGGGGCTGTGACATCACAGGCGGACAAACAGTGTGTTGCTAGGCAACTCCATTGTTGTATATTTCTTTGATTGGTGCATATTCAATGTTTGTCCTAAACAAAACACGACCACATTTTTTTTTTTGAATTGAGTCTTGTGCTATACAGGGGCTGACAAATACGTGCTGATGAACTATTTATATTGTGGCAAGTAAACTGATAACTACTTTCAGCGGCTTGTTACTCAAACGAGCAACTCAGAGTTTAGCAACCATCACCAAAGCAACCAGAGCCAAATGTGTGATTAGTAGAGCATTCGTACTACTCATCTCATGTCTACAATATTCCTTTGATTACGCTCATACTTTGTGTTCATATTCACAATGATACTGTGCTTGTACGTACGTTAAGATTTTGTACAAAATCAATATAGCTCGGACACAAACAATTTTTAAACAGGGACTAAAAATTACTGAAAGTAAACCATTTAAGGGAAGTTTAGAACCCAAGAAATTAATACGTGCATTAATTAATCTAACAAAGTGAAACAAACGCTCAACGTACCTACAACAACAGTTTAGTTCTCTATGTTTTGGTTTAAACAAAACCTTAATATGTGGATTTTTGTGCATGTAGTTTGAATAGTACGAATGCACTACACGCCGGACGCTCAGAGTGGTTTTCTGGCCGCACCCAATCTTCTTAAAAAGCCGTGTCGTGTCAGCCAACTCGCGCATTACTATCTCCGATTACACGACAGAAAAATAATTGATAATACATGTGAAGATAATAGATTGACATGTGTCAAAGGTCACGTGTTAAAATAACAAAGTTTGATCGGAGCTCGCTAACTTGACTCACTAGGAAGTTGAACAACGTGGACATTTTTCGTTCTTTTTACATGGGCGCCGCGAGGGGGGACACTTGCCCCCCCCCCCCTTGGGTTTCAGGAACTTTAAAATTTAACTGGCAGTATTATGATAATATATACGATTTATAATTACTATTGCGTTTTTTTAACTTACTGACATTTTATATTTTGCGACTAGGCAATCATGGCCTTGCATTTACCATTTGTATCTCTCCAATATATTGTTCCTAAGTGTTGATGTTTTCTATATTATATACTGTTTTTTATTTAATGTTTACGAGCATGTTTTATGCCTATACATGGTTCCATTTTTATTTATAAATCAAAATGGAACCATGTTTTGACGAAGTGTACGTGGTTCAATAACCTACTTTATCACCCAAAAGTCGGTTAAAATGCGTTGAAAATAAAAAAGCGCCCTGTGGGGCAAACTGGGGTCTACCCCCCTCCCTTCCAGAATTCTCTTTTACCCAAGGTAGTAAAAAGTGATATTTCGCTTTGGCCCCCCTTGCAAAATATCCTCTTTTGATTTGACTAGCCTAAGTAGAAAAGTGTAAACCACACGCTATGAGAATAAACTGTTTCTTATCTTAGTAACGCACGTGGATTTGATTGATTAATCTGATTGAAATATTGAAATCTTATCTTATCTACTCTCACCTAACCTAGTAGGCCCTACCATTATTAGCACATCTTGAAGGTCAATACTCAATTCACTTTCAAGTGTTATCTAAGAATGTGGATGATTTGATTACAAGATAACTCTTATCCGGCGCACAATTGATTGATGAACTTGCAAATTATGTTGTTTAAAAAAAAATAGTGTTAAGTTTGTAATAAAAACTGCTACAAGACAATGTAGAACAAAACAATTATAGGACAATCTCATAAATGTTTATAATATTTATTTTCAATGTTTTTTTCAATTATGTGCATGTAATGTTTAATCTAATAGTTCAATTGTTATAGTTTTTCAACAAACACAAATATTTTTTGCACGTGGAAGAGGAGATTGAAAGGATTTTTTTATTATTTGTTGTTTAACGAGGTACTCGACAACTATGATCATATCACACTAGGGGGTTGTTGGAGCGAAGGGAAAAGTTGGAAGTAAAGAGATGGAAAAAGGGAAGTGAGGACGTGGACTGCCTTTCGTCTGGCTTCTCCCCCTCGACCAGTCCGGCTAGGGTGGCCCTACCAGAAGCATACGCTTCCGCCGGCATAGCTCTCGGGATCACCAACTCAAGTAAACCTTCCCACCACGATAAGGTATAGCAGTCCCTGGGTAGGGACATTGAAAGAAAAGTCAGTGCTGCGACCAGGTTCGTCACAGGCAAGAGGCTCGTAGCCAATCAGCGATCAGTATTTGCGCAGGGTTGTAGCGGGCGGTTCGCTGGTTGGCTATGAGTGCATATGACTAAGGTAGTTTTGGGTCGAGTATATAATATTATATTTTGGTATTTATAATGTAGTGAGTGATACTTGACATTTTTTTCCATGGTCGGACATCATTGAAATAACAGGAACAACCCACCCCCAATTGTTTTGTCATGGTTGTCGAATTTCAATCAGTATCAATTACATGACTACCGGTTTTCTTATCGGGATGGGCAAAACAAATCTTGGGCAAACCAAAACGAAAAATGACCTTGATGATTATGACCTTGATGATGATGATGATATGATTCTTATCACGGCTGCTTAAACAACATAAAACAATAAAATTTAGTTTGTAAATGTTTTATCAAGGCTCCTGAATGCATATTAGATCATTACATATATTATTAACCTTGATTTTATCTATTTTTTTAATTTTCAAGCAAGCGAAGCGAGCGTCTCCATTAGACCTTTATGGCACTTCGTTTTTTTTTTTTTTTTTTTTTTTTTTATGTATGTCAATAGCGGTCGAACGGAAAGTCCGATCAACTTGAAATATAGACCATCCACAAGCCTCGATGTGGATTGAAGGTATATAGTTTTGTGACAAAATCGTTCGAAAAGTTACACCATAGTTACAACAAAATATTTTTCTGAAACAAAATGGTGGCAAAATGTGAGATACGCGTAGCCAAATTTTTGTTAAGATTTTTCCGGTCACGAATATATTAATTTTATGGCGATCTGATAAGTATTGGCAAAGTTACACATAAGTTACTCGAAAATATTTTTCTGAAACACAGTAACAGCAAAATGTGAGGTTGCTTTACTTTAGTAAATTTTCGTCCGGTCTCGAATATACTAATTTAAACGCGATCTGATACGTACTAGAGGCAGAAATTACATTTCTATTGTTGTCAATATGGACCGTGTGGAAAACATGACAACGAAAATTCTTAGCAACGCACTTTGCACTGCATTCAACAATATCGGGAAGTAGACTATAATAGCTATGGAAATAAGAACAATTTTTGCAATGCGCATTCTTGAATTGTTGTTAATTATTGTTTTTATTAGCTTTGAAAACTTTTCAACAGAAATTTCGTAGATATGTACGCGCTCGCTTATCTATGTGTCAAACAGAGCGTTTTCCTAGTTAATAAAATTTGGTTTTCTCAAGGTTTCTTGATTTTACATTTTTTAATTGTTGTGCATTGATTGATGTACATGAAGACTTGATGACAGACAGTGACGATGATCATAGAAAAGGTACTTAGATTTTTTAAATGGTTATTGCAATTTTTCTCCACCGTCTCTGACGCTATTCTATGACGGTGCATCTTTGTTGTGTTGTGAGTTCCACCTTTGAAGTTTGAACCTGACAGCCACTCAATAAGGCGAGGTTTCACTTTTACCCGCGTGCGCGCGCAACACAACGGGTACCCGGCCGCCACGAGGATGACTGAGTGCTTTGTAATCTCGAGTCTCTTCCCGACCAAGCGCTTTGATGTCTTTGTGCTGCATCATCAAGGTCGTATGGAACACTTTCAATCATTGAAAGTGTTCGCCTAGACACGAGACAGGGGTGACCACACCAGGCGGGGACCGGCGGCAACGATGATGATGACGACAACAACTACTACTACTACTTTGGAGCCGTCCTAGCAACGAAGCACTCAATAAATGCAAAGTTGTTCTGAATCGGCCTTGTTGATTCTGACATTTGTCCGCAGGTGTTCGCACTGTCCAATCACTGATTCATATGTTTCATATTTGAAATAAAGATCTTTGATTGGTTATCGCTCACTCGTCGATGGTGTTCGGAGCCTGCAGGGTTGGTTTAGTCGCTTTTAATTAAAGTCCCCCACTGAAGATCAGTTTCGTTACTGAGTTTATTTTATTTATTTAACGACAACGACAGTGACAACGACAACGCGCTAATCACGGTCCTCTAGATCAATTCTGGAAATTATCTATACTATTGAAATAATTGACCGAATTATATACAATATATTTTTATAAGTCCAGTTAAAAACAAAAAAATAGTATCGAATCGAACCGGCGACCTCCCGAGTTAGAGTCTCGCGTCTTACCGCTGAGCCACCTCTATCGGTAGCATATATATATATATATATATATATATATAATAGTTATAAGTCCAGTTAAAAACAAAACAATAGTATCGAATCGAACCGGCGACCTCCCGAGTTAGAGTCTCGCGTCATACCGCTGAGCCACCTCTATCGGTGTAATTGCTCACATACAATAAAACATAATGTACATAATTACAGACTCATGTGACGCAGCAATGCGAGCAATTAGTAACACATCGTTAGTCAGAGGAAGTGAGAGGAAAATATTACCAGAGCAGACCAACCTTGCTGTAATGACGATAAACCAATTATCATAACGTTGCAAATTATTGTAATGCTCACTGCAACATAATTCACTTCGGTAGTCATAATTACAATCCGAGAGAAGACAATTAAGTTA